>JALMGJ010000008.1:21392500-21992500 GCA_023362775.1 Charina bottae | reverse complement strand
GCACTTTGTTGCTTGGAAATCCTCGGCTTGACTTTTGGTTTCCTTCTAGCAACATCGCAGTCTTTTTGCAAATGCTTATCAGACCGACAGCAAAAACAGCGTTTCACAGATAATACATTATCAGTGCAAGAATAACATTCCTTAACAAACGTACTCTGCTTACTTATGGTACATTCTTTCCTCCTTTGTTCCTCCTCCAGAAGCCGACCAGTTAAGTAATTTACGGTCAAATGTCTCTCAGATAAAGACCCGAAACTGGTAGCTAAAGTATCCCATGTTTCATTTAGAGAACTGAGAATTGCATAAATTTTATGTGCTTCTGAGAACTGCATATCTCTCTGTGCTAATTCAAGGAACAAACCAGTCATATAATGCAAATGTTCAAGAATACTCCCATTGTCATGTAATTTAGCATGATAATGTTTCCTTCTCAACATAACCTTGCATAACGGTGTGCTTCTAAGATAAACATTTCTTAAAGCTTCCCAACACCCACTGGCTGACTGAAAATTTCTAACATAACATAATTGGCTGTCCTCCAAACATAAAATTATGCTTGCCAATGCTTTCTCGTTCTGCAAAATAACATCCTCATCGTCCAACTCGTCTGGTGGCTCATAGATGACTTTCCAAATACCTTCCCGGCGAAGAAACATTTCCATCTTGTACGCCCACGACAGACTGTAATTGGAGCCATTCAGCCTTTCCAGAGGGAAACCACCTCCAACTGTAGGCTGCATTTTCACTGTGCTCATCCTCCTCAGCCCCTCTTGGGGAGAAACCGATGAATAAATAGCACAGACTTTATCAGAACGTCATTCAGCTGCAAACAGGCCTAGGAAAAATACACGGCCAGGCACGGAACCTGCAAAAGCTCCAAATCGCCCCAGATATCCAAATGACTCCTGGATAGGCTTCCAAAGTCCTCACAGCCGTGCCAGCATACCAGCTGCACACGTTCCACTGCTGGGCCCGAAACCTGTCAGAGTGCACACCGTGGGGCAGCCTGCTCCTTTTTCTAAGACACCAGGGATCCACGTTCTATGCAGTAAATAGACGCTCAAACAGAGATTAGATAAAATAGCCTATTTACTTTATATACATACGTAGTCCAACTACATCCAACAGCAGTAACAAATGATACAGCAATACAGCGATGAGAAGTTTCAATCAGCAACGAGAAGAAAGAACACCAGACTCCTCTGCTTATATACATAAACTGACCAATCACATTATAGGTCACTCTCATCATCGGCCACACCCAACTAAACTATTAGCACCTGTAGTATGAGTCATACACTGCCACATCTTCCCTACAACAATGGCTGCTAATTGGGTGACTTGCAGAATAATTCCCCTCTCACCTAGATATCAAGCCTCTCCAGTATAATTTATCTAACTGTAAATTCCTGGGTATATACAGTACAAACCCCAACAAGGTATGTTATGTTTCTGTGGTTCCCTTCATATCCAAATTCTGCTTTTATATTATGTTTTGTGTTGTCTTATGCATAATACTGTGTCTTTAAACTTGTGAAGCTGCTCAGAGTTGTTTTGGAGTGGGGTGCCCTAGAAATGTGACAAATAAATAACACTTACTTTATTATGATATTTAAATATCTCAAATAATGTTTTCCATCATTCCAACATCATTAATGAGCATAGATTGTTTTCTTCTTAATCAATTATTATCTTTTTCAGCCAAATGCTGCATGCTCCACTATCTCAAATTGATGCAGCAACAGTAGAATGACTCCCTAGATCCTTTGATGGCAGTAGAATCTTAATTAAATTTAAGACTCCAACTACTCCACTTACATTAGTTGAAATGAGATAATTTACAGAATTTTTTTCAAATTTATGCAAATCATGTTTTTGGTGATCTCAAAATAAAGCCATTAGTGTCTAACAAAAAAAAATGTCAAGTTAAGATAATTGGCCAAGAAGTGACACGAACATCTAAGCTGGTGGACAGCCTTGAGAAGAAACAGCCAAGCCTTATCTAATGGCTTGGGTCTCCCTCCCCTCCCCCCGATCCAGAGAGGTGTCATCTTTGACTCTTGATATGGGGTGGCATTTCCCAGCACAGAGCTAGTGTGAAATTTAGAGGTCCTCCTGGACTCATGGCTCTTGCTCAAGGGCTTTGCACAGATCCATCTTGTGCACCAACTGTACCCATTCTCAGATCAGGAGGCCTTGCTCACTGTCACTCCTGCCTTGATCACTTCCCATCAGGTTTGCTGCAATACAGTCTACATGGGGATGCCCTTGAAGATTGTCTGAAGCATTAGGATAGGGTGACAATTTTTCTCTTCTATTGTACTTATAATATATAACATTTGCATCCATTTATCCATTAGTCATAAAAAAAAACTAGGTTGCATATATCAGAGTGAATATAAACATTATGCTGTTCAAAGACCAAAATGAATAAACTAAATAACTACTTGCCCAGTATTCTGGCAAGCAGTTACATTTATTTCCCAATCATCCTATGGCAACAAGAGGTGTCTTGGGCTCTTAACAAGATTATTCCCAAGCAACTACTCTCTTTTTGCCAATCCTGGAGCACACCTTGGTTTACCAAGGTGCTCTGAGAGATGAAAGAACAGGTGCAATGCCTGGCACATTGGTGCAAAAAATCTAAAGGTGATTGTGACTGAACATGTGTACAAGGTCACAAGAGAGTCATGGTAAGAAGGGGGATGAAGTATATTTACTTATCCTCCCTCTCTCTTTCTGTGGGCTGTTGGCCACCACCTTGTTTTGGGTAATGAATTGCCTCCTAGGAAGGGATAGTGGATAGATTTCCTACCTGGAAGCTTTGACCATTTTGCACACCATTTTGCCTATAAAGTCATTCAGATTCAGTCCAATAAAATATATGGAAATAAGGATGTGTAGAAAAGTCTGGAAAAATGTGACCCCTTCCTTACCAATTATTTTTTGCAAGAGAATAAACAACAGAGAAAGCATACACAGATCTGTAACATGGGGGTCCTTCTGGATTCATGGCTGCTGCTGTATGGGCAGGTGAAAAAGCCATGGCCAGGATGGACTTTGCACAGCTATGGCTGGTGCATGACTCATGTCCTCGTCACAACTTGCTTTGACTACTACAGCATGTTCAACCTTGGGCTTCCTTTTAAAACCACCCAGAAACTAGAGTTGGTTCAGAGTGTGATGGCCTTTGCAGTACAGTTCTCACCCATGATATTAAGTGAACTTGAGGGTCATACATTGTTTGCCAATACATATCTGATGCAAATCAAATTGTTGGTTTTAATCTATAAGTCATGTGTGGCATGGCACTAGGTACGTTCAGAATTACTTTCTCTGACTAAAGGCAACTTGTCTGAGAATCTTATCCTGGGAGAAACAGCTTCTAGAACCCCTTTTCAAGAGTTAAGGGAGACTGAAAGCAGGAAATATTGTTTCTCAGTGATGGTGCTGGTTCTTAGAATCAGCCTCCTTCTGAAAGTGAGATTGGTCTCATATATAGTAACTTTCCAGATTATTTTTTCTGGAGAGGTTTGAATAAATATACTTTATATACTTATTGTAAGAGATAGAGATGGAGAGAGAGAGAGAGAGAGAGAGAGATACACACAAACCATGGATACTTTAATTAATTTAACTGTGTTTCAATTTTATAAACTATCAAAAATTGCTGAGATGTGGTTGTTTATTAATTTAATAAATACATAAATATAAGCTACTCTTAGTATAATAGGACTTATCTCTTGGTAAAGTTAAATAAGATTACAGCCAAAATAGTTATATTTGATGCAGCGTATTTTATGGATGCATTTAACTTTTCTAGGTTTGTTTATTTTTTAAAATAGCAGCTGGGAGGAAATCAGATTTGTAACCATGATGGGACAAGGATATTAAACCTTCTCTCATCATCATTCTGATGAAAATCCTGATGTGAAACCTAAAGCTAATAGCAGGTATTTCATTGCAAACTCAGTAGGAAGAAAATGGTTAAGACACTGTGTGCCTAATTTAATCCTTCCACATTTGTCATGGGGGGGGGGGGACGAAGACAGATTTTAACAGTTTTGCATGCATTTAGTATTATGCCAAAGTTTGACCTCACTAAGTTGCTTTGCACTGATCTTCAGCTTTTAAGAGCAATTAATGCAATCAGTGTCACATTCCAAACTTTAATTTTTAAAATTTCTCTACTATGTAATTTTAGAATCTTTCATTACCTTTCCAAATTTTGAGCCCATTTGCCAGGCTTTTATAACACATGGAGAAATTGGAATACTTTGTTGTAATTACTTTTTTTAACAAAAATAAATCAGTGATGATACTCATAGCACAATAATCAGGATAAATATTCTACAGTATTTATTTCAAATCTAAAGTTTCCAGAGAACATCAATCAGCATTTATTCCTTCTGCCATTAAACTGGCCAACAACTGAAAGTCCTTTGCTCCCACTCCTATTGAATCTGAGCTTCCATGAGTCATGAATTAAAAACAATCTTTTCATCTAAGGGACGCAGATGGCTCAGCAGGTTAAACAGCTGAGCTGTAGGCTGCCAATCAGAAGGTCGGCAGTTCGAACCCCGCGCGCGAGGGGAGCTCTCCTTGCTAAGTCCTAGCTCCTGTCAACCCAGCAGTTCAAAACCCTAGCAAGTAGATTAAATGGGTACCACCTTAAGTGGGCTAATTTGCTGGCGTCCTGTCGGGAAGTCGGCTCCACCGGAGGAGAGGATCGGAGGAAGATCGAATGGCAGTGGTGATGACGGACCCGGATGTGACAGCTACAGGACGTCAGCAGCCGGCTCAAGGCATCCTGGGAATTGTAGTCCGGAGCCTAGTAGAGTCAGTTCCCTCACCCCCCTTGCTTCACGCTCAGTGAATTGAATTTGGTGAATTGTATAATTTGAATTGTATATATATGAATGTAAGCCGCCTAGAGTCCTCCATTAGGGAGGGGATAGTGATTTATATCACTATAAATAAATAAATAAATAAATAAATAAATCTTCCTTCCATAAAAAGAAAAGAAAAAATCTTAGAATTCTCCATTTCTCATTCCCCATCCACAATTATTTTATAGTTAATGGCCACTGAGGGAAATATAGAAGAATGATTCTAAAAAAAAATGTAAATGAATGTTTTTATCCAGTGGCTCCATGGTCATAATGATATAGCAGTGACCCTGTATACAGAAGACATTGCATTGTTTACAGCTATCTGATGTTCAGCCTAACTGCAAAACTTCATTTAAGGGGTGTTAGGATGGGATGTAAACACTGTAACACTGTATGGTTCATCAACAACCTGCTAACCATCCAGGAAAGAGGGGGTAAGATTAACTGTAGACAACAGTAATGCCCTGAAGATAAGGTATGTATGTATGTATGTATGTATGTATGTATGTATGTATGTGTATGTAGATAGATAGATAGATAGATAGATAGATAGATAGATAGATAGATAAGATATCTGTCGCTGTTTTAGATAGGGCTGAGACTCAGAGTAAACAGAAGAACCTGGTCATTCCTTACATGGCTGGCGTGTCTGAAAAGATAAAACGTATATTTGGAAAACACCACATACCTGTATATTTCAAACCCACCAACACACTGAGACAGAGGCTTGTACACCCCAAAGATCAAACTCCAAAACACCAGGAAAGCAATGTAGTGTATGCAATCCAGTGCAGTGAGGAGTGCTCTGAACTCTACATTGGAGAAACCAAACAACCTTTATACAGGAGGATGGCCCAACACAGGAGAAGTAACACCACAGGACCAGAGTCAGCAGTTTATCTTCATCTAAAGGAAAAAGGACACTCATTTGAGGACATTAATGTTCACATTTTAGACAGAGAAGATAGGTGGTTTGAGAGAGGGGTCAAGGAATCCATTTATGCCAACTTGGAAAATCCTTCCTTGAATAGAGGTGGGGGCCTCAGACATAACCTTTCCCCTATCTTCCTTCCTGCTTTGTCTTCTGTGCCTAGGAAGATTAAGACCATTTCGCAAGCTCAACAGCAGCAGGGTAATCTTAACGATCCTCCTTTAGATGATAAAGGGACTTAGAAATAAACATCTCAAAATAACCATGACCTAGCCCCAGGTGCAAGGTCACACAGCCACCCTAGAAACATATTTAAGGATTCCCTCACTAACTTTACTCAGACTGAAGAAGCTCCTTGGATAAGGAGCGAAACGTTTCTACTGAGAAAATTGAAATCCAGTTGACATGATTCAAGCCACAGACTGTTCCACCTGGATGACTGAGAATCTTCATCGACATAAGCATGGCTGAGGTTCTCAAAGTACTGCTGTGGGTGTCAAAGTAAAACATAGCCTTTTTTCATTGAGTAAAACACCAAGGGATGGAGGAATATGTTTATATATGTCTTCTACATCATGAAAACTCTCAAAGGGTGGAAAATATTATAGGCTGACTAGAAAGGATGTCTGGAAACCTTCTTAAATAGTCTTTTGTAATTAAAGTTACTTGAATATTTTACTTTCTTTTAAAAAAAGGAGATGCTTTTTTTTAAATACGTGGAGATTATATCTACAAACTGTTTTGACTGCTATGTTAACTGATGACGGATACTTAAATGGAAGGGTCCGTCATACTGTGCTTGTGTCTGTTTCTCTCCTGGCCTATTGTTAGTTAAATGAGTCTTTGACTTAGAAACAAAAAAGACCTTCCCATCACTCACTTCTTCAAGATACACTTTCGGTAGAAGTTAGGCTTTTCTATCCTAGATACGTAGTTTTACTTTAAATATAATGAATGTTTCTAAGCATTCACTGGTTGCTAAGGCAAGTCTATAGTCTGCAGGTATATTATTAACATTTTTTTAATAGGACCTTCTGCTACTTCATTATTTTGCATTATTTTAGGACTCTGCATATGCTCAGGATCAGAACCTCTCACAAAGGCTCCTGCTGAATTCAATCTCCAACAATACTACTTATGTGACTAATCGATTTTAATGGACTTTATATTATTTGATTCTATTTTTCTTGAATATAGATTAAATGAACTCAATTAGCTGTCCCATCTGAGTGTTAAAGCTCAATTAGGCAAGATATCCATTTATTCTGCAATGATACCTAAAACGTGAATATCCTTAGCCTTCATGTATTTTGACAGTCTTTTCTGCTTGCATAAAACACTGACAGAGTTACATATAACACTGCCACAAAGTGTTTTGAGTGTGTGCATGTGCCTTCAAGTCAGTGTTGACTCCTGGACACTGCCTGCACAAGTCCCTGCAGCTTTCTTGATAAGATTTCAGAACTGGTTTGCCATTGCCTCTTTCCCAGGGCTGAGAGTTTGTTTCATGCCTAAGGCAGGACTAGAACTCACAGTCTCTGTCATTGGCGATCACTCGTAGCCGAGTAAGATTGTCTTCCAAAGGTAAAATTTTAACGGTGGATCCGTAAGTGGCTATAAAGGCCAATTCTGGATCCGCACAACCTCCCACAATGAGGGCATAGGTTTCCGGGTGGGAGACGGTCATGATGAGGGTTTGCCTGACGTGCCTTCCTTTTAGCTCTTTTCTCCCTTTCGCCCTGTACTCGTGCTTCTTCAAAGTCCATAGCGCCATTAATAAAGGATGACCTCCAATTGAAACGCTCATGAGTTAGGGCTTCCCAGTTCTCAATGCTGATATTACATTTTTTTAAATTAGCTTTGAGAGTGTCTTTGAATCTCTTTTGCTGTCCACCAATATTCCATTTTCCATCCTTAAGTTGGGAGTAAAGTAGCTGCTTTGGAAGACGATGGTCAGGCATTTGAACAACATGACCGGTCCAGCGAAGTTGATGTTGGATGATCATTGTTTCAATGCTGGTGGTTTTCGCTTCTTCTAATATGCTAACATTAGTCCGCCTATCTTCCCAAGTAATTTGCAGAATTTTTAGGAGGCAGCGTTGATGGAATCTTTCAAGAAGTTGGAGGTGGCGTTTGTAGAGGGTCCATGTTTCACAGGCGTACAGAAGGGTTGGTAGTACAATGGCTTTGTAAACAAGCATTTTGGTCTCCCTGCGAATGTCCCGATCCTCAAACACTCTACGCTTCATTCGGGAGAAAGCTACACTTGCAGAGCTCAGGTGATGCTGAATTTCAGCGTCGATGTCGGCTTTTGTAGATAGATGGCTGCCGAGATAAGAAAAGTGATCGACATTTTCTAGTGACACACCTTTAAGCTGGATTGATGGCGCTGCAGAGGGATTGGTTCGAACTTGCTGGTAAAGCACTTTGGTTTTTTTAATGCCTGGTGTCTTAACCACTAGACCAAACTAGCTTTCTGCCATAAAGTATATGAACTGGGAAATAAATATTTTTATTAAGTTATTTTCTGAATAGTTCCTAGCCCTTATATATCACCAGATTGATTATTTGGACTCAGCCATGAAACCAAATAGTCTATCATCCTCCCTCTGATTTAAGACAGCATGACTTACTAAAAGCCAGTGAATTTAAGAAAATGGTACCCCTCTACATTTAATAATAACCCACCTAAAAACCTATTCAGATGTAATTAATATCAAGAAAAATAATTGCCTCCTTAAAGGATAACTCAACAGTACTGCAGCCTAATAAAACTGCTGAAAGAATTAAGCCTATAAAAGTGAAGTCTGTGTAAGTTTTGTGTTAATTGTCATTTGGTTACTTCTCTTGCATATTTGTAAACAACAAATTGGTTCTGAAGAAACTTCTTTAGCTCAGAAAACTGCCTTGGAATCACGGTGCCTTGATTCATTGTTTCATATTCCCACGGGGAAATTACTTTCTAAGTGTCTGTCTGAAAATGCAAATTCTTAAACTTCACAGCTGTCAACGTCCTGGTGGTAATTTCTATTTACATTTACCTGAAAACATGCTTGCTGTGCAGTTTGGAATACAGCCAAGCAATTTTTCATTTATATCCTTTCAGGTCACATGTAGATTTAGCATGCAATCCTACATTTATCTATTTATCTTCTTTGAGTAAACATGCATCAGATTGCACTATTAGGTTCAAAGGGTTAAGATGGTATTTGTGTATTTAATGTGCTTTAATGTGTGTCTATTAATACTAATATTCTATTAAGTGTTATATAAATTAAATAGGCTGATAGGCTATTAAATAGGCTATTTAATTGCCTGCCTACCTGTAATGGTATCTGAGAAAGACCTTGAAAGACAAGCTGCCTAGGGAACGGTCAGATAAGAGAGGGCATAGCCCACAGCTGCATAATAGGAAGAGAAAGAGGCTCAGAAGGGACTGTCCCTAGCTTCCCAGATTGTAAAGGAGACACCGGGAGATTTGCAGGTTCAGACTTGCAAGATATTGTTAATCTAGCCTTACAATAAAGTAGAATTAGCTCATCTGGTCTGGTAACAATACCAGGAGTAATTAAGTATGCTTGTCTTTTGTCGGCTGTCTGAGCTCTCCTCAGATGGTGGAGGTCCCCCCTTTGGAGCTCTTGGGAGGGGAGCCTGCAGCATTTCCCTGGGGTACTGCTTGGAAGTGGGCTGGGAACTTACTGGCTTCATGCTCTGTTGATTTACAAGATCTGCATCTCATTGCTGTGTCAGAAGCTAGCACTTTTATTGGGCATGATCTGGCTATGTGACATGGGGCCCCACAGTAAAAGCAGAGCCCCTGATCCCTTCTTCTTTGCTTCTCTCCTGATGACAGGAATCTCTTGGCTGTTACGATGTGCTAAGGAGGCTGTTGGGAGGGGTGGTATGGGGGAAGACAGATTGTAGGATCTTTTCTCCTTCCCATTCCTTCCCTGCCTCAACTCTTCCAGTCAGGCATCGATAATTACACCGTGCTGATATAGCTCCTCCAGGGTATTTGGGGTTCCTTGTCTCACCAGCTCATCTTTTAGGTCATCAATCAGCCCTTCTCTGAACTGGTCAATCAGGGCTAAGTCATTCTACCTTACAACACCAGCTGGTAATTTAAAGTCCAAAATATATGCCCTTATACTTCTTTGTCCCTACCTGAGCTTCTAGATCTCTCAACTAGCTGTGATTCTCTGTATGGGATCCCAAAAGTGTCCTTTGAGTTTACGCATGAAGTCCTGATAGTTATCTAGCACCAGATCATTCCACTCAATGAATGGTATTGCCCACTTACTGTAGCTACTGCTTCCTTTATCAAGCTGGGCACAAAAGTCACTTTGGTGCAATCATTGGGAAATTCCACTGGTCTGCCTGCCATAAACATTTCACACTGAGCGACAAATTTCCGGAATTGATCCTGGTCCCCTCCAAACTTCTCCAGCAAGCTCCCATGGGAATGCAGGAGTATTGGCTGGGCCACCATCTGTTGTGCTGCTGCAGGTTGAGGCAAATTCTGCCCCAGTTGTTGTGTTAGTTGTATCATGGCACTTTGCAAATTGGTCATCTGTGCATCTATCTGCTGCTGGTGTCACAACAACACTGCTGCTAGATGCTCGGTGGATAGTGGGGTTCCTTGAGATTGGAGGCCATTCTTAAAATTCCTCTCTTTAGAATGGAGTAAGATTAATGTCAAGATTTATGTCAGCCCTCCCAGGTAAACCAGACAGGAAACACAACTAGATGAGCTAATTCTACTTTATTATAAGGCTACATTAACAGAATCTTGCAGGACTGAAGGTACAAATCCCCTGCTGTCTCTTTTTACAGCCTGGTAAATTAGGGCAGATCCTTTCTAAGTTTTTTTCTTTTCCCATTATGCAGCTGCGGGCTCCTCCCCCTTTTATCTGATTGTTCCCTAGGCAGCATCTCTTCTCCTTGCCTCACAAGGTCATTCCTACATACCATTACACCATCAGATCACCTCATTTTCCCCAGCAAGAAAATATATCCATGTCAATCACATTTTTTTTTACTGGAAAGTTTTCCAGTATGAACAAGGGAATATTTTCAAGTCAAGGATCATGGAATTGTAGTTTCCCTTGGCTCTCATTAGACATCACTAAAATAATCTACCATTAATGTTTGTGTTTAATCTCTTTCCAAGAGAACAGAAAGATATCTTTGTCTGAGTTAGGAGGCTTTAAAGGGATAACTTTTCTGTCTTGCATGACTTCATTAAGAGCTTCCAGAAATGTACGCTAAAATACTCTTGGATAAAACTCACTACTAAGTGTGTCAGCTTTGCAGCTGCACTGCCAATTATCTTGGCAGAAAACATCTTGTAATTAACATTAAAATATTCCCTGGCCTACAGAATTTCATTGATTAAAATATAATAGAAAAAGTGTGGTAAGCGTATTCAAAAGTTCTCATCTTGATAATCAAAGGTACCTACTGAATAAACACAGGACTGTACTGAAATCAGGAAAGGATGGGAAGATAGAAACTGATTAATATATTTATCCCACTGGGGACTTCCAGTGGGGACATGGCGGACTGAAGAGCTATGCTCGCAGGCTCAGCGGACAGAGCTGGCAATGCAGCAGTTTTTTCGGACTCAGGCAGGTTTTCCTGAAGCCCAGGAGTGTATTCTGGAAAAAGGAAAACACAAAGAATCACCCCATCTGCCCTCCGGATGGCTGCTTGTAGCCAGAAGACTGCAAAGAATGTTTTGCGTTCGACTGGTAAGAGCTTAGCTGGGAGGTGGGGACGTCAAAATTTTCAAGCCGCTCTGTAGCCTTAAAGGGACACTAAGACTGGCCACCCCATTTCTAAATCACCCAATTTATGTTTCTTTTAAGTACGCATACCCTAAGAGAGGCTTTCTACAGTAAGGAGAAGCGGGTTCTCTTGGTGCTTATCGTTATTTTTGGGATTAATTTTTAAAAATTCTTTCTAAGTTTTGGACTTTGTTTTCCCTCTAAATATTAAGAGGATTGAGAGTTAATAATTTTCTTCATGTTATTATTTTTGTACTAAATTTGAAGATATTGGTATTTCCCTACACATGTTGCATATATTTTTTATGTCTGTAGAATATGTGGCTGAGTTTTTAAAAAGCCAGGCCTCAAAACTTTTTTCCTGTTTGGGCTCAGGAGCACATGTTCACCCCCCTTTCCTCAGGAATGTTAATTTACCTTTAGAGCCTAGTAGTCTGGCTTACTTGGACCAATCAGAATTAGCTGTTAGAGCTTTGCCCATATTGGGAATCTGTTGCCTAGGTGTTTTGGTCACATGCTGGATCCTGTCCACTCAGATGCTGATCAAGTTAAGGTTTAAAATGTAAATGCCTTTTGTTCTTTTCACTCTGCAAACTGCTCTGCTATCTAAATGTAAATAGCTATGTTAATCAACCATGCCATGCTTTGGCTAAAGAGGAAGATTCAAGGTTTGTTCCTATGTTTTTGTTTTAAATAAAGCAACGTTTTACTACAAACTTATCTCTTGGTTTTTCCATAACTCTGATCACAAATTTTATAAAACAACAAAAACACATTGAATCGGCTGATTTGAACCTTCAGCTTTCTGCTTCTACCATCCCTTGAGAACTGCCTGCATATCTCACTTTTGCTTGTGTAAACATATTCCGGAACTCTTCCAAATCTTCGACTTTCACTGCTTAAGCTCCTAGGGGGCGCCATAATCTACTGCTTGAAACCTGGAGGATTTTAAACAGATTTTCTCTGACTTCCAACAAGATTTTAAACAGATTCTTTCTGACTCCTACCAAGTTTTTATGCAAGACATTCAGGACATTGTGGAAAATATGAAGTCTAAAATGTGACATCTGGTTGGGGATGTCTTGGATGGAACTGAGGAATTTAACAGTGATAGAAATGTTTTTTCTATGTGCAAAGAGGCCTTAGAGACAGTCCAACACATAGTGGCAGGGTGTAAGATGCAAGCAGGAACAGCATACACTGAATGGTACAACCAAGTAGCTGGCATTGTGTACAGGAACATCTGCACAGCGTATGGGCTAGACCCTTCCAAGTCCAGATGGGAGATTCCACAGAAGGTTGTGGAGAATGACAGGGCTAAGTTCCTGTGGGACTTCCAGATCCAGATGGACAGGCAGGTACTGGCCAATCAACGAGACATTGTGGTAGTAGACAAGGACCAGAAGATGGCGGTGGTGATAGATGTAGCAGTGCCAAGTGACAGCAACATCAGGAAGAAGGAGTATGAGAAGCTGGAGAAGTACCAGCACCTGAAGGAGGAACTAAAGAGATGTGGAAAGTGAAGGCTAAAGTGGTCCCAGTTGTGGTAGGAGCACTTGTGGCTGTGACTCTTAAGCTGGGAGAGTGGCTCCAACAGATCCCAGGAGCAACATCAGAGCTCTCTGTCCATAACAGTGCAATGCTAGGAACAGCTAAGATACTGCACAGAACCCTCAAACTCCCAGGCCTCTGGTAGAGGACCTGAGGTTGAGGAAGACACATACCACCCATAGGGATGAGAAGGGAATTTTATACTGTATATTTCTATTTCTATTATTTCTATTTCTATTATTTCTATTATTTCTATTTCTTCTATTTCTTCTATTTCTTCTATTTCTATTTCTATTTCTATTTCTATTTCTATTTCTATTATTTCTATTTCTATTTCTATTTCTATTTCTATTTCTATTTCTATTTCTATTTCTATTATTTCTATTTCTATTTCTATTTCTATTTCTATTGCTATTGCTATTGCTATTGCTATTGCTATTGCTATTTCTATTATTTCTATTGCTATTTCTATTATTTCTATTTCTATTTCTATTTCTATTTCTATTTCTATTTCTATTTCTAATTTCTATATATCTCCCTCCCTCCCTCCCTCTGGAATTCAAATTTAAGAATCAATTTAATGGTTTTCAAACAAGTATGGCTTGCATGTTGAGAAAAAAATAGGGATGCATCACCAATGAATTAGCTACTAAGCAACACTTCTGTCATCCATATATTTAGTGAACCCAACAACAGACATTGGTGCCCCACATCTTGCACTGCTAAGGGACATAATGTTCAAATCAGAGTCCTTTTCACATGGGATCCTTCATATCTATATACCACTAAAACTCTCATTGTCTTTATCTGTTTGTCTGTACTCTCAAGTTAGCCCAAATGGTGCATTATACCACAAAAATTTTTGAATCAAGGTACCTAAAATCCACTAACTGAAAAAATGCATAAAAAATCCAGGACCCATTACTCCTGTGGAATTGAAGTTTCCACGATATTCAGGCCAGTTTTATTTGCAAAGCTGTGGCTGTTGCAGCATCCCTGCAGTCACATGATCATAATTTTCAATGTTCCCTGCCAGCTTCCCACAAGCACGTCAATGGGGAAGCCAGCAGGAAATCGGAAGTCACTCCCGCTGCTTTTTTGCCCACCCATGGTCATTCTGTTTATCTGTTTATGTAAGTAAATATTGACTTATTATTGAAGTTCATTTGCCACCACAATTATTATGATATATATTCTTCTTAGATGATCATGGGACCATCCAGCTTTGGTGTAAAAAAAATATGGTCAGCCTAAACTTTAATATTGATTCTGGTCACATCAGACGGCACTACCTTTCTCTCAAAGTATGACCAAATGGGTCACAGGGTTTTCTGGTGTACGTTGATATTGTGGCAGGGTGAAGTGCCTGGCTGGAGGAAAGTTGATGGGTCTGTGCCAAATCATGGACATTTTAGGGAAGACAGATGACTCAGCAAAAGTCCAAGAGCACATAAGCAGAAAGGAGGAAAATGCTAGAATGCCCCTGTAAAGGGGCACATACATGACTTAGATACAGGAAATAAGAAGAGTAAGGAAAAGCAGAGAAACAGGGGTTTCATATTTCAGATGCTACAAGACAGGCTGATAGAGAAGACATCACCTGATTAATGTGGAGTGGAGTGGAGAAATGACCTAGCCTGTCAAGTCCAGAGATTCTACTCCTGGGATGAGGAGGAAGACTGCAAGAAATCGTCTGGAGCAGCTTGTCAGAATATGGAAAGGCCAGGAGGATGGAATGAGTTGTGCATATACAGACTCAGATGCTGGATAGTGGAACTTTGTGAACTAAAGGTTTTGTTTGGCAGCATGACAACCAAACAAGAAAATACACAGACATTCCAATATCAATAATTTAGATAAGGAGGGAGAGAAGAAGCAGTAATAAATTACAAGTGGAAAGTGAGGGAAAGAGACTTGTAAAGGTTCCCCCCGCACATTTGTGTAGTCGTGTCCGACTCTAGGGGCCGGTGCTCATCTCCGTTTGTTATCCGAAGAGCCAGCGTTGTCCGAAGACACTTCCACGGTCATGTGGCCGCATGACGCGTGCAGAACGCTGTTACCTACCCACCGAAGTGGTACCTATTCATCTACTTGCATTTGCATGCTTTCGAATTGCTAGGTTGGCAAGAGCTGGAGCTAGTGCGGGAGCTCACTCCGCACGCAGGGCTAGGGATTCGAACCTCCGAACTTGCACACTTGAGACTTGAGAGGGAGGAAAATTAAGTAGGTTAAGACTTGATTTCTTATATTTCTTATACTATTCTGTGCATACAAAGAAACACATACAGGTGTTGTACTTTCACTTGCACATATGATTAGAGCACACTACTTCATTAGCATAGGTATCATAGTGTCCAAAACAAAATCCCTTTTTTAACTATTTGCTGTGGGTGTGTCTGTATTAGCTCCAATCCTGACCCACTCTGACAGATATGCATCTAGGGTCTTTTTCATATTTGCCAAAGGTGCAACTGGACAGAGAACATGGCATTGACATGACACAAAGATACGCAGCTAGCTTACACAGCTCTACTATCCTCTTACTCAATATTACATTTGATGACCACCAGACTGATATTGCTATATGATGAAAAAAGCAGTACATTAAGAAAAAAAAAACACCCTAAATGCTGTTTTCCACTTTATTAAAATCAGGTATATCTGGTTATTCAATACAGTCACATGTCTTAGCAAAGTATCTTATTTATTCTCAATTTTATAAGATCATCCTACATCTATACACTTTAGAGATATATTAGACGTATACAAAAGCACTTAAGGTCTGATTTAATTTGTTGATACAATAAACAAATTTTATCAATAAAAATATACTGTATATGTGCATGTTCAAGCCCATACAATTACCATGTTTATTCAAAGGTACCTGGTTCTATTTCAGTTAACTGATTTGGCAAGTCAATCCAAATATTTGATTTGAAGGAATGATTTCATCAAATTTCCTTCAAATCAAATGTTAAGATCAAAAGCTCACACAGCCCTGATTCTCATCCAGTGCAAGAATAAATACATACATGGTTCTTTCTTTTTGTTTCCTAATTTTATGATATTATAGTAATTAAAAAAAACTGATCAGCATCACTCTTTTATTTCCTGGGTAAAAATCATTAGAAGTCTTTTCATTAGCATCCATTTATTAAATCTAGGGACAATCACTTTGATGGCTGTTGTGGGTCTTCCGGGCTGTGTGGCCGTGTTCTGGAAGTTGTGGTTCCTAACGTTTCGCCAGCATCTGTGGCCAGCATCTCAACAATAACTGGATCAAATGGGAGAACTGTATGGAAGATGTTGAATTTCCACTTCTGGGGGAGGTGTGGTGAACTGAAGACGGTTCTGTGAAAGTGGAGCCGATGACTGCAGCAAAGATGAAGGAACCTGTGAGTAGACCAGTTCCTTGGAACCTTTCTGGATAAGGAGAGGACAGGAGATCACCCACGTGTGTTCAAGTTTGAAAAGTCTTCAACTTCCACAACTTCCAGAACACGGCCACACAGCCCGGAAGACCCACAACAGCCATTGAACTCCGGCCGTGAAAGCCTTCGACAATCACTTTGATCTTTCAAGAAATAAATAGTCATATGCACATTACTAATATAGTTGTGAATTCGACTATACATAGTTGTGAATATCTGCATGCACAGTCCTGTTTTCCATATTCCATAGAATTGTTGTGAAGGTGTGGAAAATGTTTCCAGGTGGAAGCATTTAGCCTTAAACATCTCATTATGGACTATTCTGACCCTACCAGAAGTATTCTGAAAGCATTACTGGAAGTGTTCCTACATTGCTCCAACTTTACCAGAAGCATTCCTGTCTCAAAACAAAGAATTCTAACCTTTGTTTTGCAGTAAGAATAGTTTGCTTTGAGATCAGAACATTTCTGGTAAGTTTGGAATAGCATCAGAGCACTTCCAGGAAAGCTGAATCATCCGTTCTGTGGTTTGAATGGGATGTTTTAGGATCAAAACATGTTCACATCAAAGCCTTTTATACAACTCTACTGAGCATTTGCTTATAAAACCACTTTATACTGTAAGTTTATGTACCACATTATTGTCTGCTGTGTCTGACAGCTGGTCTCCAAGGGCCATCTGAATCCACAAGGATCTGCCTGACCTTTAAAAGACCTCAAGGCCTTTTCAGTAATAACTCCATCTCCAAACCTCCAGAAGCAAGGCTGGTGATGAGGAGACACATGGCCTTTAGAAACATAGCTTTGCAGTCCTGGCACACTGCCAATAGCAATTCTTTCTGAAACAGTTTACCACTACCTTTTCCTGTAACTCTAAGTGAGAGGCTATATACAGTATTTTTTTCCTAATCTTTTAGATTTAAGTTTATTTTATATTAGATTGCTTAAACATCTTAAACAAACAATTCAATAATCGAGACAGAAGACTTTCCTCACTGTGCAACATGGGATTCTTAAACTGAATGTTCAATATTTAGTAGTGAAAAATGGTTCAGCTATAAGGACATACTGTACATCTTTTGATGAAAACGAAGATGTATGTACACATTCCTGAGCCACTAATAATCAAGGCCGGCAAGATTAAATATCTGCTTATGTAGCAGCACATATTCTAAAATTGGATATACGTATACAGATAGGAATAGCATGGACCCTGCGCAAGGATCTCGGTTTATTGTTTTATTACTGTTGAAAATCATACTCAGAAATTGTTTCTCTGTTGCAAACTATGTGGACGCATCTATCTAAATGCTGAGTACAATTCTTATCCCACCTTGCAAGTCACATTGTATCATTGCTTGTAAAATAGAGAAAATCTGCATTTTATTTATTATTATTTATTAAATTTATATAACTTTATATATAAATTTATATATTTAAATTTTGGGGATCAGCATACAAGTGTTTAGTAATTCACTAGCTTACACATTCCTTTAGGGAAAGTATTACTTCTATAATTAGCAATATCAAGTGATTTTAAAATTACTTTATTTTATATATTTTTAAACAAAATATACATATCCACAGACTCAAAAACACTTTAGTTTTCAGGTTTAAAAGTGAACATTTTTGGAGAAAAATCTGTAAGAGGGAACCTCTTGACTTACAGTTTTTCTCTCCCTTCTCAAGGTGAGGTTGGTTTTGTCTACTCAAGCAGGACACAAGACTGATTCAGTCTCCAAACACTTTATGATGGGTTTGCAAAGCCAGGTCAAGCACATATGGAAATGTTCAGAAACATTCCATGGGCAAGACCCTGATACAAAGACAATAGGCTGTATTTATAATGGAGCAAGAAAAAGTCATAGTTGTGTAGGAATATGATTGCTTACAAATAAAACCCAAAGACAAAGGTAAGTGATTCTGACCTCTGCTATACAATAGCACTACTTTCCACAAGTTCTAACAGTTAAGTCCACCTCCTCTCACATCTTCTTCTAACAGTCTTTCTAACCAATTCCTCTTGCATCTAACTCTGATAGTCTAATACAGTCTTCTTGAAACCTATGTGCTAGCTAAATATTTGCTACTACTATGCTCAAGAGCTCCATGCTCCATTTGAGCTTGGCACATCTAGAGGAGAAGAACAGCTATGTGTGATTGCTGTTTATTTTAGCTCAGCATTTAATACGATCATTCCTCAGCATTTGGTAGATAAGCTCTTTGGGCTCTATGGGTTTTAGTACTCCTTTGTGTAACAGCGTTCCACGTGCATCATGCGGCCACATGACCGTGGAAGCATCTTCGGACAACGCTGGCTCTTCGGCTAACAAATGGAGATGAGCACCGGCCCCTAGAGTCGGACACGACTGCACAAATGTGCAGGGGGAACCTTTACCTTTACCTTTTTTACTCCTTTGTGTAACTGGCTACTTGACTTCCTCACTGATAGGCCCCAGTCGGTGCGAGTTGGTAACAATATCTCCAGCCCTATTTTTTTAAGCATCAGCTCTCCTCAGGGCTGTGTCCTGAGTCCATTGCTGTTTACCCTGATGACCCATGACTGTTGTTCTAGGTTTACCACCAATTCCGTTGTGAAATATGTGGATGATACAACGGTGGTGGGTCTAATCAGGGATGACAATGATTGGGCTTATAGGGAGGAGGTGAAGGGGTTGGTGGACTGGTGCAATATAGATAGTTTGGTTCTAAACATTGAAAAAAACAAGGAGATTATTATCGACTTCAGAAAGAACCAGATCAGCCATACACCACTCCTTATTAATGACATAGCTGTGGAGTCAGTTAGTAACATCAGGTTCCTGGGGTGCAGATAACAAATAGGTTGACTTGGTCTTTGGTCTTTAAATACTGCAGCTCTGGTAAAATGAGCACAGCAGCATTTGTATTTTCTGTGCCGGATGAGGAAAGCCTCATCCTCCTTATTTTCTATAGAGGCACTATGGAGAGTGTACTGACCAAATGTATTTCTCTCTGGTTTGGAGGTTGTAGTGCCTCAGATAGGAAGTCTGTGCAGAGGGTGGTGAGGGCAGCAGAGAAGATAATTGGGATCTCACTTCCTCTCATTCAGGACATAGCACATAAACACTGTCTGTCTAGAGCCCAAAAGATCGTTAGAGACCCCTCCCACCCTCATTATGGCTTGTTCTCCTTGTTACCCTCTGGGAAAAGGTTCCGCTGCATTCGATGTAGAACAGCCAGATTAGGCAATAGTTTTTTCCCCTGGGCTATTAGACCCTTGAACTTCTAATAATCCCCTCTTACGTCATGGATATATATACGAGTCTCCCTTGTGGGCGGAGATGGGCGGTGATAGAAGTTGGATAAATAAATAAATAAGCAAGCTGTGTGCAGGACTGATATTTATTTATTAGGGATAAAGATTAGAGGGGGGAATGGGCAATGAACATATATCACATATATGGTAATTATGGTATTCTTATTTTATTGGTTGAGCCAATTGCAACAAAATTTCATTTCAATGTGCACTTTGTGTATAGTGGAATTACAATAAAGTTCTATTCTATTCCATTCCATTCCATTCCATTTATTGACATTCAAATTGCTTAAAATCTTCCATAACATGGATCTCAGATGTTCTATAACATTCACACAGATTTAACAGACATATTCAGCTTCAGACTCCGGGAAAACTATGCCAACAAAACTTAGAAATGATAATGCAATGCTGGTGTCACTTTCCTTCCTTGTCTCTAATGAAGATGACATTGCCAACTCAGTATTTCAAGCTTAACAAAACTCTTTATTAGCTGTAGCTGATAGCGTAAGCACATTCACTATTCAGGAATGCAGCCTCATAGCTCATAAGGCAGATTCACATAGGAGCAAAATGTTAATTACTTCTGTTTCTAAGCCTTTTGTGCTTGTATTGACATATTTCATTATTAGGTACTAATCAGTTTTTGGTTTGCATACTTGTGAAGCCTAGTTTGAATAAGTTAATTATTTCATTGCCAGAAGAAATGAAATAAAATTTAATTAGGGGTCACACACCTCCAGGCTGAGTTAATTAAAGGTCTAATCATACCTTTTGGGAAACTATAGCTTGTCAGATATATCTATATCTATAGATATATAGATGTATCCATCCCTTCCATAACTGTAATGGATTTTTAATGGGGAATTGGTATTAGTTTCATTCCTCTGCTCCTGAAATTTCAAGCTACATCTTCAGTATAAACAAGTAAAGACAGATAAACTCTTATTGCAATGTGATGATAAGGCTAAATGTGTAATTGTCAATATTGCACCAGTTAAGTAGGATTTTACTTCTTCATTAGGAGTGATTTATAGTTCCAATAAAACAGATGCTGAACAACATTATCACTCTCAATAATATATCATTTCCATTCAAATGATGTTCTTGCATGCAATGAAAGATCAATTCAGTCATGCTCAGTAACTTGATTTGGATTGGAAGATGAATATACAATTTATGTCACTCTTCTAAGAAATCTGCACCTTTTCAACAGAATTTCCTCTACTGCAAAAAAATGCAGCCACTGATACTTTAAATCTAAATCTGAAGCAAATTACCATGACAAAGAAATACATGCCAAATCCCCCATGATCAATCTACATTTTCCTCACTTGCTGAAAAACCACCTCTAGAATGGTTTTTCAAAAGTTGATCCAAATGTTAGCCAATGACATATTGAGACTGCCCTATGGTTGTATTTTAAGTGGTTAAAAGGGAAAGAAAAGAAGCAGTAATAACAAATAGGTTGACTTGGTCTTTGGTCTTTGAATACTGCAGCTCTGGTAAAATGAGCACAGCAGCATTTGTATTTTCTGTGCCGGATGAGGAAAGCCTCATCCTCCTTATTTTCTATAGAGGCACTATGGAGTTTGAACAAAACATTTGAACAAAAACTAATTTGCATACAATGGGAATGACTATAATGCTTTTTAAAAAAAAATGAGGCAGAATTTTGGAGGCCAGATGTTGGGGCAATGAATATGGCCACATCATGCAGTTAGGAGTGGACAGAACTTTTTCTTTTCTTTCTTGTAATAAGCCCATTTTAGAGTTTACACTACAGTGTTTATGAGATTCCTGCCTAAGAATAGTTGGAACCTCTATGTTGATTTCCAGCAACCACAGTCAGACTTGAGTTCCAAAGGCCGAAAAAGGAAAAAGGAAAGGATTGAGGGTCCTGTATTGTCTGAGGCTTCAGGTTGCTTTCTAGGGAAAAAAAGAACAAGTAAACTTTTCTTCTGCAAACAAAAAAAAATTATTCTGTAAATAAGAAATATACAATTTATGATATCTTTATGTTTTCCTTAGCTCATGAGACAGAGAAATAGAAGCTGCGCCGAGCTAAAGTGGAGTCCTTTAATTCTGGCAGAAACTCGTGGCAATTTCAAGGTGTATAAAATCTGATGAACTTTACCAATGTTTTGTTGGTGGCATAGTCAGATTACCATAGGGAGCCGCAACAGCCCAGTGCCTATCAACCCTTTCAGGCTGGCGCAGACACACAGTACTCCTTCCCCTAGAATTTTGGGCACTCTTTTCTGCTATTCTTCTTCCTCCCCTGTACCTCCCTCTGGGTGGAAAGTGGCATCACAGCTAATGGCCCTACCGAGCATCACCTATTGCCTACCAAATCCCGATTGATGACTAGTGAAGCTTCTGGGTAGGGCAGGAAAGCTGGCAGCCCCAAACCTGTGCTCAGAACAAGCCCACCAAACAGATTATGACATTTGGGGAAGAGCAGAATGAAGCAGAAGAGCCTTACTGTGCATCTGACTAGCAACCAATCAGCTGTCTAGAGCAATGTTTCTCCACCTTGGCAACTTGAAGATGTGTGGGCGTCAACTCCCAGAATTCCCCAGCTAGCATCCTGGGAGTTGAAGTCCACACATCTTCAAGTTGCCAAGGTTGAGAAACACTGGTCTAGAGGGCTGGGGGAGGGGGTATTATGTTCTGCAAGAGCTGGCTCTTCTACTTTACCACACAGCTGTCCCAGTTTGGATAGATTTGCTTTCCTCCTTTGACCCATGAAATAAAGCAAGCAAGATGGATCAGCTACTGATAAAAACAGCCATCTCCTGAAGCCCAGATAGTCCATGCCTCACTGTTCTGATGACAAGCACTTTCTACCCAGGTAGTTTTATACTGGCTGGTGATGTCCATAACATGAAAAGGAAGAAGAGTCTAGGTATTTCTCCAATTATTTTGCTGAACAATCCTTGCATAGGGTGAAAAAAAAAACCAGAGTACCTGTGGCAAAGACTGTTGTGGAAAGAGAGGTGGGGAGCTGACTAGCAAGTAACAGAAAACAAACACTGGACTCTCCAACATGTAGAGAACCTGATAAAGTTTATTGGAGCCTTTGGAGTCCAAACCAAGAACTCAAAAGTAACACTCAAAATAAAGTAAATGAATCTGGCAGCAGCATTTTGAGGCTTTTCTCCTGTACTCACAATAGTCTCAATAAGCCTTCCAGCCTGAGCTGTGAGCATATAAGCAACTCCTTGAGTAGTCTCTGGTTCTTTTCTTCCCTCTGAGTAAGGCTTTCCAGGGTGAGGAACCAGCTCTGTTCTCTGCCTGGGCAGTGACCTGAGTCCTGTCCAGCCAGCATAGAAGGGTTGGGGAGTTTGTTTATACAGACCTGATAAGGGTAATCCAGCAAATTCTTTCTCTGTAGGCTTCTCTATGTCATCCTCTGACATCGACCTTCTCCCACACCTGCCCTTTCTTCAGAGCAGCCTTTATGCTTCACAGGCACTGAGTCTGCAGGCACTCATACTCTGGTGCTTCGACACACAAGGAGGCTGGTGTTTTCCCTTCACCACACCACCACCATTTGACATCAACCCAAACAAAAGCAAAAGATGTAGGATTGGGATTTGCAATGGGATAGCAATTTTTATGCCAATATAGTTTTCTGCCAACTAATAACAAGTGGACAGCATTTTAACTCAGCAATGGGGAAATGCCATACTATCATATCACTATTTCTTATTCATAGATGAGCCATTCACACAGCTTTTCCATGAATATGGGTTAAGACTTACAATCCTGTCAGAGAAAAATTACAGCCATTTGTTAACCACTCGGAACCACAATGGGTTTCTTAATGCATGCAGAAAGCTGATGCTAACTCAACCACCTCAGTGTTCCAGCATATTCACTGAACTCAGCAGGACTGTGCCCTGTTCTGCTACCAAGTTCAATGGAGTTCTTTGCCTTTGTGAGTGCTACTCATTCATTCTCAATGTAGCTTGAGACTTATAAAATCTTGTCATA
This sequence comes from Charina bottae, assembly GCA_023362775.1. Taxonomy (NCBI): domain Eukaryota; kingdom Metazoa; phylum Chordata; class Lepidosauria; order Squamata; family Charinaidae; genus Charina; species Charina bottae. The sequence continues at coordinate 21,968,613 of JALMGJ010000008.1, read as the reverse complement.
TGACATAATTTCAATTTACAAGGAGAAGATTGAAACCTGGATACTTTTGCGCTGAAAGCTCTTAAGATCCCAGCAGGCTTTTTCTTCAAGATTTACTCTCTGGGAAGTGGTCCAAAAAACATCAATATCTCTTCTATACTTCATTTTCTTTTTTCTAGGCTGCCATATTTTATCTTTCATGTGTCTTTAGAAATACACTTATGTACCATTATTTTATAAGATCAGCCTCCTGATAGCTATTTTTTCCAACATGCTTGTTTATTTAATAATATATTTATACATTATAAATAATAAAGATATTTGAATTTAAATGCAGGAAGGTGAAATAATATTCTTTATAAGATCTTTATATACCTGAGTTCTATGCATATCCACTTACAATAAGTCCAACTCAATTAAATGGGACACCATCTCAATTACATGCATGTATAGATTCCAATATGTATCAATGTAAATGTACATGTGAGAAGAATAATTCTTCAAAGAAAACATATGTTATAACATATGAAATCACTTAGAATAACTATTCTGAATGTGTGAAAAAGAAGTATGTAATTCCTAAGATAGTATCTGTCACTTCTAGTTTCTGCACGTTATTGGAAAGTAAAAAAAAACAACCTGCCCATTTTATGCATTTTATTAAAAAATAATAATTTTAATTTTTAAAAAAAAGATTCTATTCAAAATATATTATCACATAAAAAGTATTCCTAGACATTTTCTTCTTTTTTATTGTTGTTTATTCATTCAGTCGCTTCCGACTCTTCATGACTTCATGGACCAGCCCACGCCAGAACTTCCTGTCGGCCGTCGCCATCCCCAGCTACCCCACGGTCGAGTCCGTCACCTCCAGAATACCATCCATCCATCTTGCCCTTGGTCAGCCCCTCTTCCTTTTGCCTTCCACCTTCCCCAGCATCAGCATCTTCTCCAGGGTATCCTGTCTTCTCATTATGTGTCCAAATTACTTCAGTTTGCTTTTAATATCATTCCCTCAAGTGAGCAATCTGGCTTTATTTCCTGGAGTATGGACTGGTTTGATATTCTTGCAGTCTAAGGCACTCTCAGAATGTTCCTCCAACACCACAGTTCAAAGGCATCTATCTTCCTTTGCTCAGCCTTCCTTATGGTCCAGCTCTCACAGCCATAGGTTACTATGGGGAATACCATTGCTTTAACTATGCGGACCTTTGTTGTCAGTGTGATGTCTCTGCTCTTAACTATTTTATCAAGATTTGTCATTGCTCTCCTCCCAATTTTTTTATACAATAATATAAATTGCCCAAGAATTTTAAAAAATGCAAATCATCCAATTTTCATTTTTGATGCATAGTTTTATCTCATGCAGTCTTTTAAATACAAATGTCCATATGTAAACTCCCTTTTAAACAGAACTACTGCTTTTTCATACAACTATCAATAGCATACTTTTTTTCCTTTGCTTTCTTTTTTGAGGATTTTTGATGGATGAAAAGTCCACTAGTAGACTTTGTTTAATGTTAGGGTTCTCTTCATTATGAAGTCCTGACTGAGGAGAACACCCAGTTTGCTTCCAGTGCACGTAGTTCATTTACATCTCTACTCTAAAGAAGGCATATCAAAATTAATGGGACTAACTTTAGCCCAGGGTTTCTCAACCAGGGTTCCATGGAACCCTAGGGTTCTGCAAGAGGTCACTAGGGTTTCCCCACGGGTTTGCATTTTAAAAATTATTTCTAATTTGTGCAACTTCACATTAAAGAGGTAAGTTTCATTCTTTATTTTTAGTTTAAGAACACTGTTAATGCATATACACAGGCCTACACATGAAACAAATACACTGTAATAATTTTGTAACTTCTGGCCTATATTTGAGCCTGAATGTGCAGGGTTCCTTGGGGTCCCCGAGGCCTGAAAAAATATTACAAGGGTTCCTCCAGGGTCAAAAGGTTGAGAAAGGCTGCTTTAGCCTTTTACATGGTTTTGGGAGAAAGTGCTTCTATTCTGTGTGTCTTTTTGCTTCAACATTACTGTTGGAAAATTCATAAAATATACGAGTTAAAAAAAAGAAAGAAGGCACTTTAATTTATTCACTTAGCTAAATATAATTAATCTGCAGCTGTTATTTTGAGGAAAGCAGTATGCATTTTCTAAAGCTGCTTATTCAGTCTCTGAGGTGATAATAAACATTTCCAGCTTTTACATTACTTAGATTAGAATAAACTTCCACGATACATCCCAGTACCAAATTAAGTTCTTCAAGCCAACTGAAATAATTCTGCATGCTTAACTCTGCACATTACAAAGTATTCTCCTCATCCTGGAATAGCTTGGTTGCACATTTCATCCTGCTGATGAGAAGGACTTTAAAAACACACATAAATAAATCATAGATAGGATACATGATCCTGGTGCTTACTTATTAATAATCAGAGAAATGAGTCCCAGTTTTTTTTATTAACAATCAATTATCCAATGGTCTGCAGCCTTCTTGGTTTCCCACATTTCAATTTATATCCCAGAAAAAATAATCGAGGCGAAGTCCTTCACTTTTCTTCTTTGTCCTGCTAGGATGTCTCCAGTTTGATAAAGGAAAAAAACAAACTTGACACATCATCTCACATCAGTAAAGTAAGCTCAAAATTATATACCAGAAGAAATTAAACAAATTCTGAAACAGACTTATAATGTGGTAAAGAAATAGAATCCACTTTTATAGAGGAAGTTTACTTCGGAAGGAAGGACACAATTTGCTGTTCTCCTATATGTTAGCCAGATATCATGGCAGCCAAAGCTAAAAGGGTGAAATACTTTGTTTGTGTAACAACAATACTTGACTAATTCAACAAGCCATTAGATTCTCAAATGCATAAGTAACATTGGATGACATTAGCTTCCATTTTAGCAATTAGAAATACTCATGAATCTTATGCTTTCTCCCCCCACCCACCTAACCACCCATTGGTATGCAAGCAATAACTGGTATGTGGCCAGAGGGAAAGAAACTGATAACACCAATACAGCTGTTTTCATTAGAAAGAAAAATACTTGCCAACATATGTCCTTTTGGTTCCTTCTATACCTATTTTTCTTTTCCTATTTAAAAACAGATACAGTTGTCAATTCTCTATGGGCATCTAAGAGCTGCAATAGCAAATGCGACATTTGGAAAACAGAACTAACGAGGCCTATGAGGTTTCCTTTTCTTGAAGAAAAAAAATGTAATTTTTAATTTAAGATAATTGCTGAGATTCCTAAATATTTATGTAATACGGATCATGTGCTGGGCTGAATTAAATATATAGTACAAGTATAGTGGATAACAGCAAGATTATTTATGCATTCCTCATGAGGTTGATGCAATAAATAACACAAAAGCCAGGTGGCAAAGCAGTTGGTTTCTCTGGTAAAGAAATTCTCTGATGCAAGGGCATGGCACTGCTTATAGTGGTTTAGGAGCTGAGGAGAGGAAGCAGAGCAACAGAGCTGAAAATAGGAGTTGGCAGAAGTTCCTGTCAATGGGCATTGGGCATGACCAAGCCCTGTGAAGCCCAACTTGTAAAATGTACATCTTGTAATTAGATTTTTTTGATAGCTAATATGGGAGAAAATTGGCTTGGCTGTCCATTGATGATGGTGACTGAGGAGGAGGAGGAAGGACAAGCAGACATTCACCTGAGATTACTTGGTTGATCTCTCCCAAGGGTCCACCATCCTTGAATATTTCATCTACTTCCATTAAATAAGGTGAAATAGCTGCAGCATTTTGATTTTCCTATCTAAAATTTTGGGATAAATTTCATTTATGAATTATGTAATCCAACAAAATGAAATGATGTATGTCCACAAACCTAAAAAACAAAGCAAATGAAAAATGAATATGAATCACTCCTATAGCAATATAGTTATATATATATATATATATATATATATATATATATATATATATACACACACACACACACACACATACATACATACATACATACACATACATACATACATACATACAGACACACACACACACACACACACACATACATACATACATACATACATACATACATACATACATTAGAGCCCTGCCGTGCATGTCAAAGAAATTGAAATGTGGCTGATCCATTCTCTACATATTGAAGCAGCTGTTAATATTGTGCTAGCTGACTAAATCTGCTGCAGGAACATTTTTTGGGGGGAAAATACACATAATTAATCTTGTTCCTCCTCCTCCTCCTCCTATCACTTTCTTAAAGGAAATACCAGTAGAGTTTACAGTGCAAAAAATTCTACTCAGTGATGCTGACTTTCATAAGCAAGAAACATTGTATGTGTGTGTTTATGTATGAGCCACCAGAAAATGAATGAATAATCTAACAGGAATGCAGTTTTGAAAAGTTATGTTTGGATCAGCTTTGTCTTAAATAAAGATAAGAAACTGCAAGAAAACTACAAGGCTCAGAGAGCACCAAGGACTCCACAGTTCAACCCTGAGCTACAAATATTATCTTCGATAGATAAGAAACTATTAAACATATCAAATCAGATTTTTAAATTAGGTTTTTTTTGCTGTTGTAGTTAGTTTCAGATTGAATTGATTTGCTTCTGAAGAAAGGAAACAAGTATTTGGCAATAAAGAACTTTTAATCAGAAATAAACAGAAGGTAAATTTAGTCCACCAATGTTCTAACCATAGACGATATCTATTGCTTATAACTAGCTTCCAACAGTTTGATTTTCTTAGAAGTTGCTGAAGTCATGGTGAATTGTTCAGAAGAAATATGTGGATTTATGGAATTCATGGGATTGTGCTGGATGTTGTACCATATAGATTTCCAATGCTTTTAATACAGTAAATGCTGTCCATTACTATTTTTTTCCAGTTTGGCACCTGTATACACATTTCCTTGTATCCTCCTCAAGTATGAGGGACCACATCTGTATACCAGAAATGTTACTCATTTTGGCCTGAGGCTATACCTGAGCTTTAAGTGACAGACAAGGATGAGACTAGGTCAAAAATGAAACTTGATTTAATTTAAAATTAAATTGCATTAAATAAGGTAAGTGTGATTTTCCCCATGTTTTTAATAATTTTTATTTCAAATAATAGTGCTACAAGGAAGCTTTTGAAGGAATGCATGCAACCATGTAGCCAAAGATTATGCACTGAATTATATTCATTGTCATTGCATGGATAGAAAAAATGAGATTAAAATATATTCTAATATGGGGAAAAAGCAAAATTAAGAAGGCATCTTCTTAATAATTTTGACTTTAATCCCTGTATATTCAATCATGTTTGTAGTGATGCATAATAGTGGCCATTTTGTTTTTATGCAGGCTCTTCAGCTTCAACAGTTCTATGATAGGCAGGTAAGATCTAGCCTTATTCATGCTAGGGGACCATCCATGGCAGTAGTTTTCATTTCAGTCAGTGCAAATTGGTGAAACGTTTCTTCAGTTTATTTCTTTAGAAACAATATGGAAACAACTAGAAAAGAAAAGAAAGAAAAGAAAGTGAATGCGGCATATTTGTCCCTCCATAAACCAAACTGTATGTGCAGAAGAATAAGCATTTCAAAAATGAAAAGAGGCATTAGTATTTCCCAGAGAGCAGAGAAGAAAGATCAGAAAGAAACTTCATTTGTGTTACATGTTCATCATTTGTACACAATTCTATTTCAAACTCAGTCTTATAATCTTCAAAACCATAAACTCTTTTGTCTACTTTAAATCTAACTGTAAATAAGAAAACCATTGGCAACTATATCCCTCTGCCACCAGTTCTTCTCTTGGTTTTATTTTGTATTCTCCTTGACAAAATTCTAGTATTTCATGACAAGTTAGTGTTTGCCTCATTTGTGTTTGCCTATTATTTGTTGTCTATAAAATGCTTCTTGTGTTGAGAGCCACAAAGGTGTTTTCAGGCAGAATCTGGGTTTATAACTATTCCATATTCTCAATATGGCATGTCTAACATAATGATTTTTAAAATCCACATTAACCTTGACTTTATCATACCACAAATACCCATGCCACCCAAATCCCAGGTCATGTCTTTGTAATAGGGTGACCATACGTCCCGTTTTGAACAGGACAGTCCCGTTATTTTAGCATTTTTCAACCGTCCCGTCGTTTTGATCAAAATCTCAATTTTGTCCCTTTTTTAAAACAGGCGGGAAGGAGGACAGGAAGACAGGAAGGAGGACTGGAGCTGGACTTGCCATTGGAGGCAGCCCGGAAGAGGCCCTATCAGCGCGGCAACTGGAAGCCCAGTTGCCACGTGCGAGCCCAGCAGCAGACACAGCACCACAGTCCAGGTTCCTGCCTCCTTACCTGATCCTTAGATTGTCTGCCCAGCAGTGGTGAGGCCAGGGAAAGCAGGCACGGGAAGGTTGTGGGAAGAGTGTGTGTGTGTGTGTGTGCGCGCGCGCGCAGATTACTTGCTCAGAGTAATCATGCACACACACACGCACGAACCCCACACCCTCTTTCTCCAGCCTCCCTCCAACAGGTGCGGGTGCATTTGGTCATGGGGAGGCTGGAGAAAGAGGGTGTGGGGTCCGTGCGTGCGTGTGTGTGTGTGTGTGTGTGTGTGTGCATCTGATCGGGCTTGGCCAAAGGAGGAGAGTTGTTGGGCCGCCGAGCAGGAGAAGCAGGAGCCGGCCACCCTGGGGAGCTTCTGTGGGCAGCAAGGGGCGGAGTGGTTGACAACTCTCCTCCCTCGGCCAAGCCCGATCAGATGCACACACACACACACACACACACACACACACTCATAGGACAGACTGCCCTGGCAGGAACTGGCCATGCTGGGGGGCTTCAGCGGGTGGCGAGGGGCGGAGTGGTGTGGCTAAAGCCTCCCAGCACGGCCGGCTCCTGCCGAGGGCAGTCTGTCCTGTGAGTGTGTGAGTGTGTGTATGTGCATCTGATCGGGCTTGGCCGAGGGAGGAGAGTTGTCGGGCCGCCGAGCAGGAGAAGCAGGAGCCGGCCACCCTGGGGAGCTTCAGCGGGCAGCAAGGGGCGGATTGGTGTGGCTGAAGCCCCCCAGCGCAGCCGGCTCCTGCTTCTCCTGCTCAGCAGTGGCGGCGGCAACAACTCTCCTCCCTCGGCCAAGCCCGGTCAGATGCACACACACACACTCACACACTCACAGGACAGACTGCCCTCGGCAGGACCCAGCCGCGCTGGAGGGCTTCAGCGGGCGGTGAGGGGCAGAGTGTTGTGGCTGAAGCCTCCCAGCGTGGCCGGCTCCTGCCGAGGGCAGTCTGTCCTGTGAGTGTGTGAGTGTGTGTATGTGCATCTGATCGGGCTTGGCCAAGGGAGGAGAGTTGTCGGGCCGCCGAGCAGGAGAAGCAGGAGCTGGCCACCCTGGGGAGCTTCAGCAGGCAGCAAGGGGCAGAGTGGTGTGGCTGAAGCAGCCGAGCGCAGCCGGCTCCTCCTGCTTCTCCTGCTCTGCGGCGGTGGCAGCAGCAGCAACTCTCCTCCCTCCCTCGGCCAAGCCCGAGGGGGATGGGGCAGTGGTGGGCCTCCATCCCCTCCATCCCCGCCCCTTGTTCCCCGGCCGATGATGGTGCTGTGTGCACAGTGTGTGTACTCCGGCCTCCCCCAAACACACCAGCTCTGCTGCACCATTTACTGCTAGAAGAAAACAAAAACCTTTAAAAATAATAAAAAAAAAGAATTAAAATCCGAGCCAATCATGCTGATGGGGGCGGGGTTTTCAGGCGGGAGCCAATCATGTGGGGCAGGGGCGGGGTTTGCAGGTGGGAGCCAATTGCGTGGACTGGGGGGCGGGGTTTGGAGGCCAGCATGGTGGCATAAGACCCTGTCCCGTTTTGCCATCCCAAAAGTCCCGTTTTTGTCTGAAGGAAATATGGTCAGCCTACTTTGTAACTTTAAAAGTCTTCTATTTCTCAGAAACACCCACTCTTTCATCCAAACCAAACAGCAAGCTGCAAAATACAATTTAAATCAGGTAGGCCCAATCCTCCACTTTCCTTTGCATCTTGTAACACCTTATATTTAACTTGTGGTTTTTTCCCCTGCCACACAGATTTAGATATATCATTTTGCCACTGTTTAAATGGTGCATCAGTTGTCAAAACAGGTATTGTCTGAAACAAAAACATCATTCTAGGCAAGACATTCATTTTTATCTCAGAAATTCTCCCCAGCAATGACAGTTTTTGGCTTTGTTAGATCTCCATTAACAATTATTTTTGCTTCCTGTGAAGTATAAATCGATCTTACCCATTTAATAAAATTCTTTCCAAAGCTCATATCTTCCAAAATTTTGAACAAGAAAGCCCAGTTCAAATTGTCAAAGCCCTTCTTTGCATCTAAAACAATCAATGCAGTTTATTTTTCATTATGTTGCTCCAAATATCCCAAAATGTCAAACAAATTTCTAATATTGTCCTTAAACTTTCTTTTAGGTAAAAACCCACATTGATCCTCATGAATAAATTCTTGCAGAATTATTTCAGTCTATCATCCAGTCTATCATCATTGTAAACAACTTACTGTATAATCATTATTCAATAATGATATTGGCTGATAGTTTCTTGTTAAAGTCAAATCTTGTCCCTCTTTAGGGACAAATATTTAGGTATTAATGCTATATTGGCCTCTTTCCAACTCTCTGGCCTCTTTCCTCCCTGTAGGATATATTTCATCATGTTTTGCAAAGGTTGTAAAAGTTCATCCTCAAAACATTTATAATAAGAACCTGATAATCCTTTCCTGGTTTAATCTTTTTATAGCTTCACAAACTTCCCTTATTGTTATAGGTTCATTCATAATCTGTTTCTGTTACTTAGTAAATTTTGTTTCTTTAGGTATTCATCTATTTTTTCCAGAGAGATATCACTTGCTTAATAGAATACACTCCCTCATTTGTTTACGGGCTGGCTGTGTGTATGGGCATCTGTATCAGCTCCTATCCTGACCCACCCTCCGACACTCCCATTATAAGGAATGACCCTCCCAGAACCACATTCTGTTAGTGACTTCAGTGACCACTTAGTCAGATCTTGTCATTCCATATACTGTGGGAAATAGTAGTAGACTGTACCATTCACTCTTCCTCCAGAGGACTGCTCCATCACAACCATTTCTTTCAAACTACTGGGCCTCTAGTAGCTGCTGCTATAATTGTCCATTAGCTTGCTGTAAAGCCATGACACCCTCATTTTTGCAGCACAAACACAACTAACAGTAGTTTGGAAAATACAGCCATACATTAGAGTCAGCCTTCATTCAAATAATGTAATGAAAAATAGCTTTGAATGACAGGTATGCTCCATCATTTTGCCATAAAATTTTCTGCAACTGACTGGTAAGAGCAGCTGAAATTCAAAAACACCAGCACAGTTACAATAAAAAAGAAGAAAGTTTAAAAATTAGCAAAACCTGGCTACCAGTCCTGAAAAACACAGCCTGCAAAAGGTCAACGAACTCAGTCCAACCACCAGCACATGGGAATACTTCTCACAATGAACATGCTAATCACGCTCATCAGCCACTCGTTAACATTTCAACACAACAAAAAACCCCACCTAATCTCCTATAATTTAGCTCTATATATAGAACATTGCCACTCTACCTGGGCACAGAGATTTTGTTTCTATCTGTGCTCCTGCCCTCTGAAGATGCTGGCCACAGATGCTGGTGAAACGTTAGGAACCACAACTTCCAGAACACGGCCACACAGCTCGGAAGACCCACAACAGCCATTGAACTCCGGCCGTGAAAGCCTTCGACAATACAATGATAGAAATGTTTTCTTAAGAGTGAGATCGGGATTTTTGTTGAAATGCTGGATGAAGACCAGATAGTCGAGTTGGACAAATTTAAGGGAGAGAGCGAGTTGCAAGCCACAAATGAAATTGATCTTCTGGTGGAGTGCCATGGAAAAGAAGGGGTTATTATATATGGGAGGTTTCCTGAAGAGAAGTCAGAGTTTTTGAGGGGGGCAATTAGGCTGTTTGATTTTTTAAAGAAAAAAGCTCTGTGCGCATTGTGGGGATATGTAAATGCTCTGGTTTATTTTGAAGTGGGATAAGGGTTAAAGAATATTTATCTGGATTGCTTTTAGGGTTTGGCTGATTTCATTTATCTATTATTATTTATTTATTTATTTATTTATTTATTTATTTATTTATTATTCGAATTTATGACCGCCCATCTCCACGACAGCGGACTCTGGGCAGTTTACAACATTAAAATCATTAAAATCAATATCAAAAACCTACACACTTAAAAATACAATATAATAATAAATAGATAAGAATCCAGAGGATGGGAAGATCTTAAAAAAGGAGGGTATTACAGGGATAACCACCCCCAGGAGGAACTATTACCTCCTTTGACCCAAGCAAAGTGGCAGAACAAGGTCTTTAAAGACTTTCTGAAGGCCAGGAGTGAAGGCGCCTGTCTCACCTATTCCACAAGGTGGGTGCTACCACAGAGAAGGCACGTCTCCTGGACCCTGCCAAATGAAATTCCTTCACTGATGGGGTCCAAAGCATGCCCTCTCTGCATGACCGGGTGGGGCAGGTAGATGTAATCAGGATGAGACGGTCCCTCAGGTACCCTGGTCCCATGCCATGTAGGGCTTTAAAGGTTATAACCAACACCTTGAATTGGACCCAGAAGCAAACTGGTACCCAATGCAGCTCGCGGAGCAGAGGTGTTACATGGGCTGATCTCATCGCACACATAACTGCCCGTGCGGCCGCATTCTGGACCAGCTGAAGCTTCCAGATACTCTTCAAGGGTAGCCCCATGTAGAGCGCATTGCAATAATCTATATGGGAGATGACAAGAGCATGAGTGACTGTTTGGGGGGCATCTCGGTCCAGGAAAGGGTGCAACTGGCGCACAACCCAAAGTTGTGCAAAGGCCCTCCTAGCCACGACTGCCACCTGCTCTTCGAGCAGGAGTCGTGAGTCCAAGAGGACCCCCAAGTTGTGCACTGAATCTGAATGGGCCAGTGCCACCCCATCCAGAGTTAAAGATGACAACTTCCTGGAAACCGAGAGGCCATCAATCCACAGCCACTCTGTCTTACCAGGGTTCGGTTGAAGCCTGTTGTTCCCCATCCAGGCCCCAACAGCCCCCAGGCACTGAGACAGGGTGTCGACTGCATCACTTACTTCACCCAGGATGGAGATATACAGCTGAGTATCATCAGCGTATTGATGATACCTCATCCCGTGTTGACGGATGATCTCACTCAGCGGCTTCATGTAGATGTTAAATAGGAGAGGAAAGAGAACCGAACCCTGCGGCACCCCACACAAGAGGGGACGCGGGTCAGATCTCTCCTCCCCTATTACCACCGATTGGGAATGAGGTGAACCAGTGCAAGACTACACCGCCCACCTTCAACTCCCTGAGCCTTCCCAGAAGGATACTGTGGTCGACGGTATCGAAAGCCACTGAGAGGTCCAAGAGAGCAAGAATGGATGCACTCCCTCCATCACGCTCCCGCCAGAGATCATCCATAAGTGCGACCAATGCAGTCTCTGTCCCATATCCCGGCCTGAAACCTGACTGAAAGGGGTCTAGATAATCCGTTTCATCCAGAATCCTCTGGAGTTGCAGCGCCACCACCTTCTCAACCACCTTTCCCAAAAAGGGAAGGTGGGAGACAGGGCGAAAGTTGTTCAAAACGGTGGGGTCCAGGGATGGTTTTTTGAGGAGGGGGTGCATCAGCACCTCCTTAAATGTAGCCGGAAGCACCCCCTCCCTCAAGGATGTATTAATCATTGCCTGGACCCAACCACATGTCACCTCCCTGGCTGATTTAACCAGCCAGGAGGCGACATGGATCTAAAAGGCATGTGGTGGCATTTACAATCCGGAGGATCCTGTCCACTTCATCAGGTCCAACAGGATCAAACTGTTCCCAGATAACAGGGCAAGTACGATCCCCTGGCATCTCCCCAGACTGTGCCTCACGCTTAGAGTGTAACTTTAACAATTTGGATTAAGATTATTAAGGTATAATAAAAAATAAATGTCTATTTTGATGGTTTTAGGTTTAATATGATTAAGATTATAAAAATTGTTGTATTATCAAGTATAATGGCAGACAATTTATGTTTTTTAGTTTAATTTTTATTATAGTAGAGAGAAATGTATAGAACAGTAGTAGGAAGGAAATAATTAAAATAAATGTTGTCTTTGTGGGGAAGTTGTTTAGGAGATTTATATTTTTTCTTTTCTTTTAATATAAGGGGAGGGAGTAACTGTATTTAGTGATTTTTACAATGTGCCAATGGAATGATTTATAGAAATAATATGATTTTGGTTTAATATAGAGCAGAGCTTTCCAAACTGTGTGTCGCAACACAAAAGTGTGTCGCCACACACAGTCTGGTGTGTCGCCACACAACCCGGAAGCGCGGCGCTTCTGGGTTTTCCCACGGCGACATACCAACTGCAGCGCGCAAAACCCGAAAGCGGCAGCAGCGCTTCCGGGTTTTTGCGCGCTGCCGCAAGGACAGCACTTCCGGGTTTTCTCGCGGTGACACACCAACGACTGTTGGTGTGTCGCCGCGGGAAAAACTTTGGAAAGCCCTGATATAGAGTAAGGGATTTATTATGGAAATTTTTGTATATCCTTGCTGTTAAAAGTCGGAAGTCACCTCTTTTTGTAACTTCGAAAAATTTTCTCTTGTGTTTTCACACTTTTATAGTTTTTTTCTTTGTAGTTTGTTGTTTTTCTTTAGCTTTTATCTTTGCTTGAAACTTAATAAAATTCTTATTTAAAAAATAAAAAAAAATATTCTCTGAAGAAACAGTCCAGAAACATCCACAGTTATTCACACTGCATTCTCAGTGGGGTAAACAGGGAGATATCTAGAATGTATCCTCCTGGTCTAGGGAGGCTTTGGGCTCAGGATAGTGCAGGTTATTATAGAACAAGATGGGTAAAAAATCCCAGCTCAGAATGACAAATAGAACATAGTTATTTAATTTCCCTCACCCCATGTCCTCAGAGCATTCCTAGTCTTGTAGTGTTTGGGTGAATATAATTTGGCACTGAAGGGGCAGGGCACAAGATTACTCTTCCCTTGGATCATTATACTGCAGAGCCAAGGCAAGCAAGCCACCATGATATCTCACAAGAATTTCAGATGAATAGATCACTCAAGTATGACTTCTTCATTAACCTGATTGTCATATATAAACAATCATTGTGAATACTGAGTTATTTTCTGCTTCAATATGGATGCTCTCTCAGGTTGGTTCTATGTGTCCTTTCATATTGTGTATTCTTCCAACAGTTCTATGCTACAATACAATAAAGGCTTTATTTAAAAGCCTAGCTGGAAAAGTTGGAGGAGATAGAAGAATAAATCACCGATCTCAGACTGTGCTTTGTATTGCTCTTCTTTAAAGTAACAACAAGTATCTTAATCTTAATCCTTTTATGGCTTTAGAGCAAGAATTCACTATATATTCTGTTTTTTCTTCAGATTGTATTAAAGAAAGGATGGAGCTTACCGAAGTAAATATGATTCTTGTAGACTTTCCAGAGTCCTTAAATTTGTAATCCTTTCCCTTAAAAATCACTTAGATTGTCTGTGCTATTCTGTTACTAATGTCCTTTGAGATTATGCTCTTTCCAAAGTATGTTATAATTTATATAATTTACTTCATTTCTTTATAATCAGATTTCTCAGATAAATTTCTCAGAGAGGGAGAAAAGTGGTGGGCCACAGCATCAATGAGAAGATGCTCATTTTCTTGTTGATCTGATAGGGCATCACTTTTTTTTTCTAATGAGATAAGAAAATATTGCCCAAGCTATTGTCCTTTTTTTTCTCATTCATTCCATTAAAACTTTGTTTTATTGAAAACCTTCCCTTCCCTTCCCTTCCCTTCCCTTCCCTTCCCTTCCCTTCCCTTCCCTTCCCTTCCCTTCCCTTCCCTTCCCTTCCCTTCCCTTTTTTCCTTTTGCATGAGGGAGTCTCTTTCTTCCTGTCTTTTTATAATCTAGCTCTTTTATTGTTCTGTTGGACTTGTGTAGGCTTCAGCAGAAAGACTAATGTGTGTGGGAAGCAATGTGGGTATTATGAGATTTGGCTGATAGAGAACTATGATTATAGGATTTTGATATGTAGTTATTTGCCCTCAGGCCCCGCCAGCAGGGAAAACTACTGAATGAACTTCTTCCTCGCTGTTCTGCTTGATACTTTAGTTGGATTTCACTTGAAAACATTGAAATGTAAATAAATTATGACACATGAGAAGATTCTTAGAATTTCTGTACAGGTCAGAGATTATGGCATTGTTTTATATTGTTCAGTACATTTTTCCCATTAGTATTGATTTTGCCATTTGCTGATTTTTTCCCCTTCCCTCTATTTCTGACAACAGACAAAAGTTGAAAGTGAGATATTACTCCTTGTCAGATGTAAGGAATACTGTACTTACAGAATCTATTGCATAAAGAAATACAGACTAAACTTTAGTATAAATGTATTTGCTTCATTTGTGACCAACTATACATTAATAGCATCAACTAACAAAGTATAATGCTGTTTTGCTCCTTTCAACTTTCTGGTCTCTTTCTTGCTTATCTCTCAATATGTTTTGAAAAATAGATATTTGACTCCAATCTACTGTTTAATGATGCAAAACTTACAAGCAAATTAACTTTAACTAAAGATAGTAAAATAGAAAAATATTTTGTTGAGGAAAAAACATCAAGTACAACCTAATGGTCTCAAAGAACAATATACTGGGCTACCAACATTTCTTCAGCATATATAAACTAATTAGTGATAGTAAATAACAAGAATACATCTTAGAAAATCAAGCTGTAGGTGGTTTACAAAACATATAGCTAAGTTGGAGGCTACACCATCAATGATTAGCAGTCCTTATGGTTAAGTGCTGCTCTTAAGTCACAGGCAACACACCTAAAATACCAATTGCTAGAAAACAACAGTGGATCAGACTCCTGTAATTTTATTTATTTAGAAAATTTATATGGCTGCTTATCTATCATAGGAATTCTGGGGTGGCTAATAACAACAGCAAACTAGTTAAGATAATCATAAAACACTAACAAAAACATCATAGAACCAACTCAGTCACACAAACCATACCTATATGGGGCTCATCTATCATCCCGGTCCAATTCCTGGGGCAGGGAGTTTTTCACAGCCTTCTGGAAGGCTAATATCATGTTTATAAATTCTTTTTTAGCATCTGAGGTTTTTTTTTAATATACTTTATTTAACATTTTAAGAAAAATACTGTATATAAACA
Organism: Charina bottae; assembly: GCA_023362775.1. Taxonomy (NCBI): domain Eukaryota; kingdom Metazoa; phylum Chordata; class Lepidosauria; order Squamata; family Charinaidae; genus Charina; species Charina bottae. Next base: position 21,953,343 of record JALMGJ010000008.1, on the reverse strand, counting down.
AAAAAGGGAAAAAAAGATAAACAAAATAACATCAATAAAATGGATTTAAAAAGTTTCCCCCTGCACAGTCGTGTCCGACTCTAGGGGCTGGTGCTTATCTCAGTTTCCTAGCCGAAGAACCAGCGCTGTCCGAAGACGCTTCCGCGGTCATGTGGCCAGCATGACGTGCGCAGAACACTGTTACCATCCCACTGAAGTGGTACCTATTTATCTACTTGCATTTGCATGCTTTCGAATTGCTAGGTTGGCAAGAGCTGGGGCGAGTGCGGGAGCTCACTCCGTCACACGGCGCTCGGGTCTCGAACCGCCGACCTTCCGATTGACAAGCCTGGCATCTTAACCATGGAGCCATCGCACCCCAAAAAGGGATATACTAGTATCATAAAAGTAATAATTTTTCAATATTTTATTAAATAATTATAGGCAACTGAGTATGTCAATTTAAAAACCTGAAAATCACTATTACACTTTAAGCAAAATACAAATGTCAGGAACAATGGACAGAAGAGTATGAATCATAAAATGAAATTGTAAATTACAATAAATTCTATCCATACTACTAGAAGACTGTTCAAGAGGTCCTATACAATGAATATTGAAACTTTATCTAGGAAGAAACCCAAAATTTTTAATTGGTACAAACCCATACATTAAATTATAGTCTAAAATGGCTTCCAAATTAAATTAAATTCTGTGTCAGATTTACTTTCAAAATACAGTTATTTTAGACACTGAGCATATTCCACAATTTAATTAGTTGTTTTTTCATTGATGGGATTAAACTTCCCTTCCAATAAGAAGCATAAAGTATCCTTGCAGCAGCATACACAAACCCAGATCAGTATACCTTGTAAGAATAAATGGTTTGATAAAATTTAGTAAGAATATTGCAGACTGAAATGGGAAATCAACTTTTAAGATTTATTTTACTCTGGTATGAATCATTTTTCATATGTAGTGGAATTGAACACTACATATGAAAGAATTATTTGACCTGATCATTACAGTTCCAACAGTTTTTAGAAAATGAACTATCCATTTTAGCATTCAGGATTGGGGTAATATACCAATGATAAAACATCTTATACCAGTTTTCTCTTAAGTATAATATTCAGTGTAAATTTAATATTCTTCTTGAACTTAAATTCTTGTTGTTGCATATCTATTACTATATCGAAATTCTGCATCCATTTCATCATGCAGTGTTTAACTTATTTGGTTTTTGAATATTTCACTATCAATTTATAAATAAGGCCAAGACGTTCTAAATTGTGCATTGTAAGATTTTTCCTCCTTGTTTCTGCAATTCTTTTAATACTATGCTATCTATCTGAAGATACTAAAATGAATCAGGTGGTCTAAACCACTGTGAAGTAAGAATCTCAAAAATATTCTATCTTTGGAGTCCTTGGTGCTCTCACTTTATCAAAAAGTGTCTGACTACCCAAACCACTACAACACAACCAACAGAAGCTATGAAAAGGATAACACTGCCATACATCAGAAACATCTCAGAAACTAACAACAGACTGTTATGACCACATGGCATCACCGTAGCACAAAAACCAACCAAAATCCTTTAGAACATTGTAAGTAACCCAAAAGACCCAGTAGCCCAAGAAGAAAAAACAGGTGTTATCTACAACATACAGTGTAAGGACTGTAGCAGCCACTATGTAGGACAGACTGGCAGAAGACTAGAAGAGCGCATCTACGAACACCAACTAGCAGTCAGAAGACACAATGAAAACTCCTCAATCTCACAACACATGGACAGACACAACCATAATTTCAACTGGGAAACTGTGAGCATCTTAAACCAAGCCAAATCCAAAAATGCTAGAGAATTCCTGGAAGCTTGGCACTCATACAAAGCAGCCATCAACAGACACATAGAGGTAAACAACATTTACACACCATTCATAAGAGACAATAGAAAAGCCAGAAGACCAGAACACCTCCTCGGCAGCAATCAATACCCAGATAATGGAGCACTTGGTTAGTGGGGACCGTGGTGGCTCAGTGGTTAAGACGCTGAGTCAGAAGCCATTAAGGCTGAAAACTCAGCAGTTCAAAACCCGAGCGTGAGCTGCAGCCAGAGTAAGCTTCTGGCTACTAGTACAATCAGTCCCAGCTTCTGTCAACCTAGCAGTTCAAAAGCATGCAAATCCGAGTAGATAAATTAGGTACCACTTCTTTCTAAATTAAAGGGATGAAAGTTTCATTCCATGATGAAGGAAGTTCTTCACATTCTTAAATTAAATTCATTAGTTAATGGTTTAACCAGAATTTCTTGAAAAGTCGTATAGTATATTGCAGAAATACCATCAGGTCTTGGAGCTTTACTCAATTGCCCTTTTTTAAATTGCCTGTTTAGTTTTATTGTATCTTCATTTTTAGGTTGATTAAGAACTTACTTTTGTTGATCTGTTGATTTTGTAATAATGTTTTGTTTACATATTCCTCAATCTTTTCTGGATCAGATTTACTGTATAATCTAGAATATTAATTGCTCTAGAATCTCCTTTGTTGTAAAACATTCCTAGTTCCCTTCCCAGTAATATTTCTTTAATCCTTTTCCTTATGCAATTGATAAGACAACTATTTATCTAACTTATTGCCTTTTTTCAAAATATTCCTTTTTAACAGAAATTAGCTTATTATAAATTTCAATTAATTCTATTAAATCTACTTGATTATGTGTTGCTTTCTTCTTATGTTGTAAGACAAGAATTGGGTTAAATTTATGTGTAATTCTAATTGTTTAAATCATTCAGCATATGCCCTTCTGTTTCTGCATAGCTTTGTTTCTTTTTTTTATATTAATTTTTTATTAATTTTTGAATAATATATAACAATACATTATAAAAAGAAAAAAACATACCAGACATAACATAATATAACAAAACGTATCCTAACATATCCTACCCTAACATTTTATAATTTTACATAATTAACCTTGATCTAATCTAAACTAACCTAACAAAAAAAAAACCCCAATACTTCTTCCTGTTTGACAAAGCTAACCAAAACTGACTAACCTCTACACTTAATTCAATTAACTCTAATTTGGTAGTTATTAATAACCCTCTTTTCTTCTTATTTCTTCTCATCCTCTTTCTTTCTCTCCTTTCTTCCTCTTTCTTCTCTACCCTTCTTTTAACTCCACTTCCTCACTCCCTCTACTCTACTTTCTTCTACCCCTTCTCCCTTTACCACCTCCAAAAGAAAAAACTAAAAAGAAAAACTAAAAAAAAACACAAATACAAAAAGGACTTCTTACTTCCCATCTACTCTTTCCCTCACATCTTTATATACCAATTTAATTCTATTTATCTTAATTACATAATTAATATTAATTTTCTAATTGAATATTTTGCGATTTTTGAATAAATTTAAAAAAAGGACTCCAAACTATATTAAATTCTTCCATGTTTCTATCATTAATTTGGTCAGTCAATTTAGCCATTTGCATCAAGTCCAATTATTTATAATCCATTCCTCAGTCGTGGGTATATATTCTTCCTTCCAATATTTGGCAAAGACGATTCTAGCAGCGGTTATTACGTAGAATAATAGTTTTCCATGTTTCTTATGTAGTTCTGGTTTTATGAAGCCCAATAAATAGAGTTCTGGATCTTTGATGACATCTTCTTGAATAATGTCACAGATAGTTTTATGGATTTTGTCCCAATAGTTCTTTGTTTTTTGACACATCCACCATAAATGATAGAAAGTACCAGTTTCTTTTTTACATTTCCAACAGTGATTTGGTATAACAGGATTCATTTTTGACAATACATTTGGAGTCAGGTACCATCTGTACATCATTTTGAAAAAGTTTTCTCTCATATTGTAATTTAAAGTAAAATTCAAATCTTTTAACCATATTTTCTCCCAATTTTCAAATTGAATGCTGTGACCCACATTTTGTTCCCATTTAATTATAGAGTTCTTTATAGGTAATTTGGAGATTTTATTTTGTAGTAAAATTTTGTAAACTTTGGTAATTAGATGGTCCTCTTCTCTCCACAATATATTGTCCCAATTAACAGAGCTACTTTTGAATTTAAAGTTTTTGGAGTGAATCTTAAATTGCGCTTTTACTTGTAAATATGTATACCAATTGCAAATGTGCCCCTCATTCTCTAATTCTTCCCTGGTTTTAAATTTATAGTTTGAACCCTCAAATAACAACAAATCTTTATAATTTAACCACTTATTCCTAGTTGTGATACCTGGCAGTGTAAATGCTTCATATGGGGAGATCCATAGTGGTAAATTTGGTACTATCAATTTCTTGTATTTCTCCCAAATTTTTAGAATTGATTTCCTAATTGGATGATGCGTAAATTTGCTGTTTTATCGTACCAGAGGTACCCGTGCCATCCAAATCTAAGATCATGCCCCTCTAAATTCAATAATAATTTTCTGTTATCTAATTTTATCCATTCTCTCATCCAAACCAGTACACTAGCTTCATAATATAATCTTAAATCTGGTAAGCCAAATCCTCCATTTTCTTTAGTATCTTGTAAGTATTTATATTTGATTCTAGGTTTCTTCCCTTGCCATATGAATTTAGCGAGATCTTTTTGCCAATTTAGAAATGTTTTATCTGTGATTATTATTGGTACTGTTTGAAATAAAAACAGTATTCTTGGAAGAATATTCATTTTGATTGTGGAAATCCTTCCAAGGAGAGATACTTAGAGCTTTGTCCAATTATGTAGATCTTGTCGTATTTCATTCCAAATTTTAATATAGTTATTTTTGAACAGATCTGAATTTTTTGATGTGATTTCAACTCCTAAATATCTTATTTTTTTAACATTTTTAAATCCCGTTGCCAATTCCATAGTGTGAATATTGTTTGCAGACATATTTAAATTTATCATTTTTGTTTTTTGGATGTTTATTTTAAATCCAGCAAGCTCTCCAAATTCATGTATCTTTTTTAGTAAGTGACTTAATGAATTATCTGGATTTTGTAGAGTAATAACAATATCATCTGCAAATGCACTTAGCTTATAATTTTCCTGTTTTATTTTGACTCCTTCAATTTGACTATCTTTTCTAATATTTTCTAGAAGGATTTCCAAAACCAAAATGAATAAAAGGGGAAATATTGGGCATCCTTGTCTAGTGCCCTTACCTATATTGCAATTTTGGGTTGTATCATTATTTACCACTATCTTGGCTTTTTGATTTGTATAAATTGCTTGAATCGCATTGATAAATTTGTTTCCATATTCTAATCTTTTAAGCATTTTAATCAAAAATTCCCAATTTAAATTATAAAATGCTTTTTCAGCATCTAAAAATAATAATTTGTTTATCATTATGATTTTTTGCATATTCAATTATGTTTAAAATGGATCTTATATTATCTTTTATATATCTTTTTGGTAGGAAGCCACTTTGATCCAAATTTATTGTATCTTGTAGAACTTTTTTTAGTCTATTAGCCAGGATGGTGGAAAATATTTTGTAATCTGTATTTAGAAGAGAGATTGGTCTGTAGTTTTTACACAGAGTCGGATCTTGGTCTTCTTTAGGAATTAAAATGATATTTGCTTCTATCCATGAATTAGGTGTAGTATTTCCTGCCATTATTGAATTTAGGAGCATATTAAATGGAGTTATGAGAAATTCCTGAAAATGTTTATAATAAGATGCTGTAAAACCATCCGGTCCTGGTGTTTTACCTGATTTTTGTTTTTTATAGCTTCTATTATTTCCTGGTTTGTAATTGGTTCATTCAAATTCTCTCTTTGCGTTTGAGAAATCTTCTCCACTTTACTTTTTTGTAAATAGGTATCACATTTGTCTTGTGTTAATTGTTGCTTTCGATATAATTTATTATAAAAGTCGTAAAATGCCTTTCTAATACCTTGATTATCGGTCAATTCTTCTTCATTTTCTTTTCTTTTATTAATAATCTTTTTGTTTGCCTCTTTTCTTAATTTAAAAGCTAACAATTTCCCTGCTTTATTAGCATGTTGAAAATGTCTCTGTCTGACGTATCTTAATTTTTTTTCTATTTCATCTATTGTTTGGAGTTCTAATTGCTTTTGTAAAATATTTATTTGGTTTTTAATATTTTTGTCTTTGGGATTACTTTGAAGTTCAGTTTCTTTTATTTTAATTTGGTCGCAGATTTGTAGAAATTTTTGTTGTTTCAGTTTTCTAAGATAGTTGCCAAGAGACCAAAGAGACCAAAATGACCGCTAATATAGACTTTACCTGCATCCCAAATTGTATTAATGTTTACCTCATCATTCATGTTTATCTCAAAAAATTATTTTAGTTTTTTTTTTTTGCTGTCTTCTAGATATTGTTTGTTCCTTAATAAAGTTTCATTAAGTCTCCATCTATATGTTTTTGATGTAATTTTTAGGTCTAATTGGACAGCATTATGATCTGAGAATGTTTTGGCCAATATTTTCATATACTTAATTTTATTTATTAAATTTTTAGAAAGCCAAATCATATCAATTCTAGAGAATGATTTATGTCTATCTGAAAAAAAAAATGTAAATTCTTTTGCGTTCCCCATTTTGTGTCTCCATGCATCCACCAGATCTAGGTTGTTTGCAAGTTCAAAAAATTCATTTGGTAATTTTCCCTGATTTTGCTTAATTGGCTTATCCGATTTTCTATCAAGTGTGGGTGTTACCACTCCATTATAATCCCCCATCATTAGCCAGTTCTTGTTGGGTATATCTGCTAAGGAGTTAAATAAAGTTTTATAAAAAAAAATTGTTTGTCGTTTGGGACATATAATCCGACTAGAATTACTTTTAAATTTTGAATCTCAATTTCAATGGCAATGAATCTTCCTTTAGTATCTGTTAGTAAAAGTCTGGGTTTAAGTAAGATTTTATGTAACAAACCACTCCATTTTTCCCCCTTCATTTGCAGATGTAAAATCTAAACCAAATTTTTTATTTATCAGTAATTTAACCTCTCTAGATCTAATATGGGTTTCCTGGAAACATATAATGTCTAAATTTAATAAATAAATAAATAAATAAATAAATAATAACCGTATGAAAAAAAATTCTTCTTTTTGCTGGGGCGTTCAGTCCGTTGACGTTCCATGATAAACATTTTAAGTTACTCATTATTTGAATGACTGCTCAAATCTTTAGAGCCGGAGGCTTGAGAATCAGTTCTAAGGTTTATTTTTGTCCCTTCTTTTTTACCACTACTACCTCTCATTTGTTGATTATCCTTTTCCAGTTTTCTAAGAAAATCCTTTGTTTTTTCTGTTGAATTTAATTTATATCTCTGTTCTTTATAGGTAACCGAAATCCCTTCCAAAGTTTCCCATCTATACATAATCTTGTTCTTCTTCAAAAATTTCAGTTAAAAAAAATAGTCCTTTCTTTTTTTTAGGATTGTGTTTGGAATCTCCTTAAAAATTTTAATATTTTTTCCTTCAATTTCTATTTTTTTTCCGTAAGCAGTCTGAATTATCATGTCTCTGAGTTTCTTTCTACTGAACTCCATTACCATGTCTCTAGGAAGGTTGTGTTCCCTAGCATACTTCGAATTCACCCTGTATATCCCTTCAATTTCTTCCTCTAGCTGTTCTGTTTCCCATTCAATTAAATTTGCCAACATTTTTGTTACAGTATTTTAAATTTCTAGTTCTTTCCCTTCTATAAGTCCTCTAATTCTTATACATTTTTCCTTTTGTTTAATTTCTAATAGTGTAAGTTTGTCTAATTCTTCTTCATTTTGCTTTTCCATTTTCTGTACTCTTTCTTTTACACCTTTAATTTCTGTTTGAAACTTCTGTTCCATGCTATCTAATTTTTTGTCTAAGCTATCTTCAAACCCTTTAATTTTTTCTTCTAATAAGGTAGTCACGTTGGAGGTTATGCTTTGAATTGCCTTTGTGGTAAATTCTTCAAAAAAAGATTTTATCCAATCCCCTCTATTCTCCTCTGAGTCAGATTTCCTTCTCTGTAATTTTCTGGTATTCATCTTTTAGAATTTAATTTTAATCTTATATCAGTATATCTTACACTACTAATACCTAAACCTTATCAACTTGTCAATTACAACTAAAGAGTATAAACTTAATGTAGCTTAAATAGAATAATAAGATAAGTACAAATATAAGTGTATACTGTATATAATATCAGCCACGAAAAGTACAATTACAACAAAGAGAAAGGAAAAGCCTTACAGAGCAAAAATGGTGTCTTAAATAATTAAATATAAATCTTATCTTTCTAAGTCCAGTTTAGTATCAGAGTCTCCTTCAAATTTTAGGTTTTCTTTAGATGGTAAAGTAAATAAACTTTCTTCTCTTTAAGTTAACCTTAAATCCCAAATTCAGTGCAGGAAAGAATGGCAGCTTAGCCTAAGGAATTTAGGCATCTAACGAGGTAAGCGTATACCCAGCTTCCCGGCTGCTTTCACTACTTTCACTCGAGCTGTGAAACAGGCGAAGAAAGCGAAAGTGACAGATACTTGTCTCGTCGTCGCCGTCCAGAAGCCGCTGGTTTCTTCTTTGCAGGTCTACTCTTCTTCTACCATTCCTGCTGTGATCTGCTTAACACAAAGGCTCCGCAAGACCAATTAACTTTTCCCCATTTAGAAGTTAAAGATTGAAGTTAGACGAGCTGTGAACTCACATGTCCGCTCACCATTTTCCTGCACCGGAAGCCCTGCATAGCTTTGTTTCTATTTGATACCAGCGAGATTAGAAATCTTCTCATAAAAGCTTTGCCCATACTATAAATAAAGAGACACCAGAGGTTAAATTGATTTGGAAGAAGCTTTTTAGTTTCTGACAACACTTATTACTACAAGAGGACATTACATTGAAGTGTTATCTGAGAGTGCATTCATATATAGAATCAAATGTTCTTTTCAAGTTACTAATAATAAAAGCCTATATGTTCATTCTAAGGAAAATAAGTATAGGATTGCAGCCTAAAAGCATAATATGAATTCACAAATGTGTTCATTCACTTGTGCAGGCTGCTGCATATGATTTTCTGGAAGTAATTTACAGGACTTTATGCCTCCATCATCCTGTAGCTAATAGTTCATAATTTTTTCTCAAGTCACTTTTATTGTAATACAACATTACAATATTGTAATATAACCTCAATACATAACTTTCCACTAAGTCTTGTGCAGAAGTTCAGAGAACACCTTTAATGCATTCCTAACAAATTTTAATGTGGACCATTGAAAGAAAATTCTCAGGTTCAAGTAACTAACTATGGAGACAAAATAAGTTTTAACTTCCACATCTTCACTGAAACATGGGTTTGAGTATCGAAGTATATCAAATGAAAATTCAGTAATCTGTCCTAGAGTGTGTGGCTCTTGTTTGGGGGTGTTATTTTTGAATCCTTGTGGGCACAGATGTTTGGGTAAGTATTTCTATCAGTTTACACTGACTTAATGTTAGTTACACTCATGAATTTTACTTTTTGAAAATGCTATGCTAGCTTGATGAAATGGGGAAAGAAATTATAATGGAGGTTTTTGTAAGGCTAACATGAGGTTAACATGAGATTGTGGGAATACATTATTCCCTTGTTTATAATTTTAACCCCTTATATTTAAAAAGCAGCCTTGCTGTTTAGCAATTTAGATGAAGACAAATTTCTAATATGGAAATGATTTTAACAACTCCAGCATGCGCAAATAATCATCCAGTAATTTAACAACCTGTTCCCACATGAATAGGTGTAAATGAGTGAGAAGGGTTTTATGTGTATATTTTTTCAGATGTTTGGCAGTCACTTTAGGTGGAATGAACTGTGAGACATGAGAATAAATGACTTCATTTTTGAAGTTATACTGGTAATTAGAATATATTGTGGTTCGGAGTAGATTTAATCATGAAAGTAAAGAATCCCAATCCATTCTCACAATGTCATTTTATGGAAACATGTTCCATTTGGGAGAACAATTTGTTATTATCTTTTTCATAGTTAGGTTTGGTTAGGCTTTTTGCAGTTGATGGCACTGTTGTTCTGGAGGGGACTGAAACAGGTTTATTATAGCAGAAGAGAAAAAGTTGTTATGTTTTATACAGGTGAACTTCCATTTTGAATGTGGAGGTTTGTGGCTAATTGACATGTTTTTGTACTAGGACACAAAATGAAACTAAGTTCTTTTAATTTTACAATGCAATCTGCCAACTACCTATCGATCTAGAACACGTCTGCAGAAAATTCAAGTTCAAGTAACTGACTGTGGAAGTTGTGGGTTCTCCATATGTGGAGATAATTAAGAAGAGGCCAGATAGCCACCTGTCATGGGTGGTTTAATTGGTTTTCCTGTACATTGCAGAGTGGTGAACTAAATGATCTTTGTGGTCCCTTCAAACTCTTCAGTTCTATGATTCTATGGAATTGACTTTTCCACAAAAAAATGAGAAACTGAAAACAATAGATTTAGCCATCTCTAATCAGTAATAGCTCACAAAGTCCTTTGTGCCTCATTTCCAAAACCAATTGTAGGATTACGGTGTTTAACCTCTTTTTGTATGAGTTATTCAGTTTATACATTATTTCTCTCTTGATCTGACTAAAGCTAAACCTTTCCGGTTTTGCTTTCTGAAATGCTTCCAGGGCTTTGAAACTAGACATTCTTTTGGTACAGGTACTGTGCTGTATGTAGCCTTTCATTTAAAGCAGTGCTTCCTAAACCTGGGTAAATTACCCAAAATTGGGTAAACATGGTCTTTATTTGGGTAATGACACACAAACCATTACCTAATCACAACAGGGACATTTAAATTGACTTAAAGTGTTTTACCTACATTGGATAAAAAGGACTTTCTGATAAGTGGTTTTGGGTAATGAAGGAAAATGAGAAATGAAAAATGACATTTTGAAACATTTATGGCAAATCTGACCTCTCATCTTGACTGTATGAAAACTCTTTTTCTTAATGTTGTGTTTTTCATCCCATCTACTTGGATCCTTTTCTTGTAGGATTCTAGCATTATTTTCCTAGATAATTGTGAATATTCTGCATTGCATCGAATTTCTTTCAAACACGTCCAATGTTTAGTGCTTAATATATATATGCCTTCTACTAAGTGTATTATGACAAGCAGCTTCAAATTAGTAACTCCTCTTGATTCAATTCTGGACAGTAGCATTAGCTCAGGAGCTAAAATTGTTCTCTCTACATCTCCCATTTGTCATGTTATCAGGCTATCAGGCTATCAGCCAAAGTATTTATATCCTCAGAACAAGACCAACTCTCTGGCACAGAACCATCTGGTAAGAATTTTTCTACCTCTGTTAGAGACAGTGCTATCCAGGTAGGTGAGACAGTGAAAGAGAAGCTTCTTTCTTGTGTTTATGAGGCATATTATCACCCCAGCATTCCTAACTTACTAGAAAATTTAATTAACATTTATGCTTACCAATTATTTTTAATGAGCAGTCTAGTTATGATTTTCAGCATCTCACAAAGGAAGGGAGGTATAAACTACAGCTCAGCAAGTTGCCATCATAGCTGGAGTCCTGAAAAAAGATGCCATCAACTCTCTCACTCGTCTTCTTTTCTCAAGGCAAAACATTCCCTGTCCCTTCCATCTCTCTTTGTAGGACTTAGTTTCTAGCCCCCTGATCATTCTGGTTACTAGACAAGGAAATAATACTAACAGTCATCATCCCAGAAGGAAATAATGATAAACTACTGTATTTCTGTATTGTCACCAATAAAACAAAACCAAGCAACACCATGTAGTCAAGTGCAGGAGTCAGGTTCACCTGGAGACAAGCTTTACTTGATATTTATTCCAAGGTTTATGTTTTTTTTCTTTTATTGAGTGCATAACTTTATATTAGTCATATTTCCCTTAAGTTGTACTTTGTTGTTAGAGACTGGAACATACTTTCTTCCCAGTGAAGCATAGTGATAGTGCATGTACACGCAATGCCAAGATAACCAGGAGCAGCTTCTAAAGCCTGGAAAAAGATGTGGCTGCTTTAATGATATGAAGATAGGTACTTTGTTTTTACCCTTGTACATTGTGGAATACTTGTCTTGATAACTTTGCACAGTCCTGTTAATTATACTCTTAATTTTCATGCCATCTAGACCACTTTTATCTAAGTTCTTAATCAGAATGTTTCAAAGCATTTGACAAATGCTTTGCTGAATCAACATATACTATACAACATTCCCATATTCTTTTAAGGGACTTACCAATAAAAAAAATAAGATTAGTCTGGCACGATTTGTTTTGACAAATCCATAGTGGCTCCTGATAATAATTATGATGTTCTCTAAGTTGTTACAATTACTTTGTTATCTGCTCTAGAATTTTCCCATGTCAGACTGATGTCCAAGTGATTGGACTGATTCCCTGGATAGTTCCTTTTTAAAAGTAAACATTTGCCTTCTTCCATCTCACCCTTCTGACACCTTAGCTGTTCTCTATAATTTTTCAGTCTATATAAAATTTCTGCCTAACCATCAACAAGCCCTTTTAGTACTTCTGCTGAATTCTGCATATCCTGGAAACTGAAACTATTCAAGTAAATCTCAACCTTAAATCCTGCACTTACATGCAGGAGTAGTAGAATATTCACCAAAATAGGAGTTGAGTAGCTCTATTTTTTCTGATACGTTAGCATTTTGCCCTCTTTGTTAAGCTGTTGGTATCCTGATTACTTTCCTCTTAGTTTGAAACATCTACATATCCCTTTTTCTTATTCTTCATCAACCTCATCTCATTCTGAGTTTTCACTTCTTTGAAACAATATCTAGACTATAGTATGCTCTTCCTTGAGACATAACTTCTTTCATTTCCTGTGTCTTTTTGTCATAGTATTTTTGTTTTCAGATCTAAGCATTTTATGCAGTCATATTGTTTTACAGACAGTATTTTCCCCATAGAAATTGTTTGAAATGTTGCTTTTAGTTCTATTTCCTGGGAACTCTGTTTCCGCTTTTACGCTCAAGTTCCTGTTGTTTCTCTGTTGTGGAATTATGCCCTGAGTTTATTAACATCTACTTTTCATCTTAAAGAACTCTATGATGGGACAACATAGAGACAAAATGGTTTATTCACTCAGAGTTAATTATCTTCCTTACAAAAAGTATCACAATATTTATTTTTTCAGAACAAACAACTTTTGATTCTCTTCAGATGGAAGAAAAACTTCAGGTGCAAGCATTTTGTATGAATAAGGCTTGGCTTTTAAAATGTGTAGGTTTCTTCTTCAGTAACAGCCTTTATTATCTGTTTTTATAACTCAGTGGAAGTCTCTACAAGAAAACTGATTGCTTAATTGGTCTTACAGATCACAATTGTTCAAAAGAAAGGGTAGGGTTATTAGAATTTATTCACTGTCTGAATATTTGATAGAAAATCAGACATTCATTTTCTCTCTTTTTAGTTTTACCAAAGCAACATGCAGATTGGGAAGGAGAAGCCACAATGGCAATTTGATAAAGTAGATTTGAGAATGTATGTCGAATTCTATCATCTTTTTCTTTCCTCTGAATGTCTGATGCACTGCCTATAATTATACTTGACGTCAGTTGGCACAATCATTGTGACTATCTAATATAATTCCTTATTATGTTACAAAAATGAAAGCTTTCAACTGATTTCACAGAAGTCATAGCGAGCCACTGTTTTTGACATTTAGTATAAAAAACAAAGTCACTGCTTTTGGGCTGTGAAAGCTAGCTTGATTCCATCCTCACTACACAAAATATACTTCCTAATTTGTATAATTTCTCACTGCTGCAGGCCATTTTACACATTCAGGAAAATAATATGCTACTGCCTGAAAATGGACCACTTCAGAATACAGACGAATATTTCCCCATCTCACTCATGGCCCAGACAGAAAAGGTGCCATTTAAAGCCTAGTTTCCTTCCTGATATTATTTATTTATATCCCACTTTACTCTGAGGTGACTTATATGTGGAGGAGGGTCTCCTCTCATTTCATCACTATCACAACTCTGTGAGTTATATTGGACTGAAAGGAAGTAACCAGCCTAAAGTCACCAAGAAATTTCTTTAGTCAAAAGGACCTGAAATTGGGTCCCTCGATGCAAATCACAAATATTATTCCCTATGCTAACTTCTGTTCCAGGGATTTATATTTCCATTTTCTACCTGCAAACTGTGGCATCAGACAATGTAGCACATACTATACTTGCATCTTGAAGTGCTACAGTCCAAGAAGTCTATATATGTTCTGATAGATATTTGAATGTTCAAAAGGAGATTCTGGAAAAATGTCTCACTTGCAGCTTTGGCTCCTCTACTGGACTTGGACCTACACTCTGAAGTAACCTAAGCCTGATCCTGAAGTTCTCAGGCACTCAACTTCAAACCTTTAAAAAAATGTGTGGGGGTTGGAAACATCAGAATCAGGCTTAGTCTGTCAAAGGTATTGAGCCCAAATCAGAAAAATAGACTAAGTCCTAGAGAGTGTAGGTCATTGGCAGACCTAAAAGAGTAGTGCATGGTCTTAGCAATAAGAGCTTCTTGAGAAGAATTTGGGAGTAGAATTGGTTAAGGCCGAGAGAGATTCTAGCTTTACAAGCCCTAATTTCTAGGCTGCTGAATTTGGATTTTACTGCTAACCCTTGACTGTGTTTTCAATACAGTTCTGTTGCTGGTACTGTGACTTTTGACTATTGAACTAACTCTGAACTTTGGAACCTGATTAACCTTATCAACCAGTTTGCACCTGCTACCTGATCTCTGAAGTTACTGAGTTTTTGCATTTTAATCTGGGTATCAGCTAGCCACACCCAATCAAGATACTTTCAGGCAAAAAACACTATTCTATAGGATAGTGCAGAGCTTTCCAAACTTTTCATGTTGGTGACACACTTTTTAAACATGCATCATTTCGTGACACACTCTTACAGCAGGGCACAAGGCAGGCACTAGGACCTGCGCAGAATCCTGGCAGGGCAGGTTTGGAGGCAGCAGGGCACAAGCAGGCACTAGGACCTGTGCAGAATCACAGCAGGTTTGGAGACAGCAGGGCACAAGGCAGGCACTAGGACCTGCGTGGAATCACAGCAGGTTTGGAGGCAGCAAGACACAAGGCAGGCACTAGGACCTGCGCAGAATCACAGCAGGTTTGGAGGCAGCAAGACACAAGGCAGGCACTAGGACCTGTGCAGAATCACAGCAGGTTTGGAGACAGCAGGGCACAAGGCAGGCACTAGGACCTGCGTGGAATCACAGCAGGCTTGGAGGCAGCAAGGCACAAGGCATGCACTAGGACCTGCGTGGAATCCTGGCAGGGCTCGGAGGCAGCAGCAGCCGCGACACACCCAGACACTGCAGCCGACGCACTAATGTGTCCCAACAGAGTTTGGAAAGCTCTGGGATAGTGGCTAAGGTGCTAGACTGGACAGACCAAGCTCACCAGCTTATTGTCGTGGGGAAAAATGGGAGGAAGGAGCACTCAGTGGTACAGTTAGACAGCTTTGGACTCTGAATACAGTGGTTAGAGATGGAAAATGCTTTAGACCACAGAGGTTCACAGAGAATTGCAGGTGGACTTGGGACCTCAGGTTGTGCACCTGATTGTATGCAGCAATGTCTGCAATCTTGTCAATAACTGCTGGGTGCAACCTCATCAAAAGTTAGTCATGGAATTATAAAGGTCAAGATGAAAGAAGACGTGAATGCAGGGGTACTCACACGAGCTAATTGATTGATTAATTTTGTAATTAAATTAACATTTTAATTCAGTCTGGGATTGTGTGTGTATGTGGCTCTGCCTATTTCTTTGGTCATGCCACTCAAGGGCCAAAGGTGGCCCTCCACCCAAGAAAGACTATACACCCTACTCACACAGGTGAAATATTGCACTACATTCAAACTTCAGTAAACCATTCTTGAACATTGCTTAACTGGGAGATTCTCTTACTCATTCTGCTGAGTGGATCCTGGATTTCTGTGCCAATGTCCTGCCCAGACAAGATGGCATGATGGCACACGCTCACCTTACATAGAGGACCAAAGACACATACCCAAACAAACATTAGGATCTCCATCATCATCTCCACTAAGAGAGGTAATTAACAGATATTTTTTGGCAATGCACTCTGAAAAGAAATGTCACACAATGCAGCTGTAGCAGCAAGAGAAAAGGGAGAGATTGCAGTACTCATTGCTCAGCAGGTGGTAAGCTCTATGCCAGAGGCCGTTTCAAAAGGCATAAACATTTCTATCTCACGTTTGATGTCCTCCTCAAAAAGTTAGCTGACATGAGGTTTTAAAAATGATCTCTGCATTTAAGAACATGAAGACCAAGTGCAGCTTTTGGTCACTGGGCTGGTATGTGAGGCCCAGCAAACATTCCATGTTCTACCCACATACATTATTTGAATGCATAGATAAGCCTAAACAGGCCCACTCTAGGGAAGCAAAAGAAACACAAAGAAACCCACAATTCCTTCAGTATAAGGCAACCTATCATTCTGCCCTCTCCTTTTGTGAATGTGAAAAGAAATTCCCCATTTCTCTTTATGTTTTAATTCACTCCCACCCTACCTGAGTGAAATGAATAAGGGCAGAACAAACAGCTTGGCATATCACATACCAAATCCGCTTAGGCCAGGGCCATGCCCAGATGACCACATACAATTCTGCCAGTCTGAGGGTGGTTATTAATTTTCCAGACAACATGAACACCAACAGTCAGATTTCTAATTTCCACCTTAAAAGGATGGAATTTGCAACATTACATCAACCAGCCTAATGTTGAATCAGTTGGCCTCTGATTGCTTTAACTCTTTAGGTTTGGCCCTAAATTGCTAGTCCTGAGTTTAAGGATCTGGCTCCAAAAGGGAACTTCAAAGCAGGGTCATAGAAGCCTGCAGGTGGAACAGGGAGTGGGAGGAACAAAACATGCATCATGACACCATGAACAATGTTCCCCATTGGGGGAGATGGGCGGTGATATAAATTTAAATACTAAATAAATAAATCTCTGCCTCTTACATAGTTATGCGCAGTGTCATAAGGCAAGGGCCAGAGCTTGTGTTATGATGCATGTTTTGTCATTTTGCATCATCATGGTTAGGAACAAATAATTATAACCAGGGGCCCTTGAGCTCATATCCAAACCACTTCAAACCACCCTTCAGACTAACTAGCAGAGGCCTCTAAGGAAATCTTTCCCTTCTCTCCTGGGTCATCCAGTTAGGAATAACCCTAACCGTAAAATATTATATATCTATATCTATCTCTCTGTGTGTGCATATATACACACACACTTCGAATTATGGTAAGACAAGAACTATTATTTGCCTTAGAATCAACAACCATGCAGGTGTACAGACAGTATCACACAGGTATCAAATAATTTAAAATAATATTACTCTAACTCTGAGGGATTAATTTACTTGGGTCTTGTAGAAAGGTTTACTCAGAGCTAGCAGTTAATACACCAGCAACTCAGCAATCTCCTTGAAAATGCAATACATTTCAAAGTCCATACCTAACCAAACCAAATCTCCACCTCCCTTGCAAAAGTTCCTACAAGCAACAATTGTCTCTGCAAGTCTCACACAGATGTTCACCTCACTCTCTTCTTTGTAGCCTCTTAATTCCTCCTCCTGGACTGGACTTTCTCCTCCTAGCCATCTGAACCCACTTCTCCTCCTCTTCAGTTTTCTAAGCCTCAAGCCTTCTCTGGCCAATCCACTGAATGATTTCGTGCCAGGGGAAACTTGCCAGCCTCTCTTTTTCCCATTGGCCAAGCTGCCAATCATTACTCCTAAATCCTTTGTATCCTGATCTAAGTTACCCCTCTCCCTCTTGTTAGCAGCAGAGTGTGAAATCCCAGCTGGGTATAATGTTGAAGGAAGGAAAGCTTTTTGCTTTCTCCCTTTACCTCTTACTTACTCACAAATAGACTTTCTTACTCTCTTAACTTGAAAGCTGTGTCTTTTCTTCCATTATCTCCTTAGCCTGTCTCTCACCAGACTAATCATTTTGTTTTTCTCTTTCTCTTGGCCATGACTCCAGGCTAATTTTCTTTGTCCTTCTCTTTTCTCCCCGTCTGCATGATTCTATCTCTGAGATACACAGCTACAGCTCCCAGCTTTATACTTTTCCTGACTCTTTGAGTTTAATTTCTTGCCTCTTTATTCTTTGAAACAGAACCCATTTCCTCCTAGAGGTCCCTAGTTTTGATGTCCTTGTGGGCAGCCACCTATTTATCCCCCTCTTAACATTTCTGAGGATCCTGTTTCTTCTGCATGTTGCAGTTCTAACAATATTTCCTGGCTTATATAGGTTAACAGTGTTATATAGGTTTGGACAATTTCCTTTATTTTCAAGATTCAGATGCAGCTATTTTATCCAAATGAAATGAATGTACAAAAAGAGACCCTTCACATATTCTGGGGATAATAATAATATAACTTTATTTATTTTTTAAAGATTTTAATCAGGACAGAGATCAGGTATGCAAGCTTAGGTCGGCCAAGTGGTACTGTCTTTTTAAAAATGGACAAGGAATGTCATATTATTTACAGTCTCCCATATCTCAGTCCCTGAGACAAGCTTTCACAGAGCTTTGTTTTCAAACAATGCCAACAGCATATTTAGATGGAAGATATAAAGGGTCACCAATTACACACCGTTTATGCATTTGTAATTCCCTACAGGTGGAAGACCTGACCCATTACCTCTTATATTGTAGATTATACCAAAAACCAAGAGCTAGATTTATCACACCTTTGCTAAATCAATTGAATCTGACAAATTTGGAAAGAAAAATCTGTTTTTTGTTGTCTGATAAAAATGAATATGTAACAAATCAAGTTGCATTGTTCGCAATGGCTGCAAGAAAGATAGAGAAGCAAATGTTGATAAATAGTACTGTAAATACTAGGTGGGCAGGACTGATTTGATATAGATTGCTGTAATTTTAAATGAATTTTGCTAAAACCTATGGTTGCAAATAAACTATTGATGATGATGATATAACTTTAAAAAATTGGCCTGTACCTGAACATGGCCTGCAATGGGAGATTTTAGCAGATTATACAGAAATGGGAATACTTCAGTACATTTTGTTCTTGTACAAATACAGTAACATATCAAAAGTATGACTACAAGAATAAGCTTTAAGAAATGCAAGCATACTATAAGGACAAGTATGTTATATTTTGATTTTCAGGAAAGATAGAAAGTATTCAGACTACCATTTTTTCTCTCTCATGGTAATGCATTTATCTGAAAGATGAACCAAATGATAAGTTTGGTTATTTGTTACATCAGTTTGCTTGATTTCATAATAACAGCAATGCTATCCCATGCTTTAGAAAAAAAATACTTAAACCTAAACTGTTAATAGGATCATCCCTTCCGAAAATGCCCTTTATACTTATTCACAGAACTATTACATAGGAGGTTAATCAGTAACAAGAGTTTGTTCCTTATGAATTGGCTGTGAATTAGCTGGCAGACTGGCATATATAGCAGAAATCTGGAAGGGAGGTCAGAACGTTTCTCAGTTGTTCAAGGATGAGTATTTGTCTTCTATTATTGTGTGCATATGTTTGGTGGCTTACTTTGCAATCTGCTTAGGTAAATCATGTAATTCGGCAAATATATACTGTATGTCCATCACATTATTCCCTTTTTAAATAGGAACCATTATGCAAAGCATAGTAAACAAATATATTAAAGGCATGAGAGAAGAAAACCAACTTTAGCTAAATCTAGTTTACACCAACATGGTTCACTGTACCATGAAGTTTTCATAACTTTCTTTCTTTGCAAACTATCATTGTTTCCACTGCATTCTTTCTTGCTTCATACATTGCCTTTTGTTGTTGAAACTTTCCCCCAATCTCTGTTGAGGATCTCATCAACTCTACCCATCCATGACTTTCTTAGTCTTTCCCTTCCTCTTCCTCACTCTTCCTTCATACTCTATTTGTTTTTCATCTCTCTCTCTCTATGGCCAAAGTACCTCAATTACATCTTTTATACCAGTCAATCACTTTTCTATTCAACCTGCATTCATTCAGAATCCATATTATTTTCTATTCAACCTGCATTCATTCAGAATCCATATTAGCCCCATCTCTTCTTGTTTTACCACCTGCATTTTTTACACACTGTGTTTCCACAGTACAGTTTTCAATTTGCTGTTATGTTTCCCCTTAGATACCCAACTTTCATGCCCATGTAACAAAGTAGGTAAGAAATACACTTTTATACACAGCCACATTTGATTCTTTTGAAAACAATCATTACACACTACAGATTATCTACTATCTTTCTACCATCATTTGCACATCTAAATATTTCTCCATACTTTTCCCCATCTTTAGTGAACATTCTACCAAATGCACACTTTTATTACTTGGCTTAGGTTTTTTACAATTTATATATTTTATTTATTTGTCATATTTATATCCCGCCCATCTCCCCTGCAAGGAGGGACCCTTGGTGGTTCACAACAAAAGTTTAAAAACAGTAAAAAACATAAATACCACTAAAAATCAATAAAAAAATCTAATACAATTTGATCCAAGCAATGGTAGCTCTTACTATCCCATAGGTCAGAAAGGCTGGTCAGGTAGATCTAAGAGACCAGCCAACCACAAGACTGGCTGTTCCCCTCCCCTCCCCAAGCATGGTGGCAAAACCAGGTCTTTAGATTTTTTCTAAAGTCCAGGAGAGAGGGGGCCGATCTTATTTCAGGGGGAAGAATATTCCAGAGGGCGGGGGCTACTGCAGAGAAGGCATGCCTCCTGGACCCCATCAGATGGAACTCTCTTACAGACGGGGCTCGTAGCATGCCCTCTCTGCAGGACCGGGTGGGACGGGTTGATGTAACTGGGATGAGACGGTCCCTCAGGTAACCTGGACCCATGCCATGTAGGGCTTTAAAGGTGATAACCAACACCTTGAATTGAATCCAGAAGCAAACTGGAACCCAATGCAGCTCGCAGAGCAAAGGTGTTATATGTGCTGATCTTGAGGCACCTAAAATCGCCCACGCAGCTGCATTCTGAACCAGCTGAAGCTTCCGGACGTTCTTCAAAGGTAGCCCCATGTAGAGCGCATTACAATAGTCTATATGGGAGATGACCAGGGCATGAGTGACCGTTTGAAGGGCCTCTCGCTCCAGGAAAGGGCATAATTGGCGCACAACACAAAGTTGTGCAAAGACCCTTCTGGCCACGACTGCCACCTGCTCTTCGAGCAGGAGTCGTGAATCCAAGAGGACCCCCAAGTTACGCACCGGTTCTGTCTGGGGTAGTGCAACTCCATCCAGAACTAAGGATGATAAATTCCTAGACACCAAGGGGCTATCCACTCCTTCTTACCAGGGTTCATCTGAAGTCTGTTGTTCCCCATCCAGACCCCCACAGCCCCCAGGCACTTGGACAATATAACTTGCAATAATTTGTTCCATTTCCCTGTCAAATCCAACTACCTTGGTTATCAGTGCATTAGTTTTCACATCTACAATCCTACTTGTATCATGGAGTCTACATTCACAGCCTGTCATTCAGGTTCTCAGCCAACAATAAGGCATCATCTTCATACAGAAGTACACATATATTTATCTCTCTGACCAACAGATCTCTAACATGACCACAAGCATTCCTTATACATTTTCCCATAAATGCCCATAAGTAAATGTAGTCTCTACTGCAACACAGAAATGGGTCCTGGGCTCTTGCTACTTTTCCCTTTGTACAGGTGAACAATAACACTTTTTTTTTACAATCCAAGTCAGAATCTTCTCTATGTCATGTTTGTCACCAAACTGGCCAACAAATATTTACCAGCATAAATCATGGCTTTGGTTGATTGAAATTTTCACATAATGCTTTTTAATAAGACAGAATCATAACTGTATGCAAGCTAGTATCTCTGATTTAGAGACAAGCTTGCAAGCCATTATGGTATTGCAAGGTATCCCACCAACTCAGTGTACTGATACACAAAATGAAAAATTAGTGCATAAATCACATTTTTGTGAATGGAATGATATAGAAAAGGACTGAACATATGAAAACAAAAATTGGGTGGTGACATGGTAAGGTATTTACTAAAACAGGCAGAAAAAGGGTCTGATGAGCAAGAAACAAAAGGGGTTCAGGACTGATATCTATAGTTCAGAAGCCAGCTCTATTTCTATCACTTTGAACTTGAAGCTATCAGCAAACAGATAGTTGGCAGCTAATCTCTTTGCAACTTGCATGGCATAAGGCAATGTGATAACCTTCAATTATTGGATATTAATCAGGAAACCACTTTTATGTTTCCTGCAGTGTGTCTAAAAGCATTTAGTTACCTTTGGGTTTAGCAGTAATTCTTATTCTGCATTTGTAGAAGCTGATTGGAGCTGCAGTGCCATTAAGAGTCTTATTTCACAGGCAAGTGATTGCCCTGTGCAATTAAACACCTGCAATATTGAGCCCGTGGAGAGTCACTTATTTGCCAAATGTCTCTTTCACTTGAGCAACAACAAGGTGAAAAATTAAAACCAGGGAACTTCCTGTGTTTAGAAGTTCTTACCAGAGCAGCTAAGATGTTTTGGATTTTTTTCCCTTCTAATGACCTTTTGTTTCACAACAGGAGTGGGAGGTGGGCTTGTTGTTTCTTAAAGTATTATTGATATCTGTCTAATAAAAGTCTTTCTAATTTTTTTTATTTTAGTGCTAGTATTGCAATAGATGAAGTGGAAAAAAAAACAGTATTTATGTCCCAAATGGATCTCAAAGTATACGAAGAAGGGAAATGTATATGGCTGGATTCACACATTGTACAAAGCCATAATATAATTTTGGGGGGGTTGGCTTAACCAAAATTTCTGATTCATAAACCATGTGCTATGCCTTACTGCAATGCCAACAGTGATTTATCAACAAATTATTAACAGATGAACCATGGCTTGGTAGATGTATGCAGGAGGTCTATGGCTTCAATTCTATGCACATTTAAGTCCAAGTGAACATAATGGAATGGCATATATACAGTATGTATTGAATAGTACATTGCAATCCTGAGAAATGATTTCATTGTTGTATTTCCTGAGGAAAAAACTCAGTTGTTCAAAATGATTATTGAACATTGTTGGAAGGGGTCTTATAGATCATCTAGTCCAAATACTTCCTCGCTACAAGAATCCAGTAAACCATTGCATTTGAAAACTTCCAGTGTGGGATCTTCAAACTTCCTAAATCCAAATAACACATTTCACTTTGCAAATATTGTGAGATTATGAGAATGTGCTCTAGGATGCTGTGTTTCCAGGCTTCAGTTCATAAAAATAGTGACTGTCATGATGAATCATCATCTCATGGAACTGCCCTTTGTACACACTCCTGCTGTTACAAAGGTAATCAGGAACAACTCCCCAGTGAGTAGAAACATGAGGACCACCTGTCTTCCAGGAAGGAGGTCAACTAGGCCACCTTGAGCAGCTCATTTGCATAGTAGCTGACTATTATAAAAGCTAGAATATATTAGGAACTGATAGCTGAATTTTCTTGTTTCCTTTTTATGTCAGATGTTTTAAGATTGTAATTTCAAGGATAGGAATTTTCTACTTAAGTTATGGGGGTCCATCCAGGCTAAAAAGCAGGAGCCAAATGTTTTAAATAAAATTTAAAAATCATTTTTATTATTATCATTTTACCTTTCAGGAACAAGTTGCAGATGATGAATATGGAAACTTTCCACCTTACAACTAGTTTTCTATGTTCAGAGAAGGTCTTTGTTGTTGTTTGCTTATTGTTTTTTAATGGATAAACTTAACAACCATGGTTTACTTTCCCACCATATCTTCTCTGTTGAGTTCACACATTGCACAGAACTATTTGTGTGATCTTAGTATAGTATATTAACTTACCAATTACAAAGTGTAAACCATGACTTACTGTAGGTCATAGTATAATATATGTATAAATCCAGCCACTTGTGGCTTACATAACAAACTTTCAATTTGTATATAATGTGTTAGGAAGGACTGGTCAAAAGAGGCCAAGTCTGGCAGCAGGAAAAGGGAAAAGGTAAAACTCCATTGCAACGATAAAAACGTTGCAGCAGAGTTGAACTCAATTTAAAAAAAAAAGAGCCAAGAACGCAGAGTGCCTATTGGGTACTGCATTCGAACAGCGTGAGATACAAAGTATAAAAGGAGGAAACAACGAAGAACGGGTTGTCAGGGACAATCTGTCCTGTTCCAACTGAACACAGAGACTTGAAATGCTTAACAGTCTTTATTGAGTGACAGGCTTCAAGCTAATCCTCTTCGGTTATGGGGCACAGTACTGTATTGCTTCAACCTGATGGTTTTTTGATCTGGGAACAATACAACAGAATAGGAACAAGGCAAGGCAACACAAACAAGACAATCAGTTCTATCAAGAATAATTACCAGACCGGTTCTGGAGATTAACTAGCAAGCCAACTTACACAACTACGGATCTACTAGGTGGTAACTGCTTCAAGAATTAATTTAGTTAATACACAGTTTAACAGGAACAAAACAGGCTGTTATGGTTTTGTCAAAGGCAGGCAAAGCTGGGTTAGGAGGAAGGTGGAAAGGCTGGTGTTTACAAGCTGGCTGGATTTAATAGGAAGGAATGGGAAGGGTTAATTAACTGGGTTGTTCTGAAAACAGGTAGTTGGGAGCTTGCTAGAAGATCCTCTGCTGTCAGACTTTCAATAGTTGAGATCTGAGGCAATTTAGGGTCAGATTATTTCAGCCAGCAACAGTATGCTGTTTGACAGGTGATAATCGGTCTTTTGTCCTTATCAGCAGGAGGCTTGGAATTCTGGAAGGCAGCAGCAGCAGCAGCAAAGGGAGACAGCCAGAGACAAAGCCAGCCCAGAGACGAAGCCAGCCCAGAGACGAAGACAGTCAGAGACGAAGACAGCTCAGAGACCAGATCCGTCAGCGGAGACAGGCACGGAGGAAAGCCACGGCTTTGACACTGAAAAGGCAAGGGAAGCAACTGCAGGAAATCACCTCAGATTTCATCACGGATCTTCCAAAATCTAATGGGGCCACAACCATCTTAGTAATTGTAGATACCCTGACCAAGATGGCACATTTTATCGCCTGTAAAGGACTTCCCACAGCAAAAGACACAGCACAACTGTACATAAAGCATATCTTCCGATTGCCTGGGTTAGCTAAAGGGGTGGTTTCAGATCGGGCACCACAGTTTACGGCAAAATTCTGGAAGGCTTTACTTACCGGCTTACAAATTCACAGACAATTATCATCATCCCATCACCCACAATCTGATGGGGAGACAGAATGAGTAAATTCCATCTTAGAACAATACCTGCGCTGTTACGTTAATCACTTACAAGATAATTGGGTCGAGTTATTATCTTTAGCGGAATATTCGTATAACAACTCTCAACATACTACAACAAAAATGTCACCCTTCTGGGCTAATTATGGGTTTCATCCCCGCTCATTCCCTATGGACTCTCCTGACTCAGCGGTTCCTGCAGCAAATCAATTTTTACAAGACCTACAGGCTACACATCTGGCACTCCAGAACCATCTAAAAAAGGCTAAGGAGGACTATAAAAGATTTGCTGATCGTCATCGACGTGCTGGGCCTCCACTATCAGTGGGAGATTTAGTGTGGCTTTCCACTAAACACCTTACGTCTTCTCGCCCTGCAAAGAAATTAGATCACAGATTTGTGGGGCCTTTTCCTATCGAAACCATTATCAATCCGGTGGCCTTCCGTCTTACCATCCCATCACACATGAAAATTCATCCAGTATTTCATAGATCCTTACTGATTCCAGCCGGTCCACCTAGCCCATTACGAACTATCAAACCACCACCACCTCCAGTCCTGGTTCAGGGTGAAGCAGAATATGAGGTTGCATGCATCCTAGATTCACGGGTTCGCCATGGACGACTTCAATATCTGATATCTTGGAAAGGTTATGGACCACAAGAAAACTCTTGGGAAAATGCTTCCCATGTTCATGCCCCTGCGAAGCTTCGAGATTTCCATCAACGTTACCCGACAAAGCCTAGGCCACAATGCCGGAGGGACGGGGGTCCTGCGGGGGGGGGGATAATGTTAGGAAGGACTGGTCAAAAAAGGCCAAGTCTGGCAGCAGGAAAAGGGAAAAGGTAAAACTCCGTTGCAATGATAAAAATGTTGCAGCAGAGTTGAACTCAATTTCAAAAAAAAGAGCCAAGAACGCAGAGCGCCTATTGGCTGCTGCATTCGAACAGCGCGAGATACAAAGTATAAAAGGAGGAAACAACGAAGAACGGGTTGTCAGGGACAACCGTTCTTCAGGAGTCTCACATACCTTCAGTCAGACTTCTTCCGCAGCTGCTCATACCACAGAAGCCTTGTTTAAGCAAACTCTAGCCTCCCTATCCTCTGACTAACTCCAGCCTCGGATCTACTGATCAACCAGCTCTCCTTACTTTTCGGAGCTGTCTTCCATCACAGTTCTGAGGTGATTTCCTGCAGTTGCTTCCCTTGCCTTTTCAGTGTCAAAGCCGTGGCTTTCCTCCATGCCTGTCTCCGCTGACGGATCTGGTCTCTGAGCTGGCTTCGTCTCTGGCTGGCTTCGTCTCTGGGCTGGCTTCGTCTCTGGGCTGGCTTCATCTCTGGCTGTCTCCCTTTGCTGCTGCTGCTGCTGCCTTCCAGAATTCCAAGCCTCCTGCTGATAAGGACAAAAGACCGATTATCACCTGTCAAACAGCATACTGTTGCTGGCTGAAATAATCTGACCCTAAATTGCCTCAGATCTCAACTATTGAAAGTCTGACAGCAGAGGATCTTCTAGCAAGCTCCCAACTACCTGTTTTCAGAACAACCCAGTTAATTAACCCTTCCCATTCCTTCCTATTAAATCCAGCCAGCTTGTAAACACCAGCCTTTCCACCTTCCTCCTAACCCAGCTTTGCCTGCCTTTGACAAAACCATAACAGCCTGTTTTGTTCCTGTTAAACTGTGTATTAACTAAATTAATTCTTGAAGCAGTTACCACCTAGTAGATCCGTAGTTGTGTAAGTTGGCTTGCTAGTTAATCTCCAGAACCGGTCTGGTAATTATTCTTGATAGAACTGATTGTCTTGTTTGTGTTGCCTTGCCTTGTTCCTATTCTGTTGTATTGTTCCCAGATCAAAAAACCATCAGGTTGAAGCAATACAGTACTGTGCCCCATAACCGAAGAGGATTAGCTTGAAGCCTGTCACTCAATAAAGACTGTTAAGCATTTCAAGTCTCTGTGTTCAGTTGGAACAGGACATAATGGTTTAGTGTACTGCAAGAACTCAGTAATTGACTGAGATGTGGAATTCAAAGCAAATACAGATGTATTCATACACAAACAGACAGTGTCACTTTCTTACTATGTCAACTAGAGTACATCTCCTCTTTTCCCTATAGATCAAAATAAAGATACAGTTGAACGATATATTTAACACTTTCAATATTAAATTAAATAGGTTTAAGATTACTGTATGTTAACACAAAGAATGGCCTTCTAAATTATTATGACACTTCCAATTTTTTATAATAATTTTATTAAAGTTTAAACTTACAAAGATAAAAAACTAATACAAACTAAAACATATAAAAGAATAAAAAGAAAAAATAAGTGCAGAAAAAAGTATAAAAATGAAATGAAAATGAAAAAAATGTAGTAAAGAAAAAACAAATTATATAAAGAAATTACTTCCACCTTCATCACAACAAGTACAAACAATTTCAGTGTGGTGGATTCCAGCACTTCTGCTGGTTCCCAGGGAGGGAATGCATTCTAGGCTGATAAGAGAATTCACAGCCCTGACTCTGTTGCTGGGAAAGTTAAGAGGTTGTCATGGCTGAGGCGAAGAAATGATGCTGAGCCAGGAATGAAGCTCTAGATCTTTATTGTTTCTACCTTGCACAGAATCTTGCCAAACTAAACTAGGCTAACAGGTTTTCAGGGGGGAAAGCCAAGGCACCCTAAGGCAGATCCTGCCTGACTTTCTTGGCTGGGCACCCAAGATCCTTGACACTGTGAACATGCTTTTCTCCCTGGAATGCACCCTCCTTCTTCACCTGTGCTCTCCATAACAGAGGTTCAAGGTAGCTCCACCCTAGAGCCTTCCTAAGTTATTTACCATTAGATTAGTTAGAGTAGCTTTGATCTGGCAAGATTCTATCTATACGGTGAGAACAATAAAGAACTGGAGTTAGAATACACTGACTCAGAGTAATTCTTGGTCTGGGCCTGACATTCAGTAACTTATCATCTCTACTAATACATCAAAAGATCTCTTCTTCCCATATCTCAATCTTTATCTATAAACAAATTCTTAAAATCTTGTCATTCAATCCTAATCAGCAAAAGTCCATTAAGAGTTACAAGAAATAACAACATATATTTTGACATTAATCAAATAAATCAGCTTTATATTCCTTTATTTTACTTTTAACACAGTAACTTTTCACTTTCTCTAAAAGTATAACAAAATATCTCTTCTTCCCATTCTCTTATCTATAAACAAATCTTTAAAATGTCATCATTCGGTCCTGGTCAACAAAAATCCATTATGGGTTACCAGAAATAACAACATATATATTTTAACATTAATCAAGTAAACCAACTTTATATTCCTTCCCTTTGCTTTTCACAATCTTCATCTTAATCCCTTTAAACAGTGTCCCAGAACTTGATTTCTTTTTGTTTTCTCTTTGCCTCTTCTCAGAAAATCCTTTTAGACTCTAACAAGTCTCTTTCATAAATCCAAAATAAGTAAGCTGTCCAAGTCACTCTTCTGTTTTGTTATTTGTATATCTCATTTAATTATTAAAACATCATCAAGTTTCATTTGTATATCCAGTGTAAGAGCTTTTTCTATATCATTCTTGTAAACTGTCATTTTTAGATCCACATTTGAATCAGCCTCAATATCAGTCTTTTCCAGTAAACCTTGTTCCTCTTCTATAATCTCTTTTAAATCAAGTTTTAAGATAGTAGACAATTTAAAAGTAACTTCTGGGTACATTGTTCCCAAATGTCCTTGAATTCTTTCAAAGTTAGAGTAATTTACACCAATCTGTATTAACGGGTCTCTTCTCCTTTAATTATAATTTTTAGTTCTTTCTGGTTCCCTCTAGTTCCCCAACCTTCAAAGTCCCATTTTATAATGTTTGTTTTCCAATCAACAGCATTTTCCAATGGAAGATTTCTTGTACTTAATTTCAAAATCTTCATATATTCTAAACAACATTTCCCACAGGAAGAATTCTTGTAATTAATTTCAAAATCTGATTTCAAATCAGTCTGGCCCCTTAGTCCATTTATAACTTTCCAAAATCAATGTTCCAATCACCCTTTTGCTGTTTATCCCAAGAATTTTTTTAAAAAATAAAGTCCTTAAATTTACACGAAACTTCTTTCATGTTGATCAAATTAGATCAGTGTTTCTCAACCTTGGCAACTTTAAGATGTGTGGACTTAAACTTTCAGAATTCTGGGAGTTCTGGGAGTTGAAGTCCACACATCTTAAAGTTGTCAAGTTTGAGAAACACTGAATTAGATTAACATTATCTCAGCACAGACTGATTATAATATAAAACATGGATAAAACTCCTTGAAACATTGCTGTAAAGAGTTAGAGTTAGGGTACTCTGGGGGTAAAAATTCATACTTTTTTCCCTTGGAAAGGAGCAGAAATTCTCATATTTTGCATGTTGAGGCATGAATAGTGTCCAAGCCCTAATTTTATTTTATTTTTCTTAAATTAGATGTAAAATGCTAGAAGTGTACAACTACATAATGCTCATTCATGATTAACACATGTTTGTTCACATCCTTATGCAGGACATTTCAAGGGCGTAAGTACTGTGTTCTTAAGCTCAGATTCTCATCCTTTCTTATTTTACATTTCTGTTTAATGTGTATATATTCTAATCCCAATGTCCTTTCAGTTCTTTTCTGTGTCTATGTTTTAATCCATCTTTTTCCTCCTGGGAAAGGGTTGTTGTTGTTTTTTTTGGCTGCTCAAGTAATTTGAATGTCAACCATCATCTCTCTTCTGGCACAAATCGTGCTACTAACTGAGCTTCAAGGCTCTTTCCTCCCTCTCCCTTTTTGTAATATTGTCCCTTATGAAGTCCAGCATGCAATGACTATTATCAATTCTGTACAGACACAAAAAGGTATAAATGTACAAGGAGAGATTATGTTTTTATGGCATCCCTCTTATCACAGCAATTTTGTGTGGGAATCCTTGGGGCAAACTAATTCATTCAAAGGCAGTGCAAGGGTAGAAAGAAAGAGAATCCTTAGCCATCATAGAAAAAGTCCATTTAGATGATCAAAAACTTAGACTTTTCCCAATTAGCATAAATTCAAATAGGAAAGATAATTTGAATATTTATTTGCTGAAATTGTTCAAATTGTTTGCATGTTATGGCATATCTAGTGTCAGATTCAGTGGTGTGGGTTTTTGTTATTTATTCCTGGACATGCTTATTCTAATGTGATACCTTGAGGCAATGTGTCAGAAATGAGGCAAAATAAAAAACAAAAACCTGAAATAAATTTACAATCCTGTATCTTATTTTATTGCCCTTCTGATGACCGGGTCTAAGTTTGGGTTATATCTCTTTGTGTTTGGTCATTGAAAACCAAACGAAAAGAAATTTGGCTGCAAGCTCTGTTACCTATGTGTTGAATACTATACTTCAAAATCTTCTGTTCAAAGGGCTCAGGGAAAGTGTAATACTTTGTTAGCTCTGCCAACACTCAGTTTATATTCTGGGGTTTCCTTTTTCCTCTTACTGCTTGCACTGTTTACCTCTTTAAATGAGTCTTTTGTCTTTCCCTACTTGCACCCAGCCATGGCAGAAACATGTCTTGACCAGATTTTTTTCCCCTGCCATTTTCTCCATAGTGTTCCCTTTATCTTGCCTCCAGCCCATGACTGAAGCAAGCTTAAATTATCCTTAGCTGAACCTGTGTTAACATAGTATTTTTTACTCATTCTGACAATACTCAAGGGCAGCTTCATTGTACAGAAAATCTGTTAGGTTTAATCACCCATTTTCTTGGAGGGAACATGACTTGAAACAGAAGCAAAAGAGGCAAGATATGAAATGAGAACAACACATTTCAGACTGGTATAGTTTTCTGCAGATTGAAGAATGAGCATAAAACGCACAGAAAAAAATGCTCATGACTGAGTCGTGTGTCAAGCAACGGCTATATAAATCAAATCGTGTCAAACAAACATACAAACATTACTTGACCTGCCAATGGGACATTTCTTGGTGGTGAGCACAGATATACAGGCCTTAAACAACATAATATTCACATTTCCTAAACAAGCAGTACTGAATTAGGGTGAAAAGTTCCCCAAAAAGATAAAATAGTTTCTTTGAATATTCAAGAGAAATTCCTGTGTGATATCCTTAGATTATTAGATTATTATTAATAATAATTAGATTATTATTATTATTATTAGAACTGTCTAATATCCTTATGAATTACAAAGATATCATGATGTTGCTTTTCAAATATTATATTTATTTATCTGTTCTTATTTTCCAAGTTTATTTGGCCTTCTTCTTTGGCCCTCAGTCCTTCTTCTGCATTAGCATTTTCTTTATGTTTAGGAAAAACACATTTTCTCTACTTCAAAACTATTCAAATGCAAATTCATCCATATCGCTCTCAACCTTATAAACTGACCTCATTTTGCCAGGATGTTGTTTTTCCAGATCTAACTCCCTAGAGAAGGCTCTAATGCTCAGAAAGATAGAAGGGAAGAGAAGTAGAGGACAACCAGCAGCAAGGTGGGTGGACTCAATTAAAGTGGTGATACTGTAACTATTTCATTCATAGAGAGTAACATTTAAAGGATTATATGCGCTGGTACCTGCAGTGTAAGAGATGACTTATCCATTGCATGTCTGGCAATAGCAGATAAAATATCACAAAAAAAGTTCTTATCTGTTGCCTCTTCAAGCTTCTGCTTATTTCAGGGAATTTGAATTTTGAAAGATGGCCCACTTCAGAGAAAAGATGCATGAAGGCTATGAAGCACAGCTCAAGAGAGTCACTGCTCTCCTCTTTACATTGCATTGTGGGAGTTCTTTTCAATAGCGTACATGATTTCAGGAAAAGCTCCAATATCTCAAAAGAAGGAATACCTGAAATGAGTGCAGCAATCACATGTTTAGTTCACCTGCGTAGTTAAAAATGAAATCTCCCAGGAGTTTTTGATGTAAAAATATGTCTATGCAGTTCTTGTTCTTCTTAGCATTTGTCCCTCACGGTTGCAGGGTCTACATGTTTTCGCATTGCACTTGTTATACAAATATGTAAGACAAATGCTTAAAAGAACACCTTCACAGGCGTATTTTCATACAATGAATGCATTTTCTGATGACTTCTGATAGTGATTATGTTGGTCCTTGCTTCTTGAACAAGAAGCCATCTGGGGAGAAATGGGAAGAGAGCTAACAAGTTGTTAGATATTCTGTGTCTAATGCCTGCTCTGTTCATCAATTATCTGATATCTTCAAAAATCAGAAGTATATGCAGTCTTATTTGTTCTTAATAAATGAAGGGAATTAATTTTAATATAGACTTTAAGAGAACACTGGCAAGTCTTTTTAAAACAATGTTTGGGTTTGCTACTATTGTTGCTTCATTACAGGGCCACTTCCATAGAGCAGATTGCATCAATGTCTGCTCACTCTATGATTTGAAAATATAATGTAAGATATCTTAAGGTTAAATTTCCTGGTACTGAAATTAGAAAGAAAAAAAGTCAATCCTCTCAGTAAACATGTACGGGCTACATGTTAATTAATTATTCAATAGACAAAGCCAAATCCTGAGGGAAAATAATTAAAAACCACTAAAAATGACTTTCTTTTATAAGGAAAAAATGGTGATGGAACTTTAAATAACTAATTGTGCCTAGCAAAATTGGTATCTGTTGTGTCTTTTATACTAATTGAACAAAAATACATGAGTGAGGAGGTTTGTCTGCTGTTTTATATAGTGATATTTTTAGAACTAACTTCAGTGAGACTTCAAAATTACAAAACATATAGGCAGCCCAGGGTTATTGACCAGCATTATAAGCTCACCCGTAAGCTTAATCAATGAGTAACAATGATTACCCAATACTCAACAGGATCTAGTCCATCAAAGATAGTATTTTTGGCAGGCTATGTTTCAAATTAGTCCCATGATAGTACCCATGATAGTACAGTTCTGTAACAAATAGAAATCCATTACAAGCATGCATGTTTATGAACATAATTATGTGTTTGTGTATGTGTTTGTGTGTGTGTGTGTGTGTGTGTATTCCCAAGAAGTCATTGTGGTTCATTGTGGTTCACTCTGTGTGTATGTTCATGTGTGTGTGTGTATGTATCCATGCTCCCACACACATATTCTTCTAATAAATGCCTCAGCTGCCTTTCTAACAACAAAATAATGTTATCACCCTCCCTATCTGTTAAAATACTTTCTGCCTTAGAGAGTAACAAGAGCGAATGAAATATTCCTGATCCTAAGAATCTTACACAATAAATATTGACAGTAGAGAAAAGACGAAACACAGAGACTAAAGTAAAAACAGATAATGGTAATCAGAAAGATTAAAAAGGACTTACAGTGATAAAAATCACCATGCCACAATCCACTGCAGACTTGAATTATCTGTGCATTATTTTCACTTCCTATTCTTGCACAATTATAATTGAAACCTGAACCAAGGAAAATATGAAATTGTCAAAGCAGAAATGAAATGCACAAAATTAGATCTTTTAGGAAAAAGGGAACTTAGATGGACTGGAATTTGCCACTTTAAATTAGATGATAACATGATGTAGTGTTCAAGGCATGATCCCATACAAAGAAATGAATGACAATGATACTCAAATAGGATAACACTGGAATCAGATTACATAATAGGAAACTGAAGATGGAGAAGTGCAATCCAGTCACTCAAGATATTTCTACAGGCTGTGGAACAGAATATAAATTATTGGAGTTAAGTATACAGGTTAAATTTAGAAAATTAAAGAGAGTAGATATGCCAGCAAGATTTGACTGGGACGATATGGAGGCAGAACAGCAATGCAAAAACTACTTTTAATATTTTTAACCTACTGTATATGAAAGAGAACCTAAGACACTATGGAAAGCGATAAAAGACATATTCCCAAAATTTCAAGGGGAAAAATATCCAAGTAGATTTTAGAACAAGCTATCATGATAACCAAAGACTGATGGAAGATGAAAGTAGGGCAACTAGAAGGATATACAGTGAGAAAAGGAAGATTTCCAATGTGAAGCAAAAAAGAAGTTAAATCAAGACTGTAAAGAAAGGGGGAGAGAGAGAGAATTCAATCAAGTCTGTTAACAAATAGAGGAAAATGGTAAGAAAGAAAAATGAGGGCTTTTTAAGATCAGAGAAATCATAGCAAAATGTAGTACTAATGTACAAATACCTACATATTTTTTTAATCATGGAAGAGATATACTGTGGGAAACTGAAGTTAAATGAAGATATAAAAATTATACCAAAATCCTTGACAAATATGGAGAGAGAGAGAGGTGATACATTATATAGGAGATATGGATAGCTGTCAAATAGGAAATCATTAGGCACAGATGAAATACTCACTGAATTGCTTAAAGCTGCAAGTGAAGAGTCAGTTAAAGTCATAACGATATCAACAAATATGGAACAAGACTGTGTGGCCTAGAGATCACAAAAGATTAGTGTTCATTTGAAGAAGAGAGATTCAAGAGAATGTGCAAATTACCAAACCATTGCACTGATGCCTCACAGAAGCAAAAAATAGAGCTGTGCCTGAAGAGCTGATTATGAAAATAAAAATGAAAAGACAAAACCCTGGATTAATATTAAATAATAAGACAAAAGTAATGTAACCAACATGTTTATTGAGTTTGCATTTAACAGCCAAGAACTAAAGTTGATAAATAGCTTTGTTTTCTTGAGTTTGAGGATAGAAAAAGGTAGACAGTGCATTAGAAATGTAAAGAAATTAGTCTTAGGCAGAAAAGTAATGAAAGACAAGATCATGAAGGACAATGATATTTCTATTAGAACTAAGAAAAACAATTAAAGCAATTATCTTTTCAGTAGAAATGTTTAACACTGAAATATGGACTTTGAGAACAAGGAAGAGATACAAGATATACATCTTCAAATTAAGGATCTGGAGACTGTTACCATCATAGATTACAAGACCTAACCAGTCAATTCTGGACCCAATAAAAACTGACTACTCCTTTGAGATATGATTAAAACAGAAGAAATAAACATACCTTGGACATGTGATACAAGTGCACAATAGGTTAGAAAAGAACAATTCAGGGAAGTAGAAGAAGGAAAATGCAATGGATGAAATGGATGGGCAGGATCAACAAAATTTATGTCTGTCCTTGGAAGACTCCAATGTATTACTAGAGATAGTCAAGATGCTGACCATTTGTCCATGCTATCAACAAGAGACAAGCCAGATTCAAATGACACCTGATTCAGTTATCTATGAAAGCAACACCTATTTATTTTTTTATTTATTTATCATCTATTTATCTTGACCCAATTTTATCAAGAACATCAGTATATATGTAATGGATGGATTACTAACACAAATATACTATCACAGTTGGAATCAGGTTCTAGCTGTTATATTTGAAGGTTTCAGTTCAGCTACACTCACTCATAATGAAAGACTGAAATCAAGCCTAAACAAACAAACAAATCTTTATTATGGTCAAAGACCAGCATAAGAAGTGTGGGATACAGTCAATTAAAAGCATTGAGGATACAATAAAATCTAATATAAGAAGCTAAAACACAAAAGAAATCAAACTTAGGCAAATTCCATTGAAAGGCATGGGACTAACTTCTGAGTTGGGCGTGCATTGAATTTGGGTGAATCTTGAATGTAATCCAACTAATATGGATAATTTGGAAGATGCCCAAATTGAAATTGGACCCTTCTGAGCAGAATGAAACTAACTATGAATCCTTCTGAAGATTTATTGATGATTCAGAAAACAAGGATTCCAATGAATCAAGTTCAACACCTGGTGACTACATGGGCATGTCCATAATGTTTCACTTTATTTTTTTTAATATATTTTATTGAATTTTAAGTATACATAGATAAAAGTTTGAAAAGGAAAAAGAAATAGAAATACAAATCAAAGAAAGAAAAGAAAAAGTGTAGTAAAGTAAATAGAAAAAGAAAAAGATGAAACATAGAAATTAGTCAACTTCCGATTTATCTCTGGTCATAGTAATTTAAAAATTAATCTCTTTCATGCTAGGACTATATATAACATTATAAAACATTTCCTGTCTAATATATCAATTTATATATGTTTTAATCTTCAAAACCCCATATAAGCTTTGCCCCTCCTGCATTTTGCAAATAGTCCGTTAATGGTTTCCACTCTTTAAGAAAGTAATAATTTGTATTTTCTTTTAATAAACATGTCAATTTATCATTTTCTGCCATGTCCATTACATTTAACATCCAGTCCTGTATCGTAGGTATAATCTGATTTTTCCAATTTTGTGCATATACTGTACAAGTCTTGCTGCTGTAACCATATATTGCATAATTCTTGTAAATTTCTTTCCTATTTGTTCTTCTAATATTCCCAATAGAAATAGTTCAGGTTTAAATGGAACTCGAATTTGTAGAATATTTATAATGTTTCACTTGACAGACATGGTTTGTCTTTGCATTCAGTAAGTTTTCTCAGTTTTCCAGTATAATCTACAGCCCTGGGATTTTCCAGGGGGTATCCAATCCACATACCACTCTAATCAAGTTCAATCCTATTTTGCTTTTTTAAAATGAGCCACACTCCAGTGACTATTTTTCAGAGGCATGCCACTCAGGTCTTGGTGGCCATATGTATTTGCTTTTTGTAAATCAGTGAGGAAGGGGCGTGGTGGCTCAGCGGGTAAGACGCCAGGCTTGTCAATCAGAAGATCGCAAGTTCGGAGGTTCGAATCCCTAGCCCTGAGTGCAGAATGAGCTCCCGCACTAGCTCCAGCTCTTGTCAACCTAGCAATTCGAAAGCATGCAAATGCAAGTAGATTAATAGGTACCACTTCGGTGGGTAGGTAACAGTGTTCCGCACGCATCATGAGGCCACATGACCGTGGAAGTGTCTTCAGACAACACTGGCTCTTCGTCTAACAAACGGAAATGAGCACCGGCCCCTAGAGTCAGACACGACTGCACAAATGTGCGGGGGAACCTTTACCTTTACTTTTAATATATAGACATCCTAACTAACAGCTATTTGTTATTTTCTGTGAATGTAACTAATCTATTTTAAGATCTAAGATTGTTTAAATGAATGGCTACCAACTTTATGTCTTTATGCAGAGAATTACATCATCTTTGAAAGCTTTTGAGGCAACCATAGAATCCAGATACTAAATTCCTGAAATCTTGCAAGATTCTAAAATCTCATGAGATTTTGATGGTCTGATCCAATTAAAATATTGTGAGGTGAGAACACCAATATCTTATGATATTTGGTGTACTTTGAAGGTTTTAGATATTTTATTCATTCATTCATTCATTCATTCATTCATTTATAAATGATGCTCACAGCAGGGCTTACTTGCAGTACTCTTGTGGACCACCAGTGGAATAATATGCCCACTGTCAGGATCGCGCAACCCAATGAACTTAGTGTATTTGCTTGCTGCTTCCTGCCAGAGTATCCAGCTTGCTGTTTGAACCTGCAGCTCGCCGTTTCCCACTCACAGCAGTTTCCCGCCGGCGGTACCAACTAGATGCGTGTCAAGCGTGTTTATGGGATGGGAGGGGTAGCATTCCAGACAGAGAGCAGAAGACGCTGGGAACCAAGGTTGAATGTAACTGTCTGTGCCAGGTGTGGGGATGGGGGAATGAGTGCTAATGAAAAGTATGTTTTAATTAGAGGCTTCGCGCCTTTTTCTTTAGTTCCAGCTTTCTCTGAGGTCCTGTAGCATCCTATTAAATGATTTTCCTTTTTCTGCAAATAAACTGAGTGGAGTCTTTTTATTGGGATACATAGCCAGTGATCATTACACCCACAAAGAAATACTGCATAGTTCCCATTCAATGTGGCACTTTATTTTTTAGAACATTTTTCACCTCTAATTCAAATCATATTTCCAATTTCAGATTCAAGAATGAAAAGAAATAAGAAGTAGAAGGATTTGAGTTTCAATAGTAGAGAATATATGTAATTCATATATATTTTCTACTGATGTAATTCCATATGATATAACATGGAACTTATGATGTTACCTAGCCTGGTAACAAAATATCTGCAGGAAAATAGCCAAGCTCAGAGACCATCAAAATCCCAACAGATGTGAGTTTATTTTTTTTAAAAAGTATTGATTTTGATCAATGTTAATAAATATGTAGAAATGCAACATATTTTAAGCATTAATTATTTACAAAACATAGATGATTACAATAATAATAATAATAATTTTTGTTATTATTAAATGGCTACATTTACTACAAAATAATATTGTATTTAAAAAACTTGTTGACAAGCTTTAAGCAGACTGTATGTTTCTTTTTTGAATGGGGGGGATATCTGAAGTCTACACAAGGAATTCATTATGCTGTATTGAATTTTTGATACAATAGAAAGACTTAATTTGCATGTGTAAATTACCAACATGAACATTTTATTCTGCTACATGGCTGATGGACCGTATACTTGATTTCTTTTTTCAGAGCTTTGAGTTTTGCACTCAAAGCCAAAAATGTCACCTCAACTTTAGTTACTTGGTACACATATTTATGTGTTAAACTAAACGAGTACTAAGAATTTCCAAGAGGCATATTTCCAAAATACTCATTGTTTCCCCTGTTGGAAGCCTTAGAAAATTTGATGCAAGACTGAAATTTTCATAAGAAAAAAAGAGACATCTCTTTTCTTTTTTATTTTCTGAGAATCATCTCATAAGCATAATTGCTTTGATACTTTATCTTAGTGGGAGGTGGGCAATAAAATTTCTTCACTAGGACATAATACATCTGTTTTATGATTCCTCTTTTAATAAAGAATTGGACATTTGGACACTTTTTCAATTCACAATAAATGAAGTGTAACCAAGGAATAGCATCTAAATGAAACATAATACTTTATATTGCATCAGTTTGTCACATGCATAATTCTAGATATTTCAACAAATTTAGATTATATATATGGATAGATAGATAGATAGAGAGAGAGAGAGTTGTAGAGAACAGATTTAACACCACTGCCATCAGCAACTTTCAGGGGCATTTAAGTATAGACATTCAATAATGCCAGTCCCAACACTTTGATTCCACTTGCTTCAGGTATGTAACATGTCAAACATATGTCAGTTACTGCAGAAAATAGTCTGATAAGTGTGCTTAACCTTATTGATTTAAATTTGTTTAAGCATATCCACCTCTTGTACTAGCCTTTTCAAAGGATTTATCTTCAGAGGAGACATGCAAAGAATGCAGTGCCAGAGAAATTCCAGATCCTAGCTAGAACCCAGAAGAGAAGAAAAAGATGTCTACTTTACATATGGATCCAGATGTTGAATAGGACATATTCAAATAGGTTTTAAGCCTGCAAGAATAAGGATATTGCTGGGTGGACAGCCAGAAGGCATAAGTACAGAATCACACATGTGCTGTTAGAGGATAGTTTGCGGCATGTTAGTTTCTTCTTCAATCATCATCAATATTATCATCATCATCAGAATTTCTTAAGAGTTCTGAAGAACTGTACTCAGGTAAGAGAAGCAGTAGCACAGGAGTAAACTGACTTTTACTGAGGATTACATCCCACCCACTTTAAATATTTTCAGAAGATACAAAGAGGACAAAACTGTAATTTTAAAAAAAGTGAGACTTATGAGTAGTGTCCGCATGTTTAAAATGAGATTTATCCCCAAAAATTATTTGTCAAGTGATATTTCAACCTGGCACCCTTTGGGATCAATGGGTATCCTAGGAATTTTGAAGAATGTTATGTGTAATCTTACTGGGGTGGGGGAAGCATTCCCTTTGTTGATTTTACATAGGTAAACTGATGAGATTGCTTCCTACCACTTTATCTAGAACTTGATAATTATATTTACTACCTTGCCTTAGCTTTCTATTTTTTTTTTTTGGACAAATATTCCAACTTCCAAGCAAAAGAGTTGCCTAAGAAATGGATACCAGAAAGTGAAGGTAACTTTAAGATGGCCTTTTCTTCTGACCTTTACATCCTGAACCTAGATATGCAGTTGCCCAGATGAAGAATCTTATGCAGGATATTTTGAAATTATGAAGTAATGTTTGGAGAAATGCCAAATTCATAGGGGAGCTGAGATGGGAGCTACTTTAGGCCACTTTATTGATTCTGAAAATTTAGTGATATACAGTAGAGATTAGGCAATTGTTATGTGTTTCCTCATCCCTTTTAATGTCATGTGGAAGTTAAGCCCATAAAGACAATCTGGAGAATTGAACCAATGGTCCAAGTCTAATGAAGGATTTAATTCATTCATTTTACATTTAGGAAAAAAATGCATTTCTTTCTCATGGATAAAATAGAGACAACAGAAAAGATAAAACTGACTCCAGTTAAGCAGGGAGTCTTGACTGCTTGTCAAAGGTCTGGCTTTGAATCTCTGTGTACATTGAACTGTGTTGTGATGCTGAATAAGGTTACACTTCTTTTCTGTTCCTTTTTCCAATAGAGTTTATTTATTCTTTAAAAAATGAGCTTCCTGTTTAGGTCATTTTAAGTGATGTCTACACAGATTTATAGAGGAAGGCAGAGCTTTGTTATTAGTCCTACTGACTGTATCAAAGGTAGTTTGCCTTAAATATCAGATGCTGGTAAGCAGTATCCGACCTTATGAGCTTCCAAGATGGACCTGGTTGCCCAGTGTGACACAGCTTGCTATTTTGAATCTGGGAGTTGCAGTGCCAGTACATCTAGAAGGTACTAGGATAAGGAAGTCTGATGAGCTATAGAAGAGTTTTTATTTTCTTATGGGGTAGGTATACCTATTTAATTAATTGCACTGTGATTGTTTTAATTCAGTTTCTTCTGTTTTATTATATTGATTTTGTTACTTGCTGTTAGCCACCCAGAATTTATTTGTAAGATGGGCAGCCATATAAATTTTGTAAATTAATCAATCAATTAATTAAGTTTGTGTAGATAGATGGAACTTTTTTGTTCCTTTGTTGATAAGAACTTGCAACACTGACAAATTTCAGTTGAAACAGGACAGAAGAAACATGAGTATCATTTTAAAAGAGGAGAAAAGTACGATTACAAGAAACAACCATTTCCATATAAGTCACCATTCAGTGAATTATAAGTATTTACAACATCAGGAATCAGTATCATCCTTTTGCTACCTGGTTTTCTGTTCACATGCTGATTTATGTAATCAGGGGCTAAGGGAACAGGATGGATTACCTGGATGACTGTTTCTCTGCTACAACATCTCAATGCACACATGTCAGTGCATTGTCAATACCCTTTACACTCAGCTGTGGAGTAAGGGTGCCAGTTGGTTAAGCATCAATAGATTTACTTGGTTGTTACTCTATAAATTATACATATTCATCAGCCCACTTCTGTTCTAGCTCATTAAACTGAGCTAGTTACCACACTGCTCCCCTCTGGCTAGGTGTAATTGAGTCCCTGCCTTCTGGCAAGGTGATAATGAAATTCATTGAATAAGTGACAAGTGGGTGGGAAAAAATCTATTTACATCTATACAAAGAAGACTGACCCAATTAACACTTTGCTTAAGGACAGAGGTTCCCCCACCCCACCCCACCCCACTGTTTAAACTTAAAGTTTTATTCAGATGAATAAGGATTTTCCCCCACATTTTTCCTTGTTGACATTTATAAGGAAATATTTGGAAAACTGAAGCCAAGCATTTAAGTCCTTGCTTTGTATTCAGAGTTTTGTCATTTTTCAAAATCAAAGAAAGCTACTGTTCGACAGAACGTTTTTAATA
This sequence comes from Charina bottae, assembly GCA_023362775.1. Lineage (NCBI taxonomy): Eukaryota > Metazoa > Chordata > Lepidosauria > Squamata > Charinaidae > Charina > Charina bottae. The sequence continues at coordinate 21,911,278 of JALMGJ010000008.1, read as the reverse complement.
ATATCCTAGTAGCTGTCAATACGGAAGCTGTAGCCAGCCCAAACATTCAATAAATAAAATTGTTTTTCTGTCACAATGGTTTTATTTCTGTTTTATTTATTTCTTGTTTTTCTAAGTTTTGGAGTTTATAACAACACAGTCATGCTTTGAGATATGAACAAATGGCTTTTCTCAAAATCCTCCAGTCTACCACGCTTGCAAGCAGAGAAATCAGGAGATCCATTTCACTAAGTACTGTATCTCCAGGGGAGGGTAAATTCTCCAGTTGCATGGTATTTCACAGCATTTTTTTCCTCAGGTACCTGGTGCAGGCATTAGAGAAGCTGAAAAAGAGAAGAATGACTGTTTCATATTAAGACTTGAGAATAGCTGGAGAAAATCTTGTTTAATTGCCTGATTTATTTAGCAGGAGAAAGGGAAAGCAAAAGAGAAATCTCCAAAATTTTCTCAGAGAAAGAAGTCCTCTAAAAGGTTTCACCTCAGCTGAAATAGGAAAAGTGTTAAGCCAAGGAATTTAAATGAATTTACCATGGATTTTACACATGAAAGTAAGCTGACGTATCTGAGGCGTTAAAGAGAATGATGTTACCTTGTTGTACCACAGTTTGTACTTGGCACCAGATACTCATGTAGAGTAATTTGTGTATTATCCATCTGTTTTAAAGGCTCATATATTCATTGTTTCTGCCTTTAAAAGAAACAAATGCTGCAAACAGGAAAGCAATTTTTTATTTATTTTATTGAAAGGAGAAGTACGTATTGCATTCATTTTTCCTGCAACTGGCAAAGCGCAGCCCCTAAAAGATTGAGTGTGGCCTGCAGAACCCACCTAAGAGTTGCACGCAATTCTCATTTGCTGATGTGACAGAAAGGGAAATGATTCAGTACATAGGGACTAATTATAATAATTGCAACTTGGTTTGTGTTTAATCACATGTTAGTTTTGGTCTTGGTCTATCAAATTTTTGTCTTGAGCCCTTTAGGTTTTGGAAGGTAGTGCTCAGGATATATCTGAATGACTCAGTGCAATCCTTGGTCTGAAAAAAGTTAGTTGTTCATTCTGTACTAGAATATCGCTAATCTGAGTATTTCATGAGAACTTTCAAGAAAGTCTCTTGCTCGTGAAAAGGTCTGCATGCCCCCTGCAACAGAAATTTCTAATTGTTGCAGTAAACTAAACAAAAGAAGTCTTTTGAGACTACTGTCACTGAAGGAAATTGTTTTCTATGTGCAAAACAAACATTCCTCCCATTGAAATGCACCAGAAGATAACCAATCACAGGATCTTCCCAGTGTGCTGCAATACACATCAGCATGTTTTGTAAAAACTAACACACAGTTTTTCAAATATATAAGTATTAGGTCCATACTGAGCATAAAAACCAGTGGATCATAATGACTTGAGCAAGCAACTTCTTTTTGCACCTGGGATGAATTAATTTACACCATATCCAGGCACAGCCAGAATTGTAGCTGTTCTTCAGTTCTTTTCACTCTTCTTTTTCTTTCTTCTTCTCTTTTTTCTAAGAGTACTTTTTCTCTCTCTGTTCCCTCATTTTCTGTTATTCCCATTGTCTGCCATCTGTCTCTCTTCCTTTTATTTCTGAGCCTTCCCTTTCTTGCTCTCTATCGCATTCAACTCTCTTCCACCTTACATTGCTTCACACATTTCAGCCTGCCATTTTTTCTTCTCACCCCTTTCACTTTCCTCTGAATATCCCCTCCAATCTGCATGAAATTAGGTCAAGAGCCATAGGTTGCTTATCCCCAAGAGAGAGAGAGAGAGAGAGAGAAAGAAACTAAGTATAGAATTGAACAGGCATAAAATTATAATGGCAGAGGGAGGGTGGTGATTCTGAGTTTATAATATGAAGAACACAGCATAGTGAAGTCCATCATAACTACATGTTTCATTCTCTGCTAAGATTATAAGCAAGGATCTCTAAAAGCAGATCAAGCTATGACCTGCTGTGATTAAAACCAACACCTTTGCAGAAAGATACATCTATTACTGCCTATATAATATTCTGAAAGCAGAATAATAATTTACCCTTTGACTCTTTTTCCTGGGAGCATTTTCACTGCAAGGTTTCAAAAAAAAGGGTATTATTCAAAGACATAATAATGTTGTCACAGGTTTCCTGTGCATCGGTGTTTGGGGAGAGGGATTTATGAATTCTCCTTATAATGTGTATTTGGCTCATGGTATTGAAATAACTCTTCAAGAGAAATAAAACCATTGTGATAAAGAGCTGATGACCAGACCTATAATATGACATAAGGAATAGCATGCAATAACTTATCCAATGAGAAACCAATGCATTTTTTTAAAAAACTAAACTTTGTATTATGTAAAAATATTCAGGTAGCATAGAGCTCTAATATGTGAGTGAATTCTAACAAACAACAATGGGTTTGATATACATCTTGATCACACAGAAAGTTTGATTTTTAAAAATTAAATCCAGAAGTGGAATTCAGATATTGTTTTTTGAAAGCTGTTACTCTACTAGAAGTAACATTTTACTTAGGAAAGTGCAATAAGAAAATCATTGATGGCATTGCCAATTACCTGGTACACCTTCCGATGCTATAATTGAGCAATGACTGAGAACGTTCAGTGGTTTAACACCATTGTCAATGTGTGACAGTTTGAAGTTAAATTGAGTGATAGAGTTGTATCCTCTGGCCCTGCCCATTTCATCCACCCCAAGACCATGAGCATCAGTTTCAGATACTGAAACTGAAAATTTGAAGATAGTTGTAGTCATTTTCATTTAAAGGTGAATAGAACTATACAATAAAGAATTTAATTTTTTTTAAAAAAGGTGAATAGAACTTTCTAATAATTACTGACTTGGTATTATCAGTATCCAGTTTGTGGTTAAGGCACACGCTAGAAACCAGGAGATTTTGAGTTCTAGTTCTCCCTTAGGCATAAAGGCAGCTGGGTGACCTTGGGCCAGTCACTCTTTCTCAGCCCTGGGAAGAAGGCAATGGCAAACCACTTCTCAAAAACTTGTGAGGAAAACCGTAGGGACTAGTCTAGGCAGTCACCAGACTAGTTGAAGGCACACACACACAGACAAAAAATTATCAGTGTCCACAGTTGTAAGGAAGAGTTCAAATGCATGCAAGTAGAATTCTCTTCAGATATTACCCAGTGCAGCAAAGTTCAGTGAACAGAACTCAGGCAAGGAAATAGAGGGGTACCCCATGTAGTCTCATCTTTCCAGCTTTATGCTCTGATTTGTTCTGGCTAATACCTTCACAAGCATTGTCCTTTTCACCTTCATTCAAATAATAGATATGGTTATATATGGAATTATTGTCGTTTATATGCTTTATTTAACTCTCATTATTTTTTCTCAGGCAGGGGTGGAGTTGTTTGTTTGGTTTTTTGAAGAGCCAGTGTGGGGTAGTGATCAATGTGCTGAAGTAGAAGCAGGGAGAACCAACTTCCAGTCCCTTCTTAGGCAAAGCAGCCTTAAGGATAGCCTTGGGCCAGTCACTCCTTCTCAGCCCAAATCAGAGTCAGGCTTTGCAACAAACCATTCCAAACCCCTTGTCACATCATGCACCAACAAGCTGCACTATAAGAACTAGGCAAGCACAGTGCAAACAAGTAGACAAACACTAAAAACAATTATTGTGTATATCTTTTTTAACATACAAGCATCTATGTGTTTGCCGCAAAATAAAATTGACATTTTATTCTATTCAAGCACAGAATGCTCACTATCTCCTCTGGTATGATCCTCTTCTCTCTTTTCTAGTCTCATATACATGCAGCCCTATCTGGGTCAGGGGGAAGTGAAAGCTGTGATATTAAAAATGCAGAGAACATTCCATCTCCATGATGAAGCATTCATTTCTGTTGCAGGGAAGAGAATGGCAGTGCTTCTAGGTGAACAGAACAAAAGAGCAAATAGTTTGATTTTGTCCAGTGTTGCTCATTTAAAAATGGTTTGACCTTATTTCTGCATCATATTGTTCTTTAAAAAAACTTAGCACATCAATTCATACACCTTTTGGTCTTTCACCTGTTATGCATATTTTAGTAAGCGTGTCCTTAATAAACACATTTTTGGAAGTGATTTTTCCTCATATAATTTTTCTCTTTCTGAAAGTTTGCTTTTAATGTACATTTTCCCTTAAGTTTTCTGAGTGTGTCTCCATGTACTGTATGAGCAAGTACTTTGGTGTGTTCCAAAGGCAACAGAGCACCTGTCTACAACAGCTTAAAGCAGCTGCCTCTTTTCCTGGAGTGCAATCCTGAGAAGGGATGCAGCTGCTTGAAGGTATTGCAGACAGGTGCTAGGTTCATACCTTCCCATTCTCCAAAGCATCTTTTGGAGACTGAATCCAAAGTGCAGCAGAGTCCTATCATGCAGCTCTTCAAACAGATGGAATAAGGGATAGGAAAACAAGGAAGAGTAACAAACAGAAAACTTATAATCAGCTAATCTTCCTCCCCCAGTCAGTAAAAATCCTGTTTATCAAGAAAACATCCTTACATAATGAATCCTGGGACTATAATAAAGCTGCATCATTTTCCAGTTTCTGTTTACTATATTGAATTCAAAATATATTACAATGTATTGTCGAAGGCTTTCACGGCCAGAGTTCGATGGCTGTTGTGGGTCTTCCGGGCTGTGTGGCCGTGTTCTGGAAGTTGTGGTTCCTAACGTTTCGCCAGCATCTGTGGCCAGCATCTTCAGAGGGCAGGAGCACAGATAGAAGCAAAATCTCTCTGCCCAGGTAGAGTGGCAATGTTCTATTTATAGAGCTAAATTATAGATTAGGTGGGGTTTTTTGTTGTGTTGAAATGTTAACGAGTGGCTGATGAGCGTGATTAGCATGTTCATTGTGAGAAGTATTCCCATGACCTGGTGGTTGGACTGAGTTCGTTGACCTTTTGCAGGCTGTGTTTTTCAGGACTGGTAGCCAGGTTTTGCTAATTTTTAAACTTTCTTCTTTTTTATTGTAACTGTGCTGGTGTTTGTGAATTTCAATGGCTTCTCTGTATAATCTGGTGTAGTGGCTTTTGGTGTTGTCCAGTATTTCTGTGTTTTCAAATAGGATTTTGTGTCCTGTTTGCTTGAGAGCATGTTCAGCTACTGAAGATTTTTCCGGTTGCTGTAGTCTGCAGTGTCTTTCGTGTTCTTTTATCCTGGTGCGAATGCTTCGTTTTGTGGTTCCGATGTATACTTGTCCACAGCTGCATGGTATGCGGTATACTCCTGCAGCGGTGCGGGGGTCCCTTTTGTCTTTAGCTGATTTTAGCATTTGTTGTATTTTTCTGGTGGGTCTGAAGACTGTTTGAAAGTTGTGTTTTTCCATCAGTTTTCCCATGCGGTCAGTGACTCCTTTGATGTAGGGCAGGAATACTTTGTTTGTGTGGGGCTGTTTTTCTTCAGTTGGATGTTGTTTTCTTGGTTTGATGGCTCTTTTTATTTCATTCTTGGAATAGCCATTCACCTGTAGGACCCAATTCAGGTGGTTAAGTTCATTGTTGAGAAATTGGGTTTCACAGTTTCGATTAGCACGATCCACCAAGGTTTTGATCATGCCTCTCTTTTGTCATGGGTGGTGATTGGAACTTTTGTGTAGATACCGGTCTGTATGGGTAGGTTTTCTGTATACTTTGTGTCCTAGTTTGAGGTCTGGTTTGCGTATGACCAGCGTATCTAAAAATGGAAGTTTGCCGTCAGTTTCTTTTTCCATAGTGAATTGTATATTGGGGTGGATGCCGTTTAGGTGGTCCAAAAATTTCTCCAGTTCTTCTTCAGTATGACTCCAAATTGCGAAGGTGTCATCCACGAACCAGAACCAGACTGTTGGTGTAATGGGTGCCGATTCCAAAGCCTGTTTTTCAAAGTGTTCCATGTAAAAGTTTGCTATGACTGGGCTCAGGGGGCTTCCCATGGCAACGCCATCCATCTGTTCGTAGAACTCATTCTCCCATTGAAAGTAACTAGTTGTTAGGCTGTGTTGAAATGGCACCCTGGCACTCATCAAGCAAATCTTCCCAGAAGACATTACAGCTTTATTTCAACACTGCCTAACAACTAGTTACTTTCAATGGGAGAATGAGTTCTACGAACAGATGGATGGCGTTGCCATGGGAAGCCCCCTGAGCCCAGTCATAGCAAACTTTTACATGGAACACTTTGAAAAACAGGCTTTGGAATCGGCACCCATTACACCAACAGTCTGGTTCTGGTTCGTGGATGACACCTTCGCAATTTGGAGTCATACTGAAGAAGAACTGGAGAAATTTTTGGACCACCTAAACGGCATCCACCCCAATATACAATTCACTATGGAAAAAGAAACTGACGGCAAACTTCCATTTTTAGATACGCTGGTCATACGCAAACCAGACCTCAAACTAGGACACAAAGTATACAGAAAACCTACCCATACAGACCGGTATCTACACAAAAGTTCCAATCACCACCCATGACAAAAGAGAGGCATGATCAAAACCTTGGTGGATCGTGCTAATCGAAACTGTGAAACCCAATTTCTCAACAATGAACTTAACCACCTGAATTGGGTCCTACAGGCGAATGGCTATTCCAAGAATGAAATAAAAAGAGCCATCAAACCAAGAAAACAACATCCAACTGAAGAAAAACAGCCCCACACAAACAAAGTATTCCTGCCCTACATCAAAGGAGTCACTGACCGCATGGGAAAACTGATGGAAAAACACAACTTTCAAACAGTCTTCAGACCCACCAGAAAAATACAACAAATGCTAAAATCAGCTAAAGACAAAAGGGACCCCCGCACCGCTGCAGGAGTATACCGCATACCATGCAGCTGTGGACAAGTATACATCGGAACCACAAAACGAAGCATTCGCACCAGGATAAAAGAACACGAAAGACACTGCAGACTACAGCAACCGGAAAAATCTTCAGTAGCTGAACATGCTCTCAAGCAAACAGGACACAAAATCCTATTTGAAAACACAGAAATACTGGACAACACCAAAAGCCACTACACCAGATTATACAGAGAAGCCATTGAAATTCACAAACACCAGCACAGTTACAATAAAAAAGAAGAAAGTTTAAAAAAAAAAATTTTTCATAAGTTTTATTGAATTTTAAAGTACATATTAAGAGCTAATACAAAAAAAGAAATAGAAATACAAAGTAAGAAAAAAGAAAAGAAAAAGTGAAGTCAAAAAATAACAAACAAAGAAAATATAGAAAATAGATGTCCTCCAATTTATCCTTGAACTTTAAGTACAACAATTAACTTTAAATGTTAGTCCTTCATACAATACACAGGAACTTTTCTTTGTCATATACCCTATGATTTCTATAATCCAATCTTCTGTTCTTCATATAGGTTTCGCCTTTCTTGATATCTTCCAACAATCCATCTCTGGTTTCTACTCCTTGGAATAGTAATCAAATGTTCATTGTTGCATCAATTAAATGTTTTCCATTTGCTCTTTCCATTTTTACATCTATATTTATATCTTCAATAAAGTCCAATTAGTATAACAAATAAAGGCCTTATCTACGTCTAATAAAATACAGTATATTCTGTTCATATTATGACTATATATTCCATTAATACATAATCTAACATATTACATAACATAATACATAATATAGCAAAAATGCAAAACCTAACATAACATATAACCTAATACATACAACATATTCTTGTAATAACCTACATTCTAATTCCATCTCATCATCTCATTGTCTTCTCATAAATGTATCTCCAGAAAGAGTAATATATAATATCAACATATTTATATTTATAATCTTGTATCTTACACTTAAAATATCATGTTTTTATGCATCTATACAGTTTCTCATATCTGCGCTTACTCTGTGTACAATACCAGATCCACATTTTCATTAACCTTGCATTCCAAATCAATATCAATAAATCTCCTGTTTAGGTTATGCCAATATCACAATATGCAACTTGTTTATTTCTATAACTCATGTGGGATGTCAAAATGTTTATTTTGCCATATCTATCAATTTGCATATTAAAATCTTCCTGTCTCAGCTGCCACAATGTATTTATGCCCAAACGTTTAATAGACCACTTCCTGTAAAATATCATAATCTTCTTCTGTACCAATACATTCAAAGTCCTCTTTCCCTGTTTCTCTACTGGTTCGAAAGGTCTTTCCTCTGTTTCTAAATCTGTCCCTTGTATCTTCTGTTCCTGAGCCACCAAAACTATTAATATACGTTCTATGGATTTCTTAATTTGCAAAAAATTTTTGCTGGTTTCTTCCTTAAAATCCTGAAGTGCTGTGAGAAATGCCATTCCACCTACACCCCCGCCTGATTGTATTTGTTGTTCAAACCGTAATCAGCTGCCGTAGCCAAAACAAAGAATTTTCTCAGGGAGCAGGGAACAGCTGTTCTATTATTTATCAATAATGTCTATTTCTTTAAGTGAGAAAAGCTTTTAAAGTAAAAGATGAAAAATTCCACAGAGCAGTATTTCAAACAGTTTGTAAAAGGAAAGATGAAAAAATATTCCAAATGAGAGATAGTCCTTTCTAAAAAAAAGTAGAAAAATAAAAAGGTAAAGAGGCACACATTCTCTATACTTTATTCTTTATTCTTCTTTATTCTTCAGGCTGCAAGCTGCTTAACCCAAACAAACAATTTCTCAAAAGTCAGTTAGTTTGTCAAGTGAGAAATACCAACAAAGTCTCTTAAGTCCCAATTTCTCTGATACAAAAGAAAGGCAGAAAAATACAAACTTGTTCACTATGTTGCCAAAATAAAATCTATCAAACTTCCACCAAAATTAATTATAGCAAAGAAAACACAAAATTAGCCAACATTTTGAACGAAGTCCAAAGATAAATTTTAGATAATAAAAATGTACTGATCTAAAAAAGAAAACTAATGTAAAGTGATCTAAAAGCTGGCTGTCACTCTTGTGTCTCCCGAGAGACTTACGTTCTCTGCAGAGCTAGGATCCTCTTTTGGCCATTCCACTGCATTCACCCCCGTTCTTCTCCGCGGTGGAAACAACAAAGAAAAACAGGAGTGGGCAATTACAATGGCTCTGTGAGCAATCTTCTGGTTCCCCCTTCTCCAGGGGGAAACTTCAGTGGTCTGTAGACTCCTGCAAACAAGATAGAAAGTTAGCCAGGTCTCAGAGCTCAGAGCTCTGAGAAACTCTGACTTGTCGAGCTGCCAGCCAGGCTTGGAGTCAAGAAAGTTTAAAAATTAGCAAAACCTGGCTACCAGTCCTGAAAAACACAGCCTGCAAAAGGTCAACGAACTCAGTCCAACCACCAGGTCATGGGAATACTTCTCACAATGAACATGCTAATCACGCTCATCAGCCACTCGTTAACATTTCAACACAACAAAAAACCCCACCTAATCTCCTATAATTTAGCTCTATAAATAGAACATTGCCACTCTACCTGGGCACAGAGATTGTGCTTCTATCTGTGCTCCTGCCCTCTGAAGATGCTGGCCACAGATGCTGGCGAAACGTTAGGAACCACAACTTCCAGAACACGGCCACACAGCCCGGAAGACCCACAACAGCCAAAATATATTACGTTTTTGTATATGAGGTCCAATAATTTTCATTTTGATACATAATTTACAACTGGGGAATGTTTTGCTAATTATAATCTTATATATTTTTATTGTAAACCACCCAGAGTTCCCCGTTGGGGGAGATGGGCGGTCATATAAATTAAATAAATAAATAAATATTTTACAAATGTTACGCTTCCGATCTGAAATCTAGAAAGGAAAAAAAGAATGACTTTTGAGATACCTCCCTTTTCCATGTATACATTTTTCAAAAGTGGCACATAAATATAGAATTATCTCAGAAAAGATATTATCCAGACTTCTCCTTTTTGATTTTTTTTTAAGTTGACTAGTAGAAATATTTTGTTTTACAGGTCCCTTGAATTAGAATTCTTCTTGTCTTCATACCAAACCATATGTAATGATTTCATACACACATACACATACATACACATGATATATGGCTAGTTTTAATGTAAGCTGTGTTGACAGACTTTGCTATTAAAAAAAACAGCCTATAAGTTTTAAATTTAAACAAATAAATAACTGTAAACTAAACATGTATAAACAATGTAAACTAAACATGTATAAACCTATAATATACCTTTTCGTGCTTTCTACAAGGAATTGTTTTATTTATAGTGCAATGGTGGAATATGAAGGTGCAGGTGGCCAGTGAAGGTACCATGTGATGCATTGTTTACGTCTAGTCCCAAAACATTCGCATGGGAACAGTTTGCCCCGATGCTTCGTGGGAAGAGCCTGCCCTGGGAGAACGGGAAGGGGGAGATCACATGCTTGCTTAGATGCAACACTGCCACCCATTGACAGGTTATAGTATGTGCTATGTTCTATGCTTTGTGCTTGGTGTTTTTCACACCTAAGTTTCAGCCAATCAGAAGTTGGTAAAAAAGTGTATTTCTACCCATGCAAAATGGTGTTCTTTGCTTCTTGACTTCTGCCCATCTTTTAGCCATATCCATGTGTTCTGCTCCTGAGGACTGAGAAGTGTGTAGCTATGCCTGGTTCTGAGAGAGTTGTTCCCCTAGGTATGTGCTCCTTCATGTCTGTGCAGTGGAAGCAACACATGTGGATTATGTGCATTCTGCTTGTAAGCTATTTTTACTTTTGCAATGCTGTACCTGTATATACAACTCTGCTTTATCTATAGTAAAGATTTTTAGCTTTGAAAAGCTCCACTCTGTGTCTGTTTACTCTGCACCTTTTTTCCTATAAGCCAGCATTTATCCAACAAACTAAACATGTATAAACCTATAATATACCTTTTCGTGCTTTCTACAAGGAATTGTTTTATTTATAGTGAGATGGTGGAATATGAAATCCTGCCTGAATTTAGGGTAAGTTGTAAAGCATAAGATGTATAATTAATGAACCATGCACTAACTGCTGCAAAATATTCCAAAGTGTTGTTTTTAAAATTATTAGGTCTATTCTGCTGTGTTTAATATATCTGAATATTTGTACCACTCAAATACTTCCTCCAAATAATCTTTCACATATTGTTATTTATTGCTATATATAAGAGAGTCATCTAGGATTAAGATTTTTTATTATGAAGAAAAGAAGAAAGAAATTCTCGCACTTATTAGCATGCAATTTACCATACAGCTTGATGTATGTAAGACCCAGCTATAGCTGTAAATAGCTTGTGCTCAATTGTAACCTAAGAGTATATCCACAATTAACATTTCAGCTATTCATGTCCTATGCTCTTGCCAGCTTGACTCTAAATTAGGTTAAGAAAAGTACTTATGTACTGAGATACTTCGGTAATGGTTTGCAAGACATTTAGGCCAGACAACAAGCTTTCATACCACTGGACAAGCTTGTATCCTACCACTTTTCTATTCCAGGAAATCAACTGCCATTTTTTTGTCATCTGAAACCTATTGAAGACACACACATACGCATGTGCATGCACACACAGAGAAACATACATACACATATGTATGCATGTATATGCATGCATACACACATACACAGAGAGGTACTTAAAGCATTAAAATGCTCATGCATGCAAGCACAATGAGCAACTTTTAAAAATCCTATTTTACTATCCTGTTGCTTTCTAATGCCTTTTACAGCTACCTTTACCATGAATGTTATAACAGCGTAATGGTTATAACACTTGGTTAGTGAAGAAAAGTTTGCTTGTTTTAAACCTGGCAGAAACATATTAGTACTATTTTTCTCTGTGCTTTTTTTAAAAAAATAGGAAGATCAAGGAATAAAAAATATTAGTTTAAAAAATCTGATAGGAATCAAACCAGCAATTTTCTATTTGCAAAGCAAGCATTAAAACTATTGTACTATTACAGCATTCTTGGTAAAGTCAACTCTAAAATATAAGAGAGACTATGGTAAACACTGATTCTGTTGGTGTTTTTTTCCTGCAAAATAACCAATGAATTCCTGGATTTAGCCAGTAACAAACTGAAGCACGCTATTCAAAATGGACAGGAACATTCAAGATGCCATAACATGGAAATTGTACTTTTGAAGTGGAGCATAAAAATAACCTTGGGGTCATTTTGACAGTGGGTATTAATAGAGGGTGATGTCCATTTCTGCCCTCCAGAGATGGTTACCATACTGTTCTGGCAATGGTTAACTGCCCTAAATCATACACAAAAACTGCTCCAACACGCAATCTTTAAAATACACCTGGTCGATTTCTATAGAATAGACACAATCTTGTCACTTGGATAAGGCTTTTTCATGAGAGTAATGATATTAAAGGCAAAACTGAAGTACTTTGGCCACATAATGAGAAGACAGGATACCCTGGAGAAGAAGCTGATGCTAGGGAAAGTGGAAGGCAAAAGGAAGAGGGGCCGACCGAGGGCAAGATGGATGGATGGTATTCTGGAGGTGACGGACTCAACCATTGGGGAGCTGGGAATGGTGACGGCCGACAGAAAGCTCTGGTGTGGACTGGTCCATGATGTCACGAAGAGTCGGAAACGACTGAACGAATAAACAACAACAAAATCCCAGATAGTAAGAGTTAAGCAAAAGCTACACTTCTAATAATATTATGAAAATTTCTGCAACCGGGTATTATATTGTAATCTATCATTTACTGCATCTATCACCAATCCAGTCCACTTCAGTTCCCATCATCTTGAACCAACATGACCTTTAAAGTGGGCTGCTTTAATATAAGCAATATATTAATCCAGCTGTGGAGTCTGAAATAAACCTAGGCAAAATATGCCATTATGATTATTAGTGGGCTGATACCACTAATACCCCGTGTCAGTAGAATCGGTTAGGTAGGAGAAAGCAAATGGCAGACAGAAAGCAGGTAGATGACGAAATATATACTGTAGCATATAAATAGGCAAGATAGCAGTCAACGGCATGGCCTATTCTAGCATTTTAAAATATAGGAGGAAAATGGCTAGAAGTTTTTGGGGCTGATGTTTCTTGCCAGCTGGTTGGTGACACACAGATGAGGAGTTTGAATTAGCTCCCAGAGTGCTGCTTTATGACTGATGATGCTTGACAAGTAGTTATGTTTTAATGGTTCTACATAAGTGAGTAATAGAAACAGATGGTGATCACTCACATCTAAATTTCTAAATCAGTTGTTGAAAATTCCCATAATTTCATAACTATAGTCATTTCATTGTGATCCATTCCATTTATCAAATGACTACCTATGGGCAGCTGGATCACTTTATCTACATGACCACCTATAAAATATGTCACACAAACATATGTCAAGAGGAGAGAAGAGAAAATCTGTTGTGTTGCAAAAAATGTGGTGATAAGGTGAAACAAAGGAAATGTATGTTAATAATATATAAATTGTACATTAATAATATATAAATTGTATGGATTGTCCACCTTCTTCTAAGTCAGGTTTTCAAATAGGGGGCATGCCCTCTAGAAGAAGGTGAAGAAATTCCAAGGAGGGTGTGAGGATGTGAATTTATTTTTAAAAAGAATGAAAATTATCAGTGGAAAATATAATTTTCAAATTTCATATCATGAATTGTGATTTCCCCCCCTCATTTCTTTTCAACATATAGGCATATGGGCTGAGTTGGTGAAGAGGCCGTAGGAGAGTATAGAAAATGCTAGATCAATGGCTTTACAAAGAGAACATACTTCCTGCTATTGTTTGAAGAAAAAAAGAAGAAAAATTGAGGAAAAATTCCATCGTTCACTTTTCCCCTTGAATAATCTCAAAACCACGGTTTCCTTTGGAAAGCCATTGTATCATAGTATGAAACAAACATGTTTGTAGAGTCCTTGTGCTCTCTGAGCTTGGTTGTTTGCTTGCAGACATTTCATTACCCAACTAGGTAACATCATCAGTGCTAGCGAGTGTGGGGTTTGCACCCTATTTATATACAGTAGCTTGCCCTGCCAGTTTTGGTGGGGTTTGGTTTCCTCCTAGGTGGTTCCTTGATTAAAGTGCTGTTTTCTGCCTGATTGTTTGTCTGGTGTTATTCCCTGATTATCTGGGTGTTGGCTGCTGGAAAATACTGTATGTGTTCTGGTCTTTTTGTTTCCTTCTTAGCTTTCTTATTGTCTCTTTTGAATGGTGTGTAAGTATGGTTCATTTCTATGTGTCTATTCTACAGATATATCTATTTCTACACAAACGTCTGCAAGCAAAGAACCAAGCTCAGAGAGCAACAAGAACTCCACCATTCAACTCTGAGCTACAGATATTCTCTTCTTTTGGAACAAACATGTTTCATGATCTAAAGCTTTCAGTGTTTTCCCCTTGTGAAGTCCTGTTTTGCTGCCTCATTCATAATCATGCTTTGAACAATTGAAAATAATCTAGCATTTTCTATACTCTCTTATGGACCCAACATTGAGATTTTTATTTGATATTTGGTAGACCTTTTAAACCACTGAACTACCTCAGTTTAAAACATCAAGGAAACAATAGTGAACATACTATAATTTACCACAACACAATAAAACTATTCCATAATTTCATATAATAAATGGTGTTTTTTTGTCCCAAAACATTGAATAACATTTCAGTCCTATCCACATCAGCTGGCTTTGTGCCCAAGGGGGAACTAGAATTCACAGTCTCCCAGTTTCTAGCCTGATGCCTTAACCAATACACCAAACTAGCTCTCTCTCCCTCTTTCTCTCTCTCTCTCTCTCTAAACACACACACACACACACACACGATGTTTAAACAACATTAAGGGTAACAAAAGTGTCTAAGAGTATCTTGACATAGTACATAAATCTTTAGAAAAATATTTATTTCTACATCTACATCGTCTATATCTATATCTATCTATATAAAGATACTATTAATATAGCAGGTTTTGTTTATGTACGTATAGCATAAATTATAATTCTAGAGTCATATGTTCCAGTATTTTTAATTAATAGTCCTTTTAAAAATATTCCCTTTTAATCTATTTGCTTCCATATACAAATTAGCATTTTTATCATATTTCTTTTTCATACGAATATTGTAAAAAGCTATATTAATAGTATCTTTATATAGATAGATATAGATATAGACGATGTAGATGTAGAAATAAATATTTTTCTAAAGATTTATGTACTATGTCAAGATACTCTTAGACACTTTTGTTACCCTTAATGTTGTTTAAACATCGTGTGTGTGTGTGTGTGTGTGTGTGTGTGTGTGTGTGTGTGTGTGTGTTTAGAGAGAGAGAGAGAGAGAGAGAGAAAGGGAGAGAGAGCTAGTTTGGTGTATTGGTTAAGGCATTCCATCTGGTAATGGAACAAGAATAAAATTAATCATTATTCATATATATTAATATTTCATTTCTTCCTTTAGCACCCTATAAAAAGTTAGAGTAATTATCAAAATAAATAATAAATTAAAAAGTGCATTATGAAGTAGAATACATAATCCCCTTTCCCAAACCCATCCAGTAGGATTAAATAATGGTGATTTTCATTTATGGTCACATTTGGAATTTTAAGCAGTATGTCTGTCTTTAGATAAACACATATAGGATACACTGTCAGGCCACTTGGGACTCATGACATTTATTTTCAGATAGATAGATAGATAGATAGATAGATAGATAGATAGATAGATAGATAGACAGACAGACAGACAGACAGACAGACAGACAGACAGACAGACAGACAGAGCCAGATTGCATGACTGGAATCATACGATAAGATACTTAGAAATAATCACAAAGTGAAATCAATTCAGAATCATTATGTGTAGCTGCAGCCTTACTTGGGAGTAGTCGCCACTAAGCTCAATAGGATATCTGAATAAATATGCATAGGACTACTCTATTCAGATTAAACAGCGCTTGCAATAAAATAGGCGGACAGGCTGCAAAGCAGACACATGCGAAAACAAAAAAAGCCACATTTTCATTCACTTGAGTTGCCTGCTATTTCTCATCTCAGCTTTACTTGCACAACTAATTCTAATGCAATGGCTTATGTTAGATTAAGAGATAAAACTCATGTAATTCACACATACACACCCTCCAAATCACTTTTAGCTTCTAAAAAGAAAAATTTTGTTAAATACTTTAAGAATTAAAGGCTGCTTGCAATTCAGAAGAAATTTGTGACTGACATAAATAAGTATTCAAAATATTTGGATATGAATAGAATCCAGATACTAAGCCAACTAGCAATTGCCCAAACCAAAGACTTAATGCCATTAGGTAGATCAATTGTATGCTCAAGTTGGCATGTGTATTATATATCTGTTGAAAAGTAAAAGGGATTTAAGATCTGAGACTGCAGGTGAGTTTGAATATTCATGTAAAATTTCACTGTAACTCAACATTAAAGCATACACTGCTGTGTACCCAAGGCATAAAAATAAGACTTATGCTTCTGTATGGGTTTGTATTCTAGGCGTATGATAGTAACTGAGGCTTTATTCTGATATTAAAGTATTAGGGGTTATTTCTTATTCTTCTGTTTTCTCTTTTAGAATTCAGTTTCCTCTTTTCTCTGACTATTTTGTGATATTCAGAATTAATATGCATGTACCAAAAAATCTTTGCTTCTATATTTGTTCCTCAGATTTCAAAACAATATACAATGATGCTTATTTTTGATTTCTGACAATTCTGAAGAAACATAGTAATAATACCTTTCACTTGCATTTCTCACCATAACGTTGCTTGCCCCAATGCAAATACTGTATATTTAGCCTAAGGTACATATTTTTTATTAACATTTTTTTCTCTGACAGCTTTCTTACTCTAAACTTTAAATGTACCAATTTAAAATTGAGAACTTTTGCCAATTGAAGTTCCTATGACTTCTTTCAAAAAGGTTTCATGCTCACTAAAATGATAAACTTTGGCTGCTCTGTATCTCTTCTGATTACAGGTAAGTAACACCACTTCACAGAAAGCTGTCTTACACCAAGTCAGACCATTATCTATGTTGGCTTCCAACAGCACTCTGACATTTCATGCCAGAATTTTTTTCCCCTGACATGCTTGAGATTGAACTTGAGGACTTAGCCCCAAGGCCCTAGCATTGAGAAACGTTCCTCTTATAAATAACTATTAAAAATACTCCTATTGAAATCAATGGGGATTACTTCCAAATGAAATAGGCCCAGAAATCCAGATGTCAGGGGGTTGGGTTCCAGTTCTCTCTCTGAAATGTCCCTTAGTATGGGGCAAAAGTATTCTTCCTCCTCTTCCTTTTTGAAGCATTCTCATAAGAGCATCTTCTTGTCATCTGAAGTAGCACAGACAACATGACAGTTTATTATCTCAGTCAGAACTGTGACAAAATCTGATGACAGTTTAAAGATTTGTAACCTTGGCATGTACTATAAATTGAGAAATTCCAGTCTTACTGACATGTTTTAAGTTTTAGTTAAATCTTACTGAACTTTGCTTTACTAGAAAATTTGAAAATGCTGTATTAGCTGCTGATGAATAAATGCATTAGGTTTCTTGAAGTAGTTAAGTCCTGGAAAGGCTAATGGTTGGATTCTATCTACTCAATCCAAAACCTGCACATTACATTGCTGATATTTTTACTAATATCCAACCTTGTATTATGCTTTTGTTTCATCTTACTCCAGTATCATTATAGGATTACTCAAAGCTTGCCTGATTTTAAAAACATGACAGTAAACTGTGTGGCAAAGATCTAAGTTTAGGGATGACATTTATAAATCCATCATAATCTTAGATTTATATTTCTAGGTTGGGAAACGCAATTTTGAATGAAAGTCCTGTTATCCCAGGTTTATAAAATATATTTCTTCACATACACTTCATAAAAGTGCTTCATTGGGACTACTATGCATCTACTGCTCCCTTCCACTCTACTCTACAACATAATGATCTGGGGGGAGAGCTGCATCTTTCCCCATTGTCATGGTCAGATCATGCCCTGGTGACCCTGAGATTCTCATATGCTGCCCCACTCCGCAGGGAGGCTGGACCCATTCGTTTGGTCCGCCCCCGGCGACTAATGGACCCAATAGGGTTTCAGAGGGAGCTGGGGGTTATATCCGAGGATCTAATGCACGGTCCAGCGGAGGCCCTGGCCGCAGTCTGCAATAAGAGGGCGGCCGGGGCCTTGGACAGGATCGCGCCTATGCAACCTCTCTTGTCCCATCCGACCCGATATTCCCCGTGGTATACGGAGGGATTGAGGGTACTGAAGAGGGTCAAGAGACGCCTAGAGCGCCGCTGGAGAAAGACAAAGACCGAATCAGACCGAACACAAGCTAGAGCCGCAGTTAAAGCCTACCTTGTGGTGGTAAGAGCGGCGAAACGTCAATATTTCTCCACTCTTATTGCGTCCGCAGAATGCCGCCCGACGGCCCTGTTTAGGATTACTCGATCTCTCCTAGGTAAGGTGGGCCCAGTGACCCACCTGCAGGGCCGTGCGGAGGAATTTGCAGAGCATCTGATGGATAAAATCGCTCGGATTCGTTCTAAGTTAGACTCCAAGCGTGACACATGGTCTGGGGAGATGCCGAGGGAGCGTCTGTGCCCGGTTATCTGGGAACAGTTTGATCCTGTTGGACCTGAGGAAGTGGACAGGATCCTCCGGACTGTAAGGGCCACTACTTGTCATCTTGACCCATGCCCCTCCTGGCTGGTGAAAGCAGCCAGTGAGGTGACATGTGGCTGGGTCCATGCGATGGTTCTTGCATCCTTGGGAGAGGGAGTGTTTCTGGCGGCCTTTAAGGAGGCGCTGGTGCACCCCCTCCTCAAGAAGCCATCACTGGACCCTACAGTGTTGGATAACTTTCGTCCTGTCTCCCACCTCCCCTTTTTGGGGAAGGTGGTTGAGAAAGTGGTGGCATTACAGCTCCAGAGGATTCTGGATGATACGGATTATCTAGACCCCTTTCAGTCAGGATTCAGACCGGGATATGGGGTAGAAACTGCATTGGTCGCACTTACTGATGATCTCTGGCGGGCACGGGATGGCGGCAGTGCATCCATCCTAGCCCTTCTTGACCTCTCAGCGGCTTTCGATACCATCGACCATGGTATCCTTTTGGGACGGCTTAGGGGGTTGGGGATTGGCGACGTGGTTTTACGCTGGTTCAACTCCTTCCTCCGGGGCCGATCCCAATCGGTGGTTATAGGAGATGAGAGGTCCGACCCTCGGCCCCTACTTTGTGGGGTGCCACAGGGTTCGGTTCTCTCCCCTCTCCTATTTAATATCTACATGAAACCGCTGGGTGAGATCATCCACCAACACGGGATGAGGTATCATCAATATGCTGATGACACTCAATTATATATCTCCATCCCGGGTGAGTTAAGTGATGCAGTGGCTGCCCTTTCTCAGTGTCTGAAGGCTTTGGGGGCCTGGATGGGGAACAACAGGCTTCAGCTGAACCCTGGTAAGACAGAGTGGCTGTGGATCGATGGTGCCTTGAGATCCAGGGAGTTGTCATCTTTAGATCTGGACGGGGTGGCACTACCCCGTTCAGACAAAGTGCGGAACCTGGGTGTCCTTCTGGACTCACGACTCCTGCTTGAAGAGCAGGTGGCAGCCGTGGCCAGAAGGGCATTTGTACAACTTCGAGTTGTGTGCCAGCTACGCCCTTTCCTGGATCGGGAGGCCCTCCATACAGTCACTCATGCCCTGGTCATCTCCCACATAGACTATTGCAATGCGCTCTACATGGGGCTACCCTTGAAGAGTATCCGGAAGCTTCAACTGGTCCAGAATGCGGCTGCGCGTGCAGTTATGGGTGCCCCAAGGTCAGCACATGTGACACCTCTGCTGCACGAGCTGCATTGGTTACCGGTTTGCTTCCGGGTCCAATTCAAGGTGTTGGTTGTCACCTTTAAAGCCCTACATGGCATGGGACCAGGTTACCTAAAGGACCGCCTCATCCCCAGAACATCGACCCGTTCCACCTGGCTATGCAGAGAGGGCTTGCTTTGGACCCCGTCTATAAGAGAATTCCACCTGACGGGGTACAGGAGGCGGGCTTTCTCGGCAGTGGCACCCACCCTCTGGAATATTCTGCCCCTGGAGGTGAGGCTAGCCCCCACACTTATGACCTTCCGGAAACAACTGAAGACCTGGCTCTGACACCTCACTTGGGATGGGGGGAGTAATAGCTCCTCTTGGGGTTGGCTTGCTCCATAGGGTTCTTTAAAGCCTAACATCAGAGCCTCTTGGATTTTATATATTTAATTAAATTATGTATTCTTTTTTATAAATTTTTATATGTTTTAATTGCTGGCTTGGTGTAAACTGCCCAGAGTCCCCTCCGGAATGGGGGGAGATGGGCGGTGATATAAGTTAGAAATATAAATAAATAAATAAATAAATAATGTCTGTCCTTCTCTGAATGATTTTTATTTTATGTGATTCTTTTATATTAATAGACTAGCAGATAGAAAGAGAGAGAGATAAGCCACAGTACAGTTGATAACAGTGAAGTTATCAAGAAAAATACCACATTCAGTGCTCCTGGAGGAGCTGCAATAGTAAGATTTATGGTGTTAGTCTAAAACATTTAGAAACACTAGGTTCACTATCCTTGTTCTAGCAGGCTTTAATGAAGCAGTGAGATGACCGCCAGATCAGATAAAGTTATGATAATTGAACCATCACACTGTCCCAGCAATTTCACATTTGGGTTAAAATTGAGATCCTCGATCAATCTCCTTTTCCAGAGGATAAATAATAATTGAATTACATTCAATCTTTGTATATCTTGTATATCTTCTTAGATCTTTATCTTTGCATGGGAAACATACAAAAATTGCCCCAGACCAAAAAAAATAAAATTATGCAATAGTTGTATAATACAAATTTATATGGAGAAACTCTTGTCATGAAACATCTAGTGTAATGGTATGTGGGAATAACCTTGGGAGATAGGGGAAGAGCTTCAGCCAGGGCAAAGGTCAGATGAGAGGCAGTTTAGCCTGCAGCAGGAATATGAGTGTGGCAAATGTCTTAGAAGGGACCCTCCCTAGTTTCTTGGACAATAATATTGATGTCAGCCTTGCAAGGTAGTCCAGACAAGAAGCACTCCCAGAAGAACTAGCTCTACTTTATTGTAAGGTTACATTAACAGAAGTCTGAAAGTACATTTCTCCCCCATTGACTTTACAGCCCAAGAAACAAAGGCGGGTCCCTTCTTACATGTTCACCATGCCCACATTCCTGCTGCAGGCTAAGCTGCCTCTTATCCAACTGTTGCCCTGGCTGCAGCTCTTCCCCCTCTTTCCCAAGGTCATTCCCACATACCATTACATCTAGTCTAATGTTACAATTCTAGGATGATCTTCTGTAAGTGTGGGTGAACCCGCTTCTTGGTTCTATTGACTGTGAGGTGTTGTGATTATTCTTGGCTGCTATTTTATGATATGTTATTTATGTTTTTAATTATTGGTTGTGTTTTTATTCTGTTTTTATTTTGCTTTAATTGTTAGCCACCCAGAGTCATGTATGTGAGATGGGTGGCCATATAAACTTATTAAATAAATAATAAAATAAATAAATAAATATTTGGAATGGTAAATGGAATAATGATCCAGCTAGAACCAAGGCATAAGACCATGGTTATTTGTAAATATTGTGTTAGTTTTAGGAAGACAAATTCTGTGATCACCTGAGGAAAAAGGCCTAAAACTCAGCTCAACTCAAATCCTGAATTAATAGTGAGTAATCTGGTGGCCATTTTAAAAGAAATCTTTAATAAACAACAAAAGAGCTGAGAGATAAGTCACTGAGGGAAAAATAATAATTGTGTAAATAGCTAACCATTGATGTCCTTCATTTTTCACTTTCATTAATTTATTTCCACCATATTTGGAAAGAAAATTATTTTGATCTTTGAAATTCAAGCTGCATTGTCAGACAGAAGCAGTTCTAAACATATGGAAGGACAAGGGAAAAGATCCTGCCCTGTATTTTTACACCTTTCTGCACTGAAAGCCTAGGACAAATATTAATAGTGGTTCTTCCTGTTCTGAAATAATGAAATCATTAATATAGGATCAAAAGTCTGTGTGCTAAGTTTACAGCTTCAGTTGCTACCTATGCACAAAACTTTGCATTGAGATGTGTTCAAAGCATTATTAGTTATGTCTGTTATTTCACTGGGGTTGCTGATAAGTTTGTCAATTGAAAAATTCCTTGGGTGATACATATATTGTCCATCATGTCAGGCAGATGTTCTCCAGTTAAAAACAAGATCATTATTTCATCTACCACATTTGTTATGAAAAAGAAAGCATAAAGTAAAAGGACAAAACTCTAGCACCAAGAGTCATTTTATGAAGCTGATTGGAAAAAAGAACCTCTTCACAATACACAATGAACCCCTGAAATTCAATAACACAAGATGTGATATCAGCTAATTTGGATGGCTTTCAAAGGGGGATTAGCTACTGTAGATCTATCTATTAGTTGTGAAGTTTCACATTTAATCTTCAGATTGGAAACATATTGTCCCCAAATACTTGCTGCAAGAAAAAAAGTCTACATCTTGTTTGCAAGAGTCATCTGGTTCGCTACTATGAGAATGTTTCCCTGCATCCTACAAGCTAATAACTAAATAAAATATTCTGCAAAAGTATGCACAGAATGACATATAAGGAGCATCTGCCCCTAAAAAACATTGATGCTGTATTGCACCCTCCAATTATATTAATAAAATCAAGTGATTTCATATGTATTCTTGAAAGATGGAAACTGACACAATGTTCAGAGAATCAGAAAACGTGACAAGATTGGCCGTTCCAGTCACTGAACTTAGAATGAAAAGGAGAACAGAAAAATAAATAAGGAGCTACCAAGCTGGGGAGACATCAACTCTGCCTTGATCTCTAATCACAAACCCTGACTAGAATAGAAATTGCATTTCAGTATCTTGGAATGTATGCCAAGATGGTAATCAAAACATGTGTACAGTCTGTTTTTGTATCAGAAGCAATTTCAAACATGTTTCCTACTAAAGTTCATATTTCAAAACACAGGTTCGTTCTTTTCAGCATATGGAGTGCAAAAAGGAAAATGGTGTACAAAATATACAGTATTGCTCCTCTTTTTCAGATGTCTACAGGATAGCCATTCTATGCATAAAGACTATATTTATCTATAGCAGGGCTTTCCAAACTTTTGCCGTTGGCGACACACCAACGGCCGGCGCGCAAAACCCCAGAAGGGCCAGCGGTGGCACTTCCAGGTTGCCGCCGCTGCCCTTCTGGGTTTTTGTGTGCTGTGGCAGTGGCAGCAGCGACGGTGTCCTGGTGTGTCACGCGAGAACCCAGAAGCACTGATGGCCTGCCGCCGCTGCTGCAAGCGCAGCCACATGTGGCAGCGGTGGTGCGCCATCAGCGCTTCCGGGATGTTGTGCGACACACTTGAGGGCCCCAGGTGACACAGTATTGTGTTGCGACACACAGTTTGGAAAGCCCTGATCTATAGGATATTTCAAAGAGCAAAAACCCCTGACATTTTAAAAATATTAATGGGAGTTTTTGACTCCTTTTTAATTTTGATGGCTTTTAATGTGAATTACATTCAAAAGCCTACAAAGGTCACCACAGTGCGTAAAAACAGTCTTTTATTTCACTTCTCACTTTGGCCAATTGGTTCTCAGGTATTTGTGAACTTCACTTCAGAATCAAAGATAAAATTGTATTTTAGTGTAAGGTTCAGAATGCAGACATTGGTAGAGATTCCCATGTTTCATTGGCAACCTATATTGTAACAATTCTGGTTACTTTAGAATTACTGTAAAATCAACACTAGGTAGAAGAAGGAAGAGTAGTATGTATGTGTGTGTGTATAATAAATGCACACTTAGTATATTTACGCTCAAAATGTTTGTGGTTTATTATTACAGTTATTATTTTACATTTTTAAAAAAGTATTTTGGTATCAGCATTCTGACATCCTGATGCCACAAAACCTATATTAAAATGCATGCACACATGCACACACAAAGATTTTTGTTTGGCTTTGTTTTTTTACCTATCTGCCAAAGACAAGTGTGTAAAAGATACTGGCCACATATTTTAGTGGAAGCACAAAAAGCTCAGTTTGTCAAAATGGATTCTGTGACAGCATGAATAGGCACCAGTGAAGAGAATCCAATTCATTCTCTACTCAAAAGTTTCCACAAAGCAGCATATATTTGAGAAATATGTGTTCAAAAGTTTTAAAAATGCACATTCAATACTCAATACAAGAGTATTCAATACTATACTCTTTATGAGTAAAAGCTGTGAATGACAATTACAACAAATTTTCCAGATATTTTTATTGCATAATTATTGACAAAATGAATAATCCATGAAAGACTATGTTACTGGATGGACAGATAGCAATAGGTGGGCAGGTGATTATAATGTATACAGTATAGAAGAGCATGAGCATTCCCCTCACATCTGCAAAACAATCCTTTTTATGCAGACTAAGGTATTTATTTTCTCTCAGGTATTTAGAATTGAATAGTTTGATTTTGAAAATTTTAAGTGTGCCTGCACTATATTGAGATTTAATTAATTTTCCTTCTATATTGTTGTCTTTACTTACTTTTATTGTTTTTATTAAATTTATGTATGTCCAATTGGGTTACTACTTTGTAATCTGCAAAATCTTTGTTGGGAATTGTAGAAATATGATTAATAGGCTTATAAATATTTGAGAAGTCCCAGTAAGTGCAGTTCATAAATTTATGTTAAAGCTCTACCCTTCAAAGACACCACCCATTGCTACTACTGATTGGATGGTTTAGTGAGGTTTTGGGATCAACCCCATCAGGGTAGTCTTGGGCAGAGCATCAAGAAGACTGTCAAAGTTGACTATCTAGAGCAGAGCTTTCCAAACTGTGTGTCATGACACGTTAGTGTGTCAGCTGCAGTGTCTGGGTGTGTCGCAGCTGCTGCTGCCTCCGAGCCCTGCCAGGATTCCGCGCAGGTCCTAGTGCCTGCCTTGTGCCCTGCTGTAAGAGTGTGTCGTGAAATGATGCATGTCTAAAAAGTGTGTCACCAACATGAAAAGTTTGGAAAGCTCTGATCTAGAGGAAATAAAGGTCATAAATATTTGGGTGCCACACATTATCGAGCCAACCCAATATAGTAAGATTTCCATACATTATTTTCTGAGTTAATATGGTGAAAAATATCCACTATGTCTAAATATAGGAAGGAATGCTAATTAAGAATGCATTATTATTATTATTATTATTATTATTATTATTATTATTATTATTTATTGAGAAGCTGGAAGATAAAATAAGCTACTGAAGTATTGTAGCGGTTTTATTTATTTTACTTAAGTAATTAGTGCTACCAAAGCTTTCCAGAAGCATTAACATGAATAAAGGAGCTCTTATTTCTCCCTTTCTTTCTTATGGTTTGTTGTATTAGTGAAGAACAAATAGGAATGAGTTTCAAACTTGACATTACATCTTAATATTCAATGCCATCTGAAATCTCAAAGCTAGAATCTTACTATACTGTCTATTGCCTCAGAACAACAGAATTTCTTTCTTTCTTTCTTTCTTTCTTTCTTTCTTTCTTTCTTTCTTTCTCTTTCTTTCTTTCTTTCTTTCTTTCTTTCTTTCTTTCTTTCTTTCTTTCTTTCTTTCTTTCTTTCTTTCTTTCTTTCTTTCTTTCTTTCTTTCTTTTATCACCACCCATCTCCCCCAGAAGAGGGACTCTGGGCGGTTTACAGTAAAAACACTTCTTTTTTGTGAAGGCTACATTAATTTCACTTGAAAGGAACAAAACACTTATCACTGATTCCACTCAGCCAGGCTGAGTTAAATTAAAGCTACTTGAGCAACTGAGCAAATGTATTTTTTCTTTTCCCCCTTATAGCTCCTTCATTTGCAAGAATGTTTCTCAAACTTCTGAGGATGTTACTCAGAAGCACATATTGTTCTTAAATTTGAAAATGAAAAGAGCAACTGCATATGTTTAAAGTTTCATACCACCTTTCAAAACCTAATGAGCACTTCTGTCCAAATGCTTGTTCTGAGTGGGCCTCCATGCCTGGATTTTAAGTCAATAAAAGGGCATACTTGTTGCATGTTGCAGAAAGTCACAGACTCAGATCTTGACATGCCGAGTTACAATACGGAGAAGGAGGAATAAAATTTATTTATGCATACAAACACTTACATATCATCCACTCCAGGGACCTTTTGTGTATGATTTCATCAACATCTAAAGGGGTTATAGGTTTCCCTATAACAGGAAGATAATTATGGCAAGACCTTGAAAAACTGCTGCATACTTGACCAGTTGAAATCATGATCTGATACTAGAATAAGACCAGCTTCCTTGTTCCCTTCTGATATTAAGGAGATAAACCAGAGCAATGAATCATACATATATTGAATTATCAATATTCTCTGTGGACAACATCAGGCTAATTCAGAGTGAAAGTGATGCTCCCTGCATAAACAATCCTTCTGACAGCAGTTGCTAGATAATTGCCCTATTTTAGACACAGCTGATTCTTAAGAAAATGTGAATTATTCCACTTCAACCCTAGTCAGTTTGCTTATTGTTTCTTATGCAAATGATTTGAATATGATGCAGGAAAGCTATTTTGCTCATGTTCCCACATTCAAAAACAATCATTTTAAAAGTTATCTATATTTCAATGTAGAGGGGAAAAAGGATAGAAAACGTTTGATGTTTTCAGTGAAACTAAAATCATCAGACACCAACATTAATGTCTGAAGCTGCTTCCTATTGCTAGCTAGTTAGTAACAGTATCAAAAAGTGAAATTAATAGTTAATAGTCCAGAATTGGACTGGCTTATTCACATCTGTAAAACATCCTAGTACATTTCAGCTTTTGTTTCATCCAATGTATTAATTCAGCTTCATTCAATAAGATATGTCATCATTAAACAGAGGCTCTAAGATTTTAAAAGCAAATCACTGGTTGTTTTAAATTTATATGTTTTTTAAAAGCCAAAATAGTAATATCAAAGTAAGTGGTGTAAAAAAAAATGTGTCATGAGGATACATTCATGAAATAATGAAAAATACTGGTAACCTAAAATACAATTCACAGAGCAGGCTGTACATTTTCTCTGCATGATTTTATGCTAATCAGCTTCATTAGGTATAAATAAAGTGATCTCTCTCTAAGTCAATCACTTTGGATGTAGGCATGGAACTGAGCTGTGTGCCCTCCAAAGCATCTTATATCTAGATAGGATGTGGTAAGCCGCCTGATTCCAGATGAATAATGATAGCAAAAAATGAATTATATGTTAATTAGAGACTTAGCTGAGAAATTGATAATAATGTCTCAAAAACTAATTTCTTGTTTCTCAGAAAGTCTTCCCCCACAAACACAGCAGATTTCGATTTTACTACTTAATTCTCAGAGTGGTTTAAAATTTCTTTCAAATTTTTATTGGTGGCGTTTTTGAAATTTTTTAATTATTAGAAGATAGGTCTCTCTCTCTCTCTCTCTCTCTCTCTCTCTCTCTCTCTGTGTGTGTGTGTGTGTGTGTGTGTGTGTGTGTGTGTGTGTGATTGTTTTGTTATAAGTTCCTGTATCTTTCTGAAAAAGTCCTTGGGAAGAGTTTCTTTATATCTTTAAAATACCTGCATATCTTCCCTTGGGATTTATCTTAAGTGTTATTTTAATTGCAGACTGCTGAGGAGATGAGATGAACACTCAGTGAAAGTCAGGACATTTGCACACACTCCTAAACCACCCCATAGCTAAGAGTGACATAAAACTATAAATTTCACTACTGAGAATTTCACCATGATATTCTTCTTTGAGAACAACTGTGTAAGTATGTCTATGAAGGTTCTCAGTCATCCAGGTGGAATTGTCTGTAGCTTGAATCATGTCAACTGGATTTCTATTTTCTCAGTGGAAACGTTTCGCTCCTTATCCAAGGAGCTTCTTCAGTCTGAGCAAAGTTGGTAAGGGAATCCTCTAATCCTCTAAGAGGATTCCCTTACCAACTTTGCTCAGACTGAAGAAGCTCCTTGGATAAGGAGTGAAACGTTTCCACTGAGAAAATAGAAATCCAGTTGACATGATTCAAGCTACAGACAACTGTGTAAGTAATTTCCTTTCCCTCAAACTGAATAAATAAAAAGCGTGTGAAGAACTTTTTAGACTTAGCATTAGGAACTAACTAAGGGCAACTTACTTTCTGGAGGACACCCACTAACACCAGTGATTCCTGATGAGCTTAGCTGGTCATAGAAGCAAGGATGGGTTGCATCAGAGCTGGGATGTCTACAGGTCTTGCTGAGTATTCAGATTGTGTGCTGCTATCCCTGAAATGTCAAGTCAGGCAGTAGAAGAAAGTTAGCCAATTCAGATTCAGGCTTGCAGAAATTGTGTGTAACATCCACATGTTTTATTTCTACCCATCTGTGGCACAGACTGAACATCAGCTTCCTAAGCAAGTCCCAAGTAATAAAAAAGTTACATTTGCTGAATACATTGTGTGATTTTCTGTTCTGCTTCCTTCCAGCATCCCTGTAAGTATAATAACTTACAAGATCACAGACCTCTAAAAGTGATTTGTGTTCCGGGCTTTCAGCTATGTTTTTGATCGTTGAACAAATCTGGGTTCTAACTGAGCATCCCCAGTTAAATGTTTTATAATCAGGCTGGACCCAGGCTCAGCGGTGTAACTTATGAGCATGTCAAGACTCTCGACATTTGATTCATGCAAGTAAGGACAATTTATACCAAATGGCTGAATCATACATCAAGTCAAGCAGTGATGAGAAACATTTGGCCTGCAGGGAAGACTCAGACAGTCTCTGAAGAGAAAGTAATATAAATCTAATATTGGTGTGAATGAAGGCCTGGAATACATTTGATGTTGACATGGTGGAAGTATTAACTGGGAAGACATGCAGAGTTTTATAAAATCTGGACTTGGGCAAGGAACATCTCGATTTGACACTTTATGTGGGAAAAGAAGGGGGAAGGAGAGGTTTCCTGATTCTTCCTAGAAACTCATTAATTTCTTTTGCAGCTTTTTTTTTTTTTTTGTTACATAAGAACCTGAAAAATGTAATGGTCACTTATTCCTATACATGCAAATTAATGCACTTCACATTGTATTATGTGGAACAACTTTTCTCAACCTGATGTCCCACCCCTATCCCATGCTACATGAAAATTTTGGAGCTGTAATCCCAATACTTCTGGAGAGTACCAGATTTATTTATTCATTCATATTTCTGTCCCGCTGCAATCAAAGAAGACTTGGTGGCTGTGGAATCCAAGGGTAAAGATTCATGGCCATACTTGTATTTAAGGCTATAAATATATTTCAGTCAAATATTTGGCTCAGCAGAGGCCATTAAATTAATATAGATGTTGGGTTTTCTTGTTTGTTTAGAAATGTTTATAATATAGTAACTTTGAGAATGAAATATCAGAATTAAGTGGGTGTATACATTCAGTAGATCAATGCCCTCAAGAATGGCAGTTTGTTGGGTTGTTTTTGTAATAAATCCTTCAGGCTAATTTTCTGGTTTTAGATATAGTTCAAGTTCAGAACATATAAACAAATTCATTGGGAGGGTAGCATCAGAAAGAGTAAACAAACTCAGAAGATGGGCTGAATAAAAAAATATGGAGGTTATTTCAATTAGGAGTTTAATGAATGGATAGTCACAGAGACCTTCATGAACTGGTATTGTTCCAGCAGCTTTGCTGACTTTACATTGCTCCCTAAATAGCACTAACATCTGACTTCACTGAATATAGTGGCCCTGATAAGATTTCCTTATCAAGTATCCTTGCAAATTCAACTGTCTCTTAGTGTAGCCATACCTGTCTTTAAATTATAGTGTTCGGGAGGGGTTGGGGAAGTTCTTGGTTTGGGTCAGAACTTGCATGGTCCAGGACAGAGATGGTGGGATCATTTACTGGCTCAGTGTCTTTGCTAGGGCCTGAAAGCACAAGATCTAGTTCTTGGGATACCTATTTCTGGTCCTTCTGCTCTCTTCCTCAACAGAGGATGGCTCTTGAGGCAGGCCATGACATTATTCCTTCTCTATGATTCCAATCCTTCAAATGTGGAAGGTCCAGCTTGTTTAGGTGGCACCAGTAGAATTTGATAATCATTTGTTTGTCCCATATTCTGAGAAAAAGGGTTCCTCTGACCACCTAAATTGTAATAAGATCATGCCCACTGCCACATCCTGGGCAGTGGTTTCTAGTCTGGATAGAAGTGGAGTCACACAGACTCATGGAGTCTGGGTGATGTAGAATTGATTTCTAGATTAAAAGATAAGTTTTGAGATGCTGAAACCCTACCTGGGCAGCCTGATTTCACCAAAATGCAACCTATTTCTGTAACAAGTCTGTGAAAGGTACAGCTACTAATTATAATAATGAATTTCCTGTGGTTTTTTTTGCAAAGCCTAGAAAAAGTTATACTTCCTTTACTTCTTAGGTTGCTTCCAGGAAAGCACACCCTGATCTTTAATATGTTCCTGTTTAATTTCTACTGGGGATATAAACTAATGCAGAAATATACCATGGTGAGTTTGAAAGCATACCTGTTAATTTTACATAAAAATTGTGTTATCTGAAATGTTGTAACTGAGATAGGTGGCTAGTAAACATTTCCAAACAGTCTACAGGTATAGGCTGGCCCACTTTCTCAAAAGACAGAGAGAAACCTTACATGAAAGAGAAAGAGAAACAAATGTAATTGCCTGGATTTACCTATATATAGGTTTCTCATTTAGAAAGTAACATAATTGCTTTTGGTATGATTTAAAAATTAGGATGCCATCTAAATAAATTATTGTTTACTGGTATAGGAGGACATAGAACATATCATTCATGAGCTGTTAAAACAGAGAGCACTGCACAAGCTCAAGAGCTTCACTGTGTATTTAGAAGGCCCATCCCAAGAATGGAAGGATGTATTTCTCACATCTCCTTTCTTGAGGTGAGCCCAGGTTTAAACAATTAAAATAACTGTTTCACACAATCATTCTAATCTGAGATACAGGTACCTGTTACGAACAAGTTGGTTACACTCCATGGTTGTTGCAGATACCACTGATAAACCATAAATCTATTTTCTTGCTATAAATGATGATAATAAGCTATCTCAGCCTTCAGACTGTCTTAAAAACTTGATTTATCTCCCACACAAAGCCAGGAAAGTCAGTTAACAGTGACCTTTATTCACTGTGTGAAATAAGATGCTGGACTAGGTACGTTCTTGGTCTAATCTAGCAGGGCTATGATGATCTTAAGGGAATTCTTTGCTATTATTAAACAGTTGGCTGCTACAGGCATCCTTAAAAAATAAAAAAGGATGCCAAATGCATATGTTAGGTAGTACTACTTGTATCACTACTGATTACTTTTGGAAATCTTAAGTTAGTAATGTCCTTTGATATTTACTCCTTGGGAACAATATTTTAAAAAGCAACTCTATGATTGATTATTTTAAGCAATTCAAGGATTGCTTATTTTTCAGATATAGTCTCTTATTCTGACATATAAGTTGCTTTTGTTAGTGTCTTGGCACAAATGAGACAATAACATGAATTGTTCTATAATTGCCCATTGTTGTATTACTATTATAATGTCGGCACCATCCTAAAACCAATGACTGAATTATATTCCCAGCAGGATTAAATTAATGACTTCAACTTATTCACTAAGTAGCTTTCTGCCATTTCAGCATTCTCTCCAGGAACTTTAAGGAACAGATTTGACAAAAATAGGTATTATAGCCGTTCTAATTGAAAACAGGAAGGCTTTAAAAGCTAAGCCTTTTTTTTCCCATGCTCTTCCCTTTGTATGTCTTCTTGTATCAAAATGATTGCTTGCAAAGCTTCAGGTCTGAAAAACAAATCTCCCTCCTTTTCAATAGAGTGTCACATTGATGAACATATCAGTTATATAATGTTAATGAAGCAATTTAACAGCAGGGAAAACAGTTTGGCAGATCTGCCACTGCCAACAGCAATCAGCAAATGTTTATGTCACATGAGGGGTTAAAGCATACAAGTTGCCATCCTAGGCCAGAGATGTAGATTCAGAAAAAATACATTCATTCATTCATTCATTCATTCATTCATTCATTCATTCATTCATTATTATTTTGAGCTAAGATTAAATGTTTTCATTAAAAGTCTCGTATCATTCGTATTTTCCTGTTTGGGCAGAGGAGATAACTAACAAGCAGCTCTGATATTAAATAGCCTTACAGTAACACATTTCATTCATTCATTTTTAATACTGACATTATTAGTGAAGAGATGAGCAAGATTTAGGAGCTCTCTCTCAAAATGATAGCCCCATCACTTTCCCGCTTCATTGTCAAAGGCTTTTGATTTAAAATGGAATGTTATCCTCTCTCATTCAAGCCACTTACATGTCAAGTGTTATTTATATTTCTACAATTTTGAAATACCATTTATTCCCCTATGGATGAAAGAAAGTAGAGTATCCTTTCCAAGAACACATGATATCCAAGTCCTGCTAGAATTTAAAAATTATCTTAGAATTGATTTCACACAGCAATGTTTCCAGAGATAGGAGTCTGTGAGTTCTAGTCCCGCCTTAGGCATGAAAGCCGGCTGGGTGACCTTGGGCCAGTCCCTGTCTCTCAGCCCAACTCACCTCACAGGGTTGTTGTGGGTAAAATAGGAGGAGGAAGGAGTATTAGGTATGTTCGCCGCCTTGAGTTATTTATAAAAATAATAAAGATGGGAAAATAAATAAATAAACAAACAAACAAACAAATAAACAAACAAACAAACAAACAAACAAATAAAGGAATCTACTGAGTTACAAACTTGATTCTGGCAGGGGCCAAAATGCACTCTCCCATCATCAGCATTCAGTCTGTGAGGCTACCTATTATTGGGAATGGGACTGCCAAATGCATACACCATGCTCAGCAATGGTTTGCAACTTCATTGCATGGGCCAAAGAGACCATTGGGCATTTGGCTTACATCCTTACTGGATGCTTCAAGCTCCTCACCAGATACAAAACTCCCTTAAATTTGCTGCGTGGTTTTCTAACGAATTGTTTTTCAACTTTTGTAACAATATACAGTATTATTACTGGCAAGAGAAATGACGGAAAGCATGAATGCATAAAGAAACAAACAACAAAACAGCTCACAACATTCTGCACAAGCTTTGGAGAAGTACTGACAAGCAAATGACTCCATAAAGTATCCCCATGAAAATATAAAGAAGTTAACTTGATTTAGTGCTGCTGAGAGATCAGTTTGTTCTAAACTATTATTCTGTCACTGTAAATTGGTGGATTGATTGCATTTTGACTTCTACTGTGCTTTAGTTAACTGCAGACACAAACTAAGCTGTCCATTTGCTCACTGGTATATAATCATGAAGCAGTAATTAGGTTTCATCCATATCTCCCACAACCAACAACAAAGTTTTTTTTAAAAAAAACCAAAAGCTATTCTGCATTATTTTGTAATCTAGTTTTTGTTAAAAACCCAAAACTGTATTAGGATTCTACTCAAATAGCAAACTGTGATAGAATATCTATTCTATACCTGATGTGAAAGGTCTTGGTAGTTATTTTCTTTAAAAATCTCTTAGTTGTTTCTAGACCAAGAAAAATTCTTTCTACCTGGGAGAAGCCCAGAGAATGCTGCATGGCAAACAAAATCCCAAATCCCAAATTGTTCTTTTGGGGGCATTTTAAAAAATGCAGTAGTAATTCATTCACTAAATATGACATATTACCATACTCTGGATTTATATTTATATCATAATTAGTTACACATTTACAATTGTATGATGATAATTTCCTAACTTGGGGAAGTGGAAATAAGTTCATAAGCAATCACCCTAATGTTTAAACATGATCGTAATGATGAGGTTGTATACTTTCAAAAATTAGCAGTGGGATTTCTCTCTCCATCTAACATACAGAATCATTGAAAAATGGTACTTCAAAGTGGTCACTGAGTAATTAACAATTAAAAGAATGAATCCCAGAGTGATCAGGGACTAAAGAACATTTCAGTACCTGCATATAAAACATGGACACCTACTAGTTCAAAAATTTATCTACATGGTCCAAGAGCATCTTATTTACATCATTTTGCTATGTGGCTAGGGAATAAAAATATCAATAAAGGAAGCCAAGATTCCTACAATACCCATAGCCATTCTCTCTATAGTAATCAGACACAAATTATTAGCAAAATAATTAGCAAAATCACCTACCTACTAAATCATTTCAAAGAAATCTGTATCGGGAACAACTTCAGATTCTACAACTATCCATATTAATGTATATGCATAGTAGAGCTGTGAGAAGTCATGCCCCTCTAATTTTGAGGTTTTTGCTTTAATCCAAATCATCATAGCAACCTATTAGAGGTGGCATTTTGAATAACAATATTGAGTTGCACTACTTCAACAATTCACACTAAATTATCAAAGTGTCTCAATTCGATTTACCTAACTACCTAGGTCTTAAGAGGCCTCTGTACATGGGCAAAATCTCCTTCTAGCCCCAGGATTAACCTTGGCATTATTTCAAAGGAGGGCCACTTAAAAGAGGCATTTAGATTAATCAATGAATCAGTGCCCCTTTGAAGATGAACATAGTCTTAATGAATAGAGATTCTGTTAATCAAATTAAGAATTATATTTTTTTTAAAAGGGCAGTGAAATTGGAATGTGTTTGTGAGTTTTTGATTCTTTGTAAAAAGGATATTGTGTACCTGTGTCCTTCCAGACATCACTGAACAACAACTATCATTACCTCCAGTCAGCATAGCCAATAGTGAGGAATGGTGTGAATTGAAGTATTTGGAGGACCACAGGTTCACACCTGATCTGAGAGATGCTCGAAACTGCTGTCTGATAAAAGTTTCACTTAGCAGCTCTCCTCTCAGCTCTTCAAAGTTTAAATCTTCCCCATGCAATTCACTGAATGATTTCCTTCCCCATAAAACTGCCAGTCCCTTTTTCTCTGAATGAGCCAATCTATATGCCTGAATCTTTTCTCTCCCAAGCTGTCTCTCTC
The DNA here is from genome assembly GCA_023362775.1 of Charina bottae. NCBI lineage: Eukaryota > Metazoa > Chordata > Lepidosauria > Squamata > Charinaidae > Charina > Charina bottae. The sequence goes on along the minus strand of JALMGJ010000008.1, from coordinate 21,876,221 downwards.
CCCTGGAATCTTATCTGGACAAAGTGCAGCAGTGAAAAGAGCCTGGTGCTTACTTATGAGTAGCATTTCTCTTTTCCTTAAAATATTATTTCATATCTTATTTATCTCCTTATATTGCCCCCTTCCTTTCTTTTTCTTCTTTTCCCTTGCTATTGCTCTTCAAGCCAAACTTATCCTGCTTAACTCTTTTCTCCCATGCATATTTTCTGGATCTATTGGTGCACTTACAACTTGTTGCATCTTCCCTAATATTTCTGAGTTTTGTTTCCTTGGGACAGACTCCCTGCCTTGCCAGGCCTTAATTCTTTAAAATAATTCTTGATTATTTTACTGACCCCAATCTATCTAACAAGAAGCTTCCTGCGTGGCTTTCATCAATCTCAATCTCTACCTACTTTACCTTCCATTTCTTCTGCTTCTGGCTCCTTCCAGTAACGTACCTTTGCAACCAGAACAATAGCATCCAAGCTAACATCCTTAATTTCTCCTAGCAAATTGATGGCAGTTTGCACTAACTACAATGCCTTTACTTATTTCTCAGTTCTGCTGCATCCAACTGGGTTGTACATATTCATAGATATATGAATTAATTAAGGTAGGGGGCTAATTTAAAGAAGAAAATAATAGAGGCAAGGTTATCATGCAAGGAGAGGGGAAGATGATCATGATCAGGCAATCATGATTTCCAGAGTAGGAGGAGCAGCTGAACTTGCAGGGCCCATGTGGGCTCTTTTTAAAAAATAAATGAAGGGGAAAAATAACTTCTCCCATTCTGAAATCTAATTTGGATTCACTTACTCTCCAGAAAGGGGAAAGAAAAGAAAAACCCTGCCTTTCAACTCAAAATAGTGCCTCTATGAAAGCAGTGCTTGGATTCAGTCCAACATTCATAGCATTCTCATTTTTTTATTTTTAAAAAGTTAAAAGTTACAAACTTTCAGACATTTGTCCTTTTGGGCATATATCTTGGTTAGTTTAATGCACACCTCTGTGAATGAAGACATATTGTATGTTAATATAAAACCCTTTTTACAAATTAATTTTTCAGGAAGCAAATAAGGTTCCTTGTACTAGCCTGCAGTTAAAAATGGCTACCCACCAGCAGACCATTAACTATAGCATCTTGTGTTTGCCAGGGAAACATGCTGTGTAAAAATGATTGCACTGGAAGTTATTGGTACATATGAATGCAAACTATCAAACCATGAAAAATGAGGCATCCACTGACTATAAAAATAAATTAGAAGGCCTTAGCTTGGCTGCAAAGCCATCTGAGCACCACAGTTTATAACTATTTGTGGTACCATTAACAGATGTCTTTGCTCATCTTGTGCACTATCTTAGGCTAGTGCTGCATCCTACTGTCTGTTATATAAGGAACAAGTCAAGCAACTTTGTTTTAAAATATAATAAAATCTGGCTTGATGTGGGGACCCTATGGGAAATTATATAATAATGTTACCTATGTAACTAATTTTCTTTATATAAAATCCTGATTCCCACTACACTTTTAGAGCTGTTTGAAGTATTGTTTAACACCATCATTTCCATGTTAATATCTCAATAAATCTTAGAAATATAATACTTCATGTAAAAAGTGAGCTTTGCCAGGAGAATCATAAGTTTTCTTTTCTAAATTAAAATGGGAAGAAATGAAGGCTGATTGTATTCCTGCTCTTCAGTGGTACATAAAGTAGTTCTATGAGAACTGAGCTGCATGGAACACTCAGTTATATGTAGTTTTATCACTGAAGCTCATGCTACGAGGAACATGCTTGAAGAAAGAGCAGCATACTCAAGGAGTACACTCCAAGAAGGGAAATGGCTATTATTGTATACTCTATACAAAAAGCAGAACACAGCTCCCCTTAGAACCTACTTGGCCACTTGTGTGGAATTATTGAGCAATGTCTTTGGAATTCCATAGGTTCTTCTCCCATTCATCAGAAAGAATTACACGTTCACGCAAAGAACAACTTCTCTCTCCTTCTTCAGGGTTATTAAAAAGAAAAAAAACACCTAGTTGAAACAGACATTTTAAAAATTGTTCTATGACCTTGCACTGATTACCCAAACAGTTCTGGAATGCCAGTGCCAGCCTCGCATCTCTCGACCCAGGTTAACTCTTTCGTGCATGTGAGTCGATTTGCTGTTTTCAGAACGGGAAAGCGAGGAGTATGACAGTCTGAAACCATCCCAATGCTTGTATCTACTCCTGCAGGATACATTCAATGACAATTGCTGAATACACTTTTATCTCTACCTGTTGGTCTCCTCTATTCACTGGGCACAGAATTTAAACTAATGCCACTTATAATTAATTGATTGGCCCTAAAAATACAATTTAGTGACCTCTGGTGCACTGACACATGTAAAAACAGTCATGGCAAAGAATTGGGAAACTTTCTATGGTACAGACTTAGCCTTGACATGTTCTGCATTAACCATAATATGTTTCACCAGGAAGATCATCTTCATTTTATATGATGCCCCTGGGAAGGAATTCTATATTTTTGAAAGTGAAAGAAAATGGAGGAAGAGAACAGAACTAACCAATCTCCTTCTAACCAAGTCCTTCTTCCAGGTATGTGTGTAATGAGGAAGAAGAGAATAATCCCAGAAAGCCCTAGATAACTCAGATCAAATCAAAACTTTATTACTGCCATAAGGCAGCACTTAGTAATACTACAAGTAAAAATGGAGATGTACTGTATAAGATTAAAAATAAAAGACTATATACCTCAGTATATATTAGGTAAAGAGGTGTTGAGGCTTAGCAGACAACAACACTTGCTATGTGATTGCAAGAAGTTATCCAAGCTTCAATACCCCATGACCAGCCCAATGAAAATATAAAATCTATGTGAAATCTATTTATAGACAGCTACCCAATATTGAGATTTATTTAGATCTGTGTTTCTTCACTAGGCTCCCCAATTCACTGTCCTACAATTTTGTTAGATGCAATTTCCTATATCATCATCATCATCCCCAGATAGTTTGGTTTAATTGATGGGCATAAATAAATAATTGATTAGTCCAACATAATTAAAATTTATTTATTTATTTATTTATTTATTTATTTTATATCCCACCTTTATTATTTTTATAAATAACTCAAGGCGGCGAACATACCAAATACTGTATTGTCGAAGGCTTTCACGGCCGGAGTTCGATGGCTGTTGTGGGTCTTCCGGGCTGTGTGGCCGTGTTCTGGATGTTGTGGTTCCTAACGTTTCACCAGCATCTGTGGTCAGCATCTTCAGAGGGCAGGAGCACAGACAGAAGCGAAATCTCTGTGCCCAGGTTTCGCTTCTGTCTGTGCTCCTGCCCTCTGAAGATGCTGACCACAGATGCTGGTGAAACGTTAGGAACCACAACTTCCAGAACACAGCCACACAGCCCGGAAGACCCACAACAGCCATACCAAATATTCCTTCCTCCTCCTATTTTCCCCGCAACAACAACCCCGTGAGGTGAGTTGGGCTGAGAGAGAGTGACTGGCCCAAAATCACCCAGCCGGCTTTCATGCCTATGGCGGGACTAGAACAATCAGTCTCCTGGTTTCCCATTGGCTGCTTCCTAGGACTAAGAGAGAGTGACTGGCCCAAAGTCAACTAGCCGGCTTTCATGCCTAAGGTGGGACTAGAACTCTCAGTCTCCTGGTTTCTAGCCTGTTGCCTTAACCACTAGACCAAACTGGCTCTATATACTATATAAATATATAATAATAAATAATAATATAAATGATATACTGTATAAATATAAATAAATATAAATAATAATATAACTAATATAGTATATAAATATACTAAATTGAGGGACTTAATCTACACACCAAATAGCAACAATTAGCTTCAGATATTTTTTCCCCCTGTAGTCACATTCTAGATAAAGATATTGAGGAATGAATCTGGTATCAATTATATGCAAAGCATATGTGCCAGTTAACCCACTGTTGTTGTTCTCCTTAATAATTGTGATTTTTGGAGGTCTCTACTTCATTTCCAAAAGTTTATGGTACAGATATCATGAAAGATAATAAAGCCCTGGACTTCCGGTGAGATTATGGCCAACTGAACACCCTGCTCGCGATTCAGCGGGCAGAGCTGCCAGGGTGGATTTGGGGGGGAGGCGCAGGCAGGTTTTCCTGTTGCCCTAGAGTGTTTTCCTGGACAGAAAACACTCAGAATTACCCCATTTGTACTTCAGAATGTCACCTCGTAGTCTGAGGAGTGTCAATGGCGCTAATCCGGTAAGAGGAGACGGGAGTCAGGGATACCACCATTTCCAAACCATTTGTTGTTGTTGTTCAGTCGTTTAGTCGTGTCCGACTCTTCGTGACCTCATGGACCATAGCACGCCAGGCCTTCCTGTCCTCCACTGTCTCTCGGAGTTTACTCAAATTCATGTTCATTACATCGGTGATGCTATCTAACCATCTCATCCTCTGCCGTCCCCTTCTCCTTTTGCCTTCAGTCTTTCCCAGCATCAGGGTCTTTTCCAGTGAGTCCTCTCTTCGCATTAGGTGGCCAAAGTATTTGAGCTTCAGCTTCTGTATCTGTCCTTCCAATGAGCAGTCAGGGTTGATTTCCTTTAGGATTGACTGGTTTGACCTCCTTGCAGTCCAAGGGACTCTCAAGAGTCTTCTCCAGCACCACCGTTCGAAAGCATCAATTCTTCGGCGCTCAGCCTTCCTTATGGTCCAACTCTCACAGCCATACATTACTACTGGGAAAACCATAGCTTTAACTATACGGACCTTTGTCAGCAAGGTGATATCTTTGCTTTTTAATATGCTGTCTAGGTTTGCCATAGCGTTCCTCCCAAGGAGCAAGCGTCTTTTAATTTCATGGCTGCAGTCACCGTCTGCGGTGATCTTGGAGCCCAAGAAAATAAAATCTGTCACTGCTTCCATTTCTTCCCCTTCTATTTGCCAGGAAGTGATGGGACCAGATGCCATGATCTGGGTTTTTTTAATGTTGAGTTTCAAGCCAGCTTTTGCACTCTCCTCTTTCACCCTCATCAAGAGGCTCTTTAGTTCCTCTTCACTTTCTGCCATTAGGGTGGTATTGTCTGCATATCTGAGGTTGTTGATATTTCTCCCGGCAATCTTAACTCCGGCTTGTGATTCATCCAGCCCGGCATTTCTCATGATGTACTCTGCATATAAGTTAAATAAGCAGGGTGATAATATACAGCCTTGTCGTACTCCTTTCCCAATTTTGAACCAGTCGGTTGTTCCATGTCCGGTTCTAACTGTTGCTTCTTGACCCACATACAGGTTTCTCAGGAGACAGGTAAGGTGGTCTGGTACTCCCATCTCTTTAAGAATTTGCCACAGTTTGTTGTGATCCACACAATCAAAGGCTTTAGCGTAGTCAATGAAGCAGAAGTAGATGTTTTTCTGGAACTCTCTTGCTTTTTCCATGATCCAGCGAATGTTGGCAATCTGATCTCTAGTTCCTCTGCCTCTTCGAAACCCAGCTTGCACTTCTGGTAGTTCTCGGTTCACATGCTGCTGAAGCCTAGCTTGTAGGATTTTGAGCATAACCTTGCTGGCATGTGAAATGAGTGCAATTGTACGGTAGTTTGAACATTCTTTGGCATTGCCTTTCTTTGGAATTGGAACGTAAACTGACCTTTTCCAATCCTGTGGCCACTCTTGAGTTTTCCAAATTTGTTGGCATATTGAGTGTAGCACTTTAACAGCATCATCTTTTAGGATTTTAAATAGCTCAGCTGGGATACTGTCTTCTCCGCTAGCTTTGTTGTTAGTAATGCTTCCTAAGGACCACTTGACTTCACTCTCTAGGATGTCCGGCTCAAGGTCAGTGACCAGACCATTGTATTGATCAGGGATATTAAGATCTTTCTTGTATAGTTCTTCTGTGTATTCTTGCCACCTCTTCTTAATCACTTCTGCTTCTGTTAGGTCCCTGCCTTTTTTGTCCTTTATCATGCCCATCTTTGCACAAAACGTTCCCTTGATATCTCCGATTTTCTTGAAGAGATCTCTAGTCTTCCCCATTCTATTGTTTTCCTTGATTTCTTTGCATTGTTCATTTAAGAAGGCCTTCTTATCTCTCCTTGCTATTCTCTGGAATTCTGCATTCAGTTGTTTATATCTTTCCCTTTCTCCCTTGCCTTTTGCTTCCCTTCTTTCCTCAGCTATTTGTAAAGCCTCATCAGTCAGCCACTTTGCTTTCTTGCAATTCTTTTTCTTTGGGATGGTTTTAGTTGCTGCCTCCTGTACAATGTTACGAACTTCCATCCATAGTTCTTCAGGCACTCTGTCTACCAGATCTAATCCTTTAAATCTATTCCTCACCTCCACTGTATATTCATAAGGGATATGATTTAGGTCATACCTGATTGGTCTAGTGGTTTTCTCTACGTTCTTCAATTTAAGCCTAAATTTTGCGATAAGAAGCTCATGATCTGAGCCACAGTCAGCTCCAGGTCTTGTTTTTGCTGATTGTATAGAGCTTCTCCATCTTTGGCTGCAAAGTATATAATCAATCTGATTTCAGTATTGACCATCTGGTGATGTCCATGTGTAGAGTCGTCTCTTGTGTTGTTGGAAAAGAGTGTTTGCTATGACCAGCGTGTTCTCTTGACAAAACTCTATTAGCCTTTGCCCTGCTTCATTTTGTACTCCGAGGCCGAACTTGCCTGTTATTCCGGTTATTTTTTGACTTCCTACTTTAGCATTCCAGTCCCCTATGATGAAAAGGACTTTTTTTTTTTGGTGTTAGTTCTAGAAGGTGTTGTAGGTCTTCATAGAACCGGTCAACTTCAGCTTCTTCGGCATCAGTGGTTGGGGCATAGACTTGGATCACTGTGATGTTGAATGGTTTGCCTTGGATTCAAACTGAAAGCATTCTGTCATTTTTGAGGTTGTACCCCAGTACTGCCTTTCCCACTCTTTTATTGACTATGAGAGCTACTCCATTTCTTCTAAGGGATTCTTGCCCACAGTAGTATATATAATGGTCTCCTGAATTAAATTCGCCCATTCCTGTCCATTTTAGTTCGCTGATTCCCAAGATGTCGATGTTCAATCTTGTCATCTCATGTTTGACCACATCCAGCTTACCTTGATTCATAGATCTTACATTCCAAGGTAATTACATTCCAAACCATACTGCAGCCCTATTGGGACACTAGGTCGAGCCTTTCTCATTTCTAAATCACCCAATTTGTATATTTTTAAGTTTTTCTTACCCCAAGAGAGGCTGTTAACAACAAGAAGATACGAATCTCTTGGTGCTTTTTGCTGTTTCTGGAGGAGCTTTATTCTTTTTCTTAACTGCTAGCTTACTTCCCATTCAAAATTTAAGGAGGACTGAGAAATAATCAATACGTTGTATTTACTGATTTGCATATAGGACATTAGATTTTGTTGTTTGAATTATGGACGACCTTAAGAAAGACTTTAAGAAAGCATTCTCTGAGCTCCATGCTGACTTTGAAGAAATATGCCATAAAACTGCTCAAGTTCTCTTGCAAGATGTTCGGGATATTATTTCTGAAATGTATCAACTGGCTGAGAATTTTATGAAGGGAAAAGAAGAGATGGGAGAAGAAGAGACTTATCAAAGGGGAGATATTCTTCCCGATTCTGAGAATCCAGACCGTGAACTGCCAGCTGATGAATACATGTTGGTTATGAAAGAGTTACAACTTGATTTGCAGGAAAGATAATGGTCTGTTTACTTCAACTTATGTTTTGAGAACGAGATGGTTTTTGGCTATGTGGGAAATCTTTTGTTGACTTCTTAGGAGGGGCAATTGGGTTTTTTGTTTCTTTTATAAAAAATTTCTGGTGAATAATATGGAGACAAATAAATGTTTTAGTTTACTTTGAGGTCAGTTAAGAAATTAAGAATAAGTATGTGGACTGATTTCAAAACTGTATGATCTTATTTTTAATAATGATTTAAAGTCTGATTTTTTAAGGTTTAATGGGGATAAGATTGCTATAATATTATTAAATATAAAAGTAAGAATATATATGTGTATTGATATTGTGCAGAATATGAAGATAAACAAATTTTATGACCCTATTTTCTACGATGATTTAAAGTTGGTTTGATTTTTTAAGGTTTAATAGGGATAAGATTATTATAGTAGTACTAAGCATAAAAGTAAGAATGTGTTTGTGGATTGATATTAAGGCTTATATGATTTTATTCTCTTTAATGATTTGGATTAAGATGTATTTTATTAAGATGGATTAAGATGTATTCTATTGTTTTTATAGTTTGTTTGATTTATAAGACATAATAATTAGAGTTTGATTATAGATTTAATAGGGTTAAGACTATTACAGCATTATTATTACTATTAAACAATATTATTATCAAGTATAATACTATTAAGTACAAAATTTGAATATAATTTGATATATGTGTGTGTGTGTGTGTGTGTGTGTGTGTGTGTGTGTGTGTGTGTTAGAAAAATATAGAATAGTGGTAGGAAGGAAATATTAAAAAATGAGTTTTGTTTTTTGGGGGAAGTGGATTTGGAGGTTTATATATCTGTTTATTTCTTTATATAAGGGGAAAGAGCAATTGCTTTTATAGTTTTATAATGTGTTAATGGATTGATTTATAGAAATAACATGATTTTGGTTAGATATAGAAAAGGAATTAATTATGGAATTTGCTGTATATTCTTGTTGAAAGTCGGAAGTCATCTTGTAATCTTAAAAAATATCTTTTTTCTGTTTTTTCACTTTTTCTTTTTTCCCCTTTTTTATAGTTTCTTTTTGTAGTTTTTATGTATGATTAAACTTAAAGTTCTTGTTAAAAAAAGATAATAAAGCCCTGGAAGTTCCATCACAGTTTCCTGATCACTGGAAGACAATGCTGTTTTCTTTGGTGGTGACCTTCTATCCCTGAGAAATCTCTTGTTTGCAGCGTGTTGCATTGACAAAAATCTCTGCAAATATTCCCCAGAAAAGAAATTACCATTTTCAACAAGACTTTAATGGGCTTTTTAGGGCAGTATCTAACAATTTGACTAACAGAAGATGAGCATTGCATATGGAGTGTGCATGTACTGTAGTTTGCATGTTACATTTTTTATTGGTATACTTGTAAGAGCTATTATTTTCCTTGCTATTCTGTCACTACAATATTGTAGCTTTGCTGTGAATTAAAAGTGATGTATTTGTGCTTCATGTAACTTCAGCCGCATTGACAACCAACTGCACACTTTTCCCAACAGGTAAAGATAAATTTGTGCATTACCAAGACCAAATGGCTGTGCATATTAGGACCACCTGGATCTGAGTTCTTTCCATCTATACCAGGGCTTTCCAAAGTTTTTCCTGCGGCGACACACCAACTGGCGTTGGTGTGTTGCCACGGGAAAACCTGGAAGTGTGGCAGCGCACAAAAACATGGAAGCGCTGCTGCCGCTTCCGAGTTTTTCGCACTGTAATTGGTGTCGCCCCGGGAAACCCTGAAGCGCTGATGATGATCAGCACTTCCGGGTTGTGTGGCAACACACCAGACTGTGTGTGGCGACATACGTTTGTGTTGCGACACACAGTTTGGAAAGCTCTGATCTATACCCTTGGATGGGATAGCATTTCCCTACTCAAGAGTGGTGCTCAGTCTGGGGGTCCTCTTAAGCTCATAATTCCTGCTTGAAGAACAGGTGCCAGCTATGGCAAGGGGATTTTCACAGCTCCATCTGGTGCCCACCAGATCTATCTGGTGATAGATGTCATCTATCAGGATCCAGGAAGCATGCCTTCTCTGTCACAGCACCTGCCCTTTGGAATGAAATCTCTTCTGAAATCCATATGGCCCCCTGTTGGTGTTCCATAAACTTTGAAGAACTGGTTGTTCTCCCAGCCTTGTGTGTGCAAAAGTATATAAACCTTTGTTTTCAGTAACTGGTGTGCCCCCCTTGGGCAGCAATAACTGCAACTAAATGTTTCTGATAACTGTTGATCAATCCTGCACATTGGCTTAGAGGACTTTTAGCCCAGTTCTACAGAACAGTTTCAACTCAAGGATGTTGTTGGGCTTCTCACATGAACTGCCCACTTAAGGTCCTTCCACAACATTTCTATAGGATTAAAGTCAGGACTTTGTCTTGGCCATTTCAAAACATTAACTTTCTTCTGCTTTAACCATTCTTTGGTCACTTGTGTGTTTTGGGTCATTGTCTTGCTTCATGACCCACTTTATCTTGAACTTCAGTTCATGGACAGATACCCTGACATTTTGTAATGGCATGTGGGAATGACCTTGGGAGACAGGAGGAAGAGCCGGAACCTAGACAATGGTCTGATAAACAAAATTTAAGTCCGAAGGAGGAGGGATGGCAAAAGTGTCTCAGAAGGAACCCTCACATTTTTTTGGGAGAGTAAAAGTGAAGGAAGGGAGGGGTACTATCAGACTTGCAGGATTCTGTTAATGTAAACTTACAATAAAAATAGAACTAGTACTCCTGGTTGTGCTTCTTGTCTGGACTACCCCACAAGGCTGACATCAATCTTGCAAATAAAATTGCAAGCAACTCCAGACCGCCCTCTTTAAGAATCATAAGGAAATGTATCAATTTGTTTATGACTTTAAGCTTTCACAAATACCAGGATTGCTCTGAGTTTTGAAATTAATCCCTTCTTGAAACCCTTACAGACTACAAATTCTAAAAGATGGCATATTAATGCTGATGAATTTCTGAAACATGGTGTGCAAGTGTAATAATTTCATTGTAGCTGCCTAATTGGGATCTAATAAAAAGATGCCATTGCAGATCCACTGATACTCATTTTCCTCAATATGGCATAAAACTGCAGATTCTTTTAAGCTCCAGGCTTCATGTGAAAATGAAAAATTAAGGGAAAAATCAAGAAGAAATCTAGCTGGTCAAATAATGGCATCATAGTCTGCTGCTGGGTGACACTGTTTTAAGAACTGCTATCTCCAGAAGATTGACCAAATCTTATTGCTACTTTTTAATTAAACAGAACAAGTATATGAATTTTAAAACTTCCACTTGAATGGTAAAGAAATAAACTGTAGTAAACAACTATCGAACTGTTTTCACAAATGTTATTGTTTAATGTGCCAACATATTAATCTTTATATATTCATTTGGAGGTAATTATATTAATCCTGTGCCTATTATCTCAGTGAGCTTTGCAATGATGAGTTGTGGAATTATTACATTCCAGATTTAATGAGCTCATTTTCAGTAACAACATAGGTTATCAAGTCCTTAGTATCTGCAAATAGCATGAAGGAATAGACAGTGATGATAATGCAATACTTCAGCACATAAAACAAAGAATTAAAAAATATTATTGGAAGCTCTCCAGCAAAGGAGATCGTTACCTTGTTGTGGTGCTGGAGCTTGAGCACTTCAATGAAACCATGAGCTAAACCGTGAAGGGACACCCAAGACGGGAAGGTCGTGGCAGAGAGGTCAGACTAAATACGATCCCTGGGGAAGGTAATGGAAACCCACCCCAGTATTCTTGCCGTGAAAACCAAATGGTTCAGTACAACCAGAGATATGTCGGTATACCATCGGAAGATGGGACTCCCAGGTCGGAAGATGGTCAAAATGCTACTGGGGAGGAACAGAGGATACGTTCAACTAGCCCCAGATGTGATGACGCAGCTATCTCAAAGCCGAAAGGATGGCTAGCGGCCAACGGTGCTGGTGGTGAACGACGAATCCGATGTTCTAAAGATCAACACACCATAGGAACCTGGAATGTAAGATCTATGAGCCAGGGCAAATTGGATGTGGTTATTGGTGAGATGTCAAGATTAAATATAGACATTTTAGGTGTCAGTGAACTGAAATGGACTGGAATGGGCCACTTCACATCAGATGAACACCAGATCTACTACTGTGGACAAGAGGACCACAGAAGAAATGGAGTAGCCTTCATAATTAATAATAAAGTGGCTAAAGCAGTGCTTGGATACAATCCAAAAAACGATAAAATGATCTCAATTCGAATTCAGGGTAAGCCATTTAACATCACAGTGATCCAAATATACGCCCCAACCACAGATGCTGAAGAAGCAGAAGTAGATCAGTTCTATGAGGATCTGCAGCACCTACTGGATAATACACCAAAAAGAGATGTTATTTTCATTACAGGAGACTGGAATGCTAAGGTGGGTAGTCAGACGACACCTGGAATTACAGGCAAGCATGGTCTGGGAGAACAAAATGAAGCAGGACATAGGCTGATAGAATTTTGCCAAGACAACTCACTGTGCATAACAAACACTCTCTTCCAACAACCTAAAAGACGACTTTATACATGGACTTCACCAGATGGTCGACACCGAAATCAGATTGACTACATCCTTTGCAGCCAAAGGTGGCGGACATCTATACAGTTGGTAAAAACTGTGGGGTGTTGCTGGCTATTGGGGTTCCAGGCGCAGAGTAATCCAAACAACGTGTTTTAAGGCTAACAATATCTTTATTGATAGCATAAGGCAATAATGGATGTATGGTGCATTATTGCAAAAAGGAAAAAGCAAAGCATACGCAGAGTTCCCTCAACAGAAGTGAGGAAAGAAAAAATCATGGTCTGTGCAAAGACCAGGCGTAGTTACAGTTCAGATACAAAGTACATGTAGATAGCAGTCAAAAGAAGCATAGAAAAAACATGAGTGAGATGAGTACCCATAGTTCATAGTTGAATTATACCCATGGTTCAGCATTCTGATTGGCTAATATGGGCTAGGCCACTTTTCAGCTTAACATTTTAGTAACAGTGGTACTTACTATAAACCGCCATGGGATGGCGGTGTTGCATGTTGGCTTTTCTACGGGACGCTATTCTCATGGGAAAAGACTGTTATCATAGTCAAAACAAAGGCGAAGCTTTGCCTACAAGGTCACATCTGTTGTTTACTGCTTTTTGTTATGGGAAAGTGCTTACAGCACGGAAATGGAAAAAACCCAATTAACAGGCATTTACAGTGTAGGAATCCATTCGTTTGAATCTTACATAGAATAACTTTAACAAATAACTTTAAGACCTGGAGCTGACTGTAGTTCAGATCACGAACTTCTTATTGCAAAATTTAGAATCAGACTAAAGAGAATAGGGAAGACCCACAGATCAGTTAGATATGAGCTCACTAATATTCCTAAGGAATATGCAGTGGAGGTGAAGAATAGATTTAAGGGACTAGATTTAGTAGATAGGGTCCCGGAAGAACTATGGACAGAAGTTCGCAACATTGTTCAGGAGGCGGCAACAAAAAACGTCCCAAAGAAAAAGAAAACCAAGAAGGCAAGATGGCTGTCTGCTGAGACACTGGAAGTAGCCCAAGAAAGAAGGAAAGCAAAAGGCAACAGTGATAGGGGGAGATATGCCCAATTAAATGCAAAATTCCAGAGGTTAGCCAGAAGAGATAAGGAATTATTTTTAAACAAGCAATGTGCGGAAGTGGAAGAAGACAATAGAATAGGAAGGACAAGAGACCTCTTCCAGAAAATTAGAAACATCAGAGGTAAATTCCAGGTAAAAATGGGTATGATCAAAAACAAAGATGGTAAGGACCTAACAGAAGCAGAAGAGATCAAGAAAAGGTGGCAAGAATATACGGAAGATCTGTATAGGAAGGATAATAATATTGGAGATAGCTTTGATGGTGTGGTCAGTGAGTTAGAGCCAGACATCCTGAAGAGTGAGGTTGAATGGGCCTTAAGAAGCATTGCTAATAAGAAGGCAGCAGGAGACGACGGTATCCCAGCTGAACTGTTTAAAATCTTGCAACATGATGCTGTCAAGGTGATGCATGCCATATGCCAGCAAATATGGAAAACACAAGAATGGCCATCAGATTGGAAAAAATCAACTTATATCCCCATACCAAAAAAGGGAAGCACTAAAGAATGTTCAAACTATCGAACAGTGGCACTTATTTCACATGCCAGTAAGGTAATGCTCAAGATCTTGCAAGGTAGACTCCAGCAATTCATGGAGCGAGAACTGCCAGATGTACAAGCTGGGTTTAGAAAAGGCAGAGGAACTAGAGACCAAATTGCCAATATCCGCTGGATAATGGAGAAAGCTAGGGAGTTTCAGAAAAACATATATTTCTGTTTTATTGACTATTCTAAAGCGTTTGACTGTGTGGATCATAACAAATTGTGGCAAGTTCTTGGTGGTATGGGGATACCAAGTCATCTTGTCTGCCTCCTGAGGAATCTGTATAACGACCAAGTAGCAACAGTAAGAACAGAGCACGGAACAACAGACCGGTTTAAGATTGGGAAAGGAGTACGGCAGGGCTGTATACTCTCACCCTACCTATTCAACCTGTACGCAGAACACATCATGCGACGTGCTGGGCTTGAGGAATCCAAGGCTGGAGTTAAAATCGCTGGAAGAAACATTAACAATCTCAGATATGCAGATGATACCACTTTGATGGCTGAAAGCGAGGAGGAGTTGAGGAGCCTTATGACGAAGGTGAAAGAAGAAAGTGCAAAAGCTGGGTTGCAGTTAAACCTCAAAAAAACCAAGATTATGGCAACCAGCTTGATTGATAACTGGCAAATAGAGGGAGAAAATGTGGAGGCAGTGACAGACTTTGTATTTCTAGGCGCAAAGATTACTGCAGATGCTGACAACAGCCAGGAAATCAGAAGACGTCTACTTCTTGGGAGGAGAGCAATGGCAAATCTTGATAAAATAGTTAAGAGCAGAGACATCACACTGACAACAAAGGTCCGCATAGTTAAAGCAATGGTATTCCCTGTAGTAACCTATGGCTGTGAGAGCTGGACCATAAGGAAGGCTGAGCGAAGGAAGATAGATGCTTTTGAACTGTGGTGTTGGAGGAAAATTCTGAGAGTGCCTTGGACTGCAAGAAGATCAAACCAGTAAATAAAGCCAGACTGCTCCCTTGAGGGAATGATATTAAAGGCAAAACTGAAGTACTTTGGCCACATAATGAGAAGACAGGATACCCTGGAGAAGAAGCTGATGCTAGGGAAAGTGGAAGGCAAAAGGAAGAGGGGCCGACCAAGGGCAAGATGGATGGATGATATTCTGGAGGTGATGGTCTCAACCGTGGGCGCGCTGGGGATGGTGACGGCCGACAGGAAGCTCTGGCGTGGGCTGGTCCATGAGGTCACGAAGAGTCGGAAGCGACTGAACGAATAAACAACAACAACAAAATTGGAAGCTCACTGACAGATCCACTTGTTCACATGCTTAAAATTTCACATTTTAATCCAAATGCAGTGTTACATTGTATGAAGGTAAATTGTCAGTACAGAATATTTGCTAAACTTCAAGAGAAGTCAGTAATATTCCCCACATAAAGTAATTAAATAAGTAAGTAAATGAAATACCAGGAATAATCCTTTAGAAGTCATCTGAACCATGGAGACAGTGGATGGATAGTTAAGAAATATAGCACTTTTTCACATGATTTTTAAAGGAAATTGAACAAAAGAGTGAGGGAGGAAGGGAGGGAGGGAGGGAGGGAGGGAGGGAGGGAGGGATCTCTTAGCAAGGCAGAAAAAATTAACACATATTAGTCTGGAGATTCCATGTGAAAAATCCATAGAGATCCAAGCTAAAGGCAATATGAAGGAACTCCCTGGTGGCCCTGAGATTCTCATATGCTGCCCCACTCCGCAGGGAGGCTGGACCTATTCGATTGGTCCGCCCCCGGCGACTAATGGACCCGATAGGGTTTCAGAGGGAGCTGGGGGTTATACCCAAGGATCTTTTGCACGGTCCAGCGGAGGTCCTGGCCACAGCCTTGAATAAGGGAGCGGCCGGGGCCTTGGACAGGATCGCGCCTGTGCGGCCTCTCTTGCCCCATCAGACCCGATATTCCCCGTGGTTCACGGAGGGATTGAGGGTTTTGAAAAGGGTTAAGAGACGTCTATAGTGCCGCTTGAGGAAGACAAAGACCGAATCTGACTGAACACTAGCTAGAGCCATGGTTAAGGCCTACCTGGTGGCGGTAAGAATGGCGAAACGTCAATATTTCTCCACTCTTATTGCATCTGCAGAATGCCGCCCATCAGCCGTGTTTAGGATTACTCGATCTCTCCTGGGTAAGGCGGGCCCAGTGACCCACCTTCAGGGCCGTGCGGAGGAATTTTTGGAGCATCTGGCGGATAAAATCGCTCGGATTCGTTCTAGGCTGGACTCCAAGCATGGTGCATGGTCTGGGGAGATGCCAAGGGAACATCTATGCCCGGTTATCTGGGAACAGTTTGATCCTGTTGAGCCCAAGGAAGTGGACAGGATCCTCCGGACTGTAAGGACCACTACGTGTCATCTTGACCCATGCCCTTCCTGGCTAGTGAAAGCGGCCAGCGAAGTGACATGTGGCTGGGTCCATGCGATGGTTGTTACATCCTTGGGAGAGGGAGTGTTTCCGGCTGCTTTTAAAGAAGCGCTGGTGCACCCCCTCCTCAAGAAGCCATCACTGGACCCTACAGTGTTGGACAATTTTTGTCCCGTCTCCCACCTCCCCTTTTTAGGGAAGGTGGTTGAGAAAGTGGTGGCATTACAGCTCCAGAGGATTCTGGATGATACGGATTATCTAGACCCCTTCCAGTCAGGATTCAGGCCGGGATATGGGGTGGAAACTGCATTGGTCGCACTTACAGATGATCTCTGGCGAGAGTGGGATTGAGGCAGTGCATCCATCCTGGCTCTTCTTGACCTCTCAGCGGCTTTCGATACCATCGACCATGGTATTCTTTTGGGGCGGCTCGGAGAGTTGGGGGTGGGCGGCGTAGTCTTGCACTGGTTCACCTCCTTCCTCCGTGACCGGTCCCAATCAGTGGTGATAGGAGATGAGAGGTCCGACCCTCGGCCCCTACTTTGTGGGGTGCCGCAGGGCTCGGTTCTCTCCCCTCTCCTATTTAATATCAACATGAAACCACTGGGTGAGATCATCCGCCAACACAGGATGAGGTATCATCAGTATGCTGATGATACTCAACTATATATCTCCATCCCGGGTGAGTTAAGTGATGCAGTTTCTGCCCTTTCTCAGTGCCTGAAGGCTGTGAGGGTCTGGATTGGGAACAACAGGCTTCAGCTGAACCCTGGTAAGACGGAGTGGCTGTGGATTGATGGTGCCTCGGGATCAAAGGAGTTGTCATCTTTAGATCTGGACGGGGTGGCACTAACCCATTCAGACTCAGTGCGGAACCTGGGGGTCCTTCTGGACTCACGACTCCTGCTTGAAGAGCAGGTGGCAGTCATGGCCAGAAGGGCTTTTGTGCAACTTCGAGTTGTACGCCAGCTTCGCCCTTTCCTGGACCGAGATGCCTTCCGTACAGTCACTCATGCCCTGGTCATCTCCCATATAGACTATGGCAATGCACTCTACATGGGGTTACCCTTGAAGAGTATCCGGAAGCTTCAACTGGTCCAGAATGCGGCTGCGCGTGCAGTTATGAGTGCCCCAAGATCGGCACACGTGACACCTCTGCTGCGTGAGCTGCACTGGTTACCAGTTTGCTTCCGAGTCCAATTCAAGGTGTTGGTTGTTACCTTTAAAGCCCTACATGGCATGGGACCAGGCTACCTTAGAGACCGCCTCATCCCCAGAGCATTGACCCGCCCCACCCGGTCATGCAGAGAGGGCATGCTACGGATCCCATCAGTAAAAGAATTTCACCTAGCGGGATCCAGGAGGTGTGCCTTCTCTGCCGTAGCACCCGCCCTTTGGAACATCCTGCCCCTTGAGGTGAGGCTAGCCCCCACACTCCTGACCTTCAGGAAGAAACTGAAAACCTGGCTCTGCCACCTCGCTTGGGACGGGATGAGTAATAGCTCTTCCTGGGGATGGCTCGCACCGTAAAGTTTGGTTCGCAAACATCACATACAGCCTCTTGGATTTTATATTTTTATATTCTTAATAATTGTATAAAGTATTTTGTATGTTTTTAATTGCTGACTTGATTGTAAACCGCCCAGAGTTCCCTTGTGGGGGGAGATGGGCGGTGATATAAGTTAGAAATAATAAATAAATAAATAATAACTCCAAATATTGCTTACTCTATAACAACCATTCCAATTTCCTTCCAAGTAATTTCATATTTTACCACCTGTAAATGAAAAGTCGCTTTCAAGTTGACTTTGACTTCTGTTGACTTCCAGGACAGCATATCTATATAGTTTTCTTGGAGTGGTATGTTAGTCGTTTGCAACCATCTTTTGTTCTTTTATTCCCTGTATACTGTAACCTACAACCTAGGAATTACCTGTAGTCACTTATTCAAATATTAATCTTGCTTAACTTTCAAGACAAGGCAAAAATACTAGTTGAAGCACTATGTTACATATTAGAGCTCATAATGCCTGGTATTTGTTTATTGATCTCATCATTATTTAACCACTTAAAATGAATTCATTCTATATTGATCCCCATCATGAATTGATTCTAATTTTCCATATGTAATAGTTAGCTAGTGGAATGGGCTTGGAGATATTTTCTTCTCCTATTTGAAAAGCATAAAATATTTCATTTTTCATTTATCCTTTGTATCCTTACAAAGAAGGAAATGAAAATCTTTACAGTGAATAAAATAATGGCAGTTGAATTTTAGTGGACTTTATATGAAGAAAATTTTTTGTCATTACTGCTATTGTATATATAGAATGCCAAGAGTTTTTGCCAAGTTTGCAAATATTGCCATTTAATAAACATTCATTGGGAACAACTGTGCACACACAATGTGTTATATGATATGGACAAAGTATTCCCCTCCTGAAAATTTGGGAGGAATGCATTCATGTTACTGATCCATGCTTGAAGAACATAGACATATTTTTATAACTCATATTCTTCCAAAGTTGAATTTTAACATTTCACAAGGGCAACATTGTTAGATTTCCACCAATTTCATACTTCCATAGTACACATCTCCTTCCAGTATTTACATTTTTTATTTGATTTTACTGTGTCAAATAAAACATTTTTGAAGTTACTCAACAGCATTTTTCATGCTAGGAAAAATTAGACATGAACCTGAAACACAAATCTGATGGAGATCCTAAAGTAAGTGAAGAAAATTTGCTGGTGACATTCTCTTCTCAAAATCATACATATTTTTATTTATTTTTTACTCAATTTTATATTCACCTCCTCAAGGCAATTATACAAATGAAATGCTGGAGTTTAATCTTTAGCACAGATTCAAATAAATGCAAGGGTAACAAAGAAATGAAGTCTTGTAGAACCAGGGAACAGGGATTCTCAAGTGTACAATGCAAAATTTCTCAGGTCACTGAATATATACATATATACATCTTATTCGATCTAGTACAGTCTTGGATTTTAGTCTTAGTTGAGTTTTATCTCTTTTCTGTACCTCTTAAATACCCAAGGGAAGCATATGGTTTGTGATTCCTAATGGCTAATTGGAAAATATCCGTTATGAGAGCAGACTGCGTGACTAGCATACAATAATCTATTTTATATGTGAAATTAGAAGACCCTAAAAAGTCAACAGATGGCAGCAGATATTCTTTGGAGAAAAATCAGTTAAGCTGTCTCTCCAATTGACTGTTGAATTTACATTTCATCCTTTATTTAAAGGGTATTTTCCCTTAATAAAATTCAATAGGTTAGGTAAGAGTGTTTTGCACAAGGCTTTCCATGGACCTCTATGTTGTTGTTGTTGTTCAGTCGTTTAGTCGTGTCCGACTCTTCATGACCTCATGGACCATAGCACGCTAGGCCTTCCTGTCCTCCACTGTCTCTCGGAGTTTACTCAAATTCATGTTCATTACATTGGTGATGCTATCTAACCATCTCATCCTCTGCCGTCCCCTTCTCCTTTTGCCTTCAGTCTTTCCCAGCATCAGGGTCTTTTCCAGTGAGTCCTCTCTTCGCATTAGGTGGCCAAAGTATTTGAGCTTCAGCTTCTGTATCTGTCCTTCCAATGAGCAGTCAGGGTTGATTTCCTTTAGGATTGACTGGTTTGACCTCCTTGCAGTCCAAGGGACTCTCAAGAGTCTTCTCCAGCACCACCGTTCGAAAGCATCAATTCTTCGGCGCTCAGCCTTCCTTATGGTCCAACTCTCACAGCCATACATTACTACTGGACCTCTATAGCTGAAGTCAGATTTGAACCTGGTATTGCCCCATATAAAGAATCCCTTACATAATTCTGTATCTATGCAGATATCAATTAAAAGGTAGACTCTCTTGGACTGAGCTTGGCTCCTGGTGGCTATGTGGACACAACCATGCAGTTTTCTTGGCAAAAACTGGTTTGCCACTGCATTCTTCTAGGATTCTATTTCTTGTTTAGTTTCCTAGCCTAGCCTAGATCCTTTGAATTTCCTAGTGATCTCCAAGCCTGCTTAGCTTCTGAGTCCAGAAAAGATCAGGCAGAAGTTGTCATCTATTGAGCTGTAGATATCTATAGCATAGCCAGTTATAAGCATCTAGCTCACAGACAATCTTCCAGGGACAGCAGGACCTACACTAAATGACTTTAAAACTCAACCTTTGAACATAGCGTACTATTTACACCAGATTAATCTGAGTGATGAGTTCTATTGTAGATGAGGAATGTATGATACCATTCAGATACCATCATGCAACAAAGCTAGAGTGTATCATCAGGGCACTATTTAGAAAATGGATTAATGTCTTTTTAAATCGCAAAAGTGAACAAAAACCATAGTTTCTTTCCTAAGCAGGACATGATCCAGTCAGGTTAAAGGCTTCAAGTTTCATTAATAAATGCCTCCATGATTTTGTTCTTGTTTGTTTATATTCAAACGAGGAGGAGGAGGAGAAAATTGAACAGTAATTCTACAGGCTGCATTTTTGTATAGGCAACAATCTTTTGTTATTTATTTTTTATTTCACACTGCATTTATAGTAGAGCTGCTACTGAACCACAATACACACATCTGGGTAGCTTGGTCAGTGCAGAAGCATGAAAGTCAGGTAAACAGCAAGATCAGAATTTTCAACCATAATAGAATTATTTTATAGCAGCTATATAAAATTCAATTATAATTAAAAGTATTGATTTCAAAATAATGAAAATAGAGATAATTAAAGTGTTGTTTCTAGGTTGGCATTCTATGTATTAACCTATATATTAATCGTGAAGTTGAAAGGGACTTAGAATTCATCTATTTCAACTCACTGTTCAGTACAGAATTTGTATCTTCCAAATTTTTTATATTAAAAAAATCACTTTGGAAAGCCATCATTTGTATTCTTATATCTAATATGTAATTAGTTTCTGAAAAGCCTGCATATGAAAGATTTTGTGAACGTCT
This sequence comes from Charina bottae, assembly GCA_023362775.1. NCBI lineage: Eukaryota > Metazoa > Chordata > Lepidosauria > Squamata > Charinaidae > Charina > Charina bottae. The sequence continues at coordinate 21,854,926 of JALMGJ010000008.1, read as the reverse complement.
GAAATGACTAGTAAGTACTAATTCAGATTTATAAATAATTAGAATAAATTAAAGTTCATCACAGAATATTTTACACAAAACTAGGGAACACAAGTCTGCCAAAGGGGAGTTTCATGAGTATTTGTATCACTATTACATTCCTTGTATTTTTCAGATCCTGGTAAACCGCCCAGAGTCCCCTTGTGGGGGGAGATGGGCGGTGATATAAATTGAACAATAAATAAATAAAAAATAAATAAACATCCTGTTTTGGGGAGTCCAATCTGGTGACAGGTACAGGTTGTATTTTCTTTCTATATTTAAGTGACCAGCATCAGTTTATGATTCATTGCGTTCATTATAATAACATAATAATATTATGTTATCTTACGTGATCTGTCTATTGTCATGCATTCATGTTCACATCATTATCACGTCATCATAAGGAGAAACGGGATGCTTTCTGTTTTCACTCATAGCATCTGCCACACCTAGACAGCTGACGACTAAGTTTGATAAGTTTGTCCTAGACTTTACCCCTTTTCTTAACCTCTTCCCACATCATAATAATTTCACTTTTTATTGCCAAGATAACAAAGAATCAGTTCCTTTTCCAATTTTATATGCTTTGCTTTATCCCAGGTTTATAGTCCAAAAATGATTTTAATAATCTGTTTTACAATATATTTGAACGTTCTATAGGCCTATCAAGATGGCTGCCCTTTACTCTTTTGAGTTGTTTCATGTCACAGAGGCAATGTAGTTCTCAGAGGTGAAGAGATAACAAGATTCTCTTCATCAAAGGCTTTTGTGTTAATAAGTCTGTTCTGGTTACTAGAACTGCTGGGTAAGAGGACTGGAGCAACACAAACTAAAATGATCTGGATCCTTTTTTATTTGGAGAGTTGCTGTATTGCTTCAAGAAGCAGCTTTGAAGGGCTATTCTAAATGAACCTTCATCAAAGCAACACACTACTTTGAAGCTTTGTGTAATTCTAGCATTTTAACCATTTCATAAGTTCTTCATGTATTTCAGTTACTATACTGTATCTACAGATACTGGAAACAGCTTCTGGTGAATAAAAAGAAGGTAAAAGACTGGAATTTTTTTGGTTCCCCTATAAGATCTCACTTTGTATATTCATTTTTATACTGCTACAGTGCTTTCAAGAAGCTGGTTGTTTGATTGGATTTATTTCATATCAGAAGTCCAAATCATACAATTGTTCCATGTCACTTAAAGAAATAGAATTGGTTTTAGTTAAACCATTGTGTGATGCTCAAAAGCCAGGGGACTTGGTTTTCGATCACTCTTGAGCACTATATGATAAGTCATCAATGAATCTCTTTAACCTTCTTCAGAAACTTTAAAGTATTTAGACTATATTAGGTGTGAAGATTTCTGATGAAATCACATCATACAGAAAATGGTATATTATGGAAGCTAATCACCTAAAACAGTTGAGAAATATATCATTTCCCCTTTTTAATTTAAAGACCTATGAGAGAGCAGGCTTTGAGAAATGCATTTGATTCATTGCAAGGCCCAGTTAACTGAATTATATTTATTGAGATTTAATAATAAATATTAAAAAATGCAGGAATTGATCTCTTTTTCCTCTAAATGAGGACACTAACAGTTTCTTTGTATTGAAAATTTATTTAAATTATATTAAAGTCTCTATTTGGCCAAAATTTCCCCACTGGTATACACATACACACAAAAAGATAAAATAATTTAAAATAAATTAAAAGCAACTATAAAATCAAATTAATGAAACAGCCACAAAATTAAAGAGCAGTATTGAAGAGAAGCTTACTTACAATCCATTCTTCTATCAATTCATGTTAAATTATAGCTTTTAGGGCTATTTTTGGTTAAAATGATATTGCTGAACTTCTTTTACTTTGGGTCAAAGTTCCTGAATACAACAGTAGATGTCAAAGGATTAGGCAGAGGAAAGAGGGGGGGGGGGAGAGGAGGAGGAGGAGGAGGAGGAGGAGGAGGAGGAGGAGGAGGAGGAGGGCCCTGCTAAGTAAGGCACATGCATGTAAACAATCATCTGTGATCAAGTCCTTCTCTTTTTTTTTGTCTTTGAAAGATTAATGGTATGAACATATATGAGTTAGAAGAATAAGGATGAAGCTTAATATTTCCAGGTATGCATAATGTAGCTGCTATGCATATACAGCATAACTTCTGTTTAATTAGGTTAGTATTGAGCTTAGACAAAAAAGACTTAATGATGATGCAGGTTAAGAAATATGGTTGGGGTCAAGATCTTTACATTAATATCTTAGATTATGTGGACAATAGGTTGAAACATTAATATTTTACATTATGTGGACAATAGATTGAAACAATAGGGAACTACTAAATCCTCTGAGCTGAACAAAGTAGGGTATATCTTTTTTTTATGTACTATCATTCTCAGGTCATATGACCCATGCAGTGTCATGAGTTACACTAACATCTCCCCCTTCCTTATTTCATATGTCAATGTAATATTTCATCATATGATATTTTCCCAATATCACTTCTAAATTTCTAAATAATTATCTAATATGATAAGGATATAACTTAGGATAACACAGAATTTTGCCTATATAAATAACTGCTTTCAGACTGAATGACGTCCAATCCCTCAATTCATCATGTCCACAAACTAATCCTGACTGAACCCTATTGGCAAGTAAATATTCAACTGTATTGTTTACAACCAGTACTCAGGGATTTGAATATATACTTGTACTAATTTTATCTTTCCAAAATACACCCTCAAAATACATTTTTGATTCTAGATTTAATTTTTGGACAGAAATAGTGAACATATAAACGTTTATGACTGCCTCCTGCATTTTAGAGTGTGTCTAATTATGTATTAAAGTACTACATTAAAAATTTCCTATAGCTTCATTTTACATATTTGAAAGACGTGGCACACAGAAAAGGACCCAACAATATGTCAATTGACTGTTGTGTTTAATATTGTGTATTAATCATATAATGAATCAATGTAATTTTGCAGTTCAAATAAGAAAGGAAAGAACAGTGATGCCATGTACTCAACAATATAAAGATCCTTATGATTGTATACTGAAAAGGGATAGAATAATCTGTTCAGGAGAGAAAGGTGATGAATTGAGGAAATTATCAGTATGCCATCATGGTTTGTTAAAATCCTCTGATAGACAGCTATGCTTTCTAGTGTCTTAAACCCTACACTTCGATTCTTTCAATATCCCTTAGTCATAGGCTGACCATATTTCCTTGAGACAAAAACGGGACATTGGGATGGCAAAACGGGACGGGGTCTTATGTAATATTCCATATTCATGAAAAAGACAGGGGTCCCTGCCCCCCGGTCTGTGCGATTGGCTCCCGCCTGCAAACCCCGGTCCACGCAATTGGCTCCCACCTGCAAACCCCGCCCCCTGGTCCACGTGATTGGCTCCTGCCTGGCCAATCGCCCGCCTCTACGCCCTCCTTTGCCGTGCACTGATAGGCAGGAGGGCTTCCTTTTCCGGGCTGCCTCCAATCGGCAGCTCCGGCTTGGATCCTCCTTCCATGCCATTCCTGCCGGGTTTAAAAAATGGGACAAAATTGAGATAACGGGACTGTCCCGTTCAAAACGGGACATATGGTCAGCCTACTTAGTCAAGTCTACTATTTTTAATTTTGCAAAGTGGATTCTTTCAAGGTCATTTATCTTGATTTTTCATGAAGTAAATGATACAGCAATTATATTGCTCCTGATTCATTAACTTAATGCAATAAAAACAAAGTACTATGAAAAGATATTAGTACAATTGCAGTTTGAGCTATATGGACTGATAATCATTATACAATTTTCAATTAATTTTAGTATTTGGCTGAATCATGCTAAATTCTAATGCATTTCTATGTAATATCAAGGGGTCAGCAAAATAGTTTGTGCCCTCTGGCTAAAATGAAGGAGGCAGTTCTCTGTTATGCAAGAGTCAGCAGCAACTATGCACAACTGAGACTGGTGTCTGGATGCACTCCTGGGCAGGATGGAGTAAAATAGGTTGAAACTGGATCCTGGTAAGACTAAGATCCTGCAAGTAATATGTCGATGAAGGTTCTCAGTCATCCAGGTGGAACAGTCTGTGGCTTGAATCATGTCAACTGGATTTCTATTTTCTCAGTAGAAACGTTTCACTCCTTATCCAAGGAGCTTCTTCAGTCTGCAAGTAAGTGTTTTCAAGCCTGAGAGTTGGACAGTTTATCTGCTATGGTTGGGGTTTCACTCTCTCTGCAGCCAAGAATTAGGAGCCTGGTAGCACCTTTTCCAACTAACAAATTTTACTGAAAAACATAATCCTTTGTGAGATGCAGCTCACTTCATCAGATGTTCATAGTGGCTAGACTGAGGTCAGAATAAAATTGGGATGAGGTGAAGGGGGAGAAAAGGAGGGGAAAATGGAATGGTTATGCAGATGCAGTTTACATGTGAGGCAGATTACTAGTACTATCAATTAACAATTATAATGTGTTAAAAACTCACCATGTGTGTTGAGACCTTCTGAGATAACCTGAAACCTTTTGATGTACATGAGTTCAGCAATCTGTTGTCCAAGTGTACTGGTAATGGGTTTTCCAAAATGGCCATATCACATTGGAGGAAGAACATGTTAAGGTGTCTCTGATCTTGTGTGTGAAGTTGTTGGGGCCTGTGATGGTGCTATTTGTATAAATGAGAGGGCAAATAAACATATTGGTTTATTGCTGGGTCTCATTTCCATGTTAACATAATTGTCCTGTTGTGATATTTTGGGCTTCAGGTTGACTGGCTGTCTATATGCAAATTTGGGCTACCCTGGTCAAAAACAACTATTTCCAGATTTGGCAGCTAAGGCATTTTCAACCTTTTCTAGACCGAGATAGCCTTGTCACATGTCCATGCACTGGTAATGTCAGAATTTGATTACTGTAATGTGCTCTACTTAAGGCTCCCCTTGAGAGTGTCCATTTTCATAGATTGGGATTATCCAACACTGATTAGAGCCCTACATGGAAAGAGAGGTACAGATATTCAAGCTGGTTTTCAAAACGTTTGACGAATAAGTGACATTATTGTTGACACACAATGGATAATTGAGAAAGCGAAACAAAGTCAAAATGTTCTTCATTGATTATAAAAAGGCCTTCAATTGTGTCAACAATATCAAGCTGTGGAATGACCTTAGGAAAATGGGAATTCCAGGAAAATCTCAGTGTCCTCATGAGAAATATATACACAGAACAGGAAGCCACAGTCCAGATGGAACATGGTGAAATAAAGTGGCTCTAGGTTGGCAAAGGAGTGAGACGGGGCTATATACCTTCTAATTTATTCAACCTATATGCTCAGTATAGTATATTGAGGGAATCTAGACTGGAAGAAAATGAGTGTGGGTTTAAAATTATAGAAAGAAACATCAATAACCTGCATCATGCTGATGACACTACTCTGATAGCTAAAAATCCAAAGGATCTGTAAGCTATTGTGATGAAAGACAGGGAGCACATTGAAAAAATTGGACTAAGATTAAGTATAAAGAAGGTCAAACTAATGATAACAGGTACAGCAACCATCCTTAGAACTGAAAATGAAGATATTGAAGTGATAGTTTCTGCCTTTTAGAAGTGACTAACAACAGTAAAGGAACTAGTAATCAAGAAATACTGTATATTGTAGAATAGGGTGGGAATGAAGGCCTTAGAACAGTTTTCAGATGCTGTGGTGTGTCTATACCTATAAAGATCAGAATGCTGGCAATGGGCTTCCCTATGACACTCTATGAATATGAAAACTGCACATTGGAGAAAGAGTACTGATGTTTTTGATATTGTGTGCTGGAGAAGACTCCTGAGAATAACATGGATAGTCAAGAAAATAAATGGATCATAGAACAAATCAATCCAGAGTTCTCACTTGAGGTACAAATGACCAGGGTCAAATTATCCTCTTTTGGATACATTTATGTTGAGAATTCTATAATGCTGAGAAAGATGGAAGGAAAGAAAAGAAGGGGATGCCATTTATCAGCACCAAGGTGGATAGACTTGATTTCAGTGATAAAAGGTACATCATTGGAAGACCTGAAGGGCCAGTTGGGAACATATCATCCTGGAGAAGGTCTATGTATGTGGCCCCTAAGAACAGATACTGAGTCGATTGCACAAAATCAATCATGTATTTAATTATGTTTTTAATGTTGATGTAATTTATGTTTTAAACAGCTGAGTGACTTCAGCAGTTGGCAATTAACAAATAAAATAAATAATAACTATAATTCTGGAACTCCTGTTCTGAATCTCATCTTTGCCAGGAACTCATTAAGTGATCTTAAGCAAGACGCCTCTTTCAGTTCCCCTTAGGCAAAGCATGGGATAAACAACTTCTGTGAAGCTGCTTAGCACATGAATGATTAGACCACTTTTGTTTTCTTTTTATATTATTGCAACATTTTCTGCAAGAGAAGAAATGAGCCAACACCATACTGTACATTTATTATGCTGAAAAGTAATAGTAAAGAAAAATAGTCAGTGCCAAGATCTACTATTAACCTTGGAACACATTCATAGCTGCCAATACCATCCTACATATGCATTTATTTAGTGGGGAAGTGATAGACCTCCAGATGTTATTCTATACTTGTTCTCCTGATTATTGACCATGCCTGGCTCAGGTTGTTGGGAGCTGGATTCCCATGATATCTGGAAGGCCATTGGTTCTCCATCTCTGATGTAAGATATGTTTTACATTTGTGAACCTCTTCTAATGCTTATCTAGAATAAATTAAATACATAAATCATTCTAACAAATCTCCCCCAGCAGATTCTGAACTTTGGAAATGAAAAAGGGGGATTAATAGCAGCATATTTCATATTTGTGCTTCTCTGTCTAATGCTTCAATTATTTTCCTATAAAGAATTTATGGTTTCTTCCCAACAGATGTTGGTCATCATGAATACATCTTGCTGAAGGTAGTACAAAATAATGACCTTCAAATGCAATAAACTTGGCAGCTATTATTTATCTCATTGTGAAACTGAAAGACCTAATAACCCATTTCAAAACAGTGAAAGTAAGAAAGAAGCTGGCTAGAATTTCTCTGAAGCATCCAAAAATCTGATAGGAAACTAGATAATAGAGATGTTATAATATATCTGATAAGGATAATAATGATAATGATAATAATAATACAATCCTAAATGTATTTCAGAAAGACACCTTTTGACTGAAATCAACTAGAGATGGATGAATCCATCTAATTCTAAAGTTGAGTATCTCCCATCTTCATTAATTCACATTTTAAAAAATGTGCATAAAAATACAGTACATGTGTGCATGTCTCAAAATACATGTTCTCCCAGAATAGATGTATCTTCGTATGTACTTTTATTAATATACGGTACATATATTGTATACAATTTTTAGAGTTAAAAATAAGACTACAAATAAAGTAAAGTGCACTTTCAATATATTATGTAACAGGGTGTGGCATCAGTTTAGGGATGCTGGAAGTTATAGGACAACAAATCTATTGTATAGATTTGGGAAACATAAGTTTGGCAAATTCACATATACAGTTAATGCAAATCAACCATATGTTTCCCAGTTCTAAAACCTAAAAATAATTTTAACATGTAAAAGCCCTAAACGTAATTTTTCATGCAGTCTTTGTAGCTCTGTGTGTGTGTGTGTGTGTGTGTGTATGCTTGTGTATGCTTATGAGAGAGAAAACTGAATGGGAGAAAAAGAAGTCAAAACTGAAAGAATTGGGAAGAGAAAAACGATGTCTCACCCATTTTTTACTTTGATCTCTATCAACAGTGGGGATGTGACTTTCAGTTTCTTGCACTAGAAGAGCATTCAGTAAATTAAGTTACTTATATGGAAAGGCCTGGGGTGGCTGTAAGAAATACAAAAGCATTGTATTATGAATAAGCTGCAATCAGTGCACCTTTGGATGATTTACCAACTTTGGACGATTTAACACCTCTGGTGCAGTCTAAAGGAGGACATTAAAAGCAATGGCTTCCAAGTTAAAATAATTGGGTTTACAAAACTCAAATTTTAGTTTAAATTCTGGTTGTCAAAACACATACTAGCTTGATCTTAGTTTCTTAAATAAATTTGTCAAGTTTCAGGTATAAAGAGGAAAAGGCAAATGGTCGAGAGAAATTAAACATCACACTTGTAAAAGATAGATAGGTCAAAAGTTGAATTGAAAATTTAAATCCTATGTGTGCTGAATGCAATTTTGATGGAAGCAATGTACGTTACATTGTTCTTTTCTATGTATTCAATGAATGAGAGAAAAGTGCTTTGAGTTTACATTTTGTTTATTGTTTAACAAAATGCATGTTTCAAATAAAAATAAAACTGTTGATGATCAGATACCAACTCCTTGACAAACATCATAATACAACCTTGTAATGAAATTGTACCAATATTTCCTTGGTAATTAATTTGTATTGAACTCATATTCCTGATGAGAGTAATAAAGGTACAGATAACATCTATACATTACTCATTAGGTATGAAGAAAAAGAATAACTCCCAGCAGGATGAGGATAAGATGTCTATGGAAAGAAAATGCCACAGGAAATAATGGGTCCTTTATTAATAACCAGACATATATTTACATTTCCAGGGGAATTGTTGGGGGAATTCCCTACTAGATTGATTGATTATGTGCCACCAAGTCATTTTCTACTCCTATCAACCACATAGATAGATTTCCTCCATGACAATCTATCTCTAACCTGTTCTTTCAAGTCTCCCAATGATGCACTTATCGCCACTGTAACTGAGTCCATCCATCTTACTGCTGGTTATCCTCTTCTCTTTCCTTCCACCTTTCCCAGCATTAGAGCCCTTTCCAGAGTTCTGGGTCTTCACATAATGTGTCAGGCCCGGCCCAAGAACAACAGAGAATCAGTCCATTCAAACTTCAGTTCTTTATTTGCTCACACTGTATAGACAGAATCTTGCCAGACTAAAGCCATTCTGCCTAACCTAAAGGGAAATAACCTGGGAGAGCTCTAGAGTGGGGCTATTCTGAACCTCTTCGTTTTCCTACCATTGCCTCCCGGACTGTGCCTCCTCTTATCTCCTCCACCTCCTTGGAATGTGCTCCCTCCTTCCTGAGAACCGGCAGCACCGCCAAAATCCACCACATAATGTGTCCAAAGTAGGATAATTTGAACCTGATCATTTGTGCCTCGAGTGAGAATTCTAGGTTGATTTTTTTGATGATCCATCGGTTTGTTACCTTGAATTAAAATATTTTCTAGGAATTAAGTCCCATTCCTATTTCTGAGTAAGTATAAATAATCACTTATCATCTCCTGAAGGATGGCAATAGCAAACTACTTTCACATTTTTTCCAAGAAAACAACATATAGGTACCCCTTATTTAGTGACCACAATTGGGACCAGCAACTCAGTCATTAAGCAAAGTGGTTGCTAAGTGAAACTGCCATTGTGCTTATGGTCTTACTTCAGCATTCCTTTGCTTTACAGACCTGTGAAGGTTATAAATGCAAGGATTTGTCTTAAAGTTACTTTTTCATCATCGTTGTTACTGTGAACAGTTGCTGTACAAGGCAGTCACTAAACAAGGACTACCTGAATACATGGCAAGTCAAGCTCAGCTTGAGAAAGGCTTTACCTTTTCTCTATTGCTCATAGGTTAGGGGGATTCTTATTATTTTGGTGACACAAAAGAAAAAGCAAACAAACAAGGATAGCAAATACAGTATTTCACCAATCTGTTTCCACCCTGCTAACTTACCATATCCACCATGCCAGGTGCTTACTGGGAAAATTAATTCTGTAAATAAGTGGTACTGAAGGCAAGAGGTCTGTTTCTTTCCCAAGAATAGAATAGAAGCTTCACATTTTGCAAAACAGATCTCAAAACATTACACTTTTCCAAAAAGCTCATCACTAGAGCCATCATGTCTCGGCTGCAAAATTCGAGATGGTCTTGATGGCAGCAAAGAGAAAAGGAAAATTCAAAATTTTTGCTTCCATTTAGTGGTCTTCTGAAAATCTGCACTCCATATATTACTCTTGTAAACTGAATACCATTTTAATTACATAGATTGTATTTTTTCAGTATTTAATATGATTTTATTAACATATATATTATATTGCTTATAAACTATTTAAGGGAAAAAAAGGTAAAGGTTCCCCCCGCACATTTGTGCAGTCATGTCTGACTCTAGGGGCCGGTGCTCATCTCCGTTTGTTAGCCAAAGAGCCAGCGTTGTCCAAAGACGCTTCCACAGTCATGTGGCCGCATGACGCGCACGGAACACTGTTACCATCCCACCAAAGTGGTACCTATTCATCTATTTGCATTTGCATGCTTTCGAATTGCTAGGTTGGCAAGAGCTGGAGCTAGTGCAGGAGCTCACTCCGACATGCGGGACTAGGGATTTGAACCTCTGAACTTGCGATCTTCCGATCGACAAGCCTGGCATCTTACCCGCTGAGCCACCACGCCACTTATTTTTTAAGGAAAACTATGATCCTAAAGAAATGCTGTAAGATGGATGGATGAATGAAAGGATTAAAAACATTTTAATCAATCACTCTACTCTCTTAGTCATTTTTGTATTCATTCAGTTATTTCAGTATACATACGTTTTCATAGTCCCTTGAACAGAATTCAAGTGGGAGTTAACCTAGTTCTGCATATGATGAAGATCTTACTCAAGTATGTAGCTTTCATGCTTCAAAATACAGACAGCTCTAGAGGTACAGAGATTGTGATCTGTATTATACTGAAGAAGAATTGTGAGATTAGATGGATAGGTTCCAGGCAGTTGAAGATAGTAAAGGAAACATTTTGACTGTACACTGAAATTTGATACCTTTTTCTGCATCTTCTGAACATTTTCATTTAATCCAATGAAAAACTAATCACTCTTCCTTTCCATAGAACATTCTACTGCAATCCTCATTTTACTACAGTCCTCATATTGGGGTGTATAGTTTAGGCATTTACCTTGGTAATGTGATAGCTGAGAACTATACAACCTGGCTTTTACAGAGTAATGCTCTCTATGTATCTGCAGCTTTCCTGGCTTCTCATCCTGCCTTCAGTAATACCTATGGGATATTTTCATATTAGGAAACAGGGGTAGGCAGGGATGCTACAATATTCTATATCAGAGTGTAAGGAATATAACGGTATAATCTTCTGCCATTCTGCAAGAATAAAGTTAAGCTCAGAAACACTACCAGTAAAGCTCTTTAACAGAGGAGGGGAAAAAACTAGAATATTGGAAAGCAGATTTCAGTGTATAGTCAATATCCTTCCTTCCTTCCTTCCTTCCTTCCTTCCTTCCTTCCTTCCTTCCTTCCTTCCTTCCTTCTCTTTTCTTGCTCAGAAATCTCTTTGAAGTTCTATCAGCCAAATATGAACTGTTAATTTTAGCATTCCATGCCTCAATATTAAAAGTAGGAAAAATTGTGGTATTTTGTACATTCCTTCCACATCAGTGGTTTGTATGAACTGACATGGTTTCTAGTAAATTTGTTCTAATGAATGCCCATTTTTTGGCATCCATTCTAAGTGAGTGTGTCACATCATTTCTACCTGTAAATTGATCTCAATCTAGTGATATTATCCTTCAGTAGTGGTAATTATTGCTATTAAAATTATATCATACGTTGTTTTGAGCTGCTCTGGCTTAACATAGATAATGTCTTTATGCTTTAAGCTCTCTTTTTTTTTACATATTCTTTTTTTTTTGTACATATCAAATTCAAATCCTTGATGATCTTTGTGGTAGACTCTTATTAAAAGCAGACATACAGACTCTCATCCAATCCTACCTAAACATGACCAGAGATGTGCAGGAAAGCACAACTTTTTCAAGTATTAAATTCTGAAGGTGGATTGTATGACTAGCTTCCTCACAATCTGGAACTGTGATAAGACAAGCTTCCTGAGAAAAGGAATTTTTAATGAGTATTCAGTGGAATGCACTTTCAATTCTCTTTATAACTTTAGCATTTCCAGAAGTAATGGGAACACCAGGCCAGCACCTGGAAGTTACTATGTCACAGACAGCTGTGCAAACCCATAACATGTCTAAAAACTGCCAAAAATGATAGCTTCTGTTACTTTTAATTCACCCTGAAAATGGGGTAATGTACACACTATCTTAGCCTGCACATGCTCACTTGGTACCTTTGTAGATCTTCTGGAATGGTCTTTATAAGAACAGTTACTTATTTTTCTCATGATCAGGATCTTAGTCTGTAATCACAGGCAGTTTACTAACCAAGTTCTGCCAAACACACAGAGCTTCCCATTGTACTTTAGTAGTAAATACACAAATAACTTAAGAGAAGTCTCTGTGCCAGAGGATACTAGAGGTCAGTTTTGTATGTGTGCATTAACTCATACCTTTTACAAGTCATGTACTGCAAGTTGAAAGTTTACAAAGGGGTAGAAAGAAAGGAAGGAAAAGGTTTTCCCCTGCACAGTCGTGTCCGACTCTAGGGGGCAGTGCTCATCTCTATTTGTTAGCCGAAGAGCCAGCGCTGTACGAAGACGCTTCCGCGGTCATGTGGCCAGCATGATGTGCACGGAACGCTGTTACCATCCCACTGAAGTGGTACCTATTTATCTACCTGCATTTGCATGCTTTCGAATTGCTAGATGGCAAGAGCTGGGGTGCGTGCGGGAACTCACTCCATCACACAGCGCTCGGGTCTCAAACCGCCGACCTTCCGATCGAGAACTCTGGCATCTTAACCACTGAGGCATCGTGCCCCCTACAAAGGGGTATAGGAAGACAAATTTCCCCCAAAATAATTACCTATAAAGGAGGCAGTCTTCTCACATTTGTTCACAAGAATAGAAGAGGCTATTGAAAGCAAAGAATGAGCAATAGGAACATATTGCTGCACCTATAGTTTCCCAAAACACAGGATGCCTTAATGATTATCCTGAAGGAAAGGTTGTTTGAATAAGTACAGCTTCTTTATATATTATCAATATGGATAACTGAAGCCTTCACTATACATCTACATGTGTGTAGGTATGCACAGATGTTGTTTCACTGGTTCCAGCAGAAAATAGTTGTCTGCATTTATGCATTCATGCACAGAGACTAGGCCTTCAAAGTAGCCATCTGAGCTTTCAGAGAACGTGGCTGCTTTAACACGTTGAGGAGGGGTAGTCTGCTTATACTAACATGCTTTGCAGAACAGCCCTTCTGTGTTGCATAACCACAGCTGAGATGTTAATTTATTATAGAGTCTAAAAACCATTCTTCCAAAACCATGCTAAGTTACTACAAACTGAATCATTAATTAATTCTCTTTTCAAGATTCAGGTGTTTGCTTATCTATTCAAGGATCCTGGAATAAAAGCATAGCTCCAAGTGAGTAGATAATTGCACTTTTTTGTTACACAGATTACACGTTTACCTCTACCTGTGGTTTTGTTTTCTCCTATATTTGGTATGTCTTAGAGGGTACACCTCTCTATTTTATGTCGTAGTATTATTTTGTTCATCAATGTATGCACTACATTTACCTCAGCATTCTTCTGAATACTTTAGCCTCCAGTCAACTGTGAGAAACAGATTGAGATGAAAAAGTTTCTGGCTCAGGAAAATTCAATGAGACTCAAACCTGGAACACAGGACTTAAATATCTATTTTAAAGGCACACCTTTTACTTCCCAATCATTATAACAGCTTATGGATTGTGTGTCCTAACCTAGGGTCAAACAGCTGTGTTGAGATTTCAAGGCTGTGGCCAATGGGAATTTTGGGATATGAAGTCCAATACATCTGGTCCCAGCACATTTAATGGAAACCACATTGTAGAAAGGTAATGTAGAGTGTGTTCATTAGGAATTGGACTGTGAATGAGTACATTTGCTCTTTCTTCTCATAATTATTCCTTACTGATCCTCATAGGTTGATTGTCTGCACTGACTTTTACAGACAAAGGAACCTCTCTACTAAAGATACTGTAGTCATAGCCTACACATGGAAAGTAGATGATCATCATAAGCAATCTCCTAGAGTGTACAGTGATAGAGCCTGGGAAAATGAGGTATTCATCCTCTGTTTGTGTGTGGACTCATGCCGTTACAATAACAAAGATGCCTAAGATATCATGCATTCGCATATTGAAATATTAATAAAGAGCACGAATGACAATGATCTTTGTCACAGTTCTTCATAACCATATTATTATCCAAAATAGTTCTTATTAGCTTGAATACTTTTTCTCAAGTTACCCAAACAAACATTGGTAGGCAATAGGCCACAAAAATTACCATTATTCATGAAAACTACCTTTCTTTCTACAGATAGTATGCTTCTCCAGCTGAAAACGTAAGAAACATTCAAAATTTCCAAGCTGCAATGTGGAATTGGAAATTGATCTTACCTTTGCTTATGGCCTGGAATCTTACTTTGATTTTGCCTGATGCTTTACGAGTTATTTTAAGCAGGGAGGAAGAGACAAAGTTCAGGGGCTACCACAATGAAAGGCTGGATACCAAAATCAACCAATGGGGCAGAACCCAAGGATTAAAACTTTAACAACAAGTTAAAACTGTGGTCCTAAGCATTGTTAGATATCATTGACTCCATTGAAATCAACAATACCTAGTTATCTATATATAAATTGTGTATGTGTGTGCGTTTGTGTGTTCAGGATTGCTGTCAAAGTGAAGCATTTGCCAAGCACCCACGGGCTAACATTTGTTTGTACAAATTATATAGCAAGTCATTTGTAGTGTATAATTACAGATAACAGGAACTGTTCATTAACAATTCACAAATAGAATTAAGTAGAATACCTTGGGTATTTCAGACAAAATGAATAATTTACCAGACCTACTGTTTGATATTCAGTGGGCTGATCTGATTATAACTGTTACTTTTTAACATAGTCACAACTTCCTGGAGATTAAATGAGGAGGGCAGAGAGATAAAGTAACAGAATACAAAGAACTGGGATATTAACTGTGGAGAGAACCAATAGCATTCTTGACATGTTAGAATCAGGTGCTATTAAAACTGGTAGTGCCACTGGAGGTGGAAAGGGATTGTCGTTTCACTACCACCATATGGAACCTAACAGGAAAAGGCAGTTTAGGGGAGGGTGATGATTACTGGGATTCTGAGAAAACAGCTAAATGGCAAAAGATTCTCCTGTGCTCTGATAGATAGGAGATGATGATTGATGATAGATAGAACCCCCCGCGCTGCCGCACGCCCCCCCACACCGCCACCATGCGCACACGCACCGCCGCACGCACCCCCGTGCCGTCGCCGTGCGTGCGCGCACCGCCGCTGCCGCTGGTGTGTCGCCAGTGGCAGCACTTTGGAAAGCCCTGGTATAGATTATAGAGCTTGAGCTGAAATTGCTGAACCAAGAGAAACAAATACCTGTGGTACGTCACCAAGAAAGATGAAAGTGCTTTCTTGCTGAGCTCATTTGCAATTATCTTGTAATGAACCCAGTGCTGATTACAACATAGTTATGGCTTGCAGATGCAGCTGGATTAGAGTCCATGCTTAATCTACTCAGGGAAGAAGAATATAAGGAAGGATCATATCTAGTATGATGCATATTATTAGCATTTCATTCTAAACAATTTGCTGCTATTTGGAAGAACAGAAGATCAGTGAAAAGGATATGTTTTGATATGCCAAAACCAAAATTTATCTGAATCAAGATGATTTTCCTGTGACTCGGACTTATGATTAACAGGTACTTTAAGAATCATCTGAAGACATCTGAGCAAGTCATCCAAGGCACTTTGAATTCCTCTCTTTGAAAACAGTTCCCACTAACCTAAACTACTCTGTGTTGGGTGAAACCTGCAGTGGCTTCCCAGGACAGGCTGGTAAGTATAATCAAAGATTAATTTTCCTGATGAATTTAGGTAGCTAGGGTTCATAACTTTCAGTTAGTGAAATACATTTTGTTTTATTTTAAATTGCAAGTGAAATCCTAATTCTTCTCTGCTGGGTGTATTAATAAATATACTAAACTGGAAAACTAAGTTTATTTAGTCTTTTTGTCTAGCTTGGGAAGTAGTTTTTCTCAGGTGCCAGTGATGCTTATTGAAGGTGAGAAAAAGAAAAATCTGGAAAAAGGGTTATCCTTCTCCAGAAGTACGATCTTTAACCCTGGATTTTCATGTGTTCAGTTTGAGGCTTAGCAATTGTTGTAAATTACACAAATCTGATAGCAGCACACCTACCTCAAAAAAAAAAAAAAAAAAAAAAGCAAATGGGGTCTGGCATATCTTGCAATTTGGACATTCAAAGGCTGCCCAGGCTGTCACATAAAGCATGCAGAGATGGTCATAGCATAGCTATGCTAACAACAAATGCTTCATGTGAGAAGGGAACCTGGACCTTCTTTATTTGCTTGGGCTCTGCAGTAATGTGCTTTCCTTTCATCCTTGAGCTGGGAGGAAAGTATGTCAGTATGAAAAGCACTGCCCCCTCAGCATACCTTTTCCATGCCTCAGCAACCTGGCATTGGCTTACAGTACAACCAGAACATTAGAAAAAGAACCTGAAGACTTGATATTGGCTGCTCAAGAGCAAGCTATTCTAACTAATGCAGCCAAGGCCAGAACTGAAAAATAATCAAATGATGCAAAGTGAAGATTGGGCAGAAGAAACAGTAGATCACATACTCAACTTGTGCAAGAAGATCACACAAACTGACTATAAACAATGATATAATAGAGTCACCAAAATGATTCATTGGAACATCTGTACAAAATTATCATTTGCCAGTAACGAAAAATTGGTGGGAACATATAGTTCAAAAAGTAGTCAAAATGAGCAGGTTAAAATATTGTGGGATTTCCGAATACAAACTGATAAAGTCTTGCCACACAACACACCAGATTTAACTGTGGTTGAAAAGAAGAAAGTGTGGATAATTGATGTGGCAATACCAGGGGATAGTAGAATAGAAGACAAAGAATTGGAGAACATCACAAGTATCAAGATCTGAAAATCAAAGTTGAAAGATTATGGCATAAACTGGCAGTGGTGGTTTCAGTGATTCCAAAAAACCTTGGACAGCACTTGGAAAATCTGCACATTGACAAAATCTCCATCTATTGGACTTCCAGTGGGGACATGGCAGACTAAATAGCTCTGCCTGCGGGCTCAGCAGGCAGAACTGACAATGCAGCAGTTTTTTGGGGATCAGGCAGGTTTTTCCTGAAGCCCAGGAGTGTTTTTCCTGAAAAAGGAAAACACCTGGAATCACCCCATCTGTCCTCTGGATGACTGCTTGCAGCCAGAAGATCGCAAACAGCGTTCACACTCAACTGGTAAGAGCTAGCCAGGAGGCTGGGATGTCACCATTTCCAAGCCATGCTGTAGCCTTAAAGGGACACTAAGACCGGCCACCCCATTTCTAAATCACCCATTTTATATTTCTTTTAAGTAAGCGTATCCTAAGAGAGGCTTTCTACAGCAAGGAGAAGCAGGTTCTCTTGGTGCTTATCATTATTTTGGGGATCAATTATTTTAAAAAAATCTTTTTAAGTTTTGGACTTTGTTTTCCATCCAAATATTAAGGAGGATTGAGAGTAAATAATTCTTTCCCTGTTATTATTTTTGTACTAAATTTGAAGATATTAGCAAAATAATAAAGGTGGGATAGAAAATAAAATAAATAAATAAATTTTCCTACATGTTGAATCGGCTGTTTTGAACTTTCAGTTTTATGCTTCTACTTTCCCTGGGGAACTGTCTGCATATCTCACTTTTGCTTGTGTAAACACATTCCGGAATTCTTTCATATCTTCAACTTTCGCTGGTTAAGCTCCTGTTTTGTTGTTTATTCATTCAGTTGCTTTCAACTCTTCGTGACTTCATGGACCAGCCCATGCCAGAGCTTCCTGTTGGCCGTCGCCATCCCCAGCTCCCCCATGGTCGAGTCCGTCACCTCCAGAATATCATCCATCCATTTTACCCTTGGTCAGCCCCTCTTCCTTTTGCCTTCCACTTTCCCTAACATTATTATTATTATTATTATTATTATTATTATTATTATTTATTTATTTATTTATTTATTTAATTTATATAACCGCCCATCTCCCCCAACGGGGAACTCTGGGCGGTTTACAATAAAAATAATTAGATAAAAACATGAAATATAAAATATATAAACCAACAATTTATACAATTAATATAATAAATCGATATAAAAATCCAAGTGGGAGATAGTATTAATAAAAGAAGGGCATTATAAAACATCAGCATCTTCTTCAGGATTAAGCTCCTAGGGGGCACCATAATCTACTGCTTGAGACATGGAGGATTTTAAACAGACTTTCTCTGACTTCCAACAAGATTTTAAACAGATTCTTTCTGATTCCTACCAAGTTTTTATGCAAGGCATTCAGGACATTGTGGAAAAAATGAGGTCTAAAATGTGTCATCTGGTTGGGGATGTTGTGGATGGAACTGAAGAATTTAACAGCGACAGAAATGTCTCTTCTAAGAGTGAGATCGGGACTTCTGTTGAAATGCTGGATAAAGATTGGATAGTGGAGTTGGAGAAATTAAAGGGAGAGATCAACTTGCAAGCCATAAGTGAAATTGATCTTCTGATAGAACACCATGGAAAAGAAGGGCTTATTATGTATGGGAGGTCTCCTGAAGAGAAGTCAGAGTTTTTGAGGGGGGCAGTTGGGCTGTTCAAATTTTTAAGAAAAAAAGCTCTGTGCGCATTGTGAGGTTATATAAATGCTCTGGTTTATTTTGAATGGGGATCAGGGTTTAAAAATATTTATCGGATTGCTTTTAGGGTTTGGCTGATTTCATTTATCTTTAACGATTTGGATTAATATTATTAAGGTATAATAAAAAATAATGTCTGGTTTTGGGTTTAATATGATTATTAAAATTGTTGTATTATCAAGTACAATGGCAGACAATTTATATGTTTTTCAGTTTGATCTTTATTATAGTAGACATGTATAGAATAGTAAGGTAAAGGTAAAGGTTCCCCCCGCACAGTTGTGCAATCGTGTCTGACTCTAGGGGGCGGTGCTCATCTCCGTTTGTTAGCCGAAGAGCCAGTGTTGTCCGAAGACACTTCCATGGTCATGTGGCCGGCATGACGCACGTGGAACGCTGTTACCTACCCACCAAAGTGGTACCTATTAATCTACTTGCATTTGCATGCTTTCGAATTGCTAGGTTGGCAAGAGCTGGGGCTAGTGCGGGAGCTCACTCCATCACGCGGGGCTAGGGATTTGAACCTCTGAACTTGTGATGTTCCGATCGACAAGCCTGGCGTCTAACCCACTGAGCCACCACACCCCTATAGAATAGTAGTCGAAAGGAAATAATTAAAGAAATGTTTTCTTTGGGGGGGAAATTGATTAGGAGGTTCATATTTTTCTTTTCTTTTAATATAAGGGGAGGGAGCAACTGTATTTAGTGATTTTTATGATGTGCCAATGGAATGACTTATAGAAATAATGTGATTTTGGTTTAATATAGAGTAAGGGATTGATTATGGAAAATTGTTGTATATCCTTGCTGTTAAAATCGGAAGTCACCTCTTTTTGTAATTGTGAAAATTTTTCTCTTGTGTTTCTACACTTCTTTAGTTTTTTCTCTTTTTTTCTTTGTAGTTTTTTGTTTTTCTGTAGCTTTTATCTTTGCTTGAAACTTAATAACATTCTTATTAAAAAAAAGACAAAATTTCCATCTGTCAATAAAGGCCACACTGCTTGGATCCGCAAATATACTACGCCAATACATTACAGCATCCTAGATTCTTGGGAAGAACTTGATGCAAATAAAGGCCAACACCAGCTAAAGAACTGGCAGGTGTGATTTCATGATGTTGTGAATAATAATAATAATAATAATAATAATAATAATACCCAGTGGATTGGGATGATTCAGACCTGAGGAATTAGAATACCTAAAGGAGCATTAATTTGTTACAAATATATATCCTGTTTTTCATCTATTATGAAACTTAATGCAGCATTTGAAAAAATAATAAATGAAGCACTTTATTATCTTTATAAAAGCTACTGATGTCATGCCTTTGGGCCATACCCTGGTTTTTGACATGCAAAGACCTTAATAGCAGTTTGACTGAAAAGGAAATCACACTGAGTTTAATAGGACTTAATGGCAGAATCTATTTCTGTTGCCACACAATCTGGCAATCAGCAGAGCAGATAAAGTAGTCACTGGGATGTCTGTAGCTTATTCACTATAACAGAACTGCTGGTCACCTGCCCATTCCTGCCTGACTCAAACAACCCCAGACATATAGTTGAGAAACTAGCCACATTCCAGTAAATAATAGCCAGTGGACTAAGGAATACACACACACACACACACACATATGCATGAAGCACCCACAGATACAACAGCAGGAGAAAATAGACAGCCATCCCAAAATAAGCTCAGATTTTCCAACTCCTTTGTCAGTTAGTAAACCAATCATATTCTGAAGCAATTGCTGTTAATACTGAACCCTTATAGTATGCTTTGTCAAAATGGCAGCCCCTAACCATGAAGTCCTCTTGAAAACCATGTTTTCGGAGGGAGAAGCCCTGCCTTCCTAATTCCATAAACATGGGGGCTATGGATCATTTTGGGGGAAGGGGTGAGAGAAATGTACTCTGTGAATGCTCAAGCAGACCCACGTCAGGTATCACTCTCCTTATTTATTTATTTATTTATCAGATTTTATCACCACCCATCTCCCCCCAATGGGGGACTCGGGGCAGTTTACAACAAAATCACCATTAAAATTCAATGCAAATTACAAATACAATAAATGTACAAATAAAAATAAAAATGGAATAAAATCCAGATGGCTAGAAGTTTTCTGTCCATCCGCGAGCGTAAAGGCCATTCTAGGTCCATTCTAGGGCACTAGCCATCCCCTTGAATGACTATTACCCCTCCTGCTCCAGGCAAGCTGACAAAACCAGGTTTTTAGGTTTTTACGGAAGTCCAGAAGCGAGGGGGCCTGTCTCACCTCTGGGGGAAGAATGTTCCAGAGGGCGGGCGCTACTGCAGAGAAGGCCCATTTCCGAGACCCCACCAGATGGAATTCCTTTACGGATGTGGTCCGTAACGTGCCCTCTCTGCATGACCAGGTGGGACAGGTTGATGTAATAGGGATGAGACGGTCCCTCAGGTAACCTGGCCCCCTTAAGCAGATTCAGTGCAAATAGCACACTTTCAATATAGCCATTGCTCTGCAAATCCTTAGTTATATTATTTTTGAATTCAAGGAAGGTAACAGGAGTTTTGGAGGGAAAAAGAATAAGAAGTTGCAAAGTAAATGAGTAATTTAGCTGCAAAATGTACTCAGGCACTGAAGTAGACAAAGATAAAGCAATGCATTGCCAGCCACTGCTAATTTCTCATGAAGTAAATACTCAGAGTAATGATAATGAGCCAGTTTGGTCTAGTGGTTAAGGTGCTGGGCTAGAAACCAGGAATCTGTGAGTTCTAGTCACGCCTTAGGCATGAAAGCCGGCTGGGTGACCTTGGGCCAGTCACTCTCTCTCAGCTCAACTCACCTCACAGGGTTGTTGTTTTGGGGAAAATAGGAGGAGGAAGGAGTATTAGGTATGTTTACCACCTTGAGTTATTTATAAAAATAATAAAGGCGGGATAAAAATAAAAAAATAAAAAAAATAAAAACAGAACCCTAAAAATTGTAAGGCAGATTAAACGAAATATCACTTCTTTTCAAAGAATCTGAAGGCACTTAAAAGAGATTTGCTGGAATGCATCTGTAATGAACAATTGACTTTACAAGAATTAAATTCTTATGACCTGCATGGAATATATTGTATAAATGGGTTGGCAAAATGAATAATCTCCTGACGAGCAACCTCACCATAATTTTCTCATTCGATATGTATCTTTCAGCAGCCGAGTTTTTTAATGGGCACCAGATTGAGCTCCAGGTCTGTTTTTATTCAGCAGAAAGGGGAATGCAAAACCTTGCGAAGGCCAACGAACACACAACCACAGCTTGCCAGTTTCCTTTCAGTTAGCATAACTTTATGCATGCTTCTCTAAAATGCAATTTTATTTAACTTGGCTTTTGTCAATTATTTCCTTTGATAAACTACTTTTGTTTCTCTGTGTGATTGCAGAAGCAAAGCAGTTGGGGCAGGTGTCAAAAATCTGAGCCATCTGTTGTGCTAATAGCCACAAGGCCAAAAATAGGAGGATAGGGATAACAGGAATTAGGAACCTGGCCCATTATCTCTTTGTTGTTTCGTATCTAGATGAGCCTTTTGCTCCAATTAGTGTGGAAGCAAAAGATGTCATTTGCAAAGGTGCTTATAAGTAGAAGAGCACTCTGTCTTCAGCAATTAGGAGGCCAACTTGAAGTACATCTGCAGACATTTATCTCTCAAATGATGCATCAGAGTATTTTTCTCTATTGCCTACCTGCTTGTTTTAAACCGGCCTGTTCAGCTTTGGTTCATTTATAATGAGGGTTCCAAACGCTCATTTGGAATGTTTCTCAGTCTGCTTGCTGGAATGCTGTTCTTACTGGAAAGCAGAGCTGTTGTTTTAATTTTACTTTATGCTTTTGCAATGACAGATGCCTTCATAATGAGGTTGCCAAGCAGCATCTAGCAAATATCAGTGTCCAAAATGCTGGTATTTATCACTCATATCCCATTGTTGGAAATGCAGACACAAAACATGTAGTGAAGCATGAAATTTTATGGTGACAGATGGGTCAGCTGATCACTGGTGCCTATCCTTTGTTCAGACATTTCATTTGTTCAGGCAATTTTAAAAATCCACAGGGAAATGCTTATATACAAGTGGCATTTGCGTACATGTTTTTGAACATTTGTTCTCATAAATTATGCAATAATAAATGAATTTTATTTAAATATACATACATCTAAATCCATTTTATTATACATTTTTTAAAGTCATTAAAATACCTTTGGCATCTTTTTGAGCTTAGAACTGTATCACCATAGTCCCCATTGTCAGTAGTTTTAATTGCTCCTGTGATTATGAGATTACTGCATGCAATCAATTCTCAGAAACCTCTAAGAAAGGTAAGATTGCAAAATTTTTATTGCTAGCCATGGCTTTAAGAAACTGCCTGATGCCTCCGTCACATTATTAAGTGTTTCAGGCTTTTTACTTTGTTTTTCTTTCTTTTATTGACCATATTTGCTGTATTTTACTTTTAGGATAGATCTGGAACCGTAAAATCATTATCATTGTGTGTGTGTGTATATTTTTTTTTTTTGGGTTGGAATTCAGCAAATCAAGCATGCCTCATTAGCATATGAGTGATTGCTCTAGGAGGCAAATTCTGTGCTTCTAGAGGAAGTTGCTTGTTGCCCCTCCCACTTCCTCTTCTCTCTCTCTGATTCTTCCACCGATGGGGTAGGATGCACATGCCTTAGCTCCTTCCATGGAGAGGCCATGTGCTAGGCCTCAACTCCAGAGGCTTTTTCCCCTTTCTCCACGCAGCCTCTGGCAGCAAACAGGGCCAGAGGTATGCAGTTTAGGGAACAGAAAGAAGAACTGAAACCAATTTTATACTGAAATGGCTGTACCTGGACTGAATAAATGTAAGAACTCTTATGTACTTACTTTTTGTACCTGCAATGTCTAAGCATGTGTTTCTTTATGCTTGGGTGGGCTAAACGTGTAAGAATAAGAACCTGAATCTCTCTAACATGCTCACAGGCTGTGTTTTTAAACAATATTCCTTTTTCTACCCACGAGTTTACACAACGTTAAGTTCTGCTCCATTCACTGGTTCTAACAGGCCACTGAATGATCTTCAATTTTGTGTTCTGTTTTTGTTTTCTCTTTTTCCTTTGTAAGATTGTACCTGTAGTAGCTCCCCAAGATAATTAGTCAGATTAGTTGTGGGTTGTTTGGGATGTTATATCATCTGTCAGGTGGGTATAAGAAAGATAAATTAGAATGTAGCTTTAGGAAGTTTGGGAGAATAGTTGGGTCCATTGGAAGAAGAATTTTTAGCAAAGTACAGAACTCCTGCCCTGCAGCATCAAAGTTGAGATTGGTGTCCCCACAAGGCGCTTATGAGTTACAATATTGCTGGAATTACTAAAGAGGCACAGAGCAATGGTGATCACTATTAGAGCTGGAAGAGATCATCAGGGCCTCATTTGGAGCCCAGAAATAGAAATCTTCTCTGTCTAAAATGTGAACATTAATGTCATTAATGAGGACATTAATGTTCACATTTTAGACAGAGAAGATAGGGGGTTTGAGAGAGGGGTCAAGGAATCCATTTATGCCAACTTGGAAAATCCTTCCTTGAATAGGCACAATCTTTCCCCTATTTTCCTCCCTGCTTTGTCTTCTGTGCCTAGGAAGATTAAGACCATTTCGCAAGCTCAACAGCAGCATGGTGATCTTAACGATCCTTCTTTAGATGATAAAGGGACTTAGAAATAACATCTCAAAAATAACCATGACCTAGCCCCAGGTGTAAGGTCACACAGCAACATATTTAAGGATTCCCTTACTAACTTTGCTCAGACTGAAGAAGCTCCTTGGATAAGGAGCGAAACGTTTCCACTGAGAAAATAGAAATCCAGTTGACATGATTCAAGCTACAGATATGAAACACTGTTTTTCCTGCTCTGAATACATTTCAGTATACTGTAAGGTGTCCCTTTTTACTGACAATGGCAACTATGATGATTTAGTGCTAAGCTTAAAAAGATCCCAAAGATATTTTAATGATTTTTTAAAGTAATAAAGTGCAATTAGATGTATGTATATTGTTTAAAATAATTTATTATTGTATAATTTATGAGAACACATGTTCAAAAACATGTACTCAAATGCCACTTATATATAGACATTCCCCTGTGGATTTTTTTTTAAACGCATATTTCTGAATGAATGTCTGAATAAAGGACATGTACCGGTGATCAGCTGCGCTATCTGTCACTATAAAATTTCATACTTTACTTCAGGTTTTGTGTCTGCATTTATGACAATGGGATATAAGTAATAAATACCAGCATCTTGGATCTTGGATGCTGATATTTATTTATTTATTTATTTATTTATTTATTTATTTATTTATTTATATAACCGCCCATCTCACAAACAAGTGACTCTGGGCGGCATACAATGAGCTAAAAACAATCAATAAATACATTTAAAAATATTAAAAAACCAACTAGAACAAAGAAGAAAAGACCAAGGGATGTTAAAATAAGGGAGCCACCTCGCTAGTTCATCCGTCCCTTGGGGTCCTATATTTGCAAGATGCTGCTTGGCAACATCATTATGAAGGTATAAAATGGCTTATAATAAACGTTTCTATGACAGTCGCATATTCATCGCTTGGATTTTCTTCTGTCTGCATCATCAAAAAGTTGAGGAGAAAGGGGATCAATCAGATTCAAATGAAAATTGGAGAAAAAGCTTCTAGACAGTTTCTTTGAAACATAAACATATGCATTATGTTCTTCCTGTAACCAAACTGCCTAGAAAGCAATTATCCAGGCTATTTTACTCTAATTACTCAACAAAAACTAAGAAAAAGCAAATTAATTAAATCATTAAAATAAATCATTAAAATAATTTATAGTAAATACATGCTGGAATGTATCCCAAGTATTCTGATTACAGAAGGCATGTTGAAGGGAAAAAATAGCATTGCCTGAATTAGTTGTATTTAAATCCCACTGAATCAATGGGAGTTAACCTGCGATTAATTAACTTGTTTCATTGGTTTCTACTAACATAATTTTATAAAACATATTTTTTTATATTACAGACCATATTCCCTAATATAAAACTGCCATATCAAAGCCCTCTAAGGTTAATAATGGTGAAAGCAGAGTGACAACTATTTTTTTCTCCTTTTTGTTCACTGATTTATAAGCATCAGATATTTCGGACCCAACTTCAAAGCAGTCTACTTATTTTCGTGATTGAGAATTTGGGGAGGAATGGAGGGACTTTGGATCTAGAAGAGCTATTTTTTCTCCTGATTAACCCTGATGCAACCCAGCAGTCATCCTTCTGCACTATGACCTCCAAGGTCACTATGACCTCCAAGAAGCATTGACAGCAAAGAAAGAAAAATGGATTGAGATTTCCATTTGCAGAGTTAAGATGATTCTGGGGGCAACATTCACCCCAGACCTCTCTGTCCAACCTAAGAAGGGAGATTTCCATTATTCTAAGTCTTCTTGGAACCTTTGGATTTCATCCGTAATGGCTTTGACTGGAATCTTTCCATTTTGGTTCAGTTTCTCCCAATGCCCTGGATATTCAGTTTGTAATGGCAAAACCTGAGTAAGATGGACAGCTTGTTCAGCATTAGATATCAAGAAAAGAATAACTAATTTTGGCAATATTTTCTTTAGACAAATGAACTACATTTTACATGCTAACTGATGCCATTATTGAAACAAATGCTATTTGTATTTAACTGAAGATCTAATTATCCAAGCATCTTCATGCATGTGTATGTTTAATATCCTTTAAGGTTATACCCGAAGTTTTAACTGTGAAGACATAACATGTAATTGTTTTTCCAACAAATAGTGACAATTTGGCAAGAAACTTCATGAAAATAAATGGAAACAATTGTTTATTTTTGTAAAAAAAATTATGAAGCCTGGTATATGCCTTATCTCATTCTCAATGTATAACCTAAAAGAATTAATTTTAATTCATTTTGGTAATAATGTTGGTGAAATGGTTAACTAAAATGAATGCATATATTTATTATTTACTAGTAAGGGCTCTTATTCCTCTTACTCTTGCATCCATCCTTATAAAATAAATAATAAATATAAGAAGAAATTTCTGGCAGTGACAAGGCAGAATATTATGGCAAATGGATATACCTAATTTAACATGTCTCTATTTACCCACCTTATCCACCTTTAAAAACAAGACTTTACAGATGCTGGTTGGCTATTCTTCATTTTGAGTTCTTCCATTGCCAGACATTCATATTTTTGATAATTCAGTATTTTCTGAAATGATAGAATAATATGTTTTGAATGTTTGTTTCATTTTGTTTTGTTTTGAGATAATTAGATGCTGATTATGTCTTTTAGCTTTGATGGGACATAGTGTTGGAGAAAGAGATTTCATGAGTCCTTTTTTGATACTCATAAAGAGCTGATTAGGTGCATTCACTCTTTGATTTAAATTAAAGTTATTTCCTTACCACTGCCATTTCACCCCTCCCAGTCTCTCCAAAGCAGCTTGAAACTAACACACAATCTTCACTTGATCTAGGAAATATACTGAGATCACCTATTCACCAGGCTGTATTCCCTTCAGCTGATCAGTAGAAGGGGGGGGGGGGAACATATCGTTCACAGATTTGACCCCTAAGATACCAAAGGACCTGGAGTTAGAAAAAAAAAAATCCTCTTGCTCACTTCCCCTGTCACATAAAATAAAACAAATTGTTACCAGCTCCATACCCATGTTGTTATGATTACAAAAATTTCGGAGGGTGGGGGAGGGAAGAGACATTTAAGCCACCTTGTCATCTTTACTATACTGCATTTAAAGGTATATTAATATGTAACAACACTAAGTAGGGACTAATATCTCTGTATCTGGCTGCTTACTTCTAAAGCAGATGGAATGAGGAATAAGGGAGTAAAGCCCTAAACAATGCAAGTAGCTTCAGGAATCCCATTTGAATGTAGTTATAGTGGGATTAGGTGGCTTTATTTGCAGATTATTTCCACTCTTTCCATATATACAGCAAAGTTTAAGCAAAGTGAGAAGGGATGAGTAGTGCTAAGATGCTTAGTTGTTCTTATCTGATTTGTTTTAAAGTACTGCTTTGAACCAAAATGGTTCTCTTGATTTCAGGAGCTAGATGATGGAGAAGGCAAGAATTCCTACCAATGGAAGAACAGAACTTACACAAGCTCCACATTGCATAAGAAAATGCTGGCTTTGCTCCAGTTTCCAGCAAGTCAGCACCAAAACAAAAGTAGCTGAGTCAGCTCTCAAAACAGTCTAGCATCAGTTAGACCCAGAGCTATTTTTAAACTGGTACAAAGTTCTTGTGCAGAGATGCTCTAAGTGGAAGTGTCATTATGTACAAAGTGGGAAAACTAGATAATTAAATTGATAGCTTATTGACAAGCTAGCATCATAAACCATTGTTTTCTTTTGTACTTCAATAAATAATTATTTAAGTCAGAAGTAAAGAGCTTGTGACCCTCCAGATATTGTTCGATTATAGTTCTCATGGGTTATAACTGCATGTTATATTGTTGTGACTGATTGGTATTGCATAGTAATATCTGGAGCATTGGTGATTCATCATCGGTAGTCTGAGCATACATAATCTTGTTGGATATAGCAAGAAATCACCAACTATATATTATTTATTTTATTTTATTTTTTATTTATTTATTACATTTATATCCCGCCCATCTCGCCCACAAGGAGGGACCCTGGGTGGTTATTCCAATTATAGCATTGGAAGAACACAAGTAATGTGTTTTCTTAACTAATTTGACTGCCATTTCATTTCCAGATGCAATTCCAGGTGCCGGTCTTTTCCTATAAAACCTGAAGTGTTTGGGAGCCAGGATATCAAAAAAGACATCCTCCACTTGAATGCATAAAATACTATAATCCCTACAGAATAAAAAGAAGGGGGGGGGGAACTGAGAGCAAAGATGTAATAAAAATGGAAATATTTTTATGCATCCAAAGGGGATTGTTTCAACCTGCACAGTTTATTCTCCTGGATTTTTAAATTATATGCCAAATGATTCTGCTGAGTTGCCCATAAATGTGAATACGAGACAATGCTGTTGCTCATGTAGAGCCCTTCCTCCAATTTCCAAGCAGACATTCAGAATTTATAATTGCCAGTTTCTCTCTCTGGTAGGGAAGTGAAGAGAATATTCTGGGCAACAACTTCTTCAAGAGACCATCTCTGCTCCAAGCAATCAATAGAATTTGGGGGGGGGGGGTGTTGGCTGCAGTAGTCCATGTCCGTTCTAAATGTTGGCAGTTTGGTTGTCAGAGCCCACAAAGAACACATTTAAAACAGATACACATAAACTCTGTTTTCTCTTCAGATCATATAAATCTTTCACATAAACATCTTTAAATCAAACTCCAATAGAATGAATTGTATGCCATGTGTTTCCTTTTTTAAATAAAATTCCTAATACTAATCTTCTTCTTTCATATCCATATCAAACCTTAAGCTGCCAATATGACACCACCTTCTTAGCTTGATCATTGGCCAGAAATAAATCATTTTCAGTGCATGCTATTGGTAATAATTGGCAGGTCAGCAGGTGGGCCGAATTGAGTAATTCTCCACACTCATACTGCATATTATTATCTGTCAACAATCCCCATTAGTTCTGCACTTAGGCACTCCAACCCTCAACCTATTCAAAGTCCTCCAAATGACGTAAGGGAGATCAGATCCCTCAGCCATATTCTCCTCTGGAACTATTCCTTGGTCAGTGATTTCTCTCCTCCATCTGCCAATTCAGTTTTGTTCTTGCGTACCCTCAAGGGTTTTAGTTCTTACCATAAAACTCTTCCTAGATTTTAATCAACGGGTTTGAGGCTCATACCCATATGGAGGGTGCCGGGGATCATACTCTTGTTTTGTTCTCTCAACATCTGCTGCTACTTCTCTCCTGATCTTAGGTGGTGCAATACCGACAAGCGGGTACATTTTCTCAATTGGTGTAGGTTTAAGACATCCTGTCACTATTTGTACTGCTTCATTTACGGCGATATCAACTTGCTTCGCATGTGCAGATGTGTTCCATACTGGAGCGGCATACTCTGCTGCAGCAATACTCAAGGCCAAAACTGATGTTCGTAATGGGGATGGCTGGGCTCCCCATGTATAATTTGACTAAACCAAAGAAACCTAATACTATTTTACAGTATTAAAAGAGAGCTTGATTTTATGATAATGCTTTATAACAGTGCTTTCCAAAGTGCCGCAGTTGGCGACACACCAACGGCGGCAGCGGTAGCGGAGCGGTGGCGTGTGGGGGGGTGAGGCGGTGGCGGCAGCAGCAGTGGCCTCGTTAAAACGCGGAAGCACTGATGGTGCACCACTGCTACCACCGCCGTGCACACTGCTGCCATCGCGCGTACCACTGCCACGCACACCCCCGTGCTGCCACTTCGCAACATACTAAACTGTGTGTTGCGACACACAGTTTGGAAAGCTATGCTTTATAGGATGAGATGACTGCAATAGCTTCATTTGATTTTTTTCAGGTTCAGGCAACAGTCTATTTTGACAACTTTTTTATTTTTATGTTAACTATTTTGACAACTTATGGATCCAAATCAGAGCTTTAAAAAACAAGTAAAAGGGAAATTGTACGAGTATACTTCAAACAAATATTTATTTGGCCTCCAATTACTTCATTGTCTGAAATATTTAATAATTTAAAGGAATTATTAAAGTTTGGAGGAACGTTACCCATATTTAACTTAAAATGGTATACAGTAACATGCATCACAAGACATTCAATATAGTTCTAATATTTATTCATATTTTTGTTTGGATAAATATTACAATCATGTGAGGGAAGAAAACTAAAAGCATGACGCTGTTAAGTAGTAAATCAGGTATTTCTGCCATCAATATTTATTTATTTATTTATTTAACTTATATGACTGCCCATCTCCCCCAATGGGGAACTCTGGGCGGTTTACAATAAAACTGATTTAAAATAGGGAATGAAAATATAAAATCACAATTAATTAATACAATAAATAATTATAAAATCCAGTTGGCAAATTAGCTTAATAAAAGGAAGGACATTATGGAAGTAACCACCCCCATGAGGAACTATTATTTCCTCCTTCCCATGCCAGGCGGCAGAACCAGGTCTTCAGTTCTTTCCTAAAGGTCGGGAGGGAGGGACTCTGGGGCAAGATGTTCCAAAGTGCGGGTGCCACCACAGAGAAGGCCCGCCTCCTAGACCCCACCACATGACATTCTTGATGGGGTTCATAGCAGGCCCTCTCTGAATGATTGGGTGGGGCGGGTCAATAATATGGGGATAAGATGGTCCCTCAGGTATTCTGGCCCCATGCCATGTAGGGCTTTGAAAGTGATGACCAACACCTTGAATTGTACCCAGAAGCAAACCGGCACCCAATGCAGCTCGTGGAGCAAAGGTGTTATATGGGCTGATCTTGGTGCCCCTAGAATTGCTCGTGCAGCCACATTCTGCACCAGCTGTAGCTTCCAGATAGTCTTCAAGGGTAGCCCCATGTAGAGCACATTGCAATAGTCTACATGGGAGATGACGAGAGCATGAGTGACTGTTCAAAGGGCATCGCGATCCAGGAATGGGCATAATTGGTGCACCAGCCGAAGCTGTGCAAAAGGCCTCCTAGCCACGACTGCCACCTGCTCATCGAGCAGGAGTTGTGAGTCTAGAAGGACCCCCAAGTTCCACACCGGCTCCGAATGGGGCAATGCTACCCCATTGAGAACCAAAGATGACAACTTTCCAGAAGATGCTAAACCATCAATCCACAGCCACTCGGTCTTGCCAGGGTTCAATTGAAGCCTGTTGTTCCCCATCCAGGCCCTCACAGCCCCCAGGCACTGAGACAGGGTGGTCACTGCATCACTTACTTCACCTGGGATGGAGATATACAATTGAGTATCATCAGCATATTGATGATACCTCATCCCATGGTGTCGGATGACCTCACCCAATGGTTTCATGCAGATGTTGAATAGGAGAGGAGAGAGAACCGAACCCTGCGGCACCCCACATAAGAGAGGTCGCGGGCTGGATCTCTCCTCCCCTATCACCACCGACTGGGAACGGCCCTGGAGGAAGGAGGTGAACCAGCGTAAACCTACGCCGCCCACCCCCAACTCCCTAAGCTGCCCCAAAAGGATACCATGGTCGATGGTATCGAAAGCCGCTGAGAGATCCAAGAGAGCCAGGATGGATGCACTACCTCCATCCCGCTCCCGCCAGAGATCATCCATAAGCGCGACCAATGCAGTCTCCATCCCATATCCCGGCCTGAAACCTGACTGGAAGGGGTCTAGATAATCCACTTCATCCAGGGTCCTCTGAAGTTACAACACCACCACTTTCTCAACCACCTTTCCCAAAAAGGGAAGGTGGGAGACTGGATGAAAATTGTCCAGAATGGTAGGGTCCAGGAATGGCTTCTTGAGGAGGGGGTGCACCAATGCCTCCTTTAAGGCAGTTGGAAACACCCCCTCCAACAAGGATGTATTAACCATTGCCTGGACCCACCCACACGTCACCTCCCTGGCCGATTTAACCAGCCAGGAAGGGCACAGATATAAATAGCATGTGGTGGAATTTACAATTCGGAGAATCCTGTCCACTTCCTTAGGTCCAAAAGGATCAAATCGTTCCCAGATAATAAGGCCAGGCCGCTCTCCCAGCATCTCCCCAGACTGCATTTCACGCATGGAGTCCAACTTAGACCAAATCCAAGCGATTTTATCCTGCAGATGGTCGGAAAATTCTTCTGCACGGCCCTGCAGGTGGGTCACCGACTCCACCTTACCCAAGAGAGATTGAGTAAACTTGAACAGGGCCGTTGGATGGCATTCTGTGGATGCAATAAGAGCGGAGAAATATTCACGTTTCGCCGCTCTTACTGCCACAAGGTAGGCCTTAATAGCGGCTCTAGATTGTGTTCGGTCCGATTCCGCCTTCGTCTTTCTCCAGCGGCACTCTAGACGTCTCTTCACCCTCTTCAAGACCCTCAACTCCTCCGTAAACCACGGGGAGTGACAGGTCAAATGGGGCTGGAGAGGTCGCATCGGCGCGGTCCTGTCCAAGGCCCCGGCCGCCTCCCTATTCCAGGCTGCGGCCAGTGCCTCCGCTGGACCATGCAGCATATCATTGGGTATTACCCCCAGCTCCCTCTGAAACCTCATTGGGTCCATAACTCGCCAAGGGCGGACCAATCGAATAGGTCCTGCCTCCCTGCAGAGTGGGGCGGCATAAGAGAATCTTAGGGATATCAGGACGTGATAGTTCTAACTTTCCCCTCAGGTCTCTTTGCCATTGCTCTGACAAGAAAACCAAATCCGGGGTGAGTCCACTGTCTCGAGTTGGGTCCCGAATAATCTGGGACAGGCCCATGGCTGCCATGGTAGCCATGAACTCCCGAGCCGCTTCTGAGGCATGCCCCAGGGATGGCAAGTTAAAATCCCCCAGGGACATAAGCCTAGGGAACTCCACCGCCAACCCCGAGATGGCCTCCAGCAACTCAGGCAGGGAGGTTGCTACGCAGCAGGGAGGCTGGTACAGTAGCAACACTCCCAACTGTTCTCGGGCACCCAACTTGAAATAAAGTGTCTCACATCCGAACACTTGTGGAGCAAGGCCCCTGAAAACCACCAAAGATTCTCTGATGATAACTGCCACCCCTCCTCCCCTACTCTGGTGTCTCGGCTGGTGCCACACCTGAAATCCCGCTGGGCACATTTCTGAGAGGGCTACCCCTCCCTCTGGGCCCAGCCAGGTCTCAGTAATACACGCCAGGTCAGCCCCTCTCTCCGTGATTAATTCACTTATAATGGGGGCTTTGTTGTTTACTGACCTGGCGTTAAGCAGCAACAGTTGGAAACCGGGGCCCTCAATGATCTGCTGTCCAGAACCTGGATTTGAACTCGGAGAACCGGAACGCGCCACTGGTACTAAACACCGGGGGCGCCTTCCCCGAAGATGGCCTGTCCTCCGGTTCCCGTCATATATGCTACAATAGAATATTAACTTGTGGGTTAACCTAAGTAATAGAGGAATTAATGTGAATAGTATAATGAAATAAAAATAATGGGATTATTTTATGGTGATTCAGCATATATGTATATATATGTGTATTCAAGTGTGTATGTGATAATTAAAAACATAAGCAAATTATATTTTACCTACTCCCCACTACTTTTAGGCTACAAATCCTATTTGTGTTCTTAAATCCAGGTGGACGATGTGCTAAACGCCAATCCCCATCCGTCCTAGCCAACATGACCAATTGAAGTCTACACATTTGCCAAATCCTCTTTTAACCAAAATATAATTGTCATGCTAGTGTTTTCTCTATTGAATGCTGCCTCAGACTCCTCTCATATCCTATTCATGCATTCATCAGTGTAAGAAGGAAGGAAGAAATAAATCCATATCTCCTGTTCCTGCCTCGACCTACATTACTTTATTACAACCTCTGAACAGATTCTACAGCATGTTCACATAAAATCTACAGCTATACTATCAATCTGAACATGTTAATAGAGGATCTGCAAATATGCAAAGCTTCAAGTCATTGGAAAAGAGCCTATATTATGGACCTCCATAGTTGCTGCTAATGTTGGGAATGAGGACACTTAGTTTACCTTCTCCATTTCTCCTGTTTCTTTCTATACAGATGGACATTCATAGCCTTTATAATTACATATTACCAGCATTTTCACAGAAGGGAAAGCTCATCCCACATTTGAACTATTTTTGTGATCCTGAACAGAGCTAAAAATGTGAACAGATATTGTAATGGATTACTATATTTCAATGGACAAGATTCTTGCATTGTGTCTAAATTAATTGTTTTTCATATTAGTATTGGGAGACATAAGGTAAAGGTAAAGGTTCCCCTCGTACATTTGTGCAGTCGTGTCTGACTCTAGAGGCCGGTGCTCATCTCCGTTTGTTAGCCGAAGAGCCAGCATTGTCCAAAGACGCTTCCACGGTCATGTGGCCGGCATGACGCACGCGGAACGCTGTTACCTACTCACTGAAGTGGTATCTATTAATCTACTTGCATTTTCATGCTTTCGAATTGCTAGGTTGGCAAGAGCTGGGGCTAGTGCAGGAGCTCACTCCATCACGCGGGGCTAGGGATTCGAACCTCCGAACTTGCGATCTTCCGATCGACAAGCCTGGCATCTTACCCGCTGAGCCACCACGCCCCATTTTTTATTGGGAGACATACAGAAACAATTAGTTTTATCTTTGAATGTGATGTTACCTTTTCCAAATCATTTAGAGTCAAGTCAAAGGCCAAGGCACTACATCCTATGAGCATTTGGCCACCCTTTTCATTTCACAAATGTTTCTGCACTTAAGATTGATCTGGGCTATTTTGACTATTTGCAGATACATTCTAGTCTCTTCTTTGCAATACAGTAGTTGGTGGAGTGAGAAGGAATGGAATTACCTACGGTTAATTAGCAACAGGCAAGTTAGAAGTGTTTTCTTCTGAACAGGTTAGAGTATGGGAAATCCCCTTTTTCTTCAGCAAAGGATAGACTAACATGGTGAGGTGAGATTGGCCCCCACTCTTCTGGCCTTCAGGGACAGTGTCAAGACCTGGCTCTGCCAACTAGCTTGGGGATCCAAGCATGATAGGCAGCCCTGGGGGTGGTTGGTGGCTTAAAGATGCTCTCTCAGTCTTTTAGTTTCCCTCTTTTATCTTCTATTTTTGTGCTTTTTCTATTTTTTATAATGGTTTTATAACTTTTATTTGTAAGCTGCCCAGAGTCACTTTTATAGTGAGATGGGTGGTGTATAAATTTAATAAAAATAAAATAATAAAATAATAAAATAAAATAAATAAAATAAAATAAAATAAAATAAAATAAAATAAAATAAAATAAAATAAAATAATAAAATAATAAAATAATATAAAATAAAATAAAATAAAATAAAATAAAATAAAATAAAATAAAATAAATAAATAAAATAAAATAAAATAAAATAAAATAAAATAAAATAATAAAATAAAATAAAATAAAATAAAATAACAAAATAAAATAAAATAAAATAAATAAAATAATAAAATAAATAAAATTAAAATAAAATAAAATAATAAAATAAAATAAAATAAAATAAAATAAAATAAAATAAAATAAAATAATAAAGTAAAATAAAATAAAATAAAATAAAATAAAATAAAATAAAATAAAATAAAATAATAAAATAATAAAATAAAATAAAATAATAAAACACACAAAACACTAGTTGCTTGTTCCCT
Source organism: Charina bottae (assembly GCA_023362775.1). Classification (NCBI taxonomy): domain Eukaryota; kingdom Metazoa; phylum Chordata; class Lepidosauria; order Squamata; family Charinaidae; genus Charina; species Charina bottae. The sequence goes on along the minus strand of JALMGJ010000008.1, from coordinate 21,818,850 downwards.
CCTGGAGGGAGCTACTGTCATGAAAAGAACTTCCTCATCTGTGAAAAGAAAGTATACTGAGTTTTCATGCAATTACATGTCCCTAGTTATGATGTCATTTTATCACTAATGGGTCCATGTCGCATAAAAATCAGGACTGCACCATTATCTACAGTAATAACTTCTTCTATCACTGCTGCTGGATCATAGGTTTTGGAGACAGGCAAGAGGATAGCAGGGGCTCAGATGGAATTGAGATCATAACCTTCTTGCAGTCGTTTTCTCTCCTTTCGTTTTATGGCAAGTTTGGGAAAGTGAATGGATAAAGGAATACAATTTCATGTTAAGTTGAGGATTATCAGAGAAGCATGTGAAATTATTTTCCAGCACTACACATTTGCAATATTGATATGTATGAGAAAGGGCTCTAACAATCTAGTAGCCTACATATGTATTCATTTATTGATGCTGTATCCTGTCTTTCTTTCAGAAAAGCATACAGAGGTTGTCTGGGCAAAAGGAAATCATTGGGGGACCCAATCCCCTAAATGAGAATGTGAATGCACATAGATTTAAATGGATGCAGAAAAAGAACAGATATGTTCTATGTGTGCGCATAGGGAACATTCCTGAATCCTTTTAGCGTGTGAGATCTGACGTTCAATTAACAACAATACCTACTCAAATAAGATTATGCTAAATAAATTAGAGTTTGTAAATCAATTTGTCACACATCTCATTATGCTTCTTTGTTCAAAATTAATTAGAAGTCACTGTAAATATAAACCATGTCAATTGTACTAGCAGATGGAAAACTAGAGAATTAGCTGAAATTAGATATGATAGTTGGGGTGCCAACATACATTCATTTGAAAGAAGTCTTCATAGCTTTATTTGCTTAGTAATGGCATTTTGTAATAAGACCACATATTGTCAAGTTCCTGAAACATTCAAAACTGCATGCCAGTTGTTATAAGATCCAGCTCTAAACAAAACTCTAATCAGAACTAAGGATGATTAGATTAGTCAATATACATGTTAGTTTTGCAATCTAAACAGGATTTTTCGATAAAGACACAGATTCTCAGTTAGCCAATACAATTCATTCTATCCAGCCATTAAATATGCCTTCTGCTGCACTTGATGGACAAAACAAAAAATAAAACCCTGGTGGACAAAGGTAGTTAGACTAGCCAGGTTCTGATCACATCTGACATTTGAGGACAATGGCTGACAAGTTCCATGGCTTCAAACTGGAGTATTTCCCAGCCCTCCCCAGGAAAGACTGAATGAAGGCCTTTTGCATACAAAATATCTGACTCCTATCACTAAGTCACGGCCCTGGATATAATTTAATTTGTGCCTAGTGATTTATTTATTTATTTATTTTATTTATTAATCAAATTTATCACCGCCCATCTCTACCACGGTAGACTCTGGGCGGTGATGCTTTGATACATCCTGCAGTCATTGCCCTGTGTTATTTTATTATCAAGATTGGCTTTAGATGACCCAGTTTGTTGGATGTTCACCTTCAGGAGCAGTTTGTTTGTTTGTTTGTTTGTTTGTTTGTTTGCAGGACTTATATGACTGCCTATCTCATACAATGACTCTAGGCAGCTCACAACAATTCATTAAACATAGTTAAAAACATACCCTTTCCCCTTGAAACTAATGGAATTGGCAGAGATGGCGAAACTTACTACATTGATTAAAGAAAATAATTTGTTTAACTTTGTTTCCTCTTGGAAACCACTTTTGGACTTTTTGCTTGAAACTGAAAAAAATGAAGTTTTGAATTTGGGATTTGATGATCAGGACTGTATAAGAATATAGAAATGATGTGTAATTTAGTTAAAAATAAAGTAAGAGGTTAATGCAGTTTTATATTTTTATCTGTACTGAAGGTGGTCGGAAGTCGCTCTTTTTTCTATGTCTCTTTTTATTTCTGCACTTTTTAAGTTCTTTTTCATTCCTTCTTTCTTCAATCTCTTTCTATCTTTATATGTTTTACTTGTATTTTGAAATTTAATAAAGTTTAATTTAAAAAAAACATACCCTTCCCCCCAGGTGCCAGAACAAACATCCTCACAGCTCAAACCCCCATCCTAGCCTAATGCTTGGGAGAAAAACCAGGTCTTCACTGCCCTCCAGAAGGCTAAAAGGGTAGGAGTCCCTCTGACCCACTGAGAGGACACACCTCTGAGGTCCCATCAGATGGCAACATTTAAGGGAGGGGACCTGGAGTGCAGCCACCCTATCTAACCTAGTAGAAGAGGCAGATACCCTCAGGGAAAGGCGGTCCCACAGATAACCTAGCCCTGTGCCATGTAGGGCTTTAAAGGTGATAACCGGCACCTTGAATTGCACCCGGAAAGCAACTGGAAGCCAGTGCAGCTCACTCAGCAGTGGTGTTACTCGGGTGAACCTTTGGACACCCAAAACTGCATGTGCCACTGCATTCTGGACCCATTGCAGTTTCTGGATGGTCTTCAAGGGCAGCCCCATGTAAAGCACATTGCAGTAATCCAAATGAGAGGTGACTAAGGTATGGGTGACTGTGACTTGGTTTTCTTGTGTGGCACTTTATCTTGTCCTTTATACAACAATTCACTATTTTATTAATGGATAGTGCAGACAATCTACCACTCAAAATGTTTAAAATTCTGTATTTGCATTGCTTGGCATGCTTTTCATTAAAGTGCAAAAAATAAGGAGAAGGAGAAAAAGCCACAACTCCTGCAGGGATGTGACTGCTTAAGTATCAGCAGGTGTTTTGCTTCCCTCCTCTCAGATGGCAGGAGATAGGGGCTGTGAGGGAATTATAGTCTATGGTTCGCATTTAGTTGGCAAGAAATGAGGTGGAAAGGAAAATGCCAAAGGAGAATTAGAAAAATAACAGCCTACTTCTTGTAGCTGCTGAACATAATCAATACCAGTCAAATTTGGCCAGACAGGTGAAGGTACAAATTATTTTTATTCAGCCCCTGCTTTTCAGATTTACACCTTTTCCAATTATCTACCAGTATGGCATCAGTAGGATTATTTGTAGCTGTGGTGAAAGTAATAAGTAAAGAAAAGTGTCTGCTCTAATCTGAGCTGAATGTTAAAGAAAGACTCACATTTTTCTCAAATGACTTCAGTATTTGCTATGCTGTGGATTGAAGGATTGTTAATTTCTGTTGGTTGGCCTTTCTACGTCTACCAATTAGCCTTTTATTTTTAATAAGCGACACAGCAGCAAATGGCAATTGCCACATAGCTTTTAATTTATTTATTGCTACACTGGTACTTTACTTGATTGCTCTAGGAGCAAGCACTCCACAAGGATTCTATGGAACTTCATTTAATAAATACTTCTGGTGAATAATGATGATGATGCCGAGGTGCTCAAAATCTCATTTTGAGAGCATCTTATGAATGCAATAGGTCAGTCCATACATCATTCCAAGCTGTAACATAGTTTGCTATTTATTTGTTTTCACCTTAGTTTGAGGAATGAACCAACACCCGCCCGTTATGATTTAGTATTCAACAAAATATGACTTTTTAAAAAAAATCTGGCATAATATATGGGAATATGGTCATTAGACTAAATGCCTGCTCCTAAGGATTCCACTACTGGCTCAAATAGTCCCTTTGAGTAAGTTTTAGCTTTGACAAATTAGACTTGCAACTGCCAGTTACCATGAATGATACTTTGCAAAAGTAATTCATCTAATCCCAATGGAATGGGATTATCCTATACAGAGTTCCCTCGTATTTCATGAAATCATTTTTCTTTCTTTCTAATTAAACTTTCACTTAGACATGCCTAACTTAGAAATGTTGATTCTTTCTGTTCTGCGCCTAAACCTATTGCTTTACTTCTTCCCCCTGTCCTTGTACTTTAGAAAGATATCTTTAAGGTAGTTATTATCGGGCCAAATTTGTATGTCTGTATGTGTTTTTTCTTCCAGACAGATATGTTGGCTTTCTGAATTTAAGGATATTTGAATTCCATGTATCCTGAGTATGTCACAACACTATGCATATTGTATGTTGGTGAGATTTAAGCAACAGTATGTTCCCTTGAAAAGTAGTGTTTCTCTCTCTCTCTCTCATTCTCTCTCTTACTTTAGTTTGCATAAAATAGCATGAACATGCACAGGATAAAACTAATCCTTGGTTTTGTGGCATACTGCCCAAAATTTACTAGTATTGTCCTAAGTGCTACCACTATATTTCTTTGTTTTACTAAAAAAAAATTATGTGAATTCCTTAATTGACCAAATCAATTATGGGTGCTGGAAGTCAATATTTATGGGCCCATCTTGTGACAACTTGTGACATCTCATTATAAAAGGCTGTGAATTAAAAGAAAATGATGGACCAGGGAAACAGTAATTATACAGAAACAGTAATTATACAGAGGAATTAGTGAAAGTTAGTGAAAGTTGTAGTCGATCAATGAAAGTTGAGGAAGCGATTGGAAGTTAAAGTGATCAATAGAATGCAATGGTTTGATAAGTTTAAATTGGGGGATGTCAGAGTGTTGATGCATAGGATTTTTTAGTGAAAGAACAGAGAAAGACAAGATAGATGTACTGACAGGATGGGATGGGATGGGATGGGATGGGATGGGATGGGATGGGATGGGATGGGATGGGAGGGGAGGGGAGAGGAGAGGAGAGGAGAGGAGAGGAGAGGAGAGGAGAGGAGAGGAGAGGAGAGGAGAGGAGAAGAGAGGAGAGGAGAGGAGAGGAGAGGAGGAAAGGGTGCCTTTTCTGGCAGAGCCTGGGCTGCAAGCTTCAGAGTGCGTTGAGAGTCAGAAAGGTACAGAGCCCTGGTGAGAGGATTGGAGAAGGAGAGCTGATGTTCACTGTCCTGTGAAATTGGGTCCTTTAGAGGTGCTTTGGTTAGCCAAGTCCTGAAGCTGCTATGGACTGGCATATGTTCCTGAACAAAAGTCTTTTTATCACTGATAATGATCTACAGAGTAGGTCACAGAAGATCACATGGCACTTTTGTGATTGTAGCTGTCTCCTGAGAGACAACACTCAGTGGAACTAGCTTTGTGAGCAAGGATTGGGAAAAAATAAAATGAAGCGGAAGGGGAAGGGGAAGGGAGAAGAACAGTTGTAGACTATTACACAGGGACAGTGGGGAGTGAAAGAAAGAAATAGGGCTTCTCTTCCTGAATGAAGAGAATGTGAGATCTGTGAAAATGACAGAAAAATATGTTATTGTGGGTTTGATTGTAATAGCCAAAGAGGCTGCCAAGTGACTAGCTTAAATGCATCACCTTGGTGGGGTGGGGTGTGGCTGTGAGATAGTGGAATAAAAAGATTGTGCTATAGAATGGATTTAGCTGGGCAGGGTAATGGGTTAGGGGCTTTTAGGATTGATGGGTGTTAGAAGATGGCATGAAGATCAGAGTGGTGATGGGCAGAGGGTGATATGGCAGAAGGCAAGGGTGGGGTTACTCTTAGGGAAGATATAGTTCTTACAAGGTAGGCCAGGTCAGGAAACAGACATCACAAAGACTACTGGAACTCTATTGTTGTAGGGTATAATAACAAAATCTTGAAAGTCTGACAGAGCTTTCTTCTGCCCCTCTTATATCAAAGAGAATCAGACAATGGTTGTATTGACTTTCTTTCTCAGTCTTTCTTCTTTTTCAGAGCTAGGTTCATGTTTATTTTACCATTCCTGCATTCCTTCTTCAACTTATCTCTGTACTTTTCTATGGAAGGAGGATTGGCTACCTGAGACTGTCAATAAGAATTCAGACATGTAGAGAACAGCAACCGATCTTCCTGATTATCACCAAGCAATCAGATTAACAAAAGAGGAGCATTCATTAGTGTAACGTTAGAGGCTAGAAAGGGCTCTTGTGTTCGTATGCTGCTTGTAATGTTTCTCTCTTTTTATAAGAATTTTATTAATCTTATTAATAAGATTAATTAATTTTATTAATCTTTTAAAGCAAAGATAAAAACTACAAAAAAGAGGAAAACAGAAAAAAAAGTGGTAAAACAGAAAATGAAAAAATATGTTTTAAGAAATTACAAGATGACTTCCGACTTCCAACAAGAATATACAGCAATTTCCATAATTAATCCCTTACTCTAAATCTAACCAAAATCATATTATTTCTTTAAATCATTCCATAGACACATTGTTAATTCAGGGTAAGCCATTTAACATCACAGTGATCCAAATATACGCCCCAACCACAGATGCTGAAGAAGCAGAAGGAGATCAGTTCTATGAGGATCTGCAGCACCTACTGGATAATACGCCAAAAAGAGATGTTATTTTCATTACACGAGACTGGAATGCTAAGGTGGGTAGTCAAACAACACCTGGAATTACATGCAAGCATGGTCTAGGACAAGGGTCGGAAATGGCAGCTCGCGAGCCAGATCTGGCTCTTTGGCCCCATGACTCTGGCTCTCTCTCTCTCTCTGCCGCCCGACATCCGGAAAGCCGGTCTCAGGAAGCAGCAGGCTTCAGCCCGCCTCTCTGCTCTCCTTTGGCGCGCGCTGATTGGTGGAGGCTCAGAAGGAAGGACGCCTCCACCAATCAGCGTCCCTGTTTCTTCTCCAGGAGAAGAACCCTGGAGAAGAAACAGAGACACTGATTGGTGGAGGCGTTCTTCCTTCTGAGCTTCCACCAATCAGCGTCTCTGTTTCTTCTCCAGGAAACCCCACAAACCCCGCCCCCTTCCACGCGATTGGCCCCCGCCCGCAAACCCCGACCCCTGGCTCTCGAGCATTTCAAAATGTGCACAAGCATGTCAAAATGGCTCCAGGCATAAAAAGTTTGCCGACCCCTGGTCTAGGAGAACAAAATGAAGCAGGACATAGGTTGATAGAATTTTGCCAAGGATATTCACTGTGCATAACAAACACTCTCTTCCAGCAACCTAAAAGACGACTTTATACATGGACTTCACCAGATGGTCGACACCGAAATCACATTGACTACATCCTTTGCAGCCAAAGGTGGCGGACATCTATACAGTCGGTAAAAACAAGACCTGGAACTGACTGTAGTTCAGATCACGAACTTCTTATTGCAAAATTTAGAATCAGACTAAAGAGAATAGGGAAGACCCACAGATCAGTTTGATATCAGCTCACTAACATTCCTAATGAATATGCAGTGGAAGTGAAGAATAGATTTAAGGGCCTAGATTTAGTAGATAGGGTCCCGGAAGAACTATGGACAGAAGTTCGCAACATTGTTCAGGAGGCGGCAACAAAAAATGTCCCAAAGAAAAAGAAAACCAAGAAGGCAAGATGGCTGTCTGCTGAGACACTGGAAGTAGCCCAAGAAAGAAGGAAAGCAAAAGGCAACAGTGAAAGGGGAAATATGCCCAATTAAATGCAAAATTCCAGAGGTTAGCCAGAAGAGATAAGGAATTATTTTTAAACAATCAATGTGTGGAAGTGGAAGAAGATAATAGAATAGGAAGGACAAGAGACCACTTCCAGAAAATTAGAAACATTGGAGGTAAATTCAAAACAAAAATGGGTATGATCAAAAATAAAGATGGCAAGGACCTAACAGAAGCAGAAGAGATCAAGAAAAGGTGGCAAGAATCATCATCATCATTGGCGATCACTCGTAGCTGAGTAAGATTGTCTTCCAAGGGTAAAATTTTAACACTGGATCCGTAAGTGGCTGTAAAGGCCAATTCTGGATCCGCACAACCTCCCACAATGAGGGCATAGGTTTCCAGGAGGGAGACGGACATGATGAGGGTTTGCTTGACGTGCCTTCCTTTTAGCTCTTTTCTCCCTTTCGCCCTGTACTCGTGCTTCTTCAAAGTCCATAAGTAAAGGTACCCCCCGCACATTTGTGCAGTCGTGTCCGACTCTAGGGGCCGGTGCTCATCTCCGTTTGTTAGCCAAAGAGCCAGCGTTGTCCGAAGACGCTTCCACGGTCATGTGGCCGCATGACACGCGCGGAACGCTGTTACCTACCCACTGAAGTGGTACCTATTAATCTACTTGCATTTGCATGCTTTCGGATTGCTAGGTTGGCAAGAGCTGGAGCTAGTGCAGGAGCTCACTCTGCACGCAGGTCTAGGGATTCGAACCTCCGAACTTGCAATCTTCCGATCAACAAGCCTGGCGTCTTACCCGCTGAGCCACCATGCCCCTTAAAGTCCATAGCGCCTTTAATAAAGGCTGACCTCCAATTGAAACGCTCATGAGTTAGGGCTTCCCAGTTCTCAATACTGATATTACATTTTTTAAAATTAGCTTTGAGAGTGTCTTTGAATCTCTTTTGCTGTCCACCAATATTCCGTTTTCCATTCTTAAGTTGGGAGTAAAGTAGCTGCTTTGGAAGACAATGGTCAGGCATTTGAACAACATGGCCGGTCCAGCGAAGTTGATGTTGGATGATCATTGTTTCAATGCTGGTGGTTTTCGCTTCTTCTAATACGCTAACATTAGTCCGCCTATCTTCCCAAGTAATTTGCAGAATTTTTCGGAGGCAGTGTTGATGGAATCTTTCAAGAAGTTGGAGGTGGTGTTTGGGTCCATGTTTCACAGGCATACAGAAGGGTTGGTAGTACAATGGCTTTGTAAACAAGCATACGGAAGATCTGTATAGGAAGGATAATAATATCGGGGATAACTCTGATGGTGTGGTCAGTGAGTTAGAGCCAGACATCCTGAAGAGTGAGGTTGAATGGGCCTTAAGAAGCATTGCTAATAACAAGGCAGCAGGAGACGACGGTATCCCAGCTGAACTGTTTAAAATCTTGCAAGATGATGCTGTCAAGGTGATGTATACCATATGCCAGCAAATTTGGAAAACACAAGAATGGCCATCAGATTGGAAAAAATCAACTTATATCCCCATACCAAAAAAGGGAAACACTAAAGAATGTTCAAACTATCGAATAGTGGCACTTATTTCACATGCCAGTAAGGTAATGCTCAAGATCTTGCAAGGTAGACTCCAGCAATTCATGGAGCGAGAATTGCCAGAAGTACAAGCTGGGTTTAGAAAAGGCAGAGGAACTAGAGACCAAATTGCCAATATCTGCTGGATAATGGAGAAAGCCAGGGAGTTTCAGAAAAACATCTATTTTTGTTTTACTGACTATTCTAAAGCCTTTGACTGTGTGGATCATAACAAATTGTGGCAAGTTCTTGGTGGTATGGGGATACCAATTCATCTTGTCTGCCTCCTGAGGAATCTGTATAATGATCAAGTAGGAACGGTGAGAACAGATCACGGAACAACGGACTGGTTTAAGATTGGGAAAGGAGTATGGCAGGGTTGTATACTCTCACCCTACCTATTCAACCTGTACGCAGAACACATCATGTGACGTGCTGGGCTTGAGGAATCCAAGGCTGGAGTTAAAATCGCTGGAAGAATCATTAACAATCTCAGATATGCAGATGATACCACTTTGATGGCTGAAAGCGAGGAGGAGCTGAGGAGCCTTATGATGAAGGTGAAATAAGAAAGTTCAAAAGCTGGGTTGCAGTTAAACCTCAAAAAAACCAAGATTATGGCAACCAGCTTGATTGATAACTGGCAAATAGAGGGAGAAAATGTGGAGGCAGTGACAGACTTTGTATTTCTAGACACAAAGATTACTGCAGATGCTGACTGCAGCCAGGAAATCAGAAGACGTCTACTTCTTGGGAGGAGAGCAATGACAAATCTTGATAACATAGTTAAGAGCAGAGACATCACACTGACAACAAGGGTCCGCATAGTTAAAGCAATGGTATTCCCTGTAGTAACCTATGGCTGTGAGAGCTGGACCTTAAGGAAGGCTGAGCGAAGGAAGATAGATGCTTTTGAACTGTGGTGTTGGGGGAAAATTCTGAGAGTGCCTTGGACTGCAAGAAGATCAAACCAGTCCATACTCCAGGAAATAAAGCCAGACTGCTCACTTGAGGGAATGATATTAAAGGCAAAACTGAAGTACTTTGGCCACATAATGAGAAGACAGGATACCCTGGAGAAGATGCTGACACTAGGGAAGGTGGAAGGCAAAACGAAGAGGGGCCGACCAAGGACAAGATGGATGGAGGTGACGGACTTGACCGTGGGGGAGCTGGGGATGGTGACGGCCGACAGGAAGCTCTGGCTTGGGCTGGTCCATGAAGTCATGAAGAGTCGGAAGTGACTGAACGAATAAACAACAAAGAGAAATTATAAAAATCACCAAAGAAAATTGCTCCCTCCCCTTATATATAAAGAAAAATAAACAATTATATAAACCTCTAAATCAACTTCCCCCCCCAGAAAGTAACCCATTTATTTAAGTATTTCCTTCCTACCACTATTCTATATATTTCTAGCCATTATTATAAAAATCAAATTATAAAAACATTTAAATTATCTACTTTTATACTTAACAGTGCTATAGCAATCTTAACCCTATTAAACCTAAAACCAAACACTTATTCTTATATCTTATAAATCTTAACAGATCAAACAAACTTTAAATCATTAAAGAAAAATGGAATCATACAAGCCTTAATATCAATCCAACTACATATTCTTAATTTCTTATCCTACATCAAAATATACCAGGACATTTACTTTTGTCCATATTACGCATAAGACATTTTTCGTAAAAGAATTAAACAGTCCAACTACCCCCACTGAAAAAAAAAGCTGCTCAGTAGAAAGCCTCCCACACAACATAGCTTCATTCTCAAAACAATCCTTCAGGAAAACAGCCTTATCAGTATCTTGCAAGTCAAACTTTAACTCCTTCTTCACCAAAGTATGTTCATCGTCTGGCAGTTCTTCAAAGAGACCATTCTCCCTGTCAGGAAAAAAATCCCCCTCTTGATAAACGCCTTCCTCCCCCCACAGAACATCTTCAGCCAGTTGACACATTTTAGCACTGATATTTTCTGCAATATCCCAAATATCTTGCATAATAGCTTGGCGAGTGTCATAGAATATCTCTTTGAAATCAGAACGAAGCCCAGAACAAAGCTCTGTGAAGATTTCCTTAAGGTCGTCCATAAATCAGGCAGTAGATTATGACACCCCCTGGATACTTGACTAACGCAGATAGGAGAAAATAAGTTAATGAAAGGCTTGCGAAGTTATTAATAGAATAATAGAATAATAACTTTATTGTCATCCCACTATACACTATACAAATGCACAATAGAATGAAATTTTTTTGCAGTTGGCTCACAATTTCACTCAAGCAATAAAATACTAATGATAATAATAAAAAACCATAATTACTATAAAATACCCATTCTTATAAAATACCCATTCTTATAAAATATACATTCTTTAACTCACAATTTCAGTGAAACATTAAAATACTAATAAAAATCCATAATTACTATAAAATATACATTCTTTACATATCCAACATATTTCACCTAAAAGAACCTATTTGGCATTCAAGAATCCAATAGCCTGGGGGACAAAGCTGTTTCCCAATCTGGCTGTTCTACATCGGATACAGCGGAACCTCTTCCCAGAGGGTAACAAAGAAAACAAACCATGATGAGGATGGGAGGCATCACTGATGATCTTTCGAGCTCTGGACAAACAGCATGCATGAGCTAAATCTTGGATGAGGGGCAGAGATATCCCAATTATCTTTTCTGCTGCCCTTACCACTCTCTGCACAGACTTTCTATCTGAGGCCCTACAGCCTCCAAACCAGATGGAAATATAGCTTGTAAGTACACTCTCTATAGTGCCTCTGTAAAAAGTAAGGAGAATGGAAGATGGGAGATGTACTTTCTTCATCCGACGCAAAAAGTGCAAACGTTGCTGTGCTCGCTTTACCAAAAATGTGGTATTAAGGGACCAGGACAGACTATTTGTTAACTGGACCCCCAGGAATCTAATGCTACTGACTGACTCCACAGCTATGTTATTGATAAAAAGTGGAGTGTGACTGCACCGGTTCTTCCTGAAGTCTATAATAATCTCCTTAGTTTTTTCCACATTTAAAACCAAGCTGTTTTTATTGCACCACTCCACCAAACCCTTTACCTCCTCCCTATAAGCCCACTCATCCTCACCCCTGATAAGACCCACTACAGTTGTATCATCCGCATATTTCACAATGGAATTGGTGGTATACTTGGTGCAACAGTTCATCAAGTGAAATTAACAAAGAAAAAATGTGCTAACCATCAGCTACAGAGAGTGAAAAGTCAAAACAGCAAATTCAACGTGTAGGAAAAAGTTAAGTCCTTCAAATTAAATTCAAAAATAGTCATGGGGAGATGATTAGACAAGAAGTAAGCCAAAGACTAAAAAAATCTTTTGAAATTAATCCAGAAATAAAGATAGGCACCAAGAGAGTCCGCCTTTTCTTGTTGTAGAAAGCCTGTCTTAGGGTAAGAAAACTTAAAAGTATAAATTGAGTGATTTAGAAATAGGGGGGCTTGACCTAATGTCCTTTTAAGGCTACAAATACGGCTTGGAAATGATGGTTTCCCAGCCTCCATCGTCTCTTACTGGGTCTTCGCTGTTTGCGATTCTCAGGCTGCAAGGTGACGTTTTAGAGGACAAAATGGGATAATTCCAAGCTTTTTCTTAACTCATGAAAAAGCTCTGGGTTTCAGGTAAAAGCCTGAGCCCCCCAAAAATTGTGTTTTCAGTTCTGTCCACACGGAGCTCGTGGACAAGGCTGTTCAGTCAGCCATATTCCCCATCAGAAGCACCATTGTTTGTAATGTTTCTCAATATATAAGGCAGCTACCTGCAAAGAGAAATCAGTGTGTGGACTGTTTAAATGTAAGTGGACACAGACAAAGAACATCAGCAGGGAAGCAGCACTTTTTGCATATAAAAGTCTCTGCTTGGATAAACCTTTGAAAAAACAATTCCCAAATAGAAGGGCTCTTTCAACATTGGTTTGTCACAAATTGGGACCTGGTCATTCTAACTTTCAAGCAATTGATTTCCCTGATGCATCTTTTGGAAAATCAATGCTTTGTTATAGGTGCTTCCTTAACATCCAAAAGGAAGTAGTGAACTCATGATAAAACTCTGGAAACCTGATGGGTAATTTCTATGTGTCCTTCCCTGACAGCAGTAGACTCCTGGGAAATCAAAATGAACACATTTTTATTTTTTTTAAAAAAAAATTTTGCAGTTCAATCGTGTCCGATCCTCGGCGACTGGCAAGGTTTTTCAGAAGTGGTTTGCCATTGCCTCCTTCCTAGGGCTGAGAGAGAGTGACTGGCCCAAAGTCACCCAGACAGCTTTCATGCATAAGGCGGGACTAGAATGCACAGTCTCCCGGATTCATGCTTAGAGTAGGTTAATAGAAATAAATGAGACTTAATTTAGTGTACTGCAAATATGACTCTGCTATATTTAGTTACCTAGGATGGTTATTTAGAACAGGATATCCAACTCACTCAAAAACAAAAGTTTGCATACATATTTTAAAAGTATCAAATACTGCACCTTGCAATTTGAATTTCTTTGTAGAATTTAATTTTCAATATAGCACCGTCATTTTTCAATTAACTTAGATAGGGGGAAAAAAACATGTTACACACATGAAATGAATACCACAGGTTCCAAAGATATTTCCTGAGATTTTCAGTCACAGTGATCTGAGAAATTCAATGAATGTAAATATATCAACATTTTATTTCAGTGCTAACAATCATAAATCTAAAATAGTCTTGTTCTTATTTCTTCATACACTGAAATTGTAAAGGAGGTCTCTCTGTTTTGACACTTAAAATTAATAATAGTTAATTATAATTATTGATTTTAATTAATTAAAATTATTGAATGTTTAAATGCAATAATTTCTTAAAATGTTTGAAAAATTATACCATTTTTTTATATACTGAAATTATGTTACACCATTCCTGAATAGCACTAGCTTAAATCAATAATGGCTTTAAGTCTACACAATTGTTTCTTTTATGCTGAAGGTTCATGCAGCCAGATGTAGTATTACTCTACCACCTTCTTCATTAAAACTCATTTTATTTTTTTCAATGCTTTCTGTTTTTCTCAGATATTTTAATTTTTAGCTGATCTTGTTCCAAAGGTGAGCCTTTGTTCTTACAAGTAACTGGGCCGTATAGTATTCTTTCCCTCTTGCACTGGGAGAAGCTCATTTGTAAATATTTCTGTAGATTCGTTGCTCTTTTTATGGGGATTTTCTGAGCCCTGGGATTACAGAAAAGGGGCAGTGCTGAAACTGAACAAGATTCCTTCAAGTTGCAAGTTTTCACATAATTGTCAGCAACTGGATATGGACCTAATACACTGTACAATCAGAGTAACATTGGTGTTGCCCACATATGTCTGTGTCAGAAACAATGGATAAATTGGATATGGAAATATATGCTAACAAAGTCACACAATAATTATAATAATGACTATCTGTTGCCCTCTGCTAGTCTTCACTTGAGAAAAATTAGTAGGTTTGATATTTCATTACTGGGGGGAAAAACCCTCTCATGACACCTGCACAGTACAGTAACTATTAGCCTTGCCCTTCCAACATAGATTGAATCGTAGAATTGAAGTAGAGGGATTACGTGGTTCATTACTGGTTTTATGCCAAAGAATGCTCCCAAAGCTTCTCTTTCCCTTTATTTAAAGGGCAGCCAAAGAGACTAAGGCTAAAAGAAAACAGCTTTATCATAGCAAAATCGGGATAATATTTCAACTGTGACCTATGTTTTTTAGAGCTACTGTGCAATGCTGCAAACTCATGAAACATTAATATTTCTAAAGAACATCCATGTGAGTGGATAAGCTGACAATTATTTCTCAAGCCGCTACTGTCATACCTGTATAACATAGAAGCTAACTTGAAATTTACAGTAAGTCCAATATAATTTTCAACCAAACTTTTATTTGACCACTTGTTTTGGGGTGTTTGGTGTATTTTTAAAATAACTGAGTGTTTTTGGATATTTGGTGTTGTTTTTGAAGCAGGCACTGAACTAACATGTCTCCACTGATAAAAGGCATACAACCTTTAACAAAGATCTGAAGAGCAAATCAGGTTGTCTTAAGAATGTTGGTGTATTATTCTTTTGAGGAGTTAGTCTCAGCAATAAAGCCTTATTAGGTAATCATCTACAAACTTTAAAAGGTCAGGCAGCATGTGATCCAGGCTGAAGAGTTTAAAAGAACCTGCCTGCCTGCCCCGCCTTCCTGCTTGCTGCTTCTGCTTGTTTATACTTCTGTTTGTTTCTACTACTTGGTATGTGGATTTCATAATCCTTCCAGGGATCTGGAAGAGGACTGCAAATATCTGTTTATATGAGTAACAAATATGACTGCAACTAAGTTACTAAAATGACTGGTGTCATTAATTGGTCTCTGGTGCTGATTGCTTTCTGATACTCTGTGTGTGGAATAAAACACACACTCCAACAGGTTATGGGCCCAGAAAGCATGAGGAGAGACCAGCTCAGCGGCAGCCTGTTTGCATCTGAAGAAAAGTAAAAAAGGCAAGTGAAGTGTTTTTCTCTTTGAAGTTACTGGGAGGCTTCTAGCAGCTATCTGTCTGAAGAAAAGCTAAGCTGAGGAATTTACGAGGTGCTTAGTGAAGATAGAAGCCATGGCTGATTATCAGTACTCAGGAATGCTACTCCAGCATTTATCACATTCTAATTATATAAACTGGAGTTTGAAAATGGAAATGTATCTTCAGAGGGAAGATTTATGGGCCCCCATCGCTGAGCCTACTCCAGCAAATCCTTCCAATGCATGGCTGAGGCTGGATGAACGTGACAGAGCATCAATTATTTTGGGTGTTGAAGACAATCAGCTAGTAAATGTACATAGTTTACAGTCTGCAAAAGAACTGTGGGAGGCACTAAGAGATTTGCATATCAAAGCAACATCTGGAAGCAAGGTTTCTCTAACTATAAAACTGTATAAGGCTTATCTGTCTGAAGAAGGGAGCCTGCCTGAACATTTGCATTTCATTCAGCAGCTGTTTGTAGAACTGCAAGAGAGAGGAATGGAGTTTACACCTCTAACAAAAGCATACATTACTTTATCCTCACTGAATGAAATATGGGATATGTTAATTTGCACTCTGGAAGCAATGCCCGAGGCTGAACTTACTCCTTCGTATGTTTCTGGATGGCTGATTGCTGAATGGGAGAAGAGACAGGAATGGCACTTGGCTCCACCCACTTCATCTGATAAGCTACAGCGTGGAAAAGCAGGGAAGAGCAATCAAGTTGAGGCCACAGCACTAGCCAGCAAATGGTGCTTCAATTATGGCTCACCTGGACACTTGCAGAAAAACTGTAATTTATTGCCCAAAGAGCGAAAGACAGGAAAAAAGAACAAAGAGGCAACGTGAAAGAAGACTCTTCAAACAACACATATTACACATGTTCATGAAAAATATGACTGATTTCTGGGTGTTAGATTCTGGTGCTAATTGTCATTTCTCAAATTGTAAAAATTCCTTTGTTTCACTGTCTAAAACTAATAGACAAAGTGTTTCTATGGCTGATGGATCTACAATAGATATTATGGGTCAATCTGACATGTATGTATCTTGTTTGGGAGAAACTGTTAAAGGTGTGCTGTTTGTTCCTAAATTGCAAACTAACCTTTTATCTGAAGCCAAATTAGTAGCAGCTGGATATGTCATAACGTTTAAGAAAGATGGCTGTGAGATATGTAAGAATGGTAAGTTGTATGCAACTTGTGTACAAAGAGATTCATTGTACATAGTACAGAATGCTAAAAGTCAAGCAAAAGCTGTAATTGGCAACATCCCAATTCATGATCAGTGCATACACTTGATGCATAGGAGATTTGGTCATGCAAACTTCAGATACATAACACAAATGCCACAGTTATGTGTTGACCTGAAGTTGAAACTTTGTGATGAATATCTATACTGTGTAGTTTGCAAGGAATGCAAAACACAGAAGGCTCCTGTGAGTAAGCACAGAGACAGAGTTCCAACTAGACTGTTGTGGGTCTTCCGGGCTGTGTGGCCGTGTTCTGGAAGTTGTGGTTCCTAACGTTTCGCCAGCATCTGTGGCCAGCATCTTCAGAGGGCAGGAGCACAGACAGAAGCAAAATCTCTGTGTCACACAGAGATTTTGCTTCTGTCTGTGCTCCTGCCCTCTGAAGATGCTGGCCACAGATGCTGGCGAAACGTTAGGAACCACAACTTCCAGAACACGGCCACACAGCCCGGAAGACCCACAACAGCCATTGAACTCCGGCCGTGAAAGCCTTCGACAATACATTCCAACTAGACCTCTTGAAACAGTTCATTGTGACATAATTGGTCCTTTTGCTCCAAGTTTGGGACAAGCAAGATTCATAATGACCATAATTGATTATTTTTCAAGATATACATTTATCTATATGTTGAAACATAAAGATGAGGCATTTGATAAATTTAAAAGTTTTGTAATGTAGGCAAATGGAAAATTTCCAAAACCTGTGTCTGCCCTACAATGTGATTGAGGAGGGGAATTTCTTTTTAATACTTTTAGAAAATTCCTAACAGAGAAAGGGATAGAACAAATTCTTTCTACCCCTTACACTCCTCAGCAAAATGGAGTTGCTGAAAGGAAAGGTAGAATGCTTCAAGAAGCTATGATGTGTTTGCTTAAAGATGCAAAATTACCTTTTAAGTTTTGGGGTGAAGCAGTAGCAACTGCCTGTTATGTTCAGAACAAACTATTTAATTGTGATTGAGGACACTCCATTTCATTTGTTTTATGGTGTGAAACCAAAAGTGAACCATCTCAGAGTTTTTGGCAGTGCAGCATGGGTTCACATACCAAAGTAACAGAGGAGAAAAGGAGCTTCCAAAATAAAGAAAGCAATTTTTGTTGGGTATGAACAAAGCCAAAGAAGCTACAGGTTCTTATTAGGCAATAACTTGATTATAAGCAAGAGTGCTTCATTTGCAGAAAAAAACTGGGAAAAAATAAATTCCAGTTCTCAGGTTGATTTGAAATCAGGGCAAAGACAGGAACTTGCTGAGAACATTTTGCAAGATTCTTTGCCAGGTGAGTTCATTAAACAAGAGGAGCAATCTGAAAATCTGTCTGATGAGACAGATGATACTCAGGAAAGTGATGGAAGACAGGTTGTTAATCCTGTTAGCCCTGTCCTACCTCGCAGGTCACAGAGGAGTAATAAAGGTGTTCCTCCTCAACATTTTGAGGTGGATATGGTTAAATCTTTCCATGTTTACTCTGAAACAGAGTCTTTACAGCAAATAAATGATGAGCCACCTGAGATTGCAAAATGCTGGTATGATGCAATGCAACAGGAATTAAATTCCTTGAAAGAAAATAAAGCTTGGAAATTAGTTAATCTACCTCCCAATGAACGTTGTCTGGGTTGTAGATGGGTCTTCAAACTGAAGGAGGATGCTGGTGGGAAAGTTCGGGAGTACAAAGCAAGGTTAGTTGCTAAGGGATTTTCTCGGGGAGAACATATTGACTTTGAGAAAACCTTTGCACCTGTTGCAGGGGGTGAATCAATCAGATTGTTGCTGAGGGTTGCTGCACTAAGAGGAATGTCAGTCCATCATTGTGACGTTGAAACTGCATTTTTGTATGGTGAGTTGGACCAGAGATTGTACATACAACGGCCACCTGGTTTTGAACAAGGTAAAAATTTGGTGTGCGAACTAGAAAAATCAATCTGTGGTTTGAAACAAGCAGCTCACTGCTGGAACCTAAAATTAGATGAAAAACTGCGAAGTTTTGGTTTTGAAAAAGGAAAAGTAGATCCATGTCTTTATGTTGAGAAAGACAAACAAAGTTTTATGCATTTGTGTTTGTATGTTGATGATTTACTGTTACTTACTTCATTAGACAAACAGAGACATGATTTTGAAATGTACATGAAGAACAATTTTACGTTTAAGAATCTTGGTATAGTAACAAATTACTTCGGCTTGGAAATATACAGAGAAAAGGATGGTAGTTTCCTGATAAGCCAAAGTAATAAGATCAAGAGACTCCTAGAGGAGTTTAACATGCAAGAAGGTAAATCAGTCTTAACCCCTATGCTTCCTGAATTCCAGAAGGAGGTGGGAGAACCTGAATTATCTGAGGCAGATGGGTTTAGATCTATGATTGGAAGTTTATTGTACATTGCAAATAATTCTCGCCCAGATATTTCTAATGCTGTTTCAATTTTAAGCAGACAAGTAGTAAAGCCAACTTCTACTGGGAAAGCAGCATTGAAAAGAATATTTAGATATTTACAAGGCACAAAGAATTACTGTCTGAGGCTTTCTGCTTCTGGGGCAGGAGAGTTACAGGCATATGCTGATTCAGACTGGGGAGCAGACCTCAATGATCGTAAGTCCACTTCTGGAGCTATTATACAGTATGTTGGCTCAACAATTGCCTGGCATTCTAAGAAACAAAAACTTGTTGCTCTATCTACAGCAGACACAGAATTTTATAACCTAGTGCAAATCTGTAATGAGATTGTATGGTTTAAACAATTATTAAAAGATATAGGCATGGAATTGCACCAGCCTGTAACTGTTTCTGAAGATAATCAAGCTTGTATTCATATGGCTCAGTCTGAGAGTTGTAGAAACAGAACTAAGCATATTGACATATGATGCTATCATGTCAAGGATTTAATAGCCAAAGGTGAAATCGTGTTAAAGTATTGTGACTCAAAAGACATGATTGCTCATTTTCTAACAAAGCCCCTTGCTGCAGGAAAACACAAGGAGTTAACTGAAAAAATTGGGTTGCGACTTACACCTCTAGCATAATAAGAGGAGTGTTGGTGTATTATTCTTTTGAGGAGTAAGTGTCCTGACTTCGAGTGAAGGAAAACACGCTGAGACTTGGAGTTGAAGCTCTTGTGCTTTATTGTCCTACTCTACAAGAGTAAACTAAACTAAAATGAACTAGTAATGCTCAGAGAAGGGTCCAAGAAATCAGGGCGGGGCCTTCTTTAGCCTTTTGGGAGGAAAGCAAAGCGATTCAGTACTATGCATGCATTTCTCCCACTGGAGGGAGCCCCCTCCTTCTTCGCCAGTTATCTCCCTGACAGTAAGTCACAGCAATATAGCCTTATTAGGTAATCACCTTCAAACTTTAAAAGGTCAGCCAGCATGTGATCCAGGCTGAAGAGTATAAAAGAACCTGCCTGCCCCCCCCTTCCTGCTTGCTGCTTCTGCTTGTTTATACTTCTGTTTATTGCCACCAATAGCACCTGCTGAACCCATAGATGTGGAGGCATTAGAACTAGATCAGAGTCTCTTGAATATAGACAGCCATGGCAATGAAGAACAATATCTACAACCGAGGGAGAAGAGAGTTGATCTATATAATAATTGTATTTTTTGGGGAAGTATTGATAACATTGCACCAGTCCCAGAAATGAAATGACTATCAAAATCCACGCCCTATAATCAATCGCACCATATAGTTCATCTTGGACCGGAGAGATCAAAACCAGTGGCAATCCGGAACCATGTGGTCTAATGTGAGATAAGTTATATAAAAATTCTATCCTGGAATATAGCCGGCTGGCATCGTAATAGAGAACTCAGTATATCCAGCCCCCTGTATGGTAAGGACATAGTGATGCTGCAAGAAACATGGACAGCAGATGATCTCTTACTGGATGGGTATTATTCCTTTAAATTGGGAGCAACCCTGGGAAGAGGTCCAGGAAGATTAAAGGGAGGACTAGGCACCCTCATCTCTACCTCCTTAAGAGTAGAACCTAAACTTATATCTTCATTAAGGCAAATGGCCCTATTTTGCTAGATTTAGGATCGATCTCTCTCCTACTCATTAATGTCTATCTTTCCCCATTACAAAGAAGAGATGAGGTCAGTGCAGTCTGGATAGAATTAGAACAGTATATTGAAGATCTCCTCCTAGGATACCCTGAAGCCATGATAATATTGAGGGGTGATTTTAATGCTAGGATGGGACCAGATGACACCACATTATATACCAAATTCCATCAATACCCTCCTACTCAAGAGAATGATTCAATCTGCTCCCTCCCCATGCGACTGTCCAAAGATAATAAGTCCAACTATGCAGGACTATGTCTTGCAAAAATGCTGAACAAATTCAACCTATACACACTAAATGGCTCCATTAAAGGGGACCACCCTGGGGAATTTACATTCATGGCAGGAACAAAGACAAGTACAATAGACTATATGCTAGTCACTAAAAATGTATTACCCTACGTGGAGAACTTTAATGTATTACCTCACTTTGATAGTGACCACCTTCCACTCTCCTTGAACCTGAAGCCTCCTAGACGGCAGATACAGACTGAAACTCTGTTTACCCCTGATATTTTTTTTAGGTAGCCAAGCAAGATGCCGGGTCAAATGGTCTCTACAACTTGACAAAAAGCTGAAGAAGATGCTTGCTGAGAACAATATGCAGGAATGTCGATCGGCCTTCATAACAACCAAATTCATCCAAGATCCTTTGAATTTATATAAAACGCTAATACAAAATTTACACCCCTTATTAGCTTATGACTCTACGTCCTCTCCTAAAAGATCTAAAAATGTATCAAAGCCATGGTTCAACAAAGAATGTGTGGATGCTAAGAAAGCCCTCACTGCCATTTACCATCAGTATAAATCACAGATAGGAGACAACAATAAAAGTATGGAGAGCCTTAAACTTCTACTCACCCTCAAAAAGCAGTACAAACGTTTAGTGGCTGAAAAGAAGAAAAAAGACATAATAGCTACTTGGAAATGTTTAACTGAAGCAGCAAAGCTAAAGAATTCATCTCTTTTCTGGCAGACAATATCCAATAAGATGTATAGAACCTCTACCTTAACAGACTCTCATATACCCCCAGAAGTCTGGGAAGTACTGTACATTTCCAGATGATGTATGAGGAGTCATCTAACCAAATAGCATTGAAAATGAAGGAAGACAAAATATTAATTCAAAACAATTCTATAAATATACAAAATAAGAAATTTATTAATAACTGGGAAAGAAATTTAGGCCATAAGATTCAACTTGAAACATGGGAAAAAATTTGGCAAAAAGATTTAAAATTTACTCTGAACTATAATATGAAAGAAAACTTTTACAAAATGATGTATAGATGGTATATAACACCAATTACTTTATCCAAAATGAATAATAGTATATCTGATAAATGTTGGAAATGTAAAAAAAGAATCAGGAAGCTTTTTCCATTTATGGTGGTCGTGTAAAGAAACAAAAAATATTGGAAAATAATACATCAAATAATAAGTGAAATTCTAAAAAAAGATTTAATTATGGAACCGGATATGTACCTATTAGGGTTTATAAAACCTGAGATATATAAAGAATATGGAAAATTATTATTTTATTTAATAATTGCAGCAAGAATCACATTTGCGAAATATTGGAAAGAAGATTATATACCCACAAGTGAAGAGTTGTTATTAAAAACAATGGATTTAATTCAAATGGCAAAATTAACAGATTTATTAAACAACAAAAATCAAGAAGAATTTAATTTATGCTGGGATCCATTTTATAGATATATAGAAAAAACTAAAAAAATACAAATAATAAATTAATTGTAAATAAGATATAGGTTAGTAAAAATAGTAACTATGTAGAATTTATTATAGTAAATTTTTTGAAGAGAAAGTTGGGAGTTCATTTTATTTTGTTGTTCTTTATATGTTGTATTTTGTATTTCTGTATTGTTTACTTTAAAATTAAGTTAATAAGTAAAAAAGGAAGAAAGAAACAAAGGAAAAGGGATTCTAGAAAGAGAAGAAGGTTAGAGTAAGTAGAAGAACGGGAAAAAGAAAGAAATAATTTAAAAAGATATAAATAATTAGAGAAATAAAAACAAATTGGTAAGATGGAAGGTAAAAAAAAGGTTTATAGAAATGTTTTATCAAGGTAGAATAAAGGTAGAGGAAGGAAAGAATGGAAGGAAGAAATTGCAAGAAGGGTAAAGAAGAGAGAATAAAGGAAGAAGAAATGAGAAATATATTTGAAAGGTATTTAGAACATTTATGTATAAAGCTAGAAAGTGATATAATATATGGTTGTGTTAGAGTTGTATGTTTTGTTAGTCTTGAATTAAATGTTTGTAAATGTTAATAAAAAAAAAGTCAAAAAAAAAAAAAATGAAGGAAGACCTACCAGACTGGCCCCCTGTATCAGCGCACGAAATTAAGTTGCTTATAGGACAACTTAGAAAGAGGAAGGCCCCGGGTGCTGACCTTATACCCCTAGAATTATTAAAGAACAACTTGGAGTGGTGGACTCCAATCTTAGCATCACTCTTTACTTTTATAGATTCCACTGGACAGATACCTGAGGATTGGGGCGTGGCTATCATAGTTCCAATTTTCAAGAAGGGTAAGAGAGATGACCCCGCAAATTATAGTCCAATAAGCCTATTAAATATAATTAGTAAGCTCTATGCCAAACACCTATATGAAAAATTAAAGGTCTGGCTGGATCAGGGAAACCTGATAGCTGATGAACAGGCACGGTTTAGAGAAGGTCGAGGCACTATTGAACAATATGTGATTTTACAGCATTTAATTGAAAAATATTCATCGAATAAAATAACAGCACTTTATGCTGCCTTCATAGATCTGAAGGCAGCTTTTGGTTTGGTGTCTAGAAATAGACTCTGGGAGAAGCTGGAAGCAACATCAATTGATCGCAGGCTTCTCCATCTAATTCGTGCCCTATACACAAATACAACCCTCAAGATTAGGTGCAATAGGCAAGGGGCGCTCTCGAAGCCAATAAAAGTCCAAAAGGGGGTGAAACAGGGATGTATTTTGGCCCCCCTACTTTTTAACTTTTATATCAATAATTTGGTGAACTGCTTAAACAAGCCAGAATTCCACCCTCCCAAATTAGGAGATCACAGAATTGCTACGCTACTATATGCAGATGATGCTGTAGTCCTATCTAGAACTCCCATAGGACTCAAAAGAGCTCTGAAATCTTTGGCTCATTATTGTAATAGCGAGAAGCTGGAAATAAACTATGAGAAAACCAAAATAATGGCATTCGCAAAAAGACCAAAATGTAACTCATGGAATATCCGCAAACACAAAATAGAGCAAGTGACCAGTTTTAAGTACTTAGGCATAGTTATTCATAATACAGGTTCGCGGAAAGCTCACTGCGAGTACTAATTTATCAGGAACAAATTAGTATATAAATATATAATGGAAAATTGGACGGAAAGTAAGAAGTCTCTTTTTTTGGGGGGGGAGGGGAAGAAGTGTGAAGGTAAAGTAAAGTAGAACAGAAAGAGTAAGGAAGTGGAAGTAAAAGAAGGGAAGAGAGGGAAGAGGAAGAAAAGAAAGAAAGAAAGACTGAGTAAGTAGGAAGTTGGTTAGGTTGGGTGATTTAGTCAGAGAAGGTTTTAAATAAATTAAGTTAATGTTTTGTTTTGTTTTTTTTTTCTTGGTTAGATAAGTTTAGATTAGGCAAAGGTTAGATAGTATACAAAAGGTTATAGTTTAGGATATTAGTTTAATGTTAGGTTATACTTTTATGTATTGTGCGTCTTTGTATTGTATTGTATTGTATTGTATTGTGTGTTGTATTATCTATTGTATATAATAAAATTTATTTTAATAGAAATTGAAAAAAAAATATAAATAAAAAATAAATAAATAAATAAATAAATAAATAAATAAACAATCGGCTAATGCTATTCTAAAATTCTTCCGATATAAGGGGGGATCGTATGTCCCAGCAGCACTTAAACTCTTTCGGGCCAAGTCTTTAGCCTAACTCCTTTACGGGACGTTAGTCGGCCCCTCTCTTTCATGCTTCACATTACTGGAAAAAGTACAAGCCAAATTTATCAGAGCATTACTTCAGATGCCTAGATGTGTGTCAAATGCACATCTACGACTTGAAACTGGCATGGTTAGGGTTGTTTCTAGAGTGTGTCTAGCCTCTTTAATCCTTTGGCTAAAGTTCGAACTATACCCTAAGGGCCTTGTACCTCTTATCTTTCAAGACAATTTTCAATCTTCATGGATCAAGGCCATAAATGCAAACCTTCTAAAGCTAGGATATTCACCAGCCACTCTCCTTGAGATGGATTATAACCGAGCAAAGCTAGAGCTAAAACAAAGGATAATGGATATAGAAAGACAAGCAGACATAGGTAAGGTGCCACTTTTTCTGTCTCCTCCTCATAAAAAATATATTGTTTCTGCTGCCAGCTATCTTGAGCAACTTGAAATTCCTTTCCTCCAGAAAGCCTTTTCATTAGCTCGCTGCCATGCTCTCCCTTTTGCAGTGTTGGAGGGAAAA
This sequence comes from Charina bottae, assembly GCA_023362775.1. Classification (NCBI taxonomy): domain Eukaryota; kingdom Metazoa; phylum Chordata; class Lepidosauria; order Squamata; family Charinaidae; genus Charina; species Charina bottae. The sequence goes on along the minus strand of JALMGJ010000008.1, from coordinate 21,793,600 downwards.
TATAAAAAAATTCCATTGGCCGCAAGACTTTGCCCATGTGACTCAGGAGAGGTCGAAACTATAGACCATGTCTTTTTACACTGTGATTTTTACAAAGACATTCGTATTAAATTCATTACACCGCTCATTATTAAACACCCTGGACGTACAGATTCAGAGTATACGCAATCGCTGCTTATAGACGAGACTTCTGCAGTTACGGCACAGGTTGCGAGGTTTTGTGCCACAGCAATGAAGATCCGACATACCAAGAGAGGCCAATCTCTGTAATTTCTTGTATTCAGCTGTAAATTTTATAGTTTTATCTGTGTTTGCAATATGGCCGTGAAGTAGGCTTTTATGTCTTTTATCTTGTGTTTAATATACTTTTAAAATTCTGTATTCTTGGGTGGTTGGGATGGGCCACACCTTGGATTTTATGCATGGAGATGGATAGATGGTAAATGTGTTTTAATTGATTTAATTGGATTTTAATATATATTTTATTGTATGTTGTTAATGCTCTAGGTGTGAGTATGTTTATCTCACAAAATAAGTCCAATATTGTACTGGTCTACGACTGCAATAAAGTGATTGAGATTGAGATACTTCTGTTTGTTTCTACTACTTGGTAAGTGGATCTTGTAATACTTCCAGGGATCTGGAAGAGGACTGTAAATATCTGTTTATATGAGTAACAAATATAACTGCAACTAAGTTACTAAAATGACTGGTGTCATTAATTGGTCTCTGGTGCTGATCACTTTCTGATACTCTGTGCAAGAAAACACACACTGCAACAAAGAATGCCTCTGGTGTCTATGGTATGTTGGTTCTAGGAGCATTAAAGAAACAACTTGAATATTAAGGCTGGTACTTTGCTTTTCAGCACACTACTATTCCATTTATTATTATTCCTAATATTATTTACTTGAAAGATTCTGATAATTAAAAAATAAAAGCTGATAGGGAGCTAGGCAGTCCCCAAGGCAGGAAATATTGCCAGGCCTGCTAGCTTTCTGATATTTGGCTAAGAATATAGGATATTATATTGGAAGGTGGATGGATATAGAATTAAAATATCAGCAAGAAGGGAATAGGCCATTATCTAATACAGGGGTTAAACAATCTGTGGTCTTTCAAATATTGCTATACTATAACTCCCAGCAGCCATAACCAGCATGGCTCTAGTGTGAGGGTTGCTGGGAATTCAACAATGGGGAGGACCATGAGTATCCTGTCCTTACTTAGTAATCCAGTAATCAGATAAAAAGCTATCATACATCTCAAAGTTGTTTCAAATTCTGTTGAAGCAATCTTATGTTTTAACTTTTATAAAATAGGCATAGACAACATAGAAGTGTCAGTGTAAATGCTGCCTAATTGTGCATACTGTACATTTAGTTGATATACTAAATAAAAATATCAGCAACTGTTCCTTTTCTGATATTCCTAGATTCAAGGTACTGACCACAGTTACACAGGGAATTATTGCCTTAGCACAACTGCCTGCTTCCTGAGTAATCACATTGTATACTTTTCACATAAAGTGATGTTAATCTTAATTCCTCTAACATGTGCCCAGAGGAATATTCTGCCGGAACATCAGAAATAAACTAGATTAAAAACAGCATTGACTTCACAAAGATTTTAGATCAGGAAAAGGCTGGTGAAAGCATATTTACCAGAGTCCCTCTGGTGGGAGGAGATGGGTGGTGACAAATCAAATCAAATCAAATCAAATCAGTTTATAGCCTTTTAATATATTGTGTATTATGTATGTGTACATTATGTATTGTATCGTATTTTATTTTTATTTTGTAAATCAATTTGCTACCTTTTATGATGAGAAGTAGCTAATTAAATGAGGAGGAGGAGGAGGAGGAGAGGAAGATGCGAGAGGACAAATTTGAAAATATAAATATATATGATCATTATATCAATACAAATTGTCATATTATTTTCTCAGTTGTTTTGAAAATGGATCTCCCCATGAAATAAAATTGTTAAATGTAAGGAAAAGCTGTGTAATTAATAATAGGGCTAATAATGGCACTTCAGATTTGGAGCAAAAAGGTACTCAAAGAGCGACTCTTATATCACAAATGTTTACCCTAATCACAAATACCAATCTGAGAGGAGAAATTCCAGTTGCTGAATTAAAATACTTTTGGTCAATCCCTAAAGGCCTGTCTACCATTCAAAAAGCCCAGCAATGCAGTAACTTTTCAAAACTTTAAAAAAGTAATTTTTCAACTATTTCATAAAGTTTAGAAGTAAGAGTAATCCCATCAACCTCCACCATGGACTTCTTACAAGGAGGAATGAAATGCTAGCTAGACTTAATTCTGTCGATCTTTCTTCCCATTATGAGCCACCATAGAGCTGAAATACCCAAATCCACTTCCAGCAGGAGTTGTGGCAGAAATCTTTTTTAATCTCTAATGTGGGCACACATATTGGGATGCATGTGGACAAAATTTTCTAGAAAAGTACATGAAGGACATTATTTGCTCTTTACAGACCATGTAATTCATTGGGTTATGGAGAAACCAGAATGGTTTTGAATGGACAGCAGGATTTTATTGGAGGCAAATACCGTCATGTTCTATGCCTACCAGGCTTCCAGATAAATGTAAATGAAAATATTATTAAAAAGTATCATAAAGCTAAAAGACCCAGAAAAAAAACATAACATGGTACAATAACATACAATTAAAAAGCAGGTGGCACTACTTGGCCAAACTTGTCTGGATCTGGATGCCCATTAGTATCTGGATGGGAACCCTCCAAGGAAACCCAGGGCTGTAAACCGGAGTGGAGTACCAAAAAAATCCCAGAAGGTGGCAATGGAAAACCACAATACACACTGCTACCAAGAAAACTACATGACAAGTCCATAAAGTCACCAGAAGCTAAGATGGACTTGAAGGAGACCTAACTTTATTTGGTTCACACCATGTTGGCTTATTACCAACAGATTGTTACAAATAGTTAACAGAATCAAAGAGATACAGTCAAATCAATATGGATTTTTACATTAATCTCATCTGCATGCTTTGGACAATTATTCAGTAGAAAATTAAAAGGATTTACAGACAGGTCCAGTACTTTCATTGCTCAGCACAGCAAGCCAGATGTCAAGAGCTCCTGGGTGTTGTTCTGAGCTGCTGTTCTAATTTGTTTTCAAATTACCTCTCTGAGACCTTGTTTATTCATCTGTAAAAATTGCTCAATGTGGATATTTATTGCAGAGGTATGCAAATATATGTGATTTTATGAAAGCCTTCCTTCCTTCCTTCCTTCCTTCCTTCCTTCCTTCCTTCCTTCCTTCCTTCCTTCCTTCCTTCCTTCCTTCCTTCCTTCCTTCCCTCCCTCCTTCCTTGTTTCTATAACTATTAGGTTAAATACCAAAATCATAATTCAATCTTGGTAGAGTTTAATCCAACCCCGTTTTCAATAATGCATTGCCTTGCTGCTAGTTTTTATCAATTTTCCTGCTTCCACATATTAGGGACTTCAAAGGTGCAAGTTATTGTCCAATATCTTTGATCGCAACCTTAGCATGTAGGCTGCTGAATGTGCTACATAAATAATATATTCTGTACAGTCTACTTTTATAAAAAGACATTAGGATTCTGATAACATTAGATTACTTGTGGATATTTTAGCAATTCAGTCTGAGAACATTTCAAGAAACTGCTGTTGTGGCTTCATTGGATTTGGAAAAAGCTTTTGATATGTACAGATTAAATGTTTAAATAAAAATAATATTTATATATCCTTTGTGGGATAGATTATAAATATTACAATCTATCCAACAGAACTATTTCATCATTGTTGTTTTAGACATTTTCATCTTTAATTCTTGATTTTTTGAGATGCCAGGAAATCAAATCACGTTTTTAACACAAGTGCACACACACAGACACACATATGTATTAGGTTTAAAACATCATTCATATAAATCAACTATAGAGTTGATCAGACAAATGGTAAGAGAGTGACCATCTTTATCTAATCATTTATATTGGTTGTACATATTTCTTATCACCCAAGAGCTTTTCATCATCAATCAGCTTTCTCTTTATGTCTGTCTTAAACAATCTTCCTTAGACCTCATTAATTTCCTTCCCAGCCATCTGGATGCACTGCACTTAAGGTGTGAGTCTAATATTCCATTTTAGGTTCTTGTTTCCTAAGCATGCTTTCTAGTTGATGTTTCCAAGAGACAGTCAATCAGACTTTTATTTTACTTCAGTCTAATGGAAGAGATGAAACTTCATCTAGCTGACACTGTATAATTTAGAGGCACCTTTGAAACCCAGCCATTTGCTATGGGGAAACAGACCTGCTTCTTCATTATTCAAGCACAAAGATGAAATAAGGAAAATATTTCAGAATCCCTGCTTTTAAGAAGTGTCATGTATACATTTATAATTTCAAGACAGCCTATCCAAAAGAAAATATTTTCCAATATAATATTGTTCCTATATTTTTCAGCTCATAATGGCCTGCAAAAATATGGATGTATGTATTTAATTTATTAAATAAACTTAGTGGCTTGCTAAATAAAAAAACATAAACTTTATCAAATAAGACAAATATAACAACAAAATAAATACAATACAGTTAATCCAAGACCAGGATACAATCGTTCAGTCATAAAAGCAGAATGGTAGAACTGAAGTTGAAATAAACATTTGGAGAAATGAACGAAAGATCAAAACCAAACAAACCACATTATGAATTAGTATAGTGTGTGACCCCAGTCAACATTTTTTTTTATCTTAATGGGGTCTTTGTGTTGCTAAATGGGGAAAAACATGGGAAATTGCTTATTCCATACCAGGTCCTCTCTTGTCTCTCCTGCAGCAGTGTCCAAGGTCTTGAGTTTTACTTCATCATCTGCTGCCCCTTTTTATGCTGGGAATACCAACAAATGTGGAATTTCTGCTTATAAAATAGGCACTTGCTCTACCAGTGAGTTTATAAGGGAACCCCAATGTAGGAGAGAGTCTATGGTAGCTAAAAATAGAAGGAATCTGGTAGCACCTTTTCAGACTAATGAAGTATATTAAAAGGCTTGGCCACTCCATCAGTCTGATAAGGTGAGCTTATTATTACTCATGAAAGTTTATGCTTTTTGATAAAAAATTTTAGTCTGAAAAGGTGCTACCAGAGTCATTCTGATTTAAGGTAATCCCATGTACATCCTCCTGAGTGTCTTACAAAAATGGAATGGTAAAAAGAGAAAAAATGAATAATATAACTAAATTGCCTATCCTTTGTAGATATTCATTGTAACGGTATTTAAATTGATTAGGGTTTAGTGTACACTTATGTTAGTTCTTGGGCTATAAGAAGTTGGATGTTTTTTGGGGCATCTTCTAGTAATCACATGAATCTTTTAGATGGCCTGCCTCCTATATTTAAATAATATTTTAAAGGTATTAATACAGATAGTCCTCACTTAATGACCATTCATTCAGTGACTGTTTGAAGTTACGATGACACTAAACAAATTGTAGTTATAACCAGTGCTTAAAGTTACAGCCGTTGAAGCACCCCCATGGTCACGTGATCAAAATTTGAGTGCTTGGCAGCCCACCCACATTTAAGACTGCAGCCTACACTTCAACTCCCCCCACTGACCAATCTTCCCCCCCATCTCTGCCCTTTGGCCACCCTGCACTCTGCTGCCCCTGCCACCCATAGCTAACCTTTGCTGTCTTCTTCCTCCTCTATATATTCAAAGTACCTTTCCAACACTCTCCAGGAGCAGCAGCTAACTATGCAGAAAGAAAAGAAAGAGCATAAGCTACACTGGGATTGTGAAGAGCTGTGGTTTCTTTAAGAATGATTAATTTGAAAAGATACTCAAAGGTGACATTCCGTCTATGCCAAAGCTATGTTCTATATTCTAGCTTTCCTGTAACACAGTAATGAATTTCAACTGGGTGATGGGTTGGGAACTGCTTAAACATATTGAGAAAATCTCAGTTAAATACATTGGGAGCTCAGAGGCAATTACTGTGATTTGCTATGTATTCTGTGACTAGGTTTTGCCAATGTATTTCAAGGTGATCATTTCCTGATGTTGAACTTGAAGACCATTAGTGGGCAGATAGTACCACTGAATGGAGCAGAGAGTATAACAGCAAAGAAACACGCACACACAGAAAGGAGTTTTTATCTTAATAGCATTAATGAGCACACTAGAGAGATATAGGTTATTGATCTTAAGCACATAGCCCACCCAAGCATAAAGAATTACACGCTTAGACAACGTAGGTTACAAAAAGAGTTCTTACTGTTTATTTGGTCCAGTTCGGTTACAACTTTGTTCAGGAAAGATGACTTCTTGTTCTTCTTTTGTCCCTAAACTTAATTTACCCTCACCCCTCATTGCTGGTGAAGGCTGCGTGGAGAAAAGGGGAAAATTCTGGAGTTGAGGCTTAGCACATGGCCTCTCCATGGAAGGACCAGCAGCCGCATGGTCCTTCTTCTCTGGTGGAAGAAAGAGAGAGAGAGAGAGAGAGAGGAAGTGGGGAGGGGGGGCAACAAACAGCTTCCTCAGGAAGAAGCACATAGAGGGTTTGCCTCCTAGAGCAATCACCCATATGCTAATGAGGCATGCTGATTTGCTGGAACCTCCAACAGAACTTCCTAGTAATTCAAACCCATTGTTTCTTGTCCTGTCTTCTGGAACAATTCTGAACAATTTTGCCCTGCCCTGTCTTCTACATGACAGCTCTTCAGATACTTGAAGACAGCTATGATGCCTTCCCACAGTCTTCTCTAAGCTAACATACCCAGTGACTCTAACCATTCCTCATATGTTTTTTTTGTTTGTTTGTTTGTTTGTTTCCAGGTCCATTATTTTCTTGGTTGCTTGCCTCTGGGTATGCTCCAGTTCAAGTACATGCCAAAATTTATGAGATACTGCCTGAGACTAAGAAGATGTTGATTTTGTGTCTAGAAAATAGTTGTCAAACTTGTGAATGCCAAGTAGCATCACAATAGCAATATTCTAGGTGTGGTCTAACCAATGCAGATCTTGATCTTGATGCTATACTTCTCTTTGTGGTGCCTTGGATTCCATTTGTTTTTATGCATCTGCATCATAGCACTGGTTCATATTTAGCCAGATCCTACTTACATGTACTGCTGTCCCTCTCCCTACCTGCATTCTGAAAAATGAAGAGGGCAGGTCTAAAAAGTGGGCTTTTTATTTTTGGGGATTCATTCACAGGTTACATAATTAGCAAGTATGAGAAGAATGAAAACCCAGTGCTCCTAATAACATAAAGTGAATTTCATCTAGCTGAAATAAATTCTTCCTATCAATAAGAACTTAAAATTGTGAAATAAAATGCTGGACAATCTGTAACCTTGCTTAAGCATACATAGCCAAGCATTTATTAATGGTCATAAAATTATTCAGCCTATTTTCAAACCTTGCCAAAGAATTACTGCAATGACCTCCTTCTGTAGTAAATTACACAGGTTGATTTTTTGAAGAAATATTTCCTTTATACTAGTAATAAATTAACTGGTACTCTATTTCATGGCATGACCTTTTTCACTTGTGTTTATATGAGATGGTATGAAGGAGGAAGCTAGCATTTTTCATAGTCCCTTTCATAAATTTGAGAACCATCTTACTGCACAGAAAGAAAGATTTATACAAAAAAAAATAAAGAATAACCAAAGGAAGCCAAAGCTTTGGCTCTTTTATGAAGTGGAATCACCTTGGAACTGGCATACAATAGAAGCATTGGATTAGGTCAACTTATGAACCCTACAGAGATAACAATCTATATATTGTAACTTACTAGCTATTTGACAGCCCCTTTGTTCAAGACATGCAACAAGAACAACCATAGGTCATTGGTAGGACACAGATTTCCACTCCAAAGATTCTGAAGATTCCATCATTTCTAGCGATAATGAAGTTCGGGTGTCAGGCTGAAAAAAGGAACGTCTGAAAGCAGAGCAGTGGGACAGTTTTTCATTAGTCTTTTGAGCAGCATGTCGGCACTGCAAAAATACAGATGGGCCAAAACAAAAATTAAATTTGATATCATCATAATTTAATGAAATAAAATTAGTAATAGAGCTAATAAGATTACTGCTGATACATTTACAATATCCCTTTTCTATCACTTTAAACATAATTATAATTTGGGGACAATGTTTAGAGAGTTCTGGGGCTGCAGCTAAAGTTTTAATCGGAGTACATGTGGCCTGGGGTCTCAGGTGGAGTGTTCTTGCGATAGAGAGCCACTACTAGTTACAATAGGTACGGGGGATTATAACGTACTGGAAGATCACCTGTTAAATTTGCATTGGGAGGTAGTTAGATAATCTGACAATTGCATTTCCTCCAGATTTTGTGATACAAAACATAAATCACCTTTATACTTACAGGACATACATTTCAATTCAATTGTAGAACATCTAAATTTGGGCAATGTATTCACAATTTATATTTCATGATCAATTTTTAACGAGTTTGCTTTGTAATTAGGCCAGCTTTTGAAGCAAACTCATCATCATCATCATCACAGGGAAGCAGTCCTTTATATAAGAGTTAGGAGCTTCAATAGGTGCTGTTGTATCTTCCTGCAAAAACACTGGATGACAACTATTATAGCTAGAGATTCCAACCTGCAAGACTGAGGAATTACCCTAAATAAATCATTTCCTGTAGTTTATGATTTTGGCTCATTCTACTGTAGCTAAAATAACAACTTCTGCCTAGCAAGTGGAAAGAGTAGACCTATCTGGCTCTACTGCTTGCCATCAGCAAGTCTAAACTCAAAAGACATTATGTGCCATGCAAATGATCCATTTATTTCAGTTCTACAATGATGGTATCAGCTTCCCACACTCCCAAACTGAGGATTCTCCAAGAAAAATTTCAGCATGCTATGGATTTAATTTTAGCCCATCTTCTTGGAGAGCACATATTGCGCCACTAATCTATGCTTCTCCACAGTTCATATGCTTGACCTTTGTTTTTTCTAATTTTATTTATTTTTTATTTTTTTATATTTATATTACCACCCATCTCCCCTATTGGGGACCCTGGGCGGTTCACAATAAAACATAGTTAAAACATGAATATAAAATCACAATATAATAAATAATATAAAATCCAAGTATAAAAGATGTTAAAAATGGTAATACTGGGAGGCTTCATGGGACCAGCCATCTCCAAGAGGAACTGTTGGCATTTCCCTCCCAAGCAAGCCAGCAGAACCAGGTCTTTAAGTCTTTCCAAAAGGTCAGGAGTGAGGAAACCCGCCTCAGCTCTGGGGGCAAGGTATTCCAAAGGGTGGGCGCAACTGCAGAGAAGGCCCGCCTCCTGGACCCTGCTAGCTGGAACTCTTTATTCGATGGGGTCCGCAGCAAGCCCTCTCTGACTGATCGGGTGGGACGGGTCGATGTTCTGGGGATGAGACAGTCCCTCAGGTAAGTTTTTTCTTATTTTGCTGTACTACTTAGAGCAACAGCCAGCATTTCTTCCTGGCCCTGACTCCATAACATGATCCTGCACAATGGCCCAAGGGCTTCTCCCCCAAAGCCTGAAATTTCAAGATTTCAGCACTTTTTCGTAAAAATATCATGAGATTTAACAAAAAATAAATTATTATTTTTATTTAATTTTATAATAAATAATATAATTATTTAATTGGGAGCATGGCATTATTCAGGGTGATATGATGCTGATTCCTAACTTAGATGAGAAGATAACCCCTGGTTTCACAATACTGGCATGGCACTGAGATTGATTTAGTTCCTTGGCACATTTTCCAATGAGCTAATGCACCAGGAAATAATTTATAGCCTAGCCAGAGGTCAGTCAAAAAGGGCCCTTTATCATGGACTGCCTTGAAAGCTGTCATTGTTTTCTACCATAACTGAAGGATGAGTATCAAGGGAAAAAAACCACACACAGGCAAGTACATTGTACCCATGATACAAGAAAATCCTAATAATGCCCTTCAGGCACTATTAATTATTTTTAAAGTATACAAAGAAATAGAAGCAGAAAATCTGAAAGAATTCAGGAAAATGTATCCTTCAGCTAAATGCACATTATATTACTGGGAAGATTAGAAAGAAAACAAAACAAATTATATGTCACCTACAAGAATGTTTTTGAGTGTGCAAGAAATGCATAAATGTCTTTTTGGGGCAACCAAGAAGGAGCGAGAGATTTAAGTTTACAGTAGATTTAGAGACTTAGATCTCTAGATAAATTTCACAGTAGATGGATAACTGGTAAGAAACTTGAACAAAATTCTCCCACAGATGACAACAAGCACATGAAGGGATAAAATGGACACCAATAGGGAGGATATTCATCAGACCGAAAGCTGAGTGATCTTGTCACACAGCAATCAACATGAGTTTATATGAGATTATTAGATTAACAGTATAAAGGATGTTTACATTTATACTCTAAAGCAAGGGTCGGCAAACTTTTTGAGCCGAGAGCCATTTTGGTATGCTCGTGCACATTTTTAAGTGCTCGAGAGCCAGGGGGCAGGGTTTGCGGGCAGGGGCCAATCGCGTGGAAGGGGGCGGGGTTTGCAGGCGGGAGCCAATCGCGTGGAAGGGGGAGGGGTTTGCGGGTGGGAGCCAATCGCGTGGAAGGGGGCGGGGTTTGCGGGCGGGGGCCAATCGCGCACACTTAGGGCCTGCTGCCGCCATGCCCGCTGCCACGACTGCGCAGGCGGAGCTGCCTGCCTGGCACTCGGGCGCTCTGGCTGGGGTGCAGCGGGACGGGAGCATCGCCGGCGGCCCGCGAGGACCGGCCAGGGAAGGCACGTGGGCGGAGCTCCCGTCCCGCTGCACCCCAGCCGGAGCGCCCGAGTGCCAGGCAGGCAGCTCCGCCCGCGTGCCTTCCCTGGCCGGTCCTCGCGGGCCGCCGGCAATGCTCCCGTCCCGCTGCACCCCAGCCGGAGCGCCCGAGTGCCAGGCAGGCAGCTCCGCCTGCGCGCCTTCCCTGGCCGGTCAAGATCCTTTCCCCGCCCCCAGCAGAACCAAATATGTTAAAAAGTGGGTAGGTAAAGCACGCTCGCGTAAACATCCTGGTTCCTTCATGATCAGTTGAGCAGCAGCCACGCAGCAGCAGCAAGCGGGCGTCTTCGACAAATTGCTCTGGAAGGGGGCGGGGGAGGTTTGGAAGAAGAAGGGAAAGAGAGGCTCGACTGCTCCAGTCGCTTCTCTTCCGGAGCCTCTCACGCCCCCAGTCCAGGCAAAGTAAAGCTGGTGGGGAATCCAGCGCGGGAGCGGGGTTTGCGGGCGGGAGCCAATTGCGCACACTTAGGGCTGTGGGGTGGAAATGTGCTGCTTTTGCACGGAGAAAAAGAGTAAGCAGAGCAGCAAGGAAGAGGTTAAGGCAGGGCTTTCCAAACTTTTGCCGTTGGCGACACACCAATGGCCAGCCCACAAAAACCTGGAAGCACCGTCGGTTGTGGCTGCGGCGGCAATGGCTGCCCCTTCGAAAGGGCAGGCTCCGGGGACCCCGAAAATGCCCTCGGTTCTGGCAGGGAGGCAAAAGCCTCTCTTCCCCTCCCCGCATGCACACGCTGCCCTGGAGTGGGGTGGAAGTTCTCCCCGCAGAACAGCTGGCGCAGCTTGCGCGCAGCCTCCCTGCCTAAACTGAGGGCATTTTCGGGGTCCCCGGAGCCTGCCCTTTTGAAGGGGCAGCACCTCGGTTTAGGCAGGGAGGCTGCGCGCAAGCAGCGCTCAGCTGTTCTGCGGGGAAAACTTCCACCCCACTCCAGGGCAGCGTGTGCGTGCGGGGAGGGGAAGAGAGGCTTTTGCCTCCCTGCCAGAACCGAGGGCATTTTCGGGGTCCCCGGAGCCTGCCGTTTTGAAGGGGCAGCACCTCAGTTTAGGCAGGGAAGCTGCGCGCAAGCAGCGCTCAGCTGTTCTGCGGGGAAAACTTCCACCCCACTCCAGGGCAGCGTGTGCGTGCGGGGAGGGGAAGAGAGGCTTTTGCCTCCCTGCCAGAACTGAGGGCATTTTCGGGGTCCCCGGAGCCTGCCCTTTCGAAGGGGCAGCACCTCAGTTTAGGCAGGGAGGCTGCGCGCAAGCAGCGCTCAGCTGTTCTGCGGGGAAAACTTCCACCCCACTCCAGGGCAGCGTGTGCGTGCGGGGAGGGGAAGAGAGGCTTTTGCCTCCCTGCCAGAACCGAGGGCATTTTCGGGGTCCCCGGAGCCTGCCCTTTCAAAGGGGCAGCGGCAGCAGCAGCAGCAGCGCTGCCCCTTCGAAAGGGCAGACTCCGGGGACCCCGAAAATGCCCTCGGGTCCGGCAGGGAGGCAGAAACCTCCCCTCTCCACACGCACACGCTGCCCTGGGGTGGAAATTCTCCCCGCAGAACAGCTGAGGCAGCTTGCGCGCAGCCTCCCTGCCTAAACTGAGGGCATTTTCGGGGTCCCCGGAGCCTGCCCTTTCGAAGGGGCAGCACTGCAGCTGCTGCTGCCGCTGCCCCTTCGAAAGGCAGGCTCCAGGGACCCCGAAAATGCCCTCGGTTCCGGCAGGGAGGCAGAAACCTCCCCTCTCCACACGCACATGCTGCCCTGGGGTGGAAATTCTCCCCGCAGAACAGCTGAGGCAGCTTGCGCGCAGCCTCCCTGCCTAAACTGAGGGCATTTTCGGGGTCCCCGGAGCCTGCCCTTTCGAAGGGGCAGCACTGCAGCTGCTGCTGCCGCTGCCCCTTCGAAAGGCAGGCTCCAGGGACCCCGAAAATGCCCTCGGTTCTGGCAGGGAGGCAGAAACCTCCCCTCTCCACACGCACACGCTGCCCTGGGGTGGAAATTCTCCCCGCAGAACAGCTGAGGCAGCTTGCGCGCAGCCTCCCTGCCTAAACTGAGGGCATTTTCGGGGTCCCCGGAGCCTGCCCTTTCGAAGGGGCAGAACTGCAGCTGCTGCTGCCGCTGCCCCTTCGAAAGGGCAGGCTCCGGGGACCCCGAAAATGCCCTCGGTTCCGGCAGGGAGGCAGAAACCTCCCCTCTCCACACGCACACGCTGCCCTGGGGTGGAAATTCTCCCCGCAGAACAGCTGAGGCAGCTTGCGCGCAGCCTCCCTGCCTAAACTGAGGGCATTTTCGGGGTCCCCGGAGCCTGCCCTTTCGAAGGGGCAGAACTGCAGCTGCTGCTGCCGCTGCCCCTTCGAAAGGCAGGCTCCAGGGACCCCGAAAATGCCCTCGGTTCCGGCAGGGAGGCAGAAACCTCCCCTCTCCACACGCACACGCTGCCCTGGGGTGGAAATTCTCCCCGCAGAACAGCTGAGGCAGCTTGCGCGCAGCCTCCCTGCCTAAACTGAGGGCATTTTCGGGGTCCCCGGAGCCTGCCCTTTCGAAGGGGCAGCACTGCAGCTGCTGCTGCCGCTGCCCCTTCGAAAGGGCAGGCTCCGGGGACCCCGAAAATGCCCTCGGTTCCGGCAGGGAGGCAAAAATCGCGCGTGCAGGCTGCCGGGCTTCCCGAGGCACAGCTGATTGGCGCGGAGAATTTCCACTCCCTTCAGCGCTTCCGGCTTGTCCCGTGACACACAGTTTGGAAAGCCCTGCCCGTTGTCAAGATGGCTGCCGGAGACGGCTGCCAGGTTGCCAGGGGTATGCCCACAGCAACGCGCACCATGCCCGCTGCCGCGCCTGCCCCGCCACACTCGCTGCTGCGCCACGCCCGCCACGCCTGCCTGCGGAAGAGCCACACTCAAGGGGCCAAAGAGCCGCATTTGGCTCGCGAGCCGCCATTTCCGACCCTTGCTCTAAAGCAACTATTTTCAAGCATCTGGTTATGATTACATTACAGTCACTTTGAAATAACTAAGCTTATGAACTGCATAAATTATGTACCCTATGAATTTTGGCACTTTCAAAAAAATTAAATCATTACAGACATGCAGACATGTCTCCAAGTGATAGCAAGGGAAATCAGTCATTCTCCCACAAATGTTTCCAACTCTCTTGTTCTGCTATCCAACTGGAACTTTACAGACAATACATTCAATTAGACCTATTATTTGAATCACTTATTTTCAATGGCCTTTAAGGAAGCCTCTTTGTTCACTCTATACTCTATACAAGCAGCAGAAGCCAAAGCGCCCAGAGAAGTAAGAGAGATCTTCAGTATCCAGGAGTCATGGAAATCTCCTAGGACTGGATTGGGGCTCTGCAAACATGTGCAGAAGTACCACAAGTGATCTTCCCTGCTGATTTTGCTGGCTTGATTGATTGATGCCTCCACCCAAATACAGTATGTCCTGCCTCAAAGAAGAAATGAGTCTGGAAAGTTGACCAAGGCTTTAGACTAATACCAAAAGATAGTATTTTCAAAGGAAATTGGCCCCTTTTCTTCATGTTTTAAAATGTTGAGCAAGCAGTCATTGACAATTGTAGAGCTTTTTGTGAAACTAAATGCCTCAGTGCATGTACTCAGCATTTTTTTAAAAATGCTATCCACAGAAACAGGTTGTGTCCTCAAAGGTCTATGGGAGAATGCCCTGGTAATACCAGAGAACCGCATGACAATTGTCTAATTAAAAGAGTTAAGTGATCATCTGTAATGAAGGGGTGGAGGGAAGAACTGAAAGAGATTCTAGACCAGAGCTTTCCAAACTTTTCATGTTGGTGACACACTTTTTAAACATGCATCATTTCGCGACACACTCTTACAGCAGGGCATCATTTCGCGACACACTCTTACAGCAGGGCACAAGGCAAGCACTAGGACCTGTGCGGAATCACAGCAGGTTTGGAGGCAGCAAGGCACAAGGCAGGCACTAGGACCTGCGCAGAATCACAGCAGGTTTGGAGGCAGCAGCAGCCGCAACACACCCAGACACTGCAGCCGACACACCGTGTCCCGACACACAGTTTGGAAAGCTCTGTTCTAGACAGATTTGCTTCTTGTCACAATTTGCTTCCTGCTTCTAGTTGTACTCATTTCATTAATAAGATAAACTAACAATATTAATTACCTTGAATATTTAAGTGAAAGCTAAAATTCCTTCATAATCCTCCTTTGCTTCCCTAAATCAGGTTCTTCATTTGGTGCTGAATACATCCCATTTCATCTGGATCTGTAGCAATTTATTACACTTTTTTTTAGTTTTGAGTGATTTATGACTTAAAAAAAAATCTCAGCATCCATGCTCAGCACAAAATAACATTTTTAAGAGAGTGTGAAATTATGTTCACCTCTTTACTGTGGGCAAGAAAAACACCTGCCTGCAGTAAGCTTCTTACAAACCTTTTCTGACTCTTTAAGTCTCAATTCAATTCCCATTCTCACAGAAGCACTTATCCATGCACTCTCTCCATAAGCTTTTCTAGACCCGAAATCTGGCATTAATCTCCTTTCTTTTGCTAGAGATTAACAGTGATTGGGAATTTGAATCTTGCGGTTTATGGACCTATCAATCCATCATCTCTCTGAACAGCAAAATTAGCACACTTATGCCCAGAAAGCTGCTATTCATCCCTCTTTCCTCCACCACTTTAGTGTACTTGAATCACAAACTCGGAGGAAAAATCAGTGAGAATTCCTGTTGGTAGAGCCATCTGTCTTCATGCCTATTATTAACTCTCTCTCAAATACCATTGTATTGAAAACTGAACAATATTCCCATGCAGGCAGACTGTAATTACACAGGTAAGATCAAGTTTGTCATCTACAACTTTGAAATTTGATTTTCTTTATGTGAATAGGCATCTTAATTGGCTCTATAGATTAGGGTAAAGAAAGATGCCATTGCAACAGAATGTCTTTTGTAGATTCACAGTTGTTTCTGATTATTGTAGTTTTGCCTGCTGACAACCCAGTAAGCATTTTTGAAATTAATTAAGTAGCTATGTATGAAGTGCCTTCAACAAATTAGTTTCTATTCTAATTAGAAAGAGCATTCCAAGGTCTCAGTCAGGGCTCTTTTGCAACTAAGGTGGCTGAAATGGGACAACTGTGCTTTAATTGTTCTGGGATTGTGATATGTGATTAATTCCTCTGTAGTCAGAAATCTCCATTTTAGTGTATTTGAGCAAAGCAGAACTGCTATGCATGTGTCCTAACCACATACATACATACATACATACATACATACATACATACATACATATTCAGAGTATATGTGACTGCCTGGATCTGGGAGAGTATCACTTCTCTTTAGGAGGGTACTTTGCCAGTGGCTTAAGATAAGCCATGGTCTGCACTCTTCCAAAGACACCCTCCTTGGATCCAGTCATTTTTGACAACTCCTCCCCATTGCCCAGCCTCTCCTTTTTGGAAAAAGTTGTTGAAATGATCAGATTTCAGGCCTGAAAAGGGGACTGAGGCAACACTGGTCACTCTAGTGGATCAACGTTATCAGGACCTGGATGGGGGAGTGCATCCCTCCTGGGTCTGTTAGACTTCTCATAATCCTTCAATACCATCAATGATAGTATCCTTCTGGACTGCCTGCAGGGGGTGGGGACTGGAGTCACTGTCTAGCAGTGGTTCCACTCCTTCCTCAGTGATTCCAGTCTGTGGTCATGAGGAAGGAGGATTAGGCCTTGCTCACCTGTGGAGTACTGCAGAGGTAGATTCTCTCTCCAGTACTCCCCTGCTCTTTAACATTTGCATGAAGCTGATGGGACAAGTCATTCAACAGTTCAGGGAATGATATCATCAGTAAACTGATGATATTCAGTTTTATTTTTCTACCTCAGATCAGATTGGAGATGCTGTGGCGATCTTGGGACCATAAATTCTGGATGGAATAGAACATTCTAAAGTTAAACCATAGTAAAACAATATTACTATTCATACCTTGGAGTTCCCTACACATCTAATGTGATATCTTGAAGGAGAAGCATTACCTCTGAAATTGCCAGTCCATGACTTGGGGCATTCCTGGGAAGGAAGGAAGGAAGGAAGGAAGGAAGGAAGGAAGGAAGGAAGGAAGGAAGGAAGGAAGGAAGGAAGGAGTTTCTCATGCCACCACTTCATCCTAGTCTTCAACCTCCAGTTGCCTGTTAGACAAATGAAAGACGGAATGCAAAACACAGCCCAGTCCAGGTTCCCGAAGCGTTTGTTCCAAGCAATAAGGACAATGCAAGGTATTCCATCATACTTTTCTGCTGCCTCAAGAACTGGAAGAAAATACTTTAATGTGACTGTGAGGAAGAACCCTTAGTTAATCAAAATATCTGCTCTACAGGTATCACTGATAAGACTCATGGTATTTTCCTCTCCTGTGTTTGAAATAACTTCCAATTCAGTCAAAAGATAGTCATTTCTGGGTGATTATATCAACTTCCCAATAAACTCTCAATTTCAGAAATCAATAAGATATTTGAGAGGAATGCCAGTCATATCAGCCAGAAAATGCTTGTGTCTTCAATAATTCATTAGAACCCATTAACTTCTAAGAGCAGACCATTTAATAGCTTTTCACACTTCTAGAGCATTAAATCATTTAAAAGCCTATAGTTTAATGGGAAACGAACCATGCATCAGAAGAGAATAGATGTAAAATCTCCTATTCTTAGTGGTAGAAAATAAGAAATTAGCACCATTTCATTTTCTCTTTGGTGAGCATAGCAGCATTCCAGAAATCAAGGGTTCATAGCTTGGCCTGTGTTCCACATGCAGTCCCCATTTTGCACTGCCTCCAGAACCCATGATTATGCCACTAACAAATGATAGAAAATGCTGGAATTGTAATAGGTGTTTCCTGGCAATTTTGATTTGAAAGTAAATTAGATAGGGGTACTCATAATCTGATGCACATAACACATTTATGAAGATCAAAAGTATCCTCAACCCCCTGAGATACTGTTTTTAAAAATGGCTGAAAATCCCAACTCCCAAGTCATTGTATCTTTTAAAAATCATTTTAAAAAGTATGACTCCTTCCCATGAAAAGTTGTCCCCCTCTGTAATAAATAATGTGGTTATATATTTTCTCTGTCTCATGCCAGAATGAGCAAGTCTTCAATATCACAGCGGTCTGCAATTACAGTGGCAATGCAGCTCCACTCCCAATGTAAGGTGAACAAAAGATTACACTGTCCATAGCTTTATTAATCAAAATAGAATTTAGGGTCCTGCAATTTTAAACGGAATATATATAAACGGGGAGTGGGAGGAGGGGGAGGAGGAGGAAGAAGAGGGGGAGGGGGAGGAATGAAAATACCAGAAATCTCATGAAATCTCACAAGGGAGCAACCAACATCTCTATAGATTTTAGATGTTGGCATGCCTTGCAAGAAAATTAGGGACTAGTTTTCTTTTAATGTCTAACATGTGCTGTAACTCATGTGATCCCGTAATGCAAATCCTAACCTATCCAAAGTGTAGCATTGGAATGTATTGGAGATATTGCTGTATTGTTGAGAAGAATATTTAAAACTAAGCTTGGTGTCTCTATATCAAATTGCCAGAGCATAAATAGGCAGCTTTTGTCTTGACCTTAACATGTTCATCCTGTTACCTTGAGCTTCTAATATAACTGTAGGCAGGTGGGAAGCCATTAGGATCTCAAGCATGATAAATGACCTTATATTAAAGGCCACCTTAGGAATCAACAAGAGAGACTTGGATTTACAAAGAACATGACTATTTTATCAGTTATTCTGAAAGACAGATTGAAAGCATCCTCAAAGATGAGCTATTCTAACTTTCCTATTGTCTGTGACAGTGGCCCATTTTCAAATGTGCATTCCTAGTGAGGAACAAATAAACTTAGAATTTCTTAATCAACTGAAAGCAGTTTAAGAATTTGTTAAGGTTCCAATAGAAGAGAATATCTGTAGCTCAGGGTTGAACTGTGGAGTTCTTGGTGCTGAGTTTGGTTGTTTGCTTGCAGATGTTTCATTACCCAACTCGGTAATGATTATGTTCTCTTTGATCGGTAATGATGATGTTACCTAGTTGGGTAATGAAACATCTGCAAGCAAACAACCAAGGTCAGAGAGCAGCAAGGACTCCACAATTTGTTAAGGATCTGTTGCCTGAGATTTGATGCAAGATCAGACCTTTGGCTGTTTTTAGGATTCTATTTGCTTTCAGTAGAAGCTACTTGGATCTTTGTAATTAAATATCAGCTTACAAAGATTTCTTAATATTCCACTGAATTCTCCCACTCCTATACACACCCATACTCACACACAAAAATAAATCTTTCAATACAGTTAAGTGTGGCTTTTCTTGAGCCAGGGACCATACATTTTTTAATTTGACTGCAAGAGATTGCACTCCAAAAAGTTGACCTGGCCAGAGGAAAATAATTACAGTGGGGCAAAAAAGTATTTAGTCAGCCACCAATTGTGCAAGTTCTCCCACTTAAAAAGATGAGAGAGGCCTGTAATTGACATCATAGGTAGACCTCAACTATGAGAGACAAAATGAGAAAACAAATCCAGACAATCACATTGTCTGATTCGGAAAGAATTTATTTGCAAATTATGGTGGAAAATAAGTATTTGGTCAATATCAAAAGTTCATCTCAATACTTTGTTACACTGTATATCCTTTGTTGGCAATGACAGAGGTCAAACGTTTTCTGTAAGTCTTCACAAGGTTGGCACACACTGTTGCTGGTATGTTGGCCCATTCCTCCATGCAGATTTCCTCTACAGCAGTGATGTTTTGGGGCTGTCGCTGGGGATTTCTATGGGGTTGAGATCTGGAGACTGGCTAGGCCACTCCAGGACCTTGAAATGCTTCTTACGAAGCCACTCCTTCGTTGCCCGGGCGGTGTGTTTGGGATCATTGTCATGCTGAAAGACCCAGCCACATTTCATCTTCAATGCCCTTGCTGATGGAAGGAGGTTTGCACTCAAAATCTCACGATACATGGCCCCATTCATTCTTTCCTGTACACAGATCAGTCGTCCTGGTCCCTTTGCAGAGAAACAGCCCCAAAGCATGATGTTGCCACCCCCATGCTTCACAGTAGGTATGGTGTTCTTTGGATGCAACTCAGCATCCTCTCTCCTCCAAACACGACGAGTTGTGTTTCTACCAAACAGTTCTACTTTGGTTTCATCTGACCATATGACATTCTCCCAATCCTCTTCTGGATCATCCAAATGCTCTCTAGCAAACTTCAGACGGGCCCGGATATGTACTGGCTTAAGCAGGGGGACACGTCTGGCACTGCAGGATCTGAGTCCCTGGCGGCGTAGTGTGTTACTGATGGTAGCCTTTGTTACGTTGGTCCCAGCTCTCTGCAGGTCATTCACTAGGTCCCCCCGTGTGGTTCTGGGATTTTTGCTCACCGTTCTTGTGATCATTTTGACCCCACGGGGTGAGATCTTGCGTGGAGCCCCAGATCGAGGGAGATTATCAGTGGTCTTGTATGTCTTCCATTTTCTAATTATTGCTCCCACAGTTGATTTCTTCACACCAAGCTGCTTGCCTATTGCAGATTCAGTCTTCCCAGCCTGGTGCAGGTCTACAATTTTGTTTCTGGTGTCCTTCGACAGCTCTTTGGTCTTCACCATAGTGGGGTTTGGAGTGTGACTGTTTGAGGTTGTGGACAGGTGTCTTTTATACTGATAACAAGTTCAAACAGGTGCCATTAATACAGGTAATGAGTGGAGGACAGAGGAGCCTCTTAAAGAAGAAGTTACAGGTCTGTGAGAGCCAGAAATCTTGCTTGTTTGTAGGTGACCAAATACTTATTTTCCACCATAATTTGCAAATAAATTCTTTCCGAATCAGACAATGTGATTGTCTGGATTTGTTTTCTCATTTTGTCTCTCATAGTTGAGGTCTACCTATGATGTCAATTACAGGCCTCTCTCATCTTTTTAAGTGGGAGAACTTGCACAATTGGTGGCTGACTAAATACTTTTTTGCCCCACTGTATGACTTCATCTGCAAATTTGGAGCAACTTGGAGAACTTAGAGTAACTTTGGTTAAAGTTTTGGGAGGATGTGTATATGCAAACCTGATTATGCTGGTTCTTTATCATTCCTTTAGCATTACCCTTGGACTTATCAATCAGGAAAACATATCACTCCTGCACGTTTCTGCTTGGGAAACTATGGATTATTTAAATTCAGAGTTTATAAGCAATGCACTGTTAGCAGCTTTATAGCCTCATTACACTCATGTGTGCAAATTCATTAAAACTTTCCTATCAAGTTACTCTGATACATTGATGAGCTCCCATGTGCACTTAGAGCTGCAGAACCATCTGACTTATTCTCTTCAATGTCATGCATTTTTCTATGGATATAATTGGGGTCACGTTAAAGACAACAGAAGTCTGTGTATTTGCCAGATCTTTCAATCACACCAACATAATTTCTTCATTTTTATTCACTTTTCTTATTAAAAACCTGTTCTGAGGAGGCTGACAGAATTAGAAAACTAAATGAATATTCACGTTTTACTGTGCATCAAAAAATTTTTAGATTTTTTTATCCCACCTTTATTATTTTTATAAATAACTCAAGGTGGTGAACATTTATTTATTTATTTTATTTATTTATCTATCAGTTTTTTATCACTGCCCATCTCCCCCTCAAGGAGGGACCCCCTCAAGGAGGAACATACCTAATCCTCCTATTTTCCCCACAATAACAACACTGTGAGGTGAGTTGGGCTGAGAGAGAGTGACTGGCCCAAGGTCACCCAGCCGGCTTTCATGCCTAAGGTGGAACTGGAACTCATAGTCTCCTGGTTTCTAGCCTGGTGCCTTAACCACTAGGCCAAACTGGCTCTCTTTTGACTGAAAGATCAGGGGTTACACAGTTACATAGTTCCTTGCTATTGACTGAGGTATCCTTAGTATCCAACAGGTTATTTGTTCCAACTGACTTTTTAAATAATATATTGAAAAAAAAATATTCTTTTGATTAAAAAGAAGTTAAATGGGAAGTTGATAGTTAACTTAAAAGAAGGGAAATAGGAAAATGCCTTCAGAATCTATTTTATTTCCAAGGATGCATCAGGCTCTATATTAAAAAATAAAAATGAACTTTATTTGAAAATATTCCTTTTGCCCCCAAGAAGACATAGTTACGGGGAAAGAAAGAACACTCCAGGACTCTAGAAGAAGTGGCAAGAACAGACTTCCAAATTAGGAAGACAAAAAAAAAGTTATTTAGACCAAAAAAAAGTCTAATTCTGCTACAGAGTGGTTCTGCAGCATGCAAATCCCAATCAGGAAATATGGATTTTCCTAGGCCAAAAAGATGGAGAAAGGAATTTAGTAGGATGTGTGAAAATAAATTGTGGGCTCTTCCTCATTATCCACAGCATAAACACACTCCGGCAACCCTTTTTCTGTCATGTTCTCAAAACATTTCACCTTGTAGCACCTTCAGAGGTAACCTGAAGTCATTCTTCACTGTTTCTGTTTTAAAGCAGTGTTTTCCTGACACCTGACACAATTTGGCGGTAGATATAATCTGACACACTTAAATGACAACTTGGTTGCTAATGTAGCCAGACATTCAGATCTGTCCACCTCCTATTGACAGCTTTAGGCTGCTGCAGGCATGTCCCCTTACCTCCAATCTCTGGACATGAATTGCATTAGGTGTCAGTAGTGATAATGGTTGTTGCTATGGGTGGGCTAATCACAGCTGCATAATTCCTCAAGCTATTCTCCATAGCCATTCCTTGGCTAGTTCCATGTGCTGCCAAATGTGAGGTCAGAACTGGACTGACTGAACACTTGCAGCGCAACTCAGGAATGGAGCACACTTGTTATTGATTGCTCTCTCCAACTTCATGCTGTGCCTCCACATGCATGTTAGCTTCAACTGGGTATTTTGTTTTTTAAAAGACACAGTTTAAGCTTTCCCTAAAAGCTAAAACACAGTGACTGTGTTCAGAGATAGCTAGACTGTCAGGTAACAGGCATGGAGGAAAGGCTGTGTTGAATAGGAACATTGGGAGGAATCCATCAGCCTGCCTCTCTTAGGCCACTTGATAGATTGCTAAACCTGCCATTGTAAGTATCTGCCTAAACTTGTCCTCCGCTCCACACATTCCACATAAGGGAGAGCGATTGGTGGTTGTTTTCCCACAGGTGGTGACACTTGGCAGAGGGGAAATGAAGCTGCGGAAATCCACCAACCTCTTTCCTTAACCTGGCCCAGAATAAGTAAGTAAGTAAGTAAGCACCATTCACTGACAGAGATTGGCGATGGGGGCAGCACAATTTATGCTGGCATACATTTCTGCCAGCTCAAGAGCTAATAGATAACACTTTAATTTAGCCATAAGAAAGAGCCCTGTGTCTAAATTTAAGACATATATGATCTCTAGATCTAAATATATTCAGAAAACACAGCCTCCCTTATTTGAATTCATAGGCTTCCCCATTATTGCAGTCAATTCATGCATGCCAAGAAACATTTGTGAAGATCACACCACATGCTGAAATGGGGTTAAGGAAGTTCTTTACCTATTATTTATTATATACCATTGTTAAAAATTATTTTCTTTCTTTCCTATTATTTTTGACCAACATGTGGCTCACAAACAATCCGTTGAATATCTTTTTTAAAATAAATGATTTATAAGCTTTTTCTCTTTAGACACTGAACAGAGAGACAGCACATTTTCCAATAGGACAGAGGAATGAGTTGTCCATTGCAAGGAGCCAGCTAAGCAGATCCTGTCAACCATTTTTCCCCAGAAGAAAATAAGCTGTCTGCAGCAACAGCAGTTGATGTCATTTGCTACTGAAGCAGGTACAAAATTACTTAGAAATATGTCTTGTTAGAGCATATTAAAATGAACAATATTGCACACCGTGTATAGACGACGTGGCTTATTATTTGTGACGGCAAGTGCCATAAAACTTTGTATCTGAGCTCAGATGGCTTAAGCAATTTTACACATTCTGTGCACATTTAATACAGAAACTCTGTTGCTTCAAGACAATGTCCTGATACCATGATGAGTGACATAGATGCCAGAGAGCAAGGCCGGCATTTTGTCAGGGGCCATCCAGCAGATAGGGCAGGCCAGTACTGCTACCCAAGAAACAGGGCTCTTTATGGCCATTTTTGGGACTGGCCCCACCTGACAAGGCTCCCCCAGATAATGACTACCATATTTGAGTTGCAAAACTTTGGATAACCATTAGGTGGCAGCAAAAAGTTAGCATCCTTGGCATGCTGGGTCAGTGGAGAGAGCTGCAAGGGTATGCTGTTTCAGTGAGTAGTGGCAGGTAGGGCTTTGACTTAGCTTTAGCATCTGGAGGAGAGTGTCACTGAGCAGATGGGTTGCTGAGCAGTCTGAACCAGCAGACCTTTCTGGATTCAGTGCCTGTAGTTGAGGTGGGAACAAGGCCTGACTTGCTTCAGATGGAAATCAGCTTTTCTGGGGATAGAAAGGTAGATACACAGCATGTATATACACAGTGCAATCAGCCATAAACTATGTTTTATTGAATAATGGTGCAGAACAGTATGTATCTGAACCTCCTGTTGTAGTGGCAACGCAGAAGACGATTGTTATTTCAAGGAGTTTAAGTGACATATTTTGATTTTTCTCCTTCACACGAAGAAGCTTAGAGTTTATTTTGAGTTATACTAATGTTTAGCTGGCTTGTTTTTTATTTATGTTTGAAATGTGAGGGAGAAGAGAAAACCCCAAGATTGTTTTTGTTAAGCACTAGCTTATCTGTATAGCTTCCCAGGCTCTTGGATTAAACAGGTGCTCCAGACCCTGGGAACTATCCAGTCAAGGTCAGATCCTGCAGCCTCTGTACCATGGAAACAGGGTCACAAGGTTTCAGGGCCAGACTTTGATAAAAACCCGAGGATTGCCTTTTGAGTTTGGGAGCTTCTGCACAGACCTGAGCACTGGGTGCTGTGGAAATTGAGCCATCCTGGGGTATCTCCGCTGTCCTTATTAAGGGGCTCCTGACAGCCTATGGGAGATTGGGTTTCAACTTCCTTGGTATGTAATTATTTTCCTTTCTTTATGGTATAAATTTGTTTGTTTAGGTTTATAATAAAGCTTAAAATCTCTTTATCCACTGGTGTGCTTATTGTCTCTGGATCTAAAAGAACCAATTGTCTGTGCACCTGATCACTGCTTGGACACTTGGCAGAACACCTGTAGAAAGTAGAAAGTCCAAGAAGAGAAGACAGTAATCATTGTGATCAGAATCAAAGTAAAGCACAGCGTCAGAGGATTTATCTTCATCTCTCAAGGTTTTCCTACAGACCAAACTAGCTCCTTGAGTCACATGGAAATGTTGCATGCACAGATTGTTACTGAGCAAAATAAAGGCATGCCTTCATCAGTGAAGAGAGGAAATCAAGTGACAGCATTTCTTATGCCACCTTGCATTTATCAACCAGGGACAGAATAAGTAGCTGGATGACCTGCTCATTGCTGTAAAACTAAAACCATGATTCATGAATCATCAGATGTTCACCTCTAGTGTTGCAGCATTCTTGAGCAATAGCATTCACAGAGCACCCAATCCAGAATCGAGAAGGGGCTGTCCAAAGACAGGCAAACTTCTGGAGGCAAGTACGTGGTAGCATTATTAATGTCACACTGACATTGGTTGTCTCTAACCTTCTCTGTAGTGGTCACATGGAATAAGGTATGTGCTCAAGTGGATCTTGTGAAAATTTTATTTCAGTTAATAACATTTTTGCAAAATATGATAGAATGCTGGGAAAGTTATTAAGTATGAAGGATGGAACAATAAATTTCCTGATTCCTGAAGTTCGGGATGAACTTATTAGCATTCTTTCTAACACTGTCAGGAATAGAATCATAAAAGGAATGCTTTGCAATTATGAATACCTCCAGATATTGATGAGAAAGATCAGCTCAGTCAGGTGATTTGCTAGAGGCCTACTGATAGCCATCTGAGTCAATGCCTGAGTATAAAGATAGCATTTTAAGCCCCATTCAATGTAATGGACTGAACTTTAAACTTTAAAGCCAAAGCTATGCTGGAGTTGCAACTAAGAGTGAGTTACATACTGATAGTCAAACTAGAGTTATAGCACAACAACCAAAAGCTACATACACCTATTATGTTGCTCACAGGCTTAATTTAGTCCTGGATTAAACTATGTCAGCTGTTCCAGGATTTACAAACTTGTTGAACTTAGAGAATGTTTTTACAATTACTCACAATAACTTTGCGCACAATATCAAACAATGAAAGTCATCCTCCTCGTGTACAGTACCTCACTCCAAAATCTGCTAAATGCAGTGTCTGCAAATAAATGGTCAGGATATCATGAAGTCCTTATGCTCATTCATTTCTGCATCAGAAATATCCAATAGGTGTTGACTGTAAGGGTGGAAGCTAGCAAAGCAGTAACAAGCATGCTTTTGCTAGATAAGAAGGAGCAGATGTCAGCCTTAAAGGCTAGGAAAAGAACAGCTAAGAATATGTTGATCCAAAAAGGTGGAAAGAAAAGGTTTTGGCTTTAAACACTTGGGCTGACACAAATGTAGAAAAGTTTTTTTATATATATATAAATTTTATTGAATTTTAAAATACATATTAAAAGTTAGAACAAGAAATAAAGAAAGAAATACAAAGTAAGAAAAAGTAAAAGAAAAGTGAAGTCAAGAAAAATAATAAACAAAAGAAATATAGAAAATAGATGGCCTCCAATCTGTCTTTGGTCTTTAAGTACAATATTTGCTTTAAATGTTGGTCTTTCATACAATACACAGGAACTTTTCTTTGTCATATACACTTCAATTTCTATAGTCCAATCTTCTGATCTTCATGTAGGTTTCATCTTTCTAGCAATTCTCCAATAGTCCATCTGTAGTTTCCACTCCTTGAAGTAATATCAATTTAAATGTTCTTAACTGCATCAATTTAACATTTTTTATTCATTCTTTCCATTTTTACATCCATATTTATATCCTTGATAGAATCCAATTAGTCTTAAAACATATATATAACAAGTAAAGGCCTTATTTTGTATCAACAGTATTTTATTATTTTGATTCTAATAAAATAAAATATATTCTATTCATACATATCCATAAAAATAACCCTAGTTTAAACTTAGTCTATATTTAGACTATAATTATACCATATTCTACATCTTCCTACATATTTACCTATTTAACAAATTTTTATAGCTACCTATTCCCCTAATACATAACCTAACAACAATTCTCAATAATATTCATACTAGTAATTATAAAAATAAGTCATCCTGTAATAGCATTAATTCTAATTCCAACTCAACATCCCATCCTTCATGTATCTCCCTAATTTTTTTTCTAGTTTTCATATACTCTATAACATCAATTTATATTTATATCACTAATTTTATAACCTTTTATCTTACGATTAAAATATCACATTTTTATACATCCATACAGTTTCTCATATTAATTTTTAACATTTAATATTCCCAACAATTATATTACTAGTTAGAACTTGATTTATTTAGTACATTTACAAACTCAGTATCCAGTTAAAATCCATGGTTTCAATACCTTTATATCCCACATAATGTTAAATCTCCTATTCAAGTTATGCCAAAATCATAATATGTAGCCTGTTTTGTTCTGTGTCTCATGTAGAATGTCAAAATATTTTTCTTGACCTTTCCCCATATTTCACAATATCTATCAAATTGCATGTTCAGTCTTTCTCCTTGCCTCAACTGCCACAATATGTTTGTACCAAAATTATAGTGTGTAGCCTGTTTTGTTATCTGTCTCATGTAGAGTGTGAGAATGTTTTTCTGAACCAATGTGTTTGAAATCCCCCTTTCCTGTTTCTCCTCTCTCTCAAAAAATTTTTCTTCTGCTTCTATTTCTATCTTTTGTTCCTTTTGTTCCTGATCTTGCAAAAATAAAATTTCCAGTGATTTCTTAATTTCCAAAAGAGATTCACAAATCTCCCCCTTAAGTTCTTGAATTGCTGTTAAAGTTGCTGTTAAAAAAGCCATTCTTCCCCACCCCCTCTTTGTTCTCAGGCTGCAGCAGTGGCCGTTCTAGCCAAAACAAGTAAATAGTCAGCTGATCTGTTTGAGTGGAAAATTACCAGCAGAGTCCATTAAGTAAAAAGTTTTTTAAAATAAAGGAAGAAAAATTTCGATAGTCAAAAATAAGTGAAAAAGCAGTATTTCAAACAGTTTATAAAAGGAGAAAGAGAAGATAAATTTCTACCATTATAAAAAAGAAAGAAAAATAAAGAAAAACAGATTCAATAGTTAATCCAGCAAAATATATTCAAAAGATATTTAATATAAACTCTTATACTTCCAAATGAAACAGAGTCCTCTGATAGCTTAGAAAGATAAAAAAGAAAAAAAATGCAAACATTACTATGCTTCAAATATAAAATCCATTATATTTCCACCATAATTGTTGTGGCAAAGAAAGCACAAAATTTGCCAACATTTTGTGCAAAGTCCAAAGATAGAACTTAGATGATAAAACAATCTAATCTAAAAAAAAATAAAGTGATCTAAAAGCCGGCTTCTTGCTCTAACTTACGATTCCCTGAAAGAGCTTGATGTTTCTCAGGTCGTTTCACTGTCTCCAACCCCCTGCTCTCTCCATGGCAGAAAACTACAAAAAAAGCAGGAGGGGACAATTCCAACAACCCCGTGAGTAATCTTCTGGTTCTCCCCTCTCCAGGGAGAAAACTTCAGTGGTCTTATAATTTCTATAGACCACCGCAAACAGGGAAAAGCTAGCCAGGTCTTCAGCACTCTGAAAAATCTGACTTGTTGAGCTGCCAGTCCGGCTCAGAGTCTGACAAATGTAGAAAAGTTTTGATTTCTATGTTCACATAACTTGTCTGACCTAAAGTATCGTAGCTATTGCTGCTGGACTAGCACCCCTACAAGGCATTGCATCCCAAAGTGACAAATATAATGGGAGTCCTGGTATGGTCTAACACTGAGATAATTCTCCTGGGAAGTAAGATGATATAACCGAAGCTAGAACTCTAAAATCACAAATGGAAAAGTTCCAGTTGGTCATTTTGAGTGCTCACTAAGCTTTTGGATCATATCAGTTGCACTTCAAAATGACCCGATTAAAGCTGCAGAGC
This sequence comes from Charina bottae, assembly GCA_023362775.1. NCBI lineage: Eukaryota > Metazoa > Chordata > Lepidosauria > Squamata > Charinaidae > Charina > Charina bottae. The sequence continues at coordinate 21,764,575 of JALMGJ010000008.1, read as the reverse complement.
TTCTGCAGAACTCACTCAATAATCTTCAAGATGTTAGAAATCAGTACAACAGTATGTGTGGTAATGCTATAGCAATAGCCCAGTTTTGGGATATATTGTGATACTTTATATCAAGACTAAAAGTACATGGGTGGAGAAATTTCATATGAGTTTTGTAAAGATCAAAGACCAACATCAGCAGTGGCTTAATTCTGAATGAGCATGTTCTGTACAAAACACACCATAACAATCTCTGTCAAATAAAACATAGATTTGAAGTGATTTGTGTATTTTATATCTTGCAGCCATCAGTTCTGATTTCTACAACTGATGAGGAATTTGTATGCAGCTGTATAACTTCTGGTCAACCGATATGATAGTAACTTGTCAAAAGTACTTACTTGGCAATTGCTCTCATTCAGATTGTAGTTCATGTATAGTTCCTGTTTTAACATAGTAGCTGGCCCTGAGTTTGAAAAAAGTTTCCCAGGATATGTTCCAAAAGGATTCTTTCAGCTCCTATCTACAGTAGTTAAGCAAGACTGATTATTCCTGTCCAATCAACAGGACAGTTCTAAGGAGCAATCCAACTGCTCTGCTTCCTTAGGTAAAGGTGCTCACAGACACAGCTGCCTTTGCAAAAGGCTTGTGTAGCCATTTGTTTCACTCACCTCTTGGCAGCATAATCCCTTTCAGATCTCCTCCATCCTGGCCCATTCAAACCCACCATGCTCCTCCTCTTCTTGGACCTAAAGCATGATCTACTCCAAGATTAATTCACTGAGTGGTTCCCTTAGGGATGACACTTCCACTTTCTTTATCCACATAAAGTATGTGTCTGCCCCAAAGAATAGGATGGGAAGAAATAAACTAAAGTTTAGGAAAAGTGTAAATAAGCTGCGGGTACAAGTCTCAGACAAAGACAGGCACACAGCCACATGCATATACATGTCCTTTGCCTAGATGGAAAAGAAAGAGTTTATAGCTCTTGTTTTAGGAAATGTTGAATTGTCTGAAGCTCTGCTTATTGTTTATAAATCAGAGCCTGAAGGGTGCCAGCAGGTGGGCTAATTGTACAAAATGAGATAAAGGAAGATGTGAACAGTTTAAGACAAAATTATAATGGGGACAGATCTTAAAGTAGTTGGTAGGGAATTTGTGTACTGTAGCAAGCTTTCAGAACTGGGCAACTGTAGACTTGGATACTAATCTGGACCAGAATGAAGAAGTTAAGCATGCCAGTTTTAAATACTGTCTATTGTTTGCTACGTGAAAGAAAGAAGCAGATGTTGAGAAACGGATGAGTGGCTGTTGTTAAAAACAAACTGACATGTTCTCATACATCCTTTCATTATTCTTTTTACCCCAATCCTTCTGTTGTTGTTGTTGTTGTTGAAATTGTGTCTATAATAAAAGGTATTAAAAAATTACCACAACAAAAACTATGACTTAGCCACACAAAATCTTTGACTTATTAGAAGGGTGAAACATTGCCTATTCTACCTTTGTGGTTAATATCAAATACTGAAAGGTTACTACAAGAAGCATTCTTTAAAAGGTACCAGGTAATTTGTGCATGGTGAGGCTATCATAGTCATTTGCAGGTACACGTGAGGATGAGGAAACAGCAACTTATGTACGACCATAACACAATCTCCTCTCTTGGGAGTTGCATCCCAATGCAGAATGTAAGTAGGTAAGTAATGGGATTTGTGTCTTGATGCATATTTCATCCCTTGCTGCCCCCACCTGTGGACATCTGTAGGCCAATGTGATGTTCAACATCTTCAGATAGGCAAGTTTTAACATTTTACTGAATTTGTTCTCTCTCCTTTTATACTTTTTCTTCCTACTGAAAATTGAAGGATTGCAGCTTGTATCTCTGTAACTCTAACACACATTTTAAAGTTTAAAATGTTTTAATTATAGTTTTTAAAATAATTTATTATGCTTTTATTAGGGATCTGTTAGGGATATTAGAGCAAGCACCAACCATCCAAAAATCAAAAATTCAACCACATACATTTATGACTTCTGCTTCCATAATGATATCAACATACATTATGTTTTCTTGGCTTTACCAATCCGTGATGGTGAGATTGGGCATAAATCAAGAAATCAAACTACTTATTTCCGCTCCATACCATTCTTGCATGTCATACAACCATAGGTTGGAAAAGATCTTGAAGGTCTTTTAAGCCAACAGGAACTCTCATACCATTCTAGACAAATGGCTGTCCAACCTTTGCTTGAAAATCACCAGTGATGTCGTGCAGGAGGCAGGCTGTTCCACTGCTTAATATCATTCACAGTCAGGACATTCCTTATTTCAAGTTTGGGTCTCCCTCTGTAAAATCTCCCTCTGTTGATTCTTATCTTATCCTTGGCTGCTACAGACAACAATTCTATACTCCGTTCCCTGTAACAGCCTTTCAAGTAATAGAAAATTGCTGTCATGTCTCTCCTCAACTTTCTCTTTTTTAAGCTGAACAACTTTAAAAATGGCTCTTTTACGATGTTCTTAGAACTGTTTTCATAGGATTTAGTTTCTAAGACCCTCACCATGTTTGTCTCCCTTCTCTGCACTCTTTTCAGTTCCTCAGCATCTTTTTGTATTCTGGCAATCAGAACTGCGCACAGTATTCCAGATGTGGTCTGACCAGACAGCATAGACTGGAACTTTCCGTTTCCGTGATCTTGATACTATGCCTCTGTTGATGCAGCACATGCTGGTTCATGCTTAATCTTAATCTGATCTACCAAGACACCCAAATCCTTCTCACATGTACTATTGCTGAGCCAGGTACCACCTATCTTATATCTGTGCATCTGGTTTTTCCTAAATAACTGCAAAACCCTACATTTCTCACCACATATTGATGGATAGGACCCAGAGTTCAAGTCTATCAAGAATCTTTTGAACCTTGAGTATCTCTTCTGTGGTATTGGCAATCCACCACCACCGTCCCCCAGTTTTATGATGTCTGCATACTTGATAAGCATTCCTTCTATCTCCTCATCTAAGTCTTTTCTGAAAATGTTTCAAAATGTTGTGTTCATTTTTTAAGTCTCTTCCATTTTTCTTTCTGCCTCAATCATATTAAAGAATAACAAATAATAAGTATCCTTGAATGAATATTTCTCTAGGGCTAAGAAAGAGGTCAGAAGATTTGAGGCATGTAAGTGTGCCTAGGAAGTTTGTATGTATATGTATATGTATATGTATATGTATATGTATATGTATATGTATATGTATATGTATATGTATATGTATATGTATATGTATATGTATATGTATATGTATATGATCTTTGTGTTGCTGATATCATTCTTTGGGGTATTGCCATGGTTTTACAGTCAGGCTCAGGAAGGCCTTCAGGAGCTATTTAAAATATTACACATTATATATTTTAAAATGAATTAATTAAACCAAAGATAGACTTGGCATATTAAGAACACTTCATATTGTCACCCTGACATGACTGTTAGGTTGGCAGCACTCCCTCACTAGGTCCTATAGAACATCTTTTTCCAAGCTAGTGCCAAAGTGAATACATTCAGAGACCACCATGTTCTGGAAAGGTTTTGTATAAATTGCAGATATATATTATATTCAGAGCTGAGCTGAATATTTGTATCTGTATCTCCAAATTGTAGAACATAGTGCTCCAAACTACTGATTTTCTCTTTTCTTGAACACACAATCTCATTCAGTAGAATTGGACATGTAAATGAATACTTAATAATTTGCGTAGCTTCTGCATATCTTAATAATTGGAAGGAACGAGTGCCCTTCCCTTATCATTAGAGACATAATGCAAAAGCCTGCCTTATGAGAATCATCACATTAACAACAGGAGAAAATAAAGGAAGAGTGTGCAACCAGTCCCATCCCAAATTATTCCTATCTACATTAAGGAAATGGGATTCCAAATGTTAGCCTGTAAATCACTAGGAACAAATAAACAAACAATATATCAGCAGCTGTCATCCCATACTTAAGCTATAAGCAGGTTCCAAGTAAACACATACCGTAAGTAAATATTTACATTGTATAATTTAGAATGTCCACTGTTGATAGCAGCATGGGGTGTTGCAAACTAACAACTACATAAATAATTGTTAACAATTATAATAAAATAATTAAATTATTTTAATAATTTATTAATAATAATAAAATAATTAAATTATTTTAATAATTTATTAATAATAAAAATATCTCCTATAGAAATAACATTATTAATGTATTTCTTTACAGGGAATTCACAATGTCCTACCTAGATTAGCTTAGATATTTTATTTGTTGAATATAGTTTTCCCCATACTTGTCCATTAATCATTAATTTAAAGTCTTTAAAGTTTCTTTCCCTGAAGCCATAAGCTGTGATATGAGGTTGTTAAATAAATTTCACTTGATCTTAGCTTCCCCTCTTTGCAGAGTGGGAGGAAGCAGAAGATCAAAGGAAGATGTTAAGTCTTAATAGATTGTGACAGAAAGATCTATACCAAAGTGCATAGGAATTCTGCAGGTGCTCCACTATTGACACTGTACCCAATTATTTCAATAATCTATGAGGATGGATTCCATTAAAATAATGTATTGCACTGCATTACAAAATTAAATTAGCTGCCCAAATCATAGCTGTTCCACAGGTAGTACATTATAATGGAAACTGAGCATAGCTTTATTTCTGTGCCTAAGGATAACAGTGCTACAAATAGAGCACATGAGCAAACTTTCTAGGCAAAGAATGCTGATTAAATTTGCAAATGAAATTAAATTGGGTGGAATAGCAAATAGGGCTGTGAAAATCTTTAAAAAGATGTGCTTCGGGATTTACAGGAACATGTATGAAGCACTTCTTCTTATCATTAAAATATCTGCATCTTTCTCCAGATCTGTGCAGCTGCTTGAAAAGTATCTCCCAGTTATCTCGGTACATATGCACATGCATTGCTATTTCACTTCACTGGGAAAAAAAATCCAAACATGAAGTGGCTGTGTGGGCATGCTGAGATAGCCAAAGGTAGCTTCTGAAGCAGCTGTATAAGCCTAGAAAAAGTCATGGATAATTTACTTCTTTGAAACAGTGCTTCAGATATACTCCTGCACCTTCCAGAGCCCCTCTTTCAAAGGATCTGTACAGTCCTAATAACACAAACACATTAAAAAAAATAAAGAGTGCATTTGATAGCTATAAAACTGGACAGAAAATAATATAATGAAATTTAAAACAGATAAATGCAAATGTTTTCCTTTAGGAAAAATAAATAAAATGCCCAAGAAACCAGCAGGATGCCTGGTTTTTCAAGCATAGATCCAAACAGAAATTTGAAATTGTTGACTTCCGGGTGGAAACATGGTGGACTAGTACATCTCTGTGAAACAGTGAGATGACACAGAGGCTGACAGCCGGGTGATATGCCCGAGTTAACGGAGCTTCTCCAGACAAAGAGAAGCCATGAGATTGGCCACATGAACTCCAGGGAGGTAGCTCCTTGTGAGTGCCAGGAGCCACAGAAGAAGACATCATGCTCACAGCCTCACGCAAAGCCTGTATAAAGGACACTGGGCCTGCCCAATCCACTTTCTAAAGCACATTTAAATGGAGAAAATTTAAAGTGTAAAGAGACCTTCAGAGCAGCAGAGTACCTAAGGCCACCTGGGTGAGCATTCCTTCGATCTGGGAAAGATTAAAGTAAAAGGGAAGGAACTAGTTACAAAGATTAAAAAGAATTAAATGCAAAAAGCTTACTGGGATTTTGGAATGAGAAAGTCAAGCAATGAACTAAAGGAACAATTAAATTTGGAATTGATGCCATTAGTGGACTGCTAGGACCACTGAATGGGGCAGAGCTTAGTACAGCGGAGCAATAAGCACACACAGAAAATAGTTTTTATCAAAATAGAATTAATTAGCATGTTAGAGAAATATAGGTTATTGATCTTAACACACTTAGCCCACCCAAGCATAAAGGATTACACGCTTAGACAATGTAGTTTCAAAAGTAAGTACAAAAAGAGTTCTTACGTTTATTTGGTCCAGTTACAGTTACATTCCTTCTGTTAGGAATGATTCTTCTTTTGTTCCCTAAACTTTGTTTTATTCTTGGCCCTCACTGCTGCCAAGAGCTGCGTGGAGAAAGGGGAAAAACCTCCTGAGTTGAGGCCTAGCACATGGCCTCTCCATGAAAAGGAGCAGCATGCCACGTGCATCCTTCTTCTCTGGTGGAAGAAAGCAAGAGAGAAAGAGGAAGTGGGAGGGGCAACAAGCATCTTCCTCTAGAAGCACATAGAGAGTTTGCCTCCTAGAGCACACCCATATGCTAATGAGACATGCTGATTTGCTGGAACCTCCAACAGGAATATTGCCTCATTTAAAGTATTTTTTGAATTAAATAAAAAGATAATATACTGTATATCTCCATGGGAAATAAGAATGTTTAAATTTGTTAAGGAAGCTGATTGGCTGACTGTGTTAAACAAAGAGATAAGTAGAAAAAGAAGGGAAACATGAAGTTTTGAGAAGACCATGTGATCACAGAAGTACGGAGTGCTGAAAGGGAATAAAGTGTAATGGGGATGGGGGGAAGCCTCTCTTTTATTTTTTACTCCCCTTTTATGGATTATAAATTTGAAATAAAGAAAAATGGTTATTACTAATGGGAATGAAAGTTATAGAAGGGAGGAGAGGATTGTTGGACCACTCCAGAAGAATATATTTGTTTACAACAGATAAATTCATAGAAGAGGATACTATTTCATTGGCCAGTAAGATTATTATTATGTTTATAAATTGGAGATATATTGAAGTACCCACAAGGGAAGATAAAATAACAAGTATTTTTGTGGAATACTGAACCTTTTATGGATTTTTTGCTGAAAATAGAAAGAGCTAAAATGATGGTTTTTAGACTGGACAATTGAAAAAGTGTTGAATAAGGGAACAAGGGGATTATGGTTATGTTTAAGAGGGAGGAGGAATAATAACTTTGATTGTAACTGCTGTAGTAAAGGTTGGAGTCACTTCTTTAATTATCTTTTTTCTTTCTTTTACTTTAACTGTATTGTTTCCTGCACTTTTTCTTTTATTTTCTTTTTTCCTTCTTTTATATATTTCTTATTTTTCTTTTATTGTTGTTATATGGTTTTAAGAGATTTTATAAAATAGTTATAAAAGCAAACATACAATATAAATTTAAAGAAAGTAGCTATAACATGTTTATTTTCATGTTTACACATGTGTTCAGAAGAATCCCAAAATAAGTATATACAAATAATATAATGGAGTTACAGTTTAAGTCTGGTCAAGGATAAGGCCTTGATTATTTTACAATCCTGTAACACTGTCACCTGGCAGTATGGACACTTGAATTCAGTAAAGGTTACTTCTGAGTAGTTACATAAACTTTCACTGACAGTTTACGCTAAAGAAAATACTCTATGGCCAAGTCAGTAAAATATTCCTGTTAATTATTGTTTAGAATAACAACCCAGAATCAATAAGGCATCTCTAATTGTGTATAAAATGTTGGACCAGAATAACCAGAAATTGCAATTAAAGTTTCTGGAAGAAATGTTAACAACCTCAGATATGTTATGATACAACTTTAGTATATAGAACAGAGGAAAACTTAAGAATTCTTGTTGAAAGTGAAATATGACAGCAAAAAAGCCTTTCTGATCCTCAGTATTAAAAAAACAGATTATGTCAACACTATAACAGATCTAGGCAAGATAGATACATCACACTGACAACAAAGGTATGTATTTTCAAAGCCATGGTCATCCCAGTTATGTATGGGTTCAAAAGCAAGACCATCAAAAAGACAGAACAAAGCAAGAATGTTTGGAAAAGACCCTGATAGTTGGAAAAATCAAATATAATTGAAAAAGATAAGAAGACTAGATGGCTAGACTCAATCACGAATACTGCAAGCCGGACTCACAAGAACTCAGAAGTAGTTTCTGAGACACTCCTGGTGAACTGTTATCCATCAGGTAACAAAGAAGTGGAAGCAACTGAATGATTGAACAACACTCTTTGCATATACAGTTCAGGAAGTCATTTCTTTAGAAAAACTCCCTGCATAATTCTGCAATTTCACACCCACTGATTTCAAAAAAACTCTTATGTTCTACTTTCCTATTGTCCTGTATGGGACATAAACGTTTATCTTTTATTAGTTCTTATTCCTAGATGATAAAAACCATGAAAGATGATATAGAATTTTGAATCAGAAGCATTCTATCAGCCTCATAACTGTTTCACTCACGCTTTCCGGGGGGAAATGTAACCATTTAATTTCCATTAGGGTTCTTCATCCCATCATCACAGAACATTCCTCTGATGTAAGGAAGACTTGCTTGTAGTTTTACTTCTTTTTGATTGTCACAAAAATAAAATAATAATCCCTGAATTTAGAAGTTAGAAAAAGATAGTCCTACCTAAAGCTTATTGAGGCTCAGATTCATTTTCTGCACAATGTATGTATTACTTACAATCCAGTGCACTATGGCTAGAACTAATGAATTATCATCTCTGTCACTTTTCAGGGACTCTAAGGAACTCTCTTCACATTTTCATTTGTAGCAGAAGTAAATCTTCACTGTTTCCTTTTTTTAGTTGGAAAAAAAGAAACTTGATGAAATAAATGGGACCAACAGGTACTTAATAGTCTTGTTTCTACCCCAGGAAATTAGCCCGATTCCAATCCCATTTCTTTCTCTTCCCTCAAAGTCCAAGTCATAGAATAACTCTTAGATGAACACATATAGAATAGGCCAGATAATAAACTCTTAGCTGAAGGCATGAAGCTGCCTTAATATAAATCTAGTTCTATTATTTTCCTTCCTACATGGTCTCCCTGCAAAACTTATCTCTTCTCTTTTCTGCTTCAATTGCTTGTTCTGTTTTATTAGAGACCACAGCACCACCATAACTACTACTATACTGCCTTGCTATGAGTATCCAGTTCAGGTTTTGCTTTTTGCTTTTTGTTATTTTTTTGCTCTGGGTACTAAAATATCTGATTTTTGACTACAACAGCTGCAGCATCATATACACATAGCAATAGACATGGAGCACTGCAATAAGAAATTAGCATATGCATATACACAAGTAAGAGAGGAAACAAAGGACAACTTAAGGACGTATTCAATTCTGCCATCTGACAATACACATAGTGTCTGATTTATGCACTTTGCATTTTCCATTTGCTCTTTGTTGCATGTAGAAAATAGAAGCAGGGATATTTTGCTTTTCATCAAGCTCTGAAAAATGTCTCAGGCAGTAACATTATGCCTTCACCAGCTCTTGAAAAACTAAAACCCTCTTTAAGTAGTGCAGCTGCAGTTCAGTATATTGAATTCATGTATGGTCAAGAAAAGACATGGTGCTCTCTGCATGTTGAAGACGCATCACACCAGGTACCCAGCAATCTCTTCCCATCATCAAGGTGCTTCACATGTTTGTTTGTTTGTTTGTTTGTTTGTTTGTTTGTTTTTATGATGCCCAATTTGCACATAGTGGCTGTGGGTGGCTTACATACAGTTAAAAACAAAAAAACCCAAACAAATAGCACAATGAAAGATAACGAAGTCGAAACCACAGCACACCCTGATTCAAAGTCATTTTAGGACAGGACATTGCATAGATTTAATACACAAAAGCAAATGTTTCATAACAGACAAGCTTTATGAATATCTTTTTCACATATATACAGTATGTTCTTTCTAATTTGTGATGCTAATCATAAAATAGTAAAGTTATATTCATTTAAGACCGGGATGGGGAAGGGTGATGTGTGTTATATGGAAATAATATGCATGGGCTAATATTCTCCCCAGGTCAGCCTTACCATTAGGTAGAATGTGGTTGCCTCCCTGGGTTCTAGATTCTGAGGTAGGTGGTAAATATGTTTGTACCACAGAGCTTGGCCTGTGATCCCTCTTTCTAATGCAGTGCTAATTAATATACTTTGTCAAGTGTTGAAAATTAAGCTGCCAAAGTAGTCTGTATGTGGAATTTTATATGCCTCAGCAATAGTATTTTGGTCAAGCGCTTGTTCTGACAATCTCAATCAGTTAGTAAAGATAATCATTGCTGTCAGTTGCTTCTTGACATCAACTCATATTTTCTTGGCAGGCTTCTAGTCTTGAACTCCATTTCCTGTCTATGGATATTAGACTAACAGTGAAGTGTTACTGAGACAAACACATATGTCTTATGTGTTTGCTGACACAATTGTTTTGTATCTTACATTTAGTATGGTTAATTTATCAATACTATAGATCACTAGAGGGCAGCAGGGAGTAGCAATTTCATCCATTCTAGAGTTGAAGAAAAAATCTAGAACAGGAAAATATGTTATTACCTAGAACACTGCATTCTCAGCTGGCCTGGGAATTTAGGACAAAATTCAAAATATATTAGATAAAGATTAATAGTTCATAAACATTACAAGCAGCCTTCTAGAGCTGGATCACTCACCCAGCCTGATATTGCTCGCTTTGGCATAGTTTTCCAAGATCTCAAATTCCTTTACCTACTATCTGATGCTTTCAAGTAGAGATTTCATAGGTGAGCAAAAACAGTTTCCATAGATAATGCATATTTACAACTGAGCTATGATGCCTTTTGTACAGCGTGCCAAAAATCAGCAGAAACAACTTTTCATTCAGGATGATGAACAATAAGAGCTCTTCCTCCTGGCTCCATTACAGTACTTTCCTACCATACTTGAGTTGGCAGAAAAATATGCCAGCACAATTTTTACTGCTCTGACAGACAAATTCTATTCCCCTTCAGTGATGAGGCTGGCAGCTGATGCAGTCCTTACAGTTTTGATGCAGGACAGTTTAAAGGCAGTGATAGGTGGACTTCCCTGGTTGTGCTGCTCCTTCTACTCAGCTGTCAGTGGGGGGGGGGGGGAAATTCCAATCATTGTGCTTAACGAGAGGGGGCAGGTTGAGCTTGCGCAACTGGATGGGTGCCTGGAATGGAGGCTTTAGACAACTTTCATTATCTGTACTGGTGACCTCTCACATTTCTGAATACATGTTAGTGATACTGATCTTCTGGAAGACTACTAAATCTGTGTCCAAAAATTGCCTACCTGACAGACTGGTGGAGCAGAGGAAGGCTGCTGGGAAATGTGGGTGATCCCCTTCCTGCATCAACATGCACCTTTCCTCTGCTCCACCAATCTGTCAGTTGAGCTACTTTTGGATACACATTTAGATCATCACCAGGTCGATGTTCAGAAATGACCATAATGATAGGTGACCCAAACATTGGAGGGATTTTGAAGAGCATCAGGAGTTCTCCCTCACACTTCATTCCAGGCCTTCCACACAAAAAGTCACTTGGGCTAAAAATTAAACAACTCTTATCAATTTCTCTTTATGTTCTAACTATATAAATGATCAAAAGAATGGTAGTGATGGCAACAATTGGCCATGGCCAGCTGCATCTGGACATGATCTCAAAACCTCTCATGTACTCATTTTCCCTAGAAGGTCAGGGAACTCCATGCTAAAGGATTAACACCAGGAACATTTTGCATATCACAGAATTAAAGAGAAAACTGCTTAGATAGATATATTTTAAACAAAGGCTTTTGACAAAATGAAACATCTTCCCACTGGTCTACAGAATTTTTGAACATATTCAGGCAATCTGGGTTAACCAAAAACACAGAGCAGCAAAGGAAATGGTCCTCCCCTTCCTCAAATAGAAAGGCTTAAAAGCCAAGGCTTGCAAAGTTATTTTGACATATAAAGTACAAACATCTCTCCTCCTTCTCTACAGTCCATTTAAATGTGTTGCTTTGAGACAGTTGCTTCAGTCAACTTAATGGTAGGGCTAGCTTTTCAGATCCCAAGGGGTATCTAATCAAATTAATTGAATTGTCACAGTGCTCTAGAACTGTCAACTAATTAAAGAATTTTGATTCGTCATTTTCTTTGTAATCGATCAAGTAGATAATTGATCATAATAAATGTTTATATCAATCAAAACCCAATGCAGTTGTATTTAAAATATTACAGCTGGTTTAAGAAATTTTACACATTCAAATTAAGGCTACCATTTATTACTTAAAGGGACATTTTAGTATTTTTCCTAATTTTCTATGAGAGTAGAAGACTGGAACAAAAATAATCAATTTAGTTACATTGATTAAAATTCCCTCCTACCTCTTTCAACCACATTGCTCATTCAATTGTCTAATCAATCCTATTGTCTTTTGGTAGAAAAGAAATCCTAGTGATGAAATGTATATTTGCTATATGGTTTACCCTTTGGAGTTTCTTTTCCCAAAATGAATATGAGAGAGAAGGTGAAGAAATTATACAAGACCAAAATTATAATCCACAGAAAGTAATACCTTTTTCTGATCTTTAGTGATGGGCCTCAAGATGCTTTGGTGCCTAAACCAAAAAGTCAGCATGCTGCTTTAAAAAGAAATAAGAAAGAGTGCAATAAGGAGAAGGTATCTTTTATGGTTCCTCTTGTATGATATAGTGGCTTCACTTAATTTGTTTGATTGACAAAAGCTGAAGAATAATTCAAAATTGCTTCTGGAATGACTGAAAGTGTTCATTATTCCATATTTTGGTTCCCACTAGTACTCATCCAAGTCAGTATATTACAAGATTGCCACTTACTTATCACCCCCCCAAAAAAAGGAGCACTCAAGACATAAATATAAAATATTCATCTCCTAATTGATATGGAGATGTACATATTTGAACATAATGACTCAATTTGAAATAAAAATTCTGTATATTTCACCACAAAATGGAAAGCCTATGATCAGATGACCAGTGTGTTTTCTGTTGACTGCTGAGCATAACTTCAAGGGTCTTTGTACTTTGCATGTTTTTATCTACATAATAAACTGGGCAGAGCTTCCTTGGATGCCTTCAAATAGGACACTCTACTTTGTAAAGTCAGAGAGATGAACACTATATAGGCCTCAAAGTCCAGAATCCTACCTCCTGCTTTAGAGAAACTGAATTTTTACTCAAGACCAAATTTTAGTTCTTTTAAAATTTTCAATATGTATTAAATAGTTTAAAAGTAAAAGGCATATTGTTATATTTTTATGGTAAAAATATAAAGCAAGAGGAATAAATTCAGAAATATGTAAATAAATAATCAATTTTATTTAGGCAGTACTGTATTATAAGTTCAACTGAAACATAATTATAGTGTGGAAAATTTCTATCCATAACCTTTTTTCAAAAACACATTAACATAGGGATTTATTTCAGAATTTTAAAAAAGGAACCAATGCATCCATTCAAAGTGACAGAAAAATAAGCAGTTCTGCAGTGTTCCTAAAGTTGAAATAGAACATGGTATGGGATTTTAATGTTTGGCTTTGTTTGGGAGAAACAGAAGACTGGCTATTGTAGGAAGAGATTATTCCAAGACATTCCCTATTCATGAGTGTTAAAAAATGGATCAGTTGCACTTAACATACTGTAAAATCTCCAGTGTCTTCATCTGTAAATGTCTCTGTTCATTTCTAGATCTGAAAAACTTTAAAAGGGATTTCCAGTTCATCGATTTACAGTGTGTTGGTCTGTGTAAAATGATCTCCAGGATTAACATAAAGCTCTCCTGATTGTTTCTAGCTTCTGATGTCCTCAGATTTTGGCAGTGTGTCATGGTGAATCATTGATGAATATCTTCCTTCGTAAGGTTGCTTGCTGGAACATCCTTGGCTCAGAGTGGACATTCATCACACTGGGGTGTTAGATGTGATTTGTTCAAACTTAATGGAAAGATGCTACCACAGAGGAAATGTTACAGGCTTGCAAATTTGATTAAGCTTTCATCTCTTCTATAGATTGGGCATGCAAGAAATCCATGCAGGTCATGCCCAATTTAATCTGCAACAAATAAAAATTCCTAAAAAGTATCTCAACAACAGATTCTATCAATTTCTGTTAGACTCATTTTATGAATAAACAATGTGCAAAACTGTCTCATACATTCCAGATTCAGTGCTTAATTTATGTATACGGACATGGTCCTTCACAGGGGTACATTTTGCATTGATATATATGTAAACCTTGTAATAGAACTTTTTTTTTTTACAACTGCAGAAAATATGGATCTAAACCACAGCCAAAAGCAAAAGGTTAAATCTTCCCCATATTCTAGTATCAATTCAATTCTAAATCCTACTGGGTTAAACAAGGCTTTCACTCTGAATAATATGTTTAGGGATTATGATTTTAAGAACATTATGGAACATTCTAATTACTAGTACATCTCCATGGGAGCTTTTCCCACTATCAATTCAGTAATGGAGCACCAAATTTATGCTAGAAATAAAATGCAAGACAAGTATGAAGATTTCTCTCAACTAAATCTTGTTGATTTTGACTGGGTGAAATGTTGATGTAAATAAATAAGTTTATTGTTGTAACTACAGGTTACAACATAGGAATGCCAAGAAGTAAAACTTAGTGGATTTCATACCAAAGCCCAGCTATTGGAGTTGAGCTATTGTGATGCAAGTAGAGGGCAGAGACTGAGCTCCAACCTGAAGCTCTGAAAGATTTGGGTCCAGCCTCCAATATCTGTCTAGATGTCATACTCTGAGCTACTCCAAAAGTTGCTGCCAAATTGTAGTTTTTAATGTATTAATTGGGGAAAATTATTAAATATCTGAGCAGTTATCTGCTGTCTTTTCAATTAACCATAAGGCTTCACTTCCGGAGTCTAACAAATCCTTTTAAATAAGCAAAAAACAGTCAAATTGCTTCTGATTTTGCAGTTCTCTGTGTGTGATAAATTTGACAAGTGGAGCCACAAAATTAATAAAAATGATAACAATCTGATATTCCTGTTTTTCATTATTCATTCATATATTTATTGTGTTTATTTGTTTAAAATATCTGTAGTCTGGCTGTAGTCCTATCCTAAGGATCTTAAGACAGGTTAAATTCTATATAATCCATATAATACTAATGTGAAATGAAAGTAAACAACTTGGATAACAATAACAGCAAATTAGAGGTTACAGTCTTAGCCTGCATTGCATTATGTCTTCTCAATGATTTGTGCTTTCATGAGTAATAAGAAGTAACTCAACCATTAAAATATGCAAGTATTGTCTGATTCCAGTTTAGTATTTTCTGATTGCCTTCAATCTTGGGTGATTTCAACAGAACTGTGCTCACTCAGCAATTTCTGAGTCTTCATAATGAAGGCACGATTATTCTATTCACTTTTTTTTACTCTGAATATTCTATTTCTTGCGCTGCTTATAGAATAAATGGTAGACACATAGGAATGTGATACTTGATTCCTGAGTTACTTCCGGAAACATATCATGTTTGTTGAAGATTAGATGGCCAAAATATTTAAACTACTGTTTAAAACATGATAAATCTGACAACCTGGAAATGATTAGGAATTCTGATTAACATTAACATCAGAATTTGGTAAGTAAAAGGCATTTTAGTCATTTAATTTTCTATTAAACATTAATGGCACTTTTCAGCCAAAGTACCACTGTAAAAGTTAGAATTTGACTTTCTCCCTCTCTCTCTCTCTCTCTCTCTCTCTCGGCAACTACACACATATACTGTAAACACCATATTGAATTTTCCAATAGTTGGATAAACTCCAATTCTTTGGAACAGTAGATTTGAGCTTAGAACATTAAGAAGAGAAAGCCCAGCCATTGCCTTTGAGAGAAAAAAAATACAGCAGCAATAAATCTTTCCCTCAGGAGAAATACTAATGTTGCAGAGAGATGCAAAAAGGACATTGCTAGCTAAGAGGATGAATAATTTTCATAGGCAATTTTCAGTTGGAAAATCCCTGTAAAAAAACTATGGCTAGATTTTGTCCCCTTTTTTCTGTCATGTGAAGTTGCAGGGACTAGGAATGAGAGAGAGGAAAGAGTCAGGCAAGGTCAAAAGCCAGCACATCAATATTACCAAGATGCTTGAATCAAAGAGTTATCCAAGCCGGTCTCTGTGCCAAAGCCAGTAAGTATTATATCACATATGAGCTGGAGTGTCTGAAGCTATTACAGGGGTTGATTCTGTTTCATTCTTTAGTTTCTGACCTGAACTTTAGTCATAACATCCCAAATATCTCAAGGGAGACGTGACATAGGCTTTATTTATCAGTAAACTGAATTTAATGCTTCTATTCATTTTCTAATAGCATTCACAAATCCTGGGGGGGGGGGAGTTTTTATTTAATAATACAAAATTTTGGCTCATCTCACCCCCAGCCACTCTCAAAAAGCCAGCAAACTGGAAATCCAGTTAACCATCCTACATCAGCTGTAAAGATATTTGTACTATTATAGATATAGAAGTGACACTACTTCTTGCCACAGTTTCTATTGCTATTTAAGGTCAAGCTTGGTAGGGACATGTCCAGGTAGAGATTGAAAAGGTGAAGTTACAGCAACAGTTAACAGAGGTTTCCCTGCCAAAAAGCATGCAAGCAGGGAGAATTGCAGCTTTCAAGAAAGAGATTAATATGCGGCCAAGAACAAACAAATAAATACAGATACCAATGGTAAGTTCTTCCCCAGTTTTGTTTTCTTTTGTTTCATCCAGGGATTGTTCTTATTTGCATTTCCTCTGAAGTCCTTTAACCAAGCCAACAGCATAATGCTTTACCATTGTTGAAATATTAAAGATTTGATGGTACTGTCTTGTCCTGAAGAAACAAAGCTGTTGATTGATTCTACACTCCGTAGATGCTTCCCACATTCCCTGGCAAATTGATTACGATTATTATGTATACATACAGACATTTTTGACACTTTGTTAGAGAGTGAATTGAGTATGCATGGTTTATCTGTGGGTGAAGCATAACTGGATACTTAATAATTTATACCATCTTTTAATTGATATTGAGTACTTTTTTCCATTCCCTACCATGCTAAGATAGGCACGTTGCATTAATTAATATTCTAGTTTTGGAACAGGTAAAATAGCGTTAAATATGCTAGTTTGCTTATTTTAATATTTGTGTTTACCCAGAATACTAACCAATGCTTAAGTGAACCTCAGTCAAACATGAATTCATTCATAAACAAACAGAAACCCACTCTGATCACTCATGCACATTTGCAAATACACTGATGCACACTCATTCATTCAAGTGAAGCTCCATTAATTTCAGAATTCAAGAAATAGCATTTAACGTTTCATGCACACTTTTCATTCTTGTCAAAAACAAGTCTCTCTCTGCTGTTTGAGAGTGACTATATGCTGTATTATATGGCTAAAGTGGCATTTTTTCATTTAAATATAATTTATTTTTAATTCATTTTTAAGCTTAGCATTAAATATCTCCCTGAAGTGCCAAACTTACAGGGAATTATTATTCTCTTCAGGCCCGATAATAGCTTTCTCTATTCTCAACCATCACTTGTGGATAGAAGAGCTCCATGAAACTTACAAACATACTCAGAACTCTAAAGGATGCTTTTCAAAAAATGTCCGAGTAGTCCCATAGCAAAGGAGATTGTTACCTTGTCATGGTGCTGGAGCTTGAGCACCTCAATGACGCCATGGGCTAAACTGTGAAGGGACACCCAAGACAGGAAGGTCATTGCAGAGAGGTCAGACTAAACCCACCCCAGTATTCTTGCCATGAAAACTTAATGGATCAGTACAACCAGAGATATGTTGGTATACCATCGGAAGATGGGACTCCCAGGTTGGAAGATGGTCAAAATGCTACTGGGGAGGAACAGAGGATAAGTTCAACTAGCCTCAGATGTGATGACGCAGCTAGGTCAAAGCCAAAATGATGGCTAGCGGCTGATGGTGCTGGTGGTGAAAGATGAATCTGATGTTCTAAAGATCAACACACCATAGGAACCTGGAATGTAAGATCTATGAACCAGGGCAAATTGGATGTGGTTATTGGTGAGATGTCAAGATTAAATATAGACATTTTAGGTGTCAGTGAACTGAAATGGACTGGAATGGGCCAATTCACATCAGATGACCACCAGATCTACTACTGTGGACAAGAGGACCACAGAAGAAATTGAGTATCCTTCGTAATTTATAATAAAGTGGCTAAAGCAGAGCTTGGATACAATGCAAAAAATGATAGAATGACCTCAATTCGAATTCAGGGTAAGCCATTTAACATCACAGTGATCCAAATATATGCCCCAACCACAGATGCTGAAGAAGCAGAAGTAGATCAGTTCTATGAGGATCTGCAGCACCTACTGGATAATACGCCAAAAAGAGATGTTATTTTCATTACACGAGACTGGAATGCTAAGGTGGGTAGTCACACAACACCTAGAATTACAGGTAAGCATGGTCTGGGAGAATAAAATGAACTGGGACATAGGCTGATAGAATTTTGCCAAGACAATTAACTCTGCATAACAAACATTCTCTTCCAACAACCTAAAATATGACTTTATACATGGACTTCACCAGATGGTCGACACTGAAATCAGATTGACTACATCATTTGTAGCCAAAGGTGGTGGACATCTATACAGTCGGTAAAAAAAAGACCTGGAGCTGACTGTCGTCCAGATCACGAACTTCTTATAGTACAATTTAGAATCAGACTAAAAAGAATAGGGAAGACCCACAAATCAGTTAGATACGAGCTCACTAACATTCCTAATGAATATGCAGTGAAGGTGAAGAATAGATTTAAGGGACTAGATTTAGTAGATAGGGTCCCAGAAGAACTATGGACAGAAGTTCGCAACATTGTTCAGGAGGCGGCAACAAAAAATGTCCCAAAGAAAAAGAAAACCAAGAAGGCAAGATGGCTGTCTGCTGAGACACTGGAAGTAGCCCAAGAAAGAAGGAAAGCAAAAGGCAACAGTGATAGGGGGAGATATACCCAATTAAATGCAAAATTCCAGAGGTTAGCCAGAAGAGATAAGGAATTATTTTTAAACAAGCAATGCACAGAAGTGGAAGAAGATAATAGAATAGGAAGGACAAGAGACCTCTTCCAGAAAATTAGGAACATTGGAGGTAAATTCCAGGCAAAAACGGGTATGATCAAAAACAAAGATGGCAAGAACCTAACAGAAGCAGAAGAGATCAAGAAAAGGTGGCAAGAATATACAGAAGATCTGTATAGGAAGGATAATAATATCGGGATAGATTTGACGGTGTGGTCAGTGATTTAGAGCCAGACATCCTGAAGAGTGAGGTTGAATGGGCCTTAAGAAGCATTGCTAATAACAAGGCAGCAAGAGGCGATGGTATCCCAGCTGAACTGTTTAAAATCTTGCAAGATGATGCTGTCAAGGTGATGCATGCCATATGCCAGCAAATTTGGAAAACACAAGAATGGCCATCAGATTGAAAAAAATCAACTTATATCCCCATACCAAAAAAGGGAAACACTAAAGAATGTTCAAACTATCAAACAGTGGAACTTATTTCACATGCCAGTAAGGAATTCTCAAAATCTTGCAAGGTAGACTCCAACAATTCATGGAGCGAGAATTGCCAGCTGTACAATCTGGGTTTAGAAAAGGCAGAGGAACTAGAGACCAAATTGCCAATATCCGCTGGATAATGGAGAAAGCCAGGGAGTTTCAGAAAAACATGTATTCTAAAGCCTTTGACTGGGTGGATCATAACAAATTGTGGCAAGTTCTTGATGGTATGGGGTTACCAAGTCATCTTGTCTGCCTCCAGAGGAATCTGTATAACAAACAAGTAGCAATCGTAAGAACAAACCACGGAACAATGGACTGGTTTAAGATTGGGAAAGAAGTATGGCAGGGTTGTATACTCTCACCCTACCTATTCAAGCTGTACGCAGAATACATCATGTGACGTGCTGGGCTTGATGAATCCAAGGCTGGAGTTAAAATTGCTGGAAGAAACATTAACAATCTCAGATATGCAGATGATACCACTTTTATGGCTGAAAGCGAGGAGGAGCTGAGGAGCCTTATGATGAAGGTGAAAGAAGAAAGTGCAAAAGCTGGGTTGCAGTTAAACCTCAAAAAACCAAGATTATGGCAACCATCTTGATTGTTAACTGGCAAATAGAGGGAGAAAAAGTGGAGGCAGTGACAGACTTTGTATTTCTAGGCACAAAGATTACTGCAGACATTGACTGCAGCCAGGAAATCAGAAGACGTTTACTTCTTGGGAGGAGAGCAATGACAAATCTCGATAAAATAGTTAAGAGCGGAGACATCACACTGACAACAAAGGTCCGCATAGCTAAAGCAATGGTATTCCCCGTAGTAACCTATGGCTGCGAGAGCTGGACCATAAGGAAGGCTGAGCGAAGGAAGATTGATGCTTTTGAACTGTGATGTTGGAGGAAAATTCAACATCTGAGCGTGCCTTGGACTGCACGAAGATCAAACCAGTACGTACTCCAGGAAATAAAACCATACTGCTCACTTGAGGGAATGATATTAAAGACAAAACTGAAGTGCTAATCCCACACATGACAGCACCACACCCCCTAATCACCACAATAAACCCTCTCCTAATCTCTTGTAAATGACCCACAGAAGACACACACCCTCTCAGCAGCTATAAACACCAGCAGGAACACACACACCCTCCACTTGGGCACAGACAGAATCTTCTAGCTGTGCTCTTGTCCTCTGAAGATGCCAGCCACAGCGACTGGCGAAACGTTAGGAACCAGAACTGCCAGAACATGGCCACACAGCCCGGAAAACCCACAACCAAAACTGAAGTACTTTGGCCACATAATGAGAAGACAGGATACCCTGGAGAAGATGCTGATGCTAGGGAAAGTGGAAGGCAAAAGGAAGAGGGGACAACCAAGGGCAAGATGGATGGATGATATTCTGGTGGTGACGGACTTGACCGTAAGGGAGCTGGGGATGAGGACGGCCGGCAGGAAGCTCTGGCGTGGGCTGGTCCATGAAGTCACGAAGAGTTGGAAGTGACTGAATGAATAAACAACAAAAGTCCCCCACCCTTCTTTGGGGTGGAAGGTAGGGCTACAACATCTAGACTGCAAAAATCCAGATGGCCATTGTCATCTAGTGGTTGTCCAGATTTTTCCCACTCATATCTGGTATCCCTGGTTGAAGGGGCTTTATATTTTATTTGAATGCAAATATTTGAAGGGCAACCTAAGAGACCCTGATTTTCACTGCTTACTCAGTAGTAACTCCAGTTGAATTCTATGAGCCTTATAAATATGTTTAGGTCTACAGTTTTGTTGCTAAATCGTGTAAATGTATGTGTGTGTTTGTATATGTGTTTAAGAAACAAACTACATTGCATTACATTCTGGATTATTTTCCAAATCTGATTAAAAATAGCATCCTTTCTTAAGCACTACTTAACCACTACATAACCTATTCAGAAGCAAACTGCATTATTTTACATGGGACGTATTTGGCATATGTGTATTACAAATTTAGCTTCTAAATATATTTTAGGTTTGTAAAATGGCAAATGGGTCAGAATTCCACTTAACAATTTAGTAAGCAATAGTTTTTATATTGGATCAATCAAGGTAGGAATTTCTTCCAAATGCCTTCCAACTTTTCACACCCAAATCAGCATCTAAAAACCCCGTTTCTCCCTCCGTGCTCTCACCCCCTCCTCCCCCCAAGCACTTGCTGGTAACTTTCCCTGACTGCATCTATACATCCCCTCACTTGCCCGCGCTGTCTCCAGCTTGCTTCAGATGGTATGTTCCCTTGATCTTTCCCCCTTCTCTCCCAAACACCTCCATCTCAACTTGGGAAACAATGTTGGCCATTTATTTTCACGTGGCTTTCCTTCAACACCAGCACCCCCTTTGCTGTGGAGTCCTTGGTGCTCTCTGAGAGAGCTGTAGCCACTTTTGATATTGGAACTGGACTGAAATAAAAATATCTAATAACAGACTTCAAATACAAGACAATTTTGTTTTCTTTAACTCATTTTGATGTAACTTTACCAATGACAGTTTTATCAGGCAGCAAAATTTAGTGTAGCTAGTTGTGTTGAAATATTGCTTCTAGTTGGGGAAGGGAATAAGAATTGGGCTCCACTTAAGGCAGATAAAAAGTCTGCTCCATTTTCATTTATAGGTGAACAATTCAAACACACACAAATGTGCTGACCTTCTCCCCATTATATATAATTTAACTCCATAGTTAGACTGTTGATCATTAAATGTTAACTTCACCTTAGAATTTTATGATGAACATCAGATGGAAACAAAAACTGCCCAATAATGGACAATAGTTTCCTAAGACCAGATGGAACTGGTATTTGTTGTCTTTATTCAAAACTTCTGATCTAGTAGATTGCTGGATTAGTTCATTTCAAATTCACAGATGACATAATAGTTCAATAGGCTGGGTAATTACTCAGCAACTAGCTGGTTCAAGCGTACAGATCTGATTTTGTGCGGTTTCATCTATAAACATTTAGCCCTTAAGATTTTCATTGCAATTGACACAGATGAAGAGTTTTTCCTTCGTTTGTGTCAAATAAAATACATAAGTATAAATGTGGTGAACATTTGGACAGATTGCCTAGCTTCTGCAAACCATTCAGTCAATTGGGTGGAGACAGACAATCCACTGTGGTGACTATCTTGTCCAAACAAATCTCATTAAAATTTATCATTCATAACGACTCAACCAATGTGATAAGAGAGCAAGAGGTACATTCAGCTAAGCTGCTGCAAATCTCACAATTCCTGAAATTTCAAATATAGAGTTAAGAAACCCTTGAAACCCATGAACTTGCATCTCAAGGTAGTATAGCTAGTGCCACAGATAGAATTTGATTTTTCTACTGAAATATGTCCATTCTTCTAGTATGTGTATTGCTATTTTTATTGGTAAACTACAGAAATTCAATTACTAAAAATTTAACTGCTTTTCAGTTTGTTTTATTAGCTCAAGAAGTAGAATTTGGTAGATTTATTTTAAAATGTGAACTGAAAAGAATGTACATCTTTACTTGCATATAATATTAAATATGAATTTTAGAAACTGAAACTTTAAAGCATTTTCAAGAAAAATATATTGAGACTTGCTCAGTTCATAAATGAAGAGATCTAATTTTTGGATCACTGGAAAGAAAGCTTGTTGTATATCACTACATATTATTGATTTTGTCTCTCTTAAAATGAAGCTCCTATTTGGATTCTGTAGTTTCCTAACCATAAAATGTCACAAAAGTAGATGATAATTTTCTTGCTTAACAGCTGTTCTATAAAACATGCTCCTTTTTTCAGGGGTAAAATATGACAAGTTACATGCTTCTATTAATAAATCATGTTGATCTTTGCTGATCTTGTGTACAGTTTTGGGAAGATAATTGAGTTATAAATTAAAGATAATTAGGAAAGGAATCACAAATAAAAGTATGAAATACGTAATGTCCTTCTAAAACATTGTGATACAAACATGTTTGTATTACTATCTAGAATTCTGGTCATTGCACCCCAAAAAAATCAATGGAAGCTTCTGTAGTAAGAGTTACTGGTAGAACTGAACAAGGATCACCTACTGTTTTGTGGCCAGATCATCCGCTTTGCAAATAATTTAAACCACACTGGTTGATCATCCTGACTTATTCCCAGTGCACAGATATCATAGAGAAAAGAGCAAAAGCAGCAACAAGAGACTTCGACCTAACATGGGAATGAATGAATGAATAAATAAATGTCTATGCCTTATAAAAAGTCATTAGAATGGGATGACATTTGCAGAGGATTTTAGAATATTTTAGAATCAGCCCTTCAAGGTAGACCAGACTAGGAAACCAAAGTCATGCATGTCTATACTACTTTTATTATAAGGTTATCGTAACAGAATCTTGCAAGTCTGAATGCACTTCCCCATTTCTCCTTTATCTTTGTAAGAACTAGGGAGGGTCTTGTCTGAGATGCTTACTCAGGTTACAGTTCTGGCTCGGACTCAGATTTCTTTTATCTGACCGTTGCCTTGATTGTGGCTCTTCCTCCTGTTCCTCAAGTTTATTCCTTCTGCCCATTACAATTATATAGACATCCACAATGGTGTGATTGCCTCTCATTCATTCAAGGAAGGCAATTATGTCAGTTTTAAAATTGTTGCCCCCCTTCCCCCCCAGAAGCCTACCTTTTACTATGCCTAAGGAAAGAGCCTCGCAGTATTGCTGCCCTCAGTATATAATGTGGGAAGTGATTGGCAAGTGCTGTTTTCACACAGTGACTCCTTGAGGGGGACTGAATTAGAGCAGGGAAAGGTTTTTAGAAAATACCTTATGCAAATTCTGAAAATAATAATAACAATAGTAATAGGCGCCTTGGGTGCAATTCCAAAACATCTGGAGCACCACTTTAACACCATCGGCATTGACAAAATCACCATGAGTCAATTGCAAAAGGCAGCTTTACTTGGAACAGCTTTCATCCTGTGACAATACCTTTAACATTATTAAACAACAACATCTGCCTATCCCAGGTCCTTGATAGGACTTGATAGGTGGGCAAAAATGCCAAATCCAGTCTAAACATCTGGCAGACTGTGAGACCAACCATAATAATAATAATAGCCAACCACACATGTGCATCATGTTCTAGTTTGCCCAGAAACAAGAAACGGGAGTGAGCTAAGTTGGCAGCCAGCCTGATGACCCAGCGCTGTGCACACTGTGTGATTTCAAGATTGTCCAATACATATGCCTTTCCTGATGTGCCAGGAAAGAGGAGTCGGTTTAGAGAGGGCATGCTGCATCTCAGCCCCCGGGGGAACACCATTCAGAGCGGGTTCCTGAAAATCCCCACCAAATTGCTTTGGAGCTTTTGGTTTGCCTTGTAGGCTTTCTAGGTGTTCAATGCAAATATCCAGATTTTTTCCCCGTCATAAAAATTTAAAGCTTATTGAATTATGCAGTTTAAGAATGGCTGGCAATTGGGGGAAGGGGGTGTTGTGGGGGTGAGGATCTTTGAAAAATGAAAATTGGAGAAATGGCCTCTTTGAGCATTAAATACCCTGACTGGCTGAAAGGAAAAGAATGAAATGAGTGAAATGGACAAGGAAGGGATTAAGAACCATTGGATGCTTCTCCTACTATTGACACATCTTTGTACCGGCAGCTTACCAGGGAAGATCTCAATCTCATGGAAGATCTACATTTGCCTTCCCATTAAATAAATATTCACTGATCAAGCCATGCATACATGCGCACGCGCGCACACACACACAAAGACTGCTAGTGGAGGTTCTATTGCCACTGATAGCCAAAGCAGAAATGGCCCTAGAGGCAGAGCCCAGTTGCCAAGAGTAGTCCTTTAGTGGGTCAATTGGAGCTACCAATTTTCAAAGGCAGCTCCTCCATGTTACCTATCATGGGTAGTTTTCTTCCATTTTCCCAAGGAAAACAATCCTTTCAGGTTGGAACCCCTTGGGCTAACTTCAGCCTACCACAACAGGGACTGACAACAAGATGGAAGCTCTGTTGTAAGAACATATCTTCAACAAAAGATAAGTGGGGAGTCTTTGAGCCAGGGCAAGAACTATAGTATATCTAAAGAACACGTGCCAGATTTCACAGACCACGGTGAAGAGTTTTTGAAAGACATGATTTTAAAACCACTTTTTTAAAATACCCATTATATGTGTGTATTTGCGTGTGTGTGTAGACAAAACTTATGAGATTGTTCATCTTTGTCCTAACAGAAAGCATAATTCCTAAATCACCACTGTTTTCTCTTCCCAATCCTTAGAAGCAGTTGAAAGTGATCCATGATTGTCTGCTGATTGGAAATGCTGAGAACAGGGACCAAAATTCATTGCCGTTCCCAGAGTGCTGTAGGTCCTTAAGCAATAAAAATCTTCTTATCTGGAATGTCACACAAAAAAGAAAAAAGTGGGCTGGAGGTGGGGGGGGGAGCAACACAGAAGTCTGGCATTTTGTCCCTTCTCTTGCTAAAGACTCTGAAAAAACAGGTTGTGAATTTGAGCTCTGCTCATTTTGACTGGACTACTGAATGGACGCTGCAACTTGTCAAACTATCATTTCCCTTTCAGGATCCAAAGCTCAGGAACCAGGAGGAGGGGAGAAAATGGAATACCAAAATTCAAAAGAAAAGAATAAAAGAAAAGAATAAAAGAAAATTTGCAGCACTTTCAGCTATACCATAATTGAGCCAGAAAAAGTTCAGCTCAGCTATTAACACAATTGACATGATAAAAACATAAAGGCCCAAAGCTGCTATCACCTTGACATAATCTCCAGATGGAACTGCCCTAAGACAAATTAAGAATTTTAAAGCCATTATATCTTAAATACCAGATGCTAGGTAGTAGTAATGGAAGAGAGGTTTAATGTCCTGATTGTGAACTTTCTTTTCTGTACTATATTAGATAGAGATAAAGAGATATTCCATCCACTTTGATTGTATATAACAATTTTATTTAAAAGCTACACACATTAAATGTTATTGTCATTTAATATAATTTGCAGCTTGGTTATTCATTTCTTCTCATTCAGTTATGGGTATATCTTAATTTTTTCAATTATGTGTGAATGTAGAGATAATGTAGAGATAGTTTTGAAATAGGGATTAGTTTTGGTGAACCAGGATTAGAATCTAATTTGTATATAAAGGAAACTGGATCGTTTTCACTAGAGTTAAAGGAAGTGAAAAGAATTAAATTCCTGTGAACTTGCTAACTGACTCCCAACAAAAAGGAAAGCTTCAGGTCTTATCACAAACTGGATGTTCTTCAAGAACTGACTCCAAGCATAACATGGAATGTTATACTGTAGCTGCTAGGACAGAGCTTTCCAAACTTTTCACGTTGGTGACACACACCAACGGCGGTGGCGGCGGGGCCTGGGGTGTCCTGGTGTGTTGCGCAAAAAACCTGGAAGCGCTGATGGGGAGAACCAGAAGAAGCGGCACCCCTGCCAATCAAGGCTGCTGCCACTGCTGCTGCACTGGTGGCAGCGCTGATTGGCAGGGGTGCCGCTTCTTCCGGTTCCCCCATCAGCGCTTCCGGGTTTTTGCGCGACACACTAGGACACTGCAGGCGACACAGTAGTGTGTCGCGACACACACTTTGTAAAGCTATGTGCTAGGATATAGTCTAGACTGGCTGGCTAATTTTTACTAACAGAAGAGAATATCTGTAGCTCATGGTTGAACTGTTGGGATCTTGGTGCTCTCCGAGCTTGGTTGTTTTCTTGCAGACATTTCATTCGATCAGTGCAAAGGAGAATGTGCTTTAATGGCTATTTATATATAGTAGCTTGCCCTGCCAGTCTTTATTTATTTAAAAGATTTGTATGGCTGCCCACATTATATAAAATAATTATTTAAAGAACACATTATATAAAATAACAAAATACACAAATTAAATTGAATTGAATACAATTGAAAGGGGTGTAGCTCCCTCCTTGATAGTTCCTTGATTAGGATATTGTTCTTCCCTGATTATCTGTTTCCTGCTTATCTGGGTGTTGGCTGCCAAAGGGGATGTGTTCTAAGCTTTTGATTGTATCTTTTGAATGGTACATAAATGAGGCTTATTCTGTTGATGGCTGATTTGTCTGAATGCCAAGCTTCCAGGAATTTCTTAGCATTTTGGGATTTGGCTTGATCTAAAATGTTAAGTTGCCTAGTTGAAACTGTGGTTAAGTCTGTTCATATGTTGTGAGATTAAGGAGTTTTCATCAGGTCTTCTGACTGCCAGTTGGTGTTTGTGGATGTAGTCTGCTAGTCTTCTATCTGTCTGTTGTACATGGTGGCTGTTACAGTCCTTGAATTGTATGTTGTTGATAACTCCTGATTTTGGGAGTTTGGTATTGCTTAGGATATTTGGATGAATTTTGTTGGTTTATGTGCTACAGTGATGCCAAGTGGTTGTAGCAGTCTGTTGTTTGTCCTGGTCATGTTTTTGAGGAATGGGAACATTATCATTTTTGTAGGTTGTAATACTTATGTCGAGGTGGGTTGTGTGGTAAGGCATTTTTTTGATTAAATTTTGTCGGTATCTGTTGTGTTGGAAGATGTTGTATAGGTGTTCTGTTTCCTCTTTTGGGCATTCCACGTTACTACAGTGTGTTTGAGCTCATCTGAATAATGTTCTTATACAGCTCTTCTTGAGAGCAGATGGGTTGTTGCTTTGGTAGTGGAGCACTTGATTAGTGTGAGTTGTTTTTCAATAAACTTGGCTCTTTAATTTGTTATCATTTCTTCTGCAGATGAGGATATCCAGGAAGGGTAGTGTGTTGTTTTCTTCTTCTCTTGTAATTTTTTTTCTTTAAAGTTGTTGTTGATTGTCTCATGTGTTTTCTCTAATTGTTCATTCTTTTATTGTGACAAAGGTGTCATCTACATAGCAGATCCATATTTTTGGTTGTATGTGTGGGACTGCTAATTCTTATTAAATCATGTACATGTGTTAATGAGGCAGTAAAACTCCTTAATGTTTAAGATCTAGTGGTTGTTGTGTGATTCTTTGATAAGAATGAAAAATAGAGGCTTGTGCTGGAACACACAGAGACCTTTTTGAAATGTTGCATTAAAGACTGCAGGAAAAAAGGGAGAATTTATGAAAATCACCTCTGTTTCTTTTCTGCTCAAAGAAGTCTGCATGGAATCAAAGAGTCTTCCATTAACAAAGGGACACAATCAGAGAAACCGAATATAAGGCTGGTTGTGATTAGTTTGGTTTTAAAGATGAAATTCAGGCATTGGAATAGTGATTTAAATCAATTGGATTTGTTGTACTGTTAATTTGGAGCTGAAAGTCATAGGAACATCAACCTAACTTTAGAGCTCTCTCTGTTTGTCAAGGATGCATATGTTCTTCTTGGCTATATTCCCAGTATTTGGAGTTATCAAAATATTGAGACTTGTAGACCCTTTATGGAATGTGTCCAGAAGAATTATGATCAACATTTGAAAAATGAACAGTGTATTGCTGACATGTACTGTTCTTTTTTCTTTTTAATTTTTAATTGTATGTCATACATTTATTGTACATTGTTAATTCTTAATTTAGATTATGTGGTTTGTCAATATAGACAAAACTGAAAAAGATTAATTTTGTATGTGTATTTTTGCCTTGTTTGAACCATTATGCTTTTGTTACTATTATATCAAAAGAACTATAACAATATAATATTATAAAAAAAGAAATGTAAGGCAGTTTCAAAGTTGATTTATCTTATGTTGGGTCATGCCAGTATCTGATTCATTTGCAGACAAATGAAAACGATGGAAGCAGAATCATGTTACCAGTTCTTCTTGCCTACATAATAAGATAATTGTTCCTGGGGGAGGTTTCCCATATTTGACAAATTGTTGGAGAATTTCTCTTCTCCTGGAGCAGTTTGGAGAAATCTGCCCACTGATTGTGTACAGAATTCTGAAAGAATTTATGTCTCACTCTATCACAAAAAGAGGTGCATTTCCAGGGATTCCAACTTCTAAACCAATGTTTCTCAACCTTGGCAACTTTAAGAAGTGTGGACTTCAACTCCCAGAAGTCTCCAGACAGAAAGGCTGGCTAGGGGATTCTGGGAGTTGAAGTCCACACGTCTTAAAGTTGCCAAGGTTGAGAAACACTGTTCTAAACAGTAATCACACAAATCTCTCTGCTTGAATGTACGAGTCTATTGCTTCCTTTTCTACCATCTCTATTTTTTTAAAAGAACCTCTTTTTATCCTGTATATGAAGAACTATCCAGATTTTGATCTTTTTTAATTTAAAAAATGAAACAAAGTTCTTACCCATCCCTACTCCACTCACAAAAATGAACATACATACAGTTGAGATCTCTTTAAAAAAAAAAAGAATCATGCGCTGAGATTTTTTTTCTGACCTTGTTGTGAATTCATGGCTGTAACCAGTCCAACTCTTATCTGAATGCTTCATACCCCGTCATAATAGGAGTTCTGATGAAAGCCTGTAAATAAATGAAGAGTTCTCTTTGTAGAGCCAGAAGTCCTGGAAATCAGCATTCTTGACTGATCAGGGAACAATCTACATGTACATAATCCCAGTTATACATACAGGACTATTCTAATCTAAACATGGAAAACAGATTTGGGGTACAGTTTCTGCTATATTTTTTTCTTCCCTGATATCCAATCAATAAAACTATATAATTAAATAGTGACATGGGCCCAATACATATATTTCCATACTATGAATGTGGGACTCAAGTCTGAGTATATCTGAACTTTAAGTGCAGTTTAGAAATTGGGACTAAAAGGGAGAGTGCTCAATTTAAAGTTTCACAATAGATTTTTTCATCAAATGCATAACACATTCCTCTACCTTTCAATGCACAAGTTAGCATTCATGAGGTATTTTGTAACATTTAGAATCCTGAATCCTTTATATCTTGAATGAAAATTTACATATTCAATTACCAAGGGATGGACCACGTAAATCGGCAGCCTGCATGAATACTGATTACATTTGCTTCTAGGGATGAGCCAAGCCCGGCCTAATCAGTATGCAAGTCCCACTCAAAAGACAGATTGGAGAGACCATAGAATTAAAAAACAAAACAAAAACAAAAACCTTAATCCTCCACCACCAACCAACATTATGAGCACCATTGGAATTACAGGGATGGCACTGCAATGCATGCAAGAGAAGGAAAGTGCTAGTCTTTAATTGCTGTGAACTACTCTACAGACAGAATATTGACAGAAAATGACCATTCCTTTGCAGTCTTTTTCCAAGTAGAATGGGATTATTTGAGATGGTGGTTCTGCAAAAAATAGCTCCCCACTTCCTTTCTTTTCAGCAGTTTTCACATTCTAAAAGTTGAGATTTATTTGCAGCTTCTCCAGATTTTGAGGAAGCTGAATTGATTATATATGCTGCATGTACCAAGATCTTTTTCTTTTAATTTCATACCAATTTGTTCTAATACTTTTTCCATTCTCACCTAGTATTAGTAGTATTCCATTCTCACTTTGCATATACTAGAAGGGTGTAAGAGCATTTAAAACTATTGATTATCATAAGAATCTCTGTTTAAATACAAATGTCTTCTGCAAGTTTTAGAATGAAGGAGTCTTCATTCATTAATTAAGGAGACTTCCCTCTGGGAAGAGGTTCCGCTGTATCCGATGTAGAACAGCCAGATTGGGAAACAGCTTTGTCCCCCAGGCTATTGGATTCTTGAATGCCAAATAGGTTCTTTTAGGTGAAATATGTTGGATATGTAAAGAATGTAAATTTTATAGTAATTATGGATTTTTATTCGTATTTTAATGTTTGACTGAAATTGTGAGTTAAATAATGTATATTTTATAAGAATGTATATTTTATAAGAATGGGTATTTTATAGTAATTATGGTTTTTTATTATTATCATTAGTATTTTATTGCTTGAGTGAAATTGTGAGCCAACTGCAACGAAATTTCATTCTATTGTGCACTTGTATAGTGTATAGTGGGATGACAATAAAGTTATTATTCTATTCTATTCTATTCTATTCTATTCTATATAATCATCTGCTTGCATCATTAATATGGTACCTTGAGATTGCCATCAAAAAATAACCTTGGAATAAATTGAACAGTTATAGAAATGTTTTTAGAAGTAGATATTTATAAAAAGTGTGTAAACTACTATTTATAGAGATAGTGTTTGTGAAGACCTTTTTATCTCAAAGAGAATACTAAATTAATTGGCTGTTTTGGATTCCCATGGTCTTTGGCAATGAGTATGAGGATTTCTTTATTTCTTTTATTTATTAATCAGATTTCTATCACTGCCCATCTCCCTCCTCCGGAGGGACTCTGGGCAGTTTACAACAAGATAATAAAAACAAGAAACATAAAATATACATACAATATATAAAATACCATTATTAAATAATTGTAAAACAAAATTAAAATTCTGAAAATAGCTAACCTAATAGCTATTTTCAGAAGTCCATAAAGAGCCAACAAAGATCATTGGAGTAATTCAATAAACACTTTTCAAAGCTAAGCATTGTCCTATTAGCCATGTTTTTAACTCTTAACAGATAACCATGTCTTGCTAAATCCCTAAGTTGACTGTGATATGAATGATTAAATACATATTCATCCACTAATCAATTATGTTAAATCCTCAACTATAACATTTGCATGAGGCCTCAGTTTAGACAGGGTTATAAGGAAAGGATAATAATACTGGAATCTATGGTAGGAATGTAGTTTTTAGTTCATAATATAATTGTTTGGCTGTGGGTGCATTTGAACTGCACATTGCACAAGAACATAAGAATTTTCTTTCTAGTCTTTACATTTTAAAACTGAGAATGAACAAATATATGGTGGCATATTTCATGGACAAAGATCTGAATCCTCTTTATAGTATGCAAGAAGTGGTTTTGAAAGTAAGTAAATACATATTGTGAGAAAAAAGAAGAGAAAACAGGAGGAAGATGTGGTAGAGAACAAGAAGGAAAACAAGAAATAGAAGAAACAACAAATGAGGCCATATGTGTATAACAAAGATAGACAGAACACAATAGTTTATAAGATATTATTAGGGGCATGTCTGTAACATGCTATCTCTACTCTCTAATCCTGAATAAAGCAGTTTGAAGGTGACCTGTGATTATCTCCACTTCTGCAGATTTTGAAACACTGAGAAAATGCAAGAAACACCATGAATCCATCAGTGCTCCTTTCAGCTTACCAATAAGAAAATGAAAAGAGCATCATTCAGCACCCTTCCCCATCAACATTTTCAGCACATATTGTATGCATTTATCTGGTGATTTGAAAAGGGAAAAAAAATCTGAGTGGTTGCAATGGGAAGCCTCCTGGCTGCATTTTAAAGCCTTTGCAAGCTGTGAAGTGATATGATAGCATGCTGACAAATTTGTAAGTAGGACTTTTCCCAATTGCTGTAACCATGGCTATAAATTGTTACAGTGTCTGGAGTGGAAGAGAGGAGAAAATTCATTCTAAGCAATAACTACAGCCAAGCACCAGAAACAGAATGTTTAAGCTTGGTGGGGGAGAAAGGGTTGCCTTAAGTCTAGAAAGCAAAATACTTGCCTATGAACCCTCTCCAAGTTCTTCAAAACTAGTGTTCCAAAGGGTTTCACATGAATCTGTACAGAGGGAGAAATATGTGAATTTATCTCCCCAATCAGCTATTCATAAGAACTTAAGCATAGCTCTGCTGGATCAAGTCCAAGGTCCTTCTTAGTCCATCATTTTGTTATCCACAGAAGCTAACCAGATGCCTCTGTTGTGCTCAGAAGCAAGAGGTGGAGACATACTCTTCTTCCTAAGATGTCCAAAGTAGCAGACACCTCCTTAGGGACAGACAAAGGACACAATAGCACAAATTGTGATTTGCTTCAGTCATGTGGTAGTTAACTGGTGAAAATTACATAATTTGTATTATTTGTATAGTAGCACATTGATGCTATGAATTAATTGTGGTTTATACCAGATGCTTATGTTCCCTTCCACAGTTGATCCTCTGCAATTGATATTTGGAAACCTGTTACCTCCAAATCTGGAGGAAACATTGAGTGTTCAAGATGTATTGCCCTTGCCTGATATGTCCTTCATCATTTACACAATCCCTTTAAAGCCATCATGAGGTCTGACAGGTCTAGAGTGGCTTCTGAACTGCTTCAAAATCCTCAGGTAGAGCTGCACTAAAATGGGATGTAAGGAAATTGTACTGTTCATCAGGTTATGTGTACAGGAATGGAGCCTTTCTGGTAAAACTCATAATTTGTGATATGTAGATACACCTTATCTAGAACATCTTACCTTGGGTTCCAACAATTATCTGAATATTTTATCATAGATAGAAATTGTCTAGCATGACTATAATAGAATACAAAAAGCAACAAGACTATGAACAAAAGTAGGTTGTATTTATAAAGGAGTGAAGACGGATCTGTAAAGCTAGCTTTAATGGACAATCAGGACATTGCCTCCTGGACTTTGCAAATCTGTTTTAAGTATAGATGATCACTAAAGAGGTGCTCAGTGGACCCACAGCTGTCCACGACAGCAGGCACTGAAAATTCATATACTATGTACTGTCTATAGACAATATGGAAAGCAAATGCCCTGCTTTGAATAAAAAAAGGAGGAATGTCCAGAATTAGTGGTGTGTGTGTGTGAGAGAGAGTGTGCATGTTTTAAAAAACCAGTAAAATAATTTCAAGGACAAACAAGTAGGTGCTAATCATATACACATAATGGGCTGTAATGAATATTCTACCTTCATATGGGAAGGCTTACTCCATACTGTGATTTATTATTATATACAATTGATTTCCATTAAACACATCACAATGTCACTTAGAATGAGCAACTAGTTCTTCCTTCCCTGAGAGCAATTCTTTTAAAATAGTACAAACACTGGCTGAAAATGAATGGGAAAGGAGAGTTGAAGAAGGACATAAGATTAAACTGGAGATGATTTTTCTATGTATTGTGAGAAAAATATTGTGCCAGAGACCAACAGTATGTTCATTTAACTTAAATAGTTGTTTCCTTACTGATAAAGTTAGTCTTTCAAAATTGTATTTTGCAGCTTGTTGTTTGGTTTGTGTTGGGGTTTGTAAAATACCCAGAATTTACAGATAGATTAATTATACAGGAGAAGCTAGAGTTATCTAGGTGAGAGTTGATATATTCTGCAAGTCATCCAATTAGCAGCCATTGTAGAAGGTATGATGTGACTCATATTACAGGTGCTATAGTTTAGTTGGGTGTGGCAGATAATTTGTTTGAACTATAACGTGATTGGTCAATATTTGTATAAAAGTAGAACAATTCTAGTGTTTATTCTTCTCGTTACTTCATCTCATCTGTATCTGTGTTGGACGTTACTGGACTGTATTTTGTGATACGTATGTATATAAAGTAAATAGACTATTTTATCTAATCTCTGTTTGAGTGTCTATTTACTGCTTAGAACGTATTACTCTGAAGTTGTGGAGAAGCACTGACTTGAAGCACTTGCGTGCTCTGACAGTTTGGGTGAAAGAGTGGATGCTGCTGAGAAATAGAAGACTAGAGTTAGAAGAACATGACCTGAGATTTGGGTGGCATAGATATTTCTAGTATGATAAAGTCAAGGTTAATGTAGATTTAAAAAATCATTATGTTAGACGTGCCATATTGAGAATATGGAATAGATACAAACCCAGGTTATGCCGAAAAACACCTTTGTGGCTCTCAGCACAAGAAGCATTTTATAGACAAGAAATTGATAATAGGCAAACACAAATGGCTAACTTATCACGAGATACTAGAGTTTTGTCAAGGGGAAATGTAAAATAAAATAAAGAGAAGAACTGGTGGCAGAGGGATATAGTTGTCAATGGTTCTGCAAATGGTTATTTACAGTTATTAGAAAGATTTAAAGTAGACAAAAGAGTTTATGGTTTTGAATATTGTAAGACTGAGTTTGAAATAGAATTGTATACAAATGATGAACATGTAATTGCTAAAATGTATAAACTTTTATTGAAATTTGAAACAGAAGAAGATCATTTTCCAGAATAGATATGTTCTTGATCTCTAAAACTTTAATGATGAATGTAAATAAAGCTGAAATTCTACCTAAAATTATATCAGATCATAACCCTGTTTTATTAACTATCAAAGGAAAAAGGAATGCATTTCGATGGAGGCTAAATGAGTCAATTTTCCGGAAAGAAGATGTTGTTGACATATGTAAGAAAAGACTAAGAGAATACTTTCTACTTAACTCAAATAAGGATACTAGTACACAAGTAATTTGGGATGCAAGTAAAGCATATATGAGGGGTTATTTTATTCAATATAATGCTCAAATGCGGAAAAAGAAACAAGAAAAAATTCAATTGATTTTGGATGAAATTAAAAATAAAGAGAAATGTCTGAGGGCCAAACCGATGGATAATACATTGATAACTCAAATTAAATTTCTACAAAAACAAATTTCGATGATTCTGGTACAGGAAATAGAAACTCAAATGAAATTTACAAAACAGAAATATTTTGAATTTGCAAATAAACCAGGAAGATGGTTAGCTCATAAGTTAAGAAAACAAAGACAAAAAAATATAATTTCTAATATACAACATAAAGGGAAAATTCTAGTGAATAATGTGGAAATACAAGAAGCATTTCATTCTTACTATACAGCATTGTATAAAAAACAGGATGTTAATATAGCTGAAATTGATAAATATATGAGTAAGCAAAGATTAACTGTTTTAAATGATGAACAAAGAACATTACTTAATAATCCTATAACAAAAGAAGAAATGTTAATGGCTTTTAAGAAAATTAAAAGTGGAAAAGCACCAGGTCCGGATGGACTATCGGCAGCCTACTACAAATACTTTGAAGATGAATTGAGTATTCCTCTCCAAAAAACTATAAATTCAATTTTGGAAACAGGAATTATGCCAGAAACATGGAAAGAGGCTCATATTACTTTGATTCCGAAAGAACAACTAAATTTGAACTCAACGAAGAATTATAGACCAATATCATTATTGAATAATGATTATAAGATATTTACGACAGTCTTAGCGGAAAGATTGAAAAATACTCTTGGAAATTTTATTCATCAAGATCAAGCAGGTTTTCTACCCAAAAGACAAATTAGAGATAATATCAGAAATGTTTTGGATGTTTGAAAAAACAGAAATTGGACATAAGTTGTTTACAAGAGACTCATATTTGTAAAAAAGATACTAAATATTTGATTCAAAAACAGCTTGGAGAAGAATTTATTTCGGCTGGATATAAAAAAACTAAAGGGGTAGTCTTATATGTACAACCAAAGTTAAACCCAAAATTGATATTAGCTGATGAAGAGGGTCGATACATTGTAGTAGAAATTAACATACAAGGAACTAAAACACTGATAGTTGGACTTTATGCACCGAATATGGATAAAGGAGTATTTTATAAAAACCTGATGGATAAACTTTTGGATTTAACTTATGACAATTGGTGTTTCATGGGGGATTGGAATGGGGTAATTTACCCCAGATTGGATAGACAGTCACAAAAAGAAGTGAAGCAAACACAGGGAAAATTGCCACAAACATTTTTCGACTTGAAAGAGATGTTGGATTTACAAGACATTTGGAGATGTATGAATGGGACTTCCAGAGAATTTACATATTATTCAGAGAGATTTAAATCACATTCTAGAATAGATATGATTTTGATATCTAAAAATTTGATGATGGATATTAACAAAGTTGATATATTACCTAAGACTTTATCAGATCATAATCCAGTAATGTTGACTCTTAAAGGGAAACGGAATGTATTTAGATGGAGATTGAATGAGTCACTACTACGGAATAATGATGTAGTTGATGTATGCAAAAAAAAATTAAGAGAATATTTTCAATTTAATTTGAACAAAGGGACTAATATTCAAACTGTATGGGAAGCCAGTAAAGCATATATGAGGGGTTATTTTATTCAATACAATGCTCAAATGAGGAAGAAAAAACAAAAAAGAATTCAATTGATTTTAGATGAAATTAAAAGTAAAGAGTTAGATTTGAGAGATAAACCAATGGATGACACTTTGCTCACTCAAATTAAATTTCTACAAAAGCAAATATCAATGATATTAACTCAAGAGATAGAGACTCAAATGAAATTTACAAAACAAAAATATTTTGAATATGCAAATAAACCAGGTAGATGGCTGGCTTATAAATTGAGGAAACAAAGACAAAAGAATTTGATTACTAATATTCAACATGAAGGAAAAACTCTGGTGAATAATATGGACATTCAAAAAACCTTTCATGACTATTATTCTAAATTATATAAAAAACAAGATGTCAACTTGGATGAGATTGAAGAATATTTGAATAAACAAAAACTAACTGTTCTTAATGACCAACAAAGATTGATATTAAATAATGTTATAACAAAAGAAGAATTGATAAAAGCTTTTAAGAAAATTAGTAGTGGAAAAGCTCCTGGACCGGATGGATTGTCAGCAGCCTACTATAAATGTTTTGAAGAGGATTTATGTCTACCTTTGCAGAAGACTATGAATTCTATTTTGGAAACAGGAATTATGCCTGAAACTTGGAAAGAAGCACATATAACATTGATACCCAAAGAACAACAGGACTTAACATTAACTAAAAATTACAGACCAATATCTTTATTGAATAATGACTATAAGATATTTACAACGATATTAGCAGAAAGAATGAAGAATATACTTAAGGATTTTATTCATCAAGACCAAACTGGTTTTCTACCCAAAAGACAAATTCATGACAATGTCCGAAACATAGTAGACGTAATTGAATATTTGGATCAACACTATGATAAACAAGCTGCCTTGATATTTATTGATGCTGAAAAAGCCTTTGACAACTTAAATTGGCCTTTTATGTTCAAAGTTTTGGAAAATATGAATTTTGGAGGAAATTTTATAAAATGGATTAAATCAATATATACTCCACAATTTGCCAAAATAATTGTTAATGGAGAATTTAGTAAGCCATGTGAAATACAAAAAGGTACTAGACAAGGTTGTCCATTATCTCCACTTTTGTTTATATTGGTATTAGAGGTTTTACTTAGAGATATTAGACAAGATGATGGTATCCATGGTATTAAAGTTAAAAAAGAAGTTTATAAACTAAGAGCATTTGCTGACGACCTAGTCATTACTTTGGAGAATCCACTAGAAGGAATTGAAATATTAATACAGAAACTAAAAGACTTTGGGTCGCTAGCAGGGTTCAAAGTGAATTTACAGAAGACAAAAGTTTTGACCAAAAATATGGATTACCACCAACAAGAGAAATTGAAAGAAATAACAGGATATTCAATGGAAGAAAAAGTAAAATATTTGGGAGTATATTTAACAACTAAAAATGTTAAGTTGTTTAAGAATAATTATATTCCACTTTGGATGGATATTAAAAAAGATTTGGAACATTGGGAAAAACTGCAATTATCATTATTAGGTAGAATTTCAGCAATTAAAATGAATGTTTTGCCAAGAATTTTATATCTTTTTCAAACACTACCTATATTGGCATCAGAAGAACCTTTTAAACAATGGCAGCGAGATATTTCTAAGTTTATTTGGCAAGGGAAAAAACCAAGAGTAAAATATAAAGTATTGCAAGACTCTAAAGAAAGAGGAGGACTAGGTCTACCGGATTTGAAATTATATTATGCTGCTTGTTGCTTGGTTTGGATTAAAGAATGGATAGTTTTGAAAAATGAAAAATTATTGAATTTGGAAGGACATGAATTAAGATATGGATGGCATGGATATTTGTGGTACGATAAAGTTAAAGTTAATGTGGACTTTAAAAACCATTATATTAGAAGATCCTTGTTAAGAATCTGGAATAAATATAAATTAATCTTATGTTATAAAAGACCCTTATGGATTTCTACACAAGAAGCATTCTACAGAACAGAAGTAAGAAATAAAGATAAATGGTTAACCTACAAAGACTTTTTAAAGAAAGAACAAGGACAATATATAATTAAATCAATAGAAGAATTGGTATCAGAGGGATACAGTTTTCAATGGCTTTCATATATGCAGCTCGTAGAGAAATTTAAATTAGATAAGAAAGACCTTGAATTTGAACAAACCAAATCGGAATTTGAGATACAACTATGTGAGACAGATGATCATCTAATTGCAAAAATGTATAAATTATTGTTAAAAGGTGAAATGGTAGAGGAACAAGTTAAAGACTGTATGATTAAATGGGCTAAAAATATTGGCCATAATATTCAAATGCAACAATGGGAAGATATGTGGACCAAAGGGTTAAAATTTACTTTGTGTTATAATTTAAAAGAAAACTTTTATAAGATGATGTACAGATGGTATATGACCCCACAAAAACTTTATAAAATGTATGGAAATGTCTCCAACTTATGTTGGAAATGTAAAAAAAAAGAGGGGTCTTTTTACCATATGTGGTGGACATGTGAGACTGCAAAGAAATTTTGGACTCAAATACATGCATTGATGCAAAATATATTACAAATTCGAGTTCCATTTAAACCGGAATTTTTCTTACTGGGAATAATTGATGGACAACCTGGGAAGCAATTTACAAGGATTATGCAATACATGATTACAGCAGCAAGACTTATTTTTGCACAAAATTGGAAAAACCAGATATCGCCTACAATACAAGATTGGATGTTAAAATTGATGGATATGGCAGAGAATGATAAACTGACATGTTTATTAAAAGAAAATCCAAATAATTATTTCCTTAAAGAGTGGAAACCATTAACTGACTATTTACAAGATGCGGGAGGGGCAAAGCTTATATGGGGATTTGAAGATTAAAATATATATATATTGATGTAATAGACAAGAAATATTCTTTAATATTATATATAGACCTAGCATGTAAGATAAAATTTTTAAAATACCATGACCAGATACAAATCGGAAGTTGACCAAATTCTGTTTCAGCTTTATCTTTTTTTCTTTTTTCCTTTACTACACTTTTTTATCTTTTCTTTTTTCTTGATTTGTATTTCTATTTTCTTTTCGGTTTCAAACTTTTATCTATGTAAAATTAAAATCTAATAAAATTTGATAAAAAAAAAAAAAAGAAATGTTTTGGATGTATTAGAGTATCTAGAACAACATAATGAAAAACAAGCCGCCTTGATATTCATAGATGCTGAAAAAGCATTTGATAATTTAAATTGGTCCTTTATGTTTAAAGTATTGGAGATTATGAACTTTTAACTTAATTTTATTAAGTGGATTAAATCAATTTATACACCCCAATCTGCAAAAATAATTGTCAATGGAGAATTTAGTAAACCTTGTGAAATACAAAAAGGCACAAGACAAGGCTGTCCTTTATCTCCGCTTTTGTTCATATTGATCTTAGAAGTTCTACTTAGAGATATTAGACAAGATGATGGTATTCATGGTATCAGAGTTAAAAAAGAAGTTTACAAATTAAGAGCCTTTGCAGACGACCTAATCATTACATTAGAGAATCCACTGGATGGAATTGAATTATTGATGCAGAAATTGAAGGACTTTGGGTCGTTAGCAGGGCTCAAAATTAACTTACAGAAAACAAAAGTTTTGACTAAGAACATGAATTATCACCAACAAGAGAAATTGAGAGAAATTACAGGATATTCTTTGGAGAAAAAAGTAAAATATTTGGGAGTTTATTTAACATCGAAAAATGTTAAATTATTTCAAAATAACTATATCCTGCTTTGGATTGATATTTTGATTGATATTAAAAAAGATTTAGACCGTTGGGGGAAACTACAATTATCATTATTGGGGAGAATATCAGCGATTAAAATGAATATATTACCAAGAATTCTATATCTCTTTCAAACAATACCTATACTGACATCTGAGGAACCATTTAAACAGTGGCAGAAAGACATTTCTAAGTTCATTTGGCAAGGGAAAAAACCAAGAATAAAATATAAAGTCTTGCAAGATTCAAAAGAAAGAGGTGGTTTAGGACTCCCAAATTTGAGACTATACCATGCAGCTTGTGGTCTGGTATGGCTTAAAGAATGGATTGTTTTGAGAAATGAAAAATTATTAAATCTGGAAGGTCATGAATTAAGATTTGGATGGCATGGATATCTGTGGTATGATAAGGCTAAAATAAATGTGGACTTTAAAAATCATTATATTAGAAGATCCCTGTTGAGAATTTGGAATAAATATAAATCAATTTTATGTCATAAGAGACCTTTATGGATTTCCACGCAAGAAGCCTTTTATAGAACAGAAGTAAGAAATAAAGATAAGTGGTTGACATATAAGGACTTATTAAAAAAAGAACAAGGACACTATGTGATAAAATCAAAAGAAGAACTTGCCCAAGAAGGTTATACCTTTCAATGGCTCTCCTATAGGCAACTTATAGAGAAATTTAAATTAGAAACAGAAGAAGAACAAGTGAAAAAATGTATGATGAAGTGGGCTAAATTTTTGGTTATAATGTACAGATGGAACAATGGGAAAGATGTGGTTAAAAGGACTGAAATTTACACTGTGTTATAATCTTAAAAAGAATTTTTATAAAATGATACACCATTGGTATATGTCACCAGAGAAATTGTCTAGAATGTAAAAAGGCACTTCAAATTTATGTTGGAAATGTGAACAGCAAGAAGGGACATTTTATCATGTTTGGTGAACATGTAAAAAAGCTAGAAAATTTTGGATTCAAATACATACACTGATTCAGAGGATTTTAAAGATTAATATACAATTGAGAGCAGAGGTTTTTCTTTTGGGATTGATGGACAAACAATTGGGAAAAAGTCATGGAACTTTGTTTTTCTACATGATAACTGCAGCAAGATTATTGTATGCACAAACATGGAAAGATTCAGCACTACTTAAAATGGAGGAATGGTTTGTAAAGATGATGAAACTTGCTGAGATGGCTAAATTGGCTTCTCTGATCAGAAAAAAGACAATATCTACATTTATTGCTGACTGGAAACCCCTTATAGACTTTTTCATAAACCAGAAGGAAATGAACTTATGATTTATGGTTGTGATGATTAGACAGGATTATAGAAAGAAGAGAGTTATGCTGTAACCATAGAGTAAGAGATAAATTTATAATTGTACTTATAACTGCTGTATAGAAGGTTGGAATCTACTTATTTTTATCTGTTTTCTTTATTTTCTGTTTTTCTTTTACTTTTTTCCCCCTTTCTTGCACTTTTAGCTTTCTCTTTGATTTCTTTCTTTTTCTTACTTTATATTAGTTTATATTAGTTTTTATCTTCCTTTTTAAAAATCATGTGTGTGTGTGTTAGATTTTCATACATGAGATTATTTTTAAAGGGGTCACTTAGAATTTAATGAAGTACATTCTTAAAAAAATTCTCAGAAACATGCTTCATTACAATCAATGGTATGTACTTTGTAAAAATACTAGCTGGAAACTGATTT
This sequence comes from Charina bottae, assembly GCA_023362775.1. Classification (NCBI taxonomy): domain Eukaryota; kingdom Metazoa; phylum Chordata; class Lepidosauria; order Squamata; family Charinaidae; genus Charina; species Charina bottae. The sequence goes on along the minus strand of JALMGJ010000008.1, from coordinate 21,721,669 downwards.
CCAATCACTTGAAAGTTTTCTTCCCCCAAAAAAGGATTTGTTTTCTATTTCATAATTAGGATGTTTGATTTTTTTTTCCAAATCACTTTTGGTAGTATATTTGAACTAATTTCAAAAATGCAGAAATGCTACTTTTGTCACTGTCACTTCATTCTGTTATTTCTCTATCACTCTGCACCCTCCTTGGCTGGCCAAACTTCCCAATGGGAAACAGTCCTGCAAAAGGAATTAGCTTCTCATGTCTTGCTTTGGGGTTTAATTGAACTAGGGATACTGGGCAGGTTGTTGGAAGAAGGATTGCATAATGAAAGGCAGTACATTCACACATTCCTCACCATCTCAAAACTGATATTAAGTACGAAAACCTAATTATCCACTCTTAAGGATTTCACTGAAATGTCTTTTCCTTAGGGGAGAAAAATAGCAGCAATTTCTTTTCCATTAGATTAAAGAAAAATTATCAGAAAAAAATGCAGAATAAGTTTTCAGCATAGTGCTATCTATTTATTTCAGAATTGCAAGCATAGACTAATTCTCCCCCCACCCCCAATATAGCTTGTGCATATGTGCAGCAAACAGGACAGCAGATTCAGCTCTGTGGCAGAATTAATTTTGGGGTTCCAATCATAGTATAGGATCCAGTTCCATGATCATAACATTCTTTACTGCTTGGATCCATATATTGTAATTCAGGCATTTATTGTCCCAGCTATGCTACAAGTAGTAGGGTTGTGACACTTTAAAAATGATTCAGAAGTACCACAAAATGAAGAAGTTAGAAACCTAATAGTCTTCCCCCTTTTTTCCTTTTTTCTTTCTTTATATTCCAGTATTTTAATAATTGTCAAATTTGCTTTGTTTATCTTCTCTTTTTCAACAGGCACAAACAACATTAAGTAACAATACAGTGGAGACCTTAATACTAAGTAGTAAGTTTAAGACCAAAACCTTTATTGTACAACAAATACTTTGACACAGCCGGCAACATTTTTTTAATGTTATATTCAATTCTGAATGAAAAAGCCAAATAATCTTACTCTCCTTAACACTGACATTTTAAACCAGAACTAATATTAATAAAACATTTCTTTCTTTTTTGTATCCTCAATGGTCTAAGTCATCTAAACATTAGAGTATTAACGCTGTATCAATCAACAATGTATAAATACCACTGTATTGAAACAATATAACGAATTATGTAAGTTTTATAACAATGTAATAAAAAAGAATGGCCTATTATTTTTTAAAAAAGTACCTCAGACCTTTTGCAAGCATGGCACATTTCTGCTATTCATAAAAAAGGCAACTTCTTCAGAATTCTGTACAAGCCCGAATAATAGAAGCTGCTGCTTTAAGTGTTACATTAAATGTGAACTCCTTAAAACAGCAATATCTTTTTTTCCAGACTCAAGCAGAAGCCTAAATAATGTCAGGCTAGGCTACTTTAAGGAACAGCTGTACTTAAGCTTGCATGAAGTCCAAATACATATTTTCTCAGTGTGGAAGGCTCTACTTTGCTGCATATATATACAGTATATAGACACACACACATAAATTAAGCCTTGGTCCCCATTATGACACCTGCAGAGAGAAATGTGCTCCTGTGGTCCCCAATGACTCCATGACCCACAGGATTTTGTTTTTTAAGGATTAAAAAAAAAGTACAGTAGGAAGAAAATAAAATGAAAGTGGCCTCAGGCCAAGGCTTTTTTTGTAAGTGTGCCCATCAGTCCAGAAAAAAGACAGTAGTACTATAAGGTAAGGCAGTAAACAGCATCCTGGGAGGCTAATAGAAGAAAAATCTCACAAATTTATTTTCTTAAGAGTGATTGTCCATACCCATATTGACAGCCATTTTTATACACAAGGGGTATTTTTAGCTTTTTTTTTTTACACAATGAACAAATATATTTGCTTCAATCCACTAATAAGTTTAGGATCTTGAGCATCCAAGAGACTCATCCCGATAAGCCTACACCTGCAATCTACAGAGCAGACCAGATCCTGCAGAAGGCACAAAGACATCTTCTAAATGAAAGAATAAGGCAAGTCCACTTCACCATTGATGCCCTGCAATACAATTTTGAAAACCTTCACCAGGAACTCACAGCCACCCTTCCTGACCCAATCCTGGATAGAGTTATTCAGCTTGGCAATAAAGTACAGCTGGCCCAGCATCACAAGAAAAAGAAGAGGCAAACTAAGAAATTTGACATTCTTCTTTCTCGCAGCAAGCAGAAACAAGGAACTGGAGAAACTGCTGGGAGGAACAACAACAACAGGACCACAGAGGACAAAAAGAACATGTGGGTGAAAAATCTCTCAGACAGAGAACTCACCCAACCAGAGAGAGATGTCCTAGCCAAAGGTCTTAATTTTGCCATCACTCCCAAGCAAGTTCCGGTTGTGGAGCTCATTACAGCCACAGAATCTACCATCCATAACAACCACCTACCTTTTGAGGAAGCGGAACAACTCCGGCTTAAAATATCTGCAGCTCTGTCCAGTGCTCAACCTCCTCCCCCCAACCTTACCGTCCAAGAGAGGAGAGCCCTGACAGCCCTCAGCAAAGATGAAACCATCACCATTTTACCTGCTGACAAAGGAAGATGTACAGTGGTTCTAAACACTGCAGACTACCACAATAAAATTACCTCACTTTTGGAGGATCACCATACATATGAAAAACTGAAGAGAGACCCCACCAACAATTACAAGAAAAAGGTAATAGACAGTTTGAAACAATAGGAACATGATGGCTCCATCGATAGGATTACCTACCACCGTCTGTATCCTGGAGAAGCCATCCCCTGCATCTACGGACTCCCTAAGATCCACAAGGAAGGAACACCCCTCCGACCCATAGTCAGCAGCATTAATTCGGTAACATACAACATTGCCAAATACCTCTCTACCATACTAGCACCTCTGGTTGGACACTCTGAACACCACATCCATAATTCGGAAGAATTTGTTTCCAAAGCAAAGATCCTGAAACTGGATACAGATGAAATTATGGTGTCCTTCCATGTGTCCTCCCTTTTCACCAGCATCCCCACCACTCATGTTCTACCCATGGTCAGGAAGAGACTAGAAGAGGACAGCACCCTTGAAAGGAGAAGCCATCTCAACCCAAACCAGATCTGCCATCTTCTGGACCTGTGTCTCAACACGACTTATTTCTCACACAGAGGTGACTTTTACAGACCAAAACACGGCTGTGCCATGGGTTCTCCTGTGTCACCCATTGTGGCCAATTTATACATGGAAGGAGTGGAGAAGAAAACACTCAACACATTCCAGGGAATGGTGCCCACCCACTGGTTTAGGTATGTGGATGACACCTGGGTTAAAATCAAGGCCCAGGAAGTACAGGCCTTCACGGACCATATAAACACCATAGATGCCAACATTAGCTTCACCAGAGAAGACACCAAGGACAACAGACTGGCATTCCTAGACTGTGAAGTCCTCATTGGGACCGGTGGCAAGCTAGAAATAGGGATCTACAGGAAACCCACACACAGAGATCAATATCTGATGTTTGAGTCCTACCATCTACTACAGCACAAACTAGGAGTCATCAGGACATTGTCACACAGAGCAGAAACCATCCCCACCTCCATGGATTCCAAAAAGAATGAAAATCAGCACCTGAGAACAGCTCTGAAGGCCTGTGGATATATATAAATTGGGCCTTCACTAAATCTAAGTCTACCAGACCTAAAACAGCGACAGACAGGGCTGAGACTCAGAGTAAACGGAATAACCTGGTCATTCCTTACATGGCTGGCGTGTCTGAAAAGAGAAAAAGGATATTTGGCAAACACCAGATACCTGTATATTTCAAACCCACCAAGACACTGAGACAGAGGCTTGTACACCCCAAAGATCAAACTCCAAAACACAAGAAAAGCAATGTAGTGTATGCAATCCAGTGCAGTGAGGAGTGCTCTGAGCTCTACATTGGAGAAACCAAACAACCTTTGTACAGGAGGATGGCCCAACACAGGAGGAGCAACACCACAGGACCAGAGTCAGCAGTTTACCTTCATCTAAAGGAAAAAGGGCACTCATTTGAGGACATTAATATTCACATTTTAGACAGGGAAGATAAGTGGTTTGAAAGAGGGGTCAAGGAATCCATTTATGCCAACTTGGAAAATCCTTCTTTGAATAGAGGTGGGGGCCTCAGGCACAATCTTTCCCCTATTTTCCTTCCTGCTTTGTCTTCTGTGCCTAGGAAGATTAAGACCATTTCGCAATCTCAACAACAGCAAGGTAATTTTAACGATCCTCCTTTGGATGATAAAGGGACTTAGAAATAAACATCTCAAATAACCATGACCTAGCCCCAAGTGCAAGGTCACACAGCCACCCTAGAAACGTATTTAAGGATTCCCTTACAAACTTTGCTCAGACTGAAGAAGCTTCTGGGATAAGGAGCGAAACGTTTCCACTGAGAAAATAGAAATCCAGTTGACATGATTCAAGCTACAGACAATTCCACCTGGATGACTGAGAACCTTCATCGACATTAGCTCCTCTACTTCTCTATAATCATCCTAATGTTTGCTTGCCTTGTAATAAAGATTAAGGGATTGCAAAATTAAAGATGAGCTGCAAAGTCAGCAGGGTTGCATTTTAAAAGGAGATAAATATTATTTGTTTAATGCAAATGCTGATGATTACACTAGGCAGCTCTTGTTCTGATAAGGAAATAGGAACTTACCATGTTTCATTTTTAAAAGGGCAAGATGTCTGTTTCGTTCACCATGGATGACATAGACCTAACTCAGCTTTTGAAATATTATGGAATCGTGGTGGCCCAACAAGGACATTTAAAAAGTCATCTTTCACCACTATCACACCACAATAAATTGTTTTACAAAGAAAGAACCCATAATTTGGGCTTCCAACTCTCCACTGCAGAAAAGGACTAAGAAATTGTAAGATATGAGATGAGAAAAAGAAATGGAAATACAGCTAAAGCTAGTTTACTTCAACAGCATTCACTGTACTTCTCCATTCCTTTCTATCTTTGCAAACAATCTTTACTGCCGCCACGTCCACACATTGCTTCAAACATTGTCTTTTGTTCTTTGAGCTTCTCAGTTTTCTTCAAGAATTTTATTAGCTCCATCCAACCACAATTTTCTTTATTTTCCCCTTCATCTCAACTCCTTCATTCCTCTTTCCTATATAATTTTTCAGTTCCACCTTTTAATTCTCTCTGACCACACTGCTGCAGTGGATCTCTTCCATTCTAGTTGCTCAGTTTTGTGTTTAACCCACATACTGTATATGCGGCTCCATCTCCGCACCGACGTGCTCGCTCTTCTGACCAGGCTACCCAAAAAGCCAGTGCAGGCAAGGCAAGGCAAGGCAGGGCAGGGCAGGGCAGGGTGGAGCTGAGGGGTGTAACTTGGGGGGCGGCGAAGGAAGTCCTGGGTTCGAAACACCACCACTTGGGAGGGCTCCTCCGATCCCTGCAACTTTGCCAAAATAAAAGAAGACTGCTGGTCTAAGGGGGAGACCTCTTTCAGATTCAGTGCAAAACTTGGGGGTCCTCCTGGACTCATGACTCCTGCTTGAGGAGCAGGTGGCAGTCGTGGCCAGGAGGGCCTTTGCACAGCTTCAGGTTGTGTGCCAGTTGCGCCCCTTCCTGGATCAGGAGGCCCCCCGAACAGTCACTCATGCCCTTGTCATCTCCCATATAGATTACTGCAACGCACTCTACATGGGGCTACCCTTGAAGAGTATCCGGAAGGTTCAGCTGGTCCAGAATGCGGCTGCACGGGTAGTTCTGGGTGCTATGAGATCAGCACATGTAACACCACTACGTGAGCTGCATTTGGTACCAGTTTGCTTCCGGGTCCAATTCAAGGTGTTGGTCATCACCTTTAAAGCCCTACATGGCATGGGACCAGGGTATCTGAGGGACCGTCTTATCCTGATCATATCCACCCGCCCCACCCGATCATGCAGGGAGGGCATGCTTCGGATCCCTTCATTAAAAGAATTCCATCTAGTGGGGTCGAGGAGGCGTGCCTTCTTTGTGATAGCACCCGTCCTGTGGAATAACTTGCCCCCTGAGGTGAGACGGGCACCCTCGCTCCAGGCCTTCAGGAAGTCTTTAAAGACCTGGTTCTGCCACCTTGCCTGGAACAAAGGAAATAATAGTTCCTCCTGGGGGTGGTTAGCTTAGTAATATCCTCCTTTTAAGAACACATCATCTCTTGGATTTTTTATTTTATTTTTTATAGTAGATTTTAGATGTATAGGTTTTTAACTTTTTATAATGTGATTGTAAACCGCCCAGAGTCTACCATGGTGGAGATGGGCGGTGATAAATCCAAATATTTAATAAATATATAAATAAATTATGGCCCAGTCCCAAACATATTCTCAACATAATCTAAGAACTAGTGTCTCTGCTTTCACCAAATGTAGCCCTAAACTTCTGAAATATTAGGAATATTAGAATTCAATGGAGTATTAATGTGAGATATAAAAGTTATAAACTTATTCTTTCTGTAAAGAAGAATATTGCCTTTGTTTTTGCCAATAAACTCCTGGAAACTTTTCAGGAATGTGCAAAAACCATTAGAACAGATGACCATCTATGCTTAAAATAGATCTCTGTATCTAAAAGAAAACCAACAAAGCAAATCTGTCTATGGTAAACTGAGTAAAAACTAAAATACTTTCAAAATTAAAACAACAGAAGGGAGAAGGAGAAAGAGGAGGTTCACAAACCCCGGTGAATAGCAGCTTGCTTTAATGAGAAATTAACCATTTAAATGGAAAAGATTTACCTTTTGGGATTAATGTACTTTTATTATTTATGTCAGTAAAGCATTTAGATATTGAAAAGATGAAAGCTACTATGTGCCAAGATGCTAAGCCTTATTATTCTCCTATTATTATATTTAATCTGTCTGAAAATGCAAAATACGAGTTTGTAATACTAGCATGATTAAAAATGACTTCAAGAGACTCACTGTCATCAGTGTTGCTTCTATTTTCTTCAAAGGAGAAGAAAGAACTTGCCATTATTTAACATTATTTAACAGGAAGAATACTAACATTTGGTAAAATACAACTATCTTTAGAAGATTATGGACCTGAATTATGCTTTGCCACAATCCTATGAACATCGACTTAGAAATAAGCCAGATGAAATACAGTTAATGGCTGTTGTGGGTCTTCCGGGCTGTGTGGCCGTGTTCTGGAAGTTGTGGTTCCTAACACGGCCACACAGCCCGGAAGACCCACAACAGCCATTGAACTCCGGCCGTGAAAGCCTTCGACAATACATTGAAATACGGTTACATTATTCTCAGGAACCTGGATAGTAGATTGCAACTATGCCCAGCACGGGTCACAAATTACTTTATCCTTTCAGTAGGAAGAACTTTCTGTTTTATCCCTCAACCACAGAGGTCTGCTGACAAAGAGATCAGCCAGAAGAACTGCCATACTAATCAGAATATACTGGCAAAGGAGCTGTGCAGGGAAATAGGAACCACATTGTTCCAGACTAGAGACATATCGCAATTCTGGCACAGGATTAGTCAAGGTTGAGTGCAGTCTTGAAGTAATTTAATGTAATTTGAAGTCAATGGAAGGTCAGTTTAAATAAATGACTTAATTTCCTCCCTTGAGCCAATCCCACTCTGAAATGACAGAGTTTAGGATGCAACACAGCTTCAGTCAACCAAATATCAACTTAGCAGGCCTCTGGCTATTTTAGCCTCAGCAAACTAGTAAACTCTGCCTCTTTATAAATCTGGTTTCACCTAATCATTACCTATGAACCTGAAAAACAAAGTCTGTCCAGTGATATACTGCACCTATGTTCACTTTTGTAAGGATACAATTGAGAACCAGCCAAATGATTGGGTGGGTATAAAGGTGGATGGTGTTTTGTTTTACTTACCATAATAGCTGAATGAAAATCCTGTATTGACAGGCACAACAAAAGTCAAACAATACAGAAATCCATAATTGTTTTCTTGTGGATTTTGAAATACTAAAAACTTTCTCCTAAAGAAGTTGTGGGGCCAAGTACAGTGCCCGAGCTAAGGAAGCTAATTTCTCAATCTAAATTGTTCCATACCACTTTCCAAATTGAAGTTCCCTCTAACATTCATTATGCTCAATTGTATTTAAATTGTTGGTTTGGTTGCAATGTCTTAAATGAAAATCCTTCACCATTTCCTCAGATTTACATCCAGTGCTATTGAATAAGAAATAACTATTATTTGTCTGATCATGGCCAGAGTTACATTATACCTATGACATCAGTGAGGAAAGTAAACATTTAACCCACCCACTAATTCCCAGATCTATTTTATATGCCAGCATTTGTCTCTAAGAGGAGAGCCCTGACTTTTGTGTTCTGCCAGTCTGGTTCCCAAGTAAATTTGAAAACCTGATGGTTCTTTGGAGACGGACTCATCATCTCATAAGACAGCCCTATAGTGTTCCATCTGTAGCCATCCAGGGGGTTTATAAAAGTGGATTGTATGAATATTCTAATTATATGGCTTGGATTTAAGGTGTGTCTGGGTGGCATCAAAAATTTTTTGTTCCTGATCTGTTCCTGTTAAAGAAAGAGAATCCTGTTCTATTCCACAATCACTACAGTAGTTTGCAGCTTCCTTGGGTTCCCATCCAAAAATGTCTTCGCTGAGATTCGCCATGGTGGTACTCCTGTCACATGCTAAGAAACTGTTGACAAATTTCTCCTTCCCTGGAGAAATTCAGGGAAATCTTTCAAACAATTTGTCTGCCCATAAATTTGGTGGAGCATTTCAAAAGGTCATGTGTACCCAGTTCTTATACACACAGGACAAGGTTATACTGTATTATGTAGCATTAAGATGCTGGATTTCATCAACCTCTTATTTCAAGACTTTTTTTAAAAAAATTACATAGTTCAACTAATGTGGATCTTCTCTTTCATAGTTGGCTATTACATTATGAAGCGACTGAAAGAATTTCAGAAAAAGCATTAAGGGTCGTTGAATTACAGTGGTAGGGAGCAATTTGAATGAGATTAAAGCTCTATTCTCTTTTGGCATCTCTGCTCTTTCTTGTTCTATGGACTATAATCTATATTGCTGACTCTAGGATATTACATGATTAGTAAACTTTATGAGTTTCTTTATCTACAAATGACATAAACCTTCTATTTAAAGATTATACTGTAAATGCAATCCATTACCAGAGATACAAGGGATTGGTTTTTTGACTGCATGGAGCAACTGATTAGAATAAAAACTTCCAGCTGTTCCAGGAAAAGAGAGAGAGTCAGGAAAGTTAAAATGTACTTTGGGTAAATGGGCAAGTGCTGCATTTTCCAAGAAAGGACTTTTTGACTGGTTGATTGACATACTTTAATGTCATGATATCTTTTACAAGTACTGACACACTACTAGCTTGCATTTAGCTGTTCAAGCTGAATGAAAAGAAAGAGAGAGAATCTGAAGAGGCCTGAGGAAGAAAGAGGGCTTTACAGAAAGACAACTTCATAGTATTCAAGAGGACTGATATTCCAGAGAACCGAGTCATCTATTACCAGTCTCTTCCTCTTCAATAATTTCTTTGTTGAGTTTACTCATAGTAATTTTTCATTCAGATTCCCTCATCTTTAAAGTAACTGAAGTCATTTTTCCTTGATCCCTATTCAAATTTCATATTGTAACAGCCTGAGGCATTTTTTTTTCAAATCAAAGTTCATGTATTTCTGTTAAATGTGATTTGTAATTCCTTTGAAGTCCAAAAAGGATCCATGTGCTCTCTTAATTAGGGTTCTTCCACAAAGGGAGAAACACAGAAAAAACAAACACTTTCTTTCAAAAATCAGAACTATGCTGGTTACATTAGCATCACTGGATCCTGAACCATTATGCAAGGCCCACTAGCATTTATTGGATCTTGAACCATTTTAAAAAAAGATGTAACAGCAGATATTTCTGAAAAATTAAAGAGGCTGCCACAGAAGTCCTGACTTGGCAAAGGCTAAGAATTCACATTTGAACTGAGAAGTCCAGTTTCCCAATGAGCTAAACCATTGTCAGGATGGAGGTTGGGTCTGAGGGGGAGGAGGACAAGCCGGTAGTGGATGACGCAAATTTTGAATTGGGGATTCAGCAGTTGATTGGAGACAACCCGGGGCCGGCCTCTCCTCCACTTATCAGCGCACGCAAAAGAAGGTGGGAAAGGTGGGCCGAACAGAAGGAGGCATGATTGGTCCCTGCAAGGAAACGGCGGGAAAATCGGAGATTTAAAGAGCTCCAGGACCAGGAACAGGTTGCCGGAAACAACCGTTCATGCTGCATACAGATGCCTTCCATGAATCGCGAATCCGCCCAAGACCTCGTGCTAGTGATTAAGCTGCTACCACGCCAAGCCTTGATCCCAAGCCCCGCCTTGCAACTGCGCCAAGTACCAATTCCAAGCCTCACCTTGCCGCCATGCCAAGCTTTGTCCCCGAACCTTGCCTCGCTGCCGCTCCGGACTCCGTGCCCGAGCCTTGCCTTGCTGCCATGCCAAGTCCCATTGCTGAGCCTTGCCTTGCCACGGCACAGCCCTGCACGCCTCAGCCCTACTCCGCCACAGTTTTGGACCGTGTGCTTGTGCCATGCCTTGTTCCTGGACTGGTCGGTTCACCACATGGCCTGCTCCCCGCTTACACTGACCGCATGTGGCCCTGCTCTGTAACCAAACCACATGCCAGTGATTAATCTGTGTGGAGATTAGTGCATGTTTTGTCAATAAAAGATTGCTATATCACCGGTTCCTGTGTTGGCCTTAGTCAGAACAGGAGAACCATCCTCGAGTGTTATATATTCAGAGCTCTGATCTCCTAGGAGCAATATACAGTATTTTGGCAATGGTGACATATTGATTCATCAAGCCTCACCTATGATGCTACAGCCCCATCTGGATGGAAACACTCAAGTTAATAAGCTTTGAGTAAAATAAAGGCTATAAGAAACTACTCAGTGTTGTTACATATTTTTACATCAGTGTATGTCAATACAAAAGAGGTAAAAATTAGGGCAAAGCTTATGTCATATGCATCTAATTTCCAGCAGGGAAATTAAATCAGGTTTAAGTAGATGGTTTGATCTTCTCTGTTATCTTATATGGGTCAATTAAACACCCCAGTAGTACTAGGCTGCTTTTAAAGGCAGTTTAATTTTCTAGTAGCCTTGGGATGCCATAAACAGTTATAATTTTGATTCCTCCCTCCAGCAGTTCCATGTGGTGTATAGGGATTTCATAGATTAGATCATTTTTCTGCTCCTAGATGCTATTCAGCAAAAGCAATGATCTGCCATTATTTATAGTGTGTCTGAGCAGGGTACTCTATGCATAGCTTGGAGATTGTCCTTATTTTTCCCCTCCACTTGCTATATTTTCATATATCAACAGCAAATCTTGTCACTTGTATAGACATGTTTATATCACTTTCTCACTTATATCTTCCTCCCTTCACACCCTCTAAACATATGTTTTCAGCTTAAAGTTCATGCTCATATAATTAGTGCTCTATGGTGTTTGATTTTATTTTGGAAATCACTATTAGTTTTATTTCATAAAATGCTTGATAGTATTTGGAAATTTCCATAGTTTTTAAACTATGCAACTTACTATTAGCTTAGTCCTATCCAGGTTGCAGCACTCTGCTTATTCCGAATGGATCCCCAGCCACAGATGACATATCATATCCAGACAAAATCATTCAATGGCAAATAAATTGCACTGAATTCAATTGGGGATGGGCAACCATTTTAAATTTGAGCTGGGTCCATGTGAAATCAGCCAAGGACCATTTGAAATTAGCCACAGACTGTTCATTCTTAAAGATGGTTTACTATAAATCATATGTCTTCATTTAAAAATATGTAGCCTATATTTTGGCACAATCACTCTGTAGAACCCTTAGTCACATTCAGAATATGCAGCCACCATGATGTAATAAAAGCATCAGAAAATAACAAAGCTGGAGTTTTTTTTCCTCAGCAAAAACATCCAGAGAAATGTAATGTAATGATGAGTTATTTATAAGTCTATAGATGACCTATCAGATATGCAGTAAGTACAGCTCTCAGAATTTGGCTATGCAGGTTCATAATTCTCAACAGATCTGGAAGGCACCATGTCAGGAAGGCTGCTTGGAAAAAGAAGTGGCTTCTTAATGCATTCTACCAGCTTACATGATATTTTATAATGAATAAGGTAGGCAGAAAAAAGACATCAGAACAATTCACATACTCTGATACTAGAGATTGTGCTTTTTTTTAGAACTCCTGTGAGAGAATAGAATAGAATAACTTTATTGTCATCCCACTATACACTATACAAGTGCACAATAGAATGAAATTTCATTGCAATTGGCTCTCAATTTCACTAAAGCAATAAAATACTAATGAGAATAATAAAAATCCATAATTACTATAAAATATACATTCTTTACATATCCAACATATTTCACCTAAAAGAACCTATTTGGCATTCAAGAATCCAATAGCCTGGGGGACAAAGCTGTTTCCCAATCTGGCTGTTCTACATCGGATACAGCGGAACCTCTTCCCAGAGGGTAACAAAGAAAACAAACCATGATGAGGATGGGAGGCGTCACTGATGATCTTTCAAGCTCTGGACAAACAGCGTGCATATGCTAAATCTTGGATGAGGGGCAGAGATATCCCAATTATCTTTTCTGCTGCCCTTACCACTCTCTGCACAGACTTTCTATCTGAGGCCCTACAGCCTCCAAACCAGATGGAAATACAGCTTGTAAGTACACTCTCTATAGTGCCTCTGTAGAAAGTAAGGAGAATGGAAGATGGGAGATGTACTTTCTTCATCCGACGCAAAAAGTGCAAACGTTGCTGTGCTCGCTTTACCAAAAATGTGGTATTAAGGGACCAGGTCCGACTATTTTTTAACTGCACCCCCAGGAATCTAATGCTACTGACTGACTCTACAGCTATGTTATTGATAAAAAGTGGAGTGTGACTGCACCGGTTCTTCCTGAAGTCTATAATAATCTCCTTAGAGATGGAGTATTAAATGTTGATTCCACATGACTGAGTGACATATTGTAGATTTCTGCAGTGTGGGCTAGCTGAAATCCACAGTACCCCTGCACTGAAAGGATTACATGATTTAGTGCTAACTATCTAATTCAATGCACCATTCATTTCCCCAAACATCTGTATGACCCCAAACCTTATGATGGAAGTAGTTAGGGCTTAAGCCCTAAAGAATGGTACAGTATGGGAAGCTCCAGTGCTAGAAAAAGGATGGCAAGCTTAAGTATCCTTTTTAAATGTACTCAGGCTGGATCTCCATGAAAGTTGCCAGCTACAGGAAAAGCCCCCACAAGTGTGGCTTTTTCTGAATTGCAAAGGAAATTCTTTGCTCCATTGTTTAGGATCTACAAGGGGGACTGCCTTCACCTGCTACTGTCACACCAAGTAAAATGGGACCTTCAGTGAGCTGGGTAGGGATTGCAACTTTATAGTCACAGGGCCTCAAGGAAAGGCTTGCATTTTATCACAATCCGTTCTCTCATTTATTAAACTGTCATGTTCAAGGAAAAGGTAAATTCACAGTCTGCATTGCTGTATAGAATGACTGTTCTATCTTCCTTGCTCCATGCATGTGCAGATTTATGAACTGAACATTATGTTCCTTAGGAGATCCTTGACCTCTTGTAGGCTGCAAATTTATTTTCCTTGGCAGAGAAACATTGAAGGATTAGTAACAGGGATAGTGGCAAAGATTGATTATATCCATGTATTATAAATTAGCTCAAATCATTTGAACCAGTGTGCCTTGGCAAAGTTTGCTTATTTTATTGGTATTTTTTTCCTAATAGGAACAAGTTAGGTTGCAGATAGGATGTTGATGGCATAACAGAACCATTACTAAGTTGAGAGAGAGAGAGAGAAAGAGAGAGAGAGAGAGAGAGAGAGAATGTGTGTTTGTGTGTGTGTGTGTGTATCCAAATTCAAAGTCTTTATGTGATGCTAATCTAAGTCAACAGTCTTCTGGCTGTACTTTTCTATAATAAGGCACCTAATTTGATTACAACTTTAAAAGCAGATTTGCTGCAAATTACTTAACCAATGATGCAAATACAAGTGAAAGGTAGTAATAAGAATATGTTTGTGCATATATGTGGCTATGCATCTGCTCAATGTACTTTAATGATGCTTGAAATCATTGCGCCTCTGTTCTGCAACACACACAATATACAGCTTACATGCAAAGAATTGTAGTTGTGCCATTTCAACTTTGGAAATCCAGCAAGCAGTGAAAGAAAAATAGTTAATTAACAACTAACTCCCTTGGGCCTTGTCATCTACAATTAGTGGAGACCTGGATTTCTGAAGGCTTCAATGGGACTAGGGAGAGAGAAGAAAGCAAGCAGATGGGAAGTACAATTTTGTTATTGCTTTTAAGCAGAAAAGACTTCATCCATTCAGTAAGACACTGTGGGTTGGGTTTTTTAAGTCATTTTATCAAGACTTGAAAACATCCTAGGAGATCTTTAAATAATTCTAGTACATTTTGATTTTCAAAAATACTCTTCCAGACCAGTTAATTAGCTTCTTACCTGCTCCCTTTTTTCCTCAATTTCTTCCAATTCCTTCATTTTATTTGTGACTTGTGAATAGAGGGAAAATACAATTGTGTAAACATCACTCTGTCTCTCTCTATTATTATTATTATTATTATTATTATTATTACAAAAACAACAAATCTAGTCATCTTATTGTGGAAAAATACATCCTGCTGTAACTGAGCAAGTACCATATTTTGGAGTGAAATAAAACAAAGTAGAGAATAATTAATTACAAGGAATGATTGGATGTGTTACAGGCCAATTTAACATGCTTTCTCTTCTGAATGCATTCCCACCTATAGCTGGTAGCATTATATTAATATAAAACTTCTTTACTAAAAAGTTTTTGGGTTTTTAATGATGTGATAATTAATTTTGGATTAATTTTATGTTTAACAAATGAAAAATAATATAAATCCTCTTTTTTTAGTATATCTGTATGCCTCTAGGACATTTTCATGACTTACACAAATATTACACAATATTTTCTAGATACACAAAAAAACATGAAGTTATAGTATGGCTCTAAGAATAAAAGTTTCTTGATATTATTGCTATTATTATTTGCCTTTGCCAACAAATATTAACATTCAAACAAACCATATTTAAACAATTGGGTTAATATGTGTTGGCTGTTTGGATATTAATTTGTGAACAACAATCATACATATTTAACAGTGTTCTGTGAAATAACCAAGCATATATACATTGATATTTCAAAGAAAAGGGTAATTATGTAGGAATTGTCAAGATTAATTAGAGTAGGAAGCTATAAGTAGACCCTAAACTAACCCTCTAATTCAGCCTTTCTCAACCTTTTGACCCTGGAGGAACTCTTGAAATATTTTTCAGGCCTTGGGGAACCCCTGCACATTCAGGCTCAAATATAGGCCAGAAGTTACAAAATTATTATATTCGTTTCATGGGTAGGCTATCAAAAACAGAAGTAGCCACATTTCACCTCAGCAATAAGCATGCAAACTATCAGTGAATTTTCGGAACCATATTTTACAGTGTAATAACTCTCCGAAGTACCTGGGTGTAACATTGGACAGATCACTGACCTGGAAAAAAACAGCTGCAAAAGTGAAAAGCCGCAACAATCTATTGAACAGACTGGCTGGAACATCCTGTGGTGCTGATGTTAACACCTTACGTACAACAGCCTTGGCCCTGGTTTATTCCACAGCCAAGTACTGTGCTGGTGTGTGGCTTAACAGCTCCCACACCCAAATGGTCGATGTCCAACTATGCCAGACAATGCGCATTATACAGTATCTGGCACATTACATTCTACCCCTGTGTACTGGTTACCAATACTCAGCAATATTATACCACCCCATATCAGAAGACAACAAGCCCTCGCCAGGCTATGTTCAAGGATGCTGAAAAATAAGGGTCTCCCTATTCACCAGGATATTACACAGACCACCACAAGATTGAAATCTCAAAGGTCAGCTTGAAAAACAGCCATATACTTAACATCTATCCACTTCAAACTTAAGAATTCTTGGAGAGAGGAATGGTCCAAGTTGCTTCCCCACGGCTTGATCATTAGTGATCCATCTTCCAAACTTCCCGGTTTTAACCTGCCTCGCTCTGTCTGGATGAAATTGAATAGAATCAGATGGGACACTGGTAGGAATGCCTCTGCTCTGTATCAATGGGGCTCGAAGGATTCTCCTTGTTGTGATTGTGGTGCCGAAATGCAAACTATTAAACACATTGTGCAAGATTGCCCGTGATGTGCGTTCCCTGGCTCCTTAGAAGATCTGCATGAAGTAACACAGGAAGCGATCGCTTGGTTAGCTGAACTGGACATCCAGTTATGAGACTACTCTGTATCCCTGCAGAAGTTTACATATAACTTTGTGGACTGTGTGTTTGCTTTCTCTTCTGTCATGTATTCATCATACGATAGATATAGATATAGATATAGATATAGATATAGATATAGATATAGATATAGATACACACACAAACACACACACACACAGACACACACACAGAGAGAGAGAGAGAGAGGTAGGCTAGCATTAACAGTGTTCTTAAACTAAAAATAAAGAATGAAATTTTCCTCTTTAATGTGAAGTTGCCCAAATCTGAAATAATTTTTTTAATAAATTGTGATCTTCCAGGGAACCCTAGTGACCTCTTGCAGAACCCTGGTTGAGAAACCCTGCTCTGATTAGATATAAATATATTTAAACCCTTTTGAAAAGCCATCAACATTTCAAAGAGATAAATGGAAATAGAAAACTGATTCCAAAGTCATGGGGTTAGGTCCAATGAAAGTCTAGAAACTTGAGGCCATGACCCTGGAGCAAGGAAGAAGAAGAAGGCCCTGAGAAAGATGTGTGGAAGAACATAAGGAGTTAACGGGATTGTAGGGAGAAATGAGGGCAGATAGATACTGGAGAAAGAGTATATGTGTGTGACCGAGTGCTTTACACACAAGCATCAGGAGTTTAAACTGGGCTTTGGTTTAAATAGGGAACCAGTGAAGAACTTTAATGAGCCATGAGAATAGTATGGAAGGTCCAAAACAGCCTGAACAGCACTGTTCTGGACTAAGATCAGGGACAGAAAGAGGAACTAGAAACATCTGTGAGAAGGCTATTACAATAATCTCCACATGAAATAACCAAGGCATGCACCAATGAAGCCAATGCCTTCTCTGTCATAATGTCCCTGGATCCTACGAATCTTCATCAAATGAAAATTAGCAGCCCTTGATGTAATGTCAGTAAATGGGTACAATGTTAGCTGATTATCAGTCAAAATCCTGAGCTTCCAAGCAGAGGAAACTGGGCAATATGGGAGCATAGGGACAAATCAGAGGAAGACACAATAGACAATGGAAGGGATGTCCAGGCTGAAACACAACAATTTCTGTTTTATCTACATTCTGCTAAAGGCAATGGGAGGACATTCAAGAAGAAACACTAATAAGACATTTTGTCATGATTAACCAGACGTCGTCATCAAGCTACTGCATTTCTAAAGCTACCACTGAAGACCACCAATCACAAAAGCTTTTGCTACTGCTGCTCCTTTCTAATTATGGGCTGCAATGACTCAATATTCCCAGGCAGTTACTGAAGCCTGCTTTTGCCTTGTACAAGGACTGCATAAGTGAAGCAGCAAATAATAAGCACTGTTCCGAAAAGTAAGCCTCACAAGTCTTTAATGTAGAATTGCAAAGAAAGTTATTTCAGCTACAAGGTTTTATCCATAATATATGCTTTCCATTTTTAAACATTGTCTCTGCTTCCTTTTAGATTTTCCTCCATCTTATTCTCTCCCTTGACAAAGCAGACATGCTTTGTAACATTCATTTAGGTTCATTTAGAGTAGCCATGAAAACAAGGTTTAAGGCCACAGATTATGCCTGTTATAAAATAACCTTCACCAAGAGCCGAATAAAATGGGTATGGACTAAAAAAAATTGGGATCTTATAATTAAAATATTAAAAACTACCACCTTTTTTTTTAAAAAAAAAAAAGCTATGCAAAGAAGCTCAAAAGACATGCAACCCATCACACTGTGAGCAATATAGGTTCTTTTTTTCCAGAAATCTATCATTAACTCATGCTATTTGTGCGATCTGCTAGAGCAGGGGTGGGGAACCTTTTTTCTGCCAAGGGCCATTTGGATATTTATAACCAGGGACTGGGGTGGGTGGGGGCGGGGTTTCTGGGATTTCCGCGGACCAGGGGCCGGAGTTTGCGGGCAGGAGCCAATCACAAGCTCTGGGGGATGGGGTTTGCGGGCAGGAGCCAATCGCACGGAAGGGGCAGGGTTTGCGGGTGGGAGCCCCGCGGGCCTTAGGCAGGAGCCCCGCAGGCCTGACGTTGCCCACCCCTGTGCTAGAGGATTGGATGTGGAAACTGAAATTTCAAATATCAGTGCTGCAGAAGTTTAGAAATAATGGTCTTAGAATACAAATGTAACCTTAATTCATGAAATTTACTGTACTGTACATGCATTCCAAAGAAACCTACATGTATTCCAAGGTTTTGAGATGATTTAGTGCCTGCTTTCTTCAAATTAGATAGAGGAAGTTGTAAAGTATTGCCATGGTTTGCTCAGAAACTGATTACAGTTCCTGATTCTATAAAACTTTCACTGATGAGGAAGTTTACTAGAATTTTTAACATATTGAGAAAGCCACTCATTTGAGAATATAATATACAGATTTCTGACTGATGTTTGCTGTATTCCTGCAAAAAAACATAATACCTGTCATGAACTAGGAAAATAATGAAAGTCCAGTTTTTCAAAAAGAGGTACATTTCTGTTGCAAACCCTCCAAAGCAAGTAGGTATATGAAACCTAGAATTTAAAATTACAGTTCCCAAGGGAAATTTGCTTTGAAAATAGCCAAATTGTTGTTGTAATTATTATTACTCTGAGAACAAAAGCATCTCTTGAAATGACTTGGTTTCTTCCAGTATTTTCTAGCAAGCCTCATAATTGCTGACTGAATTCTGAATCTACTTTAGGGGAATTCACTTCTCTGAGTTTTAATGTTAGTTCAATTTTATGAAATATGTTATGACTTTCAGTTTCAGTTACCCAGGCCCATGAAAATAATACAACTAACCAAAAGCTATAGTTAAGTTCAGCCACAAAAAGTGCTGCAGAAATCAAGGCAACAATAATAATTGTATTATTTAATCTGAGATTATAGGGTCCCTGGAGTACAATTTGTTATGAAAACAAACCATTTGCTCCCAAATACCATATTTCCAAAGCATCTCCCACTTTTATAATATTACCCAAGTCTCTTTTTCTCCTTAATGGAGCTGTTCCTCTTTCTTTCCCTCTCTCTCTTCTTAATAAAAACAGGAGTTTATATCCAGGCTGCAATTTTCACAGGGTTAGCAGAAATAACAAACAGTCATAAAGGGTCTTGTGGTGGTTGTGCAGTCACCCAGTCACTTTCAAGCCTTCATGACCTGAGAGACATCATTTCACCATAATCGGCTGTCCATAACCAGTTTTTCAAATTCTTGTAAGCTTATGCTTGTGTTCTCATTGATATAATCTCTCCAATTTGTCTTCTGCTAACCTCTTTTTTTTCTAATTGCCTTTGATTTTTTCCAAATATTAGGGCCTTCTACAGTAACTGTTGCCTTAAAATTACATGTCCAAACGATTTAAGCTTTAGCTTCATTATTGCTTCTCCCAGTTAGCTGGCTGGTTTTTGTTCATCCAAGTATTGAATGATTTGTTTTTCTTGCTGTCTAAAATATTCTTGACAATTTTCTCTAGCACCACAGTTCAAAGGCATTATTTTTTCTTTGTTCAGTGTTTGTAACGATCCAGCCTTTTCAGCCATATATTACTTACTTCAGCATTTTAATCATCATATTCACCCAAAGCAACGATGCTAACAGATGCTTGTATTGCATATGGTCCATTGCTATACTGTTTCAACCAGGACCAAGGTTTCTCCATATTTCATCTCTCCAACTCTAGAAAACATAGATAATAGTAAGTGATTTTCTATTGCCCTTTCTCCTAAATCTATCGTGTAGCAGGGTATTCTTGAATAACATTCAGGAGTTCTTGATCTGTTATTATTCATGTTTTGTTTTGTTTCACTTTCTTGAGTAGGTATTGAAGCTTTACAAGGGCCTGATGGATACCCTTGAGTTTTGAGTCTCTGGTTAGTAAGTCTAAACAAATGTGGTTTTATTGTAGAGCTTGGCTGCAGACAATGAATTAAGTGGTATGTTCTTCACCGAAACTCCATGCATGTATGCATAGTGACCAGGAAAAAGAGAAGCAAATGTCAGAAAGAAAAATGACAAGACTCTACTGTTCATAAACTAAGGTGAAGGCTTTCAAAAAAATCAATCACTAGAACTTACCTTATAAATTCTCCTTGTCAGATATGTCCTCCAAGAGTGAGAGGTGGATGTCAAAAGCTTCAAGGAAAGAGATTAAATATCTGAGAACATACAGTAGATTGTGAAACAAATATAATCAGACTAGAGGAATTTGCAAGATTCATGACTCACAGAACCATTTACTGTGGTAGAAGGATTATAATGTACATATATATTTTCAACATGTTAGAGTGTTTATTCGCATTGTGGAAGTGCATTCACTGGCTTTGTCACAGATTAGTGACTTTTGGACTGAAATTATTAAACAGATTCACACCTCTGTATTTAGTAAGAACTCTATACTATTTATTTAGTAAGAATTATATACTATTTATTTATTATTTATTTATTATGTCAATTTATAAAGTTGCCCATCTCACAGTCATTAGCTGGCTGGGGATTTCTGGGAGTTAAAGTCCAGACATCTTAAAGTTGCTAAGGTCGAGAAACACTGCTCTAAAGTGATACAGATTACAATTTAGGTGATAGCAAGCTTTGCCCATGTAGACAAGTGTATTAAGAGTACCAGTTAAATTAAATTTATACTCCACTTTTCCTCCATGAATTCCAGCTCATGGACATAGCTTTCCTTCCTCCATTTTTTTCTGCCAAGAAGTAGCCTGTAGATAAACTGGGCTAAGAGACTGTGACTGACCCAAAGTCATCCAGTGGGCTTTCATGATTGAGCGTGGTTTTGAACCTGAGTCTTCCTGATCCTGAGTCTAACTTCTGAACCATCATAGACTCTGGCTCTTGATAGGGTTGGTTTGCAAAATCTGTACTGGAAATCCTTTTCAGCTTTACATACAGCTTATGTGTGCAACCGTTTAACACAATTTCACTCTTTTTGATTTTTCCAGTATCTTATATTTTAAAAATCTCTTTAAATATATTTATAACAATTCTCAAGCTTATCATGTTTATTTTTGTGGTTTTGTGCCAGGTTGGTAGTATACACAGATATCACACAACTAGGCATTACTAGATACTGGCATTCCCTCCTTCTTCCCTTTACTTTGCATTATTAAAATAACTGCCACACATTTATTTGTCAATCAAACTTCATGAAAGGTGTTATTTCAATGCTGTTTGTGCATTAAGCATGAACATGATCTATTAAAGGTTCTATGTGTTCACTGTTTATGTTTGGATACCCTTAACTTTAACAGGGTTTTTATTCCTGTCTCATTCACTCATGCACCCTTATACTTGAATATATTATATAATCTTTCACCTACATTTTCTCATATATAAAACAGATCCAATTCCATCATTTGCCTCTTCAGCAAGGGATGTAAAGAGAGTCACAAAGTAATATTGCACAATGTTTTGCTTATTAAAACTATGCTGCTGGTGCATAGCCTCTGGAGAAACTGGGCATATACACCATAGCTAATGAAAAAATGTACTATGCATTTATATCTTGTTTCTCTGTGACTAAGCTCATTTCATGGGAATGTTATTTGCTTACAACTGATTTGGCTGAGTTACCAAACCATAGCAGGAACAGGAATTTGGCCCACCTTTTTTACTTATTTTTACTTCTGTAATGCTGTCATTTTGCCACGATAATCCAGCATAATGCAGTACCAAAAATTGATAAAGAGACTTACCATGCTTGTGAAATTTTTGGTCATGCCTCTGTAAAATCTCCTTGAGATCTGGCAGAGATAAGAGAAAGTAATTGTATCTTTTATCCATCACTTTTTTGTTCAAAAAAGACATGCAGCATCTCACCAAAAAGGCATACTGCAAAATCTTTATAAGATTGGACCTTGGAAGCTCTCAAGTGGCAAAAGTCGGCATGCATATCAACTTTGGGCTACCATGCTATGGTTGCAAAAGCCAGAGTACCCTTGGATGGCAGCAGAGTCAAATGTTTATGCATCTCTTTGTTGGTATCTAATCATTATCCAAAGATCTACAGACCAGAAATGGTATCCCTAATGTAATCAGAGATACAACTAAAATTCAGATATTTCAGTGGTAGATTAGCCTCATATGCTTGTAGTGGTCATCTTCACTGACAGTATTAAAATTCCAAGTTATTTTTCAACTTTGATTCTGCCCCACTGCTGCTGAGGGAGGAAACACTGTATATATAAAAACATAGACTCTAATAGACTACTGAGACAACTATTAAGCAGTTGGTGAGCTGTAAATTGAACATATTCTACCATAAGCAGATACTCTAATTCACTGATGGAGAACTGCAGCCCTGCACTACAGCTCCCAACCACCTTAGCCAGCATAACCAATATATGCCATGCCTATGACATATGCCTCAGGGAATTATATTCAGTAACATCAGAATTTTTATTTATTTATTTATCAAATTTTGTCACCACCCATCTCCCCCAAAAGAGGGACTCTGGGCAGTTCACAATAAAAAGATTAAAATATAATAAAAAATATATTACATATAAAGTATAATATATTTACATGTTCCTCAGTTCTACTTTATGTGAACTAGTCCTGTGAATTCTGCCTATTTTACTGATTTTTGGCATATATTCCATTGCTTGCCATATTTGAAACAAAAATGCATACCTGTTCCATTGACACTCATAGTAACACAGTAAAAATGTCTGTTGATAGAGGTTTTTTTTTCATCTAAAATCCATTCTTTAATGTTCAGATATCCATATCAGAAAGATCCAGAAGGGGTAAGAGACAAATACAGAATGGTATGTATAATCCTTCTAGATTACTTATATTGCAATATGAGGGTAAATCATTCTACAGGGCTTTCCACATTGTGGAGATCATATTTTGAGAAAGGAAAAATCAATACATATTTGACAAGAAAGAAATTACACTTTGCAGGAAAGTGGCAGGTTGTTTTTCTTTTAACAAGAAAATAGCATCAGGATCATGAATATTAGACCACGATAAATGTATTTTAGCTTTGTTGGCCAGGTCCCACAAAATGACACAAAGGATAAATTAAAAATGATATAATCTGGTAGGGTAACTAGCTTTTTAAAATGGGAAGCTGTCAACTCATATATTACTTCGGAGTGCAGAATCAATAAAGCAAACAAGATCATTATTTCTTACATGTCCAGCCTGGTAATTGATACAACACCATAGCAAAAAAAAAAAAAAAAAAACTGGATGGCCCTGGAGTCTACAACATGGTGGCTGTGAGCACCGGTGTGCACACAGAACCATATTTGATATCTGCAAGATTCCCTTCCCCTCTTATAAAGTATTCATTTAAATAAGAAAAATCCTGTTCTCTTCTTTTAAATGTGCATATGCTCATAATCTTGGGCAAATTACTATTTTATCTTTGTTTTTATCACTTTACTTTCTTGTTAATAAATGTTCTGCGAGAGGCTCTACCAACATATCAATTATTTTGAGAGTGGCAGCTATTTTGAGACAGAACCCACGTGTTCTCAAAATCCAAATGAAAATGCTAGCCTAAAAGAGTTGGGGACAGCTGGATTCACCTATACAATGTTGTAAAATTAATTCTGTTCAGGTCTAACATGAAAAGTTTGAATCAGTTCCATCAATGTTTGTGAAATAAAAGAGGAAATATCCTAGAATCTACATATACATCTTTACCTAACACAAATATTTTATATGTATCTTCACTTATTCAAATATTCAATTATCCCTAATGACATTTTCTACCTTAGTCTGTTCTTTTTCTTTTTCCTTTTTCCTTTTCTTTTCTTTTCTTTTCTTTTCTTTTCTTTTTTTTTTTTTTGCAAACACAAAGGTATATCTTTTTTTATGCTCAGATTCTGAGCTCAGAATATTTTGAGATAGATCCCATTGATTTCCATTAAATGTAAGTACATTCATAACAAAACCAGATCAGTTTTGGTGGATCACATTATTTCTCACATTAAACCTCTAGCTGGTGTATTTTGCTGGCTTAATCAAACATGAGAGACCTATAAGATAAGTTCTTGTGGCCTTCCAGATATGAACCTTTCTCTCAATGGATGTCCATCAGGGGCAGAAACCGTGACCATTTGAAACATTATTTTTGAAAGCAATCACAGAAGACCTTTGATTAGAGAGGGACCTTAAAAGTTACCTAGTCTAACAATTTTATGATACAGAGACTAAATTATGATAACTCTTTCAAATGAATGATTTGAGTGTAATTGTTCTAATTTATTTGTTGGAGATCCAGCAACTTTATGCTTAAACAAATCATTTTCATGACAATTTTGTTTTAAAATTGCTTTGCCACATTTATAGTGTCTTGAACTGGGTTCAAATCACCAGAGAAAAGTTCACTGTGCAATCATAGATCCATCATTAGCTAACCTTTTTTTATAATGTTATTGTGAGAATACCAAGGGAAAAGTGTCATACATACTGCTTTCAGCTCCTCAAAGAATTGTAGATGAAATACATACAAAGTCTAAGGCTAAGTCCTTACTCACATTTGAGTTCTGGCTCAACCACTTTAACCAGTTCAGGAGCAGTAATATGGGCATTTTGCATCTGTTGAACAAGATGGTCCCAGTCGCCACTTGTTTACATTAACGATGTGCCAAAATCTGTTTTTCCAGTACCTAAAAGGTGTTTTTAGTAGGGGCACGATGGCTCAGTGGTTAAGATGCCAGGCTTGTCAATCAGAAGGTCAGCAGTTCGAGACCCGAGCGCCGTGTGACGGTGTGAGCTCCTGCACTCGCCCCAGCTCTTGCCAACCTAGCAATTCGAAAGCATGTAAATGCAAGTAGATGAATAGGTACCACTTTGGTGGGATGGTAACAGCATTCCATGTGCGTCATGCCAGCCACATGACCATGGAAGTGTCTTCGGACAGCGCTGGCTCTTCGGGTAAGAAATGGAGATGAGCACCACCCTCTAGAGTTGGACACGACTGTGCAGGGGAAAACCTTTACCTGTTTTATTTGTTTTGTGTAGTTCTTTTCCTGCAAAAGCAACTTGTGTATTCCTACGTCATTCTCAAAGGGCTCTAGAAAAAAATTGGTAGTGTATTCAAACTTGTTTTATTGTTGGCAAGTAATAGAACATGTTGGTGTTAGTAGAAGTGCTAGCATTACTATTATTTGCCATTTCACATATATCCATCATTATGCAGCCATCCTTGCTGCCCTCTTTTCCTAATCTGAAGAAGGCCCATTGGAGGAGTTCCTTCATTATATCTTCCCTTGGGATGTTATTGAAATATACAAACCAGGGAGCTTTTCAGATTATGGGTAATAGTATTCAGTGAAAAACAGGACATTCATGTAATGTACAATATTCAACCATTTTAAAGCCACAGTGGATGCGAGAACTGCATTAATCCATGAAAAAATCACATTTTTCTCCTTTAAAAAAATCAGAAACAGTTTTTAATATTACTATTCTTATTTTTTTAAAAAGCAGATTTTTTCAGAACATCACTAGTTGGCATGGAAAGTGTTAATTTGTTCTGTGGTTGCTTAGCAACTATCCAATGCTTAGATTCCTCTAGAGCCGGATAAGCCAGAATGGATCATACTTCCATTTTGAGTTATACTACACATGTACTTACTTGCTTTTATCAATGTCTTGTAGATGTATCTGTCATCCAAGAATTTAAAATTATTAATGTATTGTATTTGTACAAGGCATCAGAGACACTTAATTTTAGACATACTTTGTTCTCAAAGCTATTTTCCAAAATAAATTCTTTTTTCTGTAGCATAGTCATTTTTCTGCAACAAAATATTTTTACTGTATTATAATTTCATCTTGAAAAAACTGATAATTACTATTTGAATCAGAGTGCTGATCAACAATTGTATCTAAACTAGGTTTTTAAGTCATCCATGTGAACGCTGCATGAAAATAGTTGGTACATTGAATTATTCATAATTTTCATTGGAAAATACAATATAGCATGTATACACATGAGTTCCCAATATAGATTGCTTGGAAGAAAAAAAGTGACAAGTTGCTTCTCTGGCATTCTGATGAAAATAACCATTTTGAGAAGAGAAATATAGGGTTTGATATTTCTTGATTATATTCATAATCATTATCATCACTCAGAATTAGTTGAGATTATTATTAAGTATATGTATTAAGAATCACTACAGATGACAATACCTGCCAGTTTGGACTGATTTTGAAAAAAAATCAAGGAGGGACAGACCTGGATGTTAGAGGGCGGGAGGGAGGGAGAGAGGGAGGGAGGAACCCAAAAGAAGATGCTGGGAAGCCCCTTCTGTATTGCTACAGGGATATGTTCATGTACTCACCATGAACCTTTGAATCTTTAAAACTTTTAAAGGAAGCCTTATTTAATTGAATGAAGCTTATTCCACAGAAAATAGGTAATACACTGCAGCCTAAGTTTGAGAACTTGAGATGTATTAGTATTTCTGCATTATGAAAATATTTATAATCAAATAGATTTATAAAAATCTTATTACAGTGTTATAATATATATCAAGCATAGAGAGAATAAATACTACAATTGTGCTTGTGTACAACTTTGTTAATGATACACAGAATAATAAGCAGGTCTGGTGTAACATTGGCTATTAAGTGTCTTTCATTAACATTTGCTACTGCACATGATCACATGTAGCATACTCAGAAGTCTCTTTCCATTTTCTGCTCATACAGTATTTCTTTCCCTATTTTATAATTCCGTTGACAAGGTAAAATATATTTGAAATGCCAAATCTGAAAAATCAAGAGGAAAACAGAGCAATTGTGTTTATTAAGAAAAATCTGCAATTACGAGAAAACCTGAAAAGTTTGGTGAGTTCAATTTTTTGTTTTGGAATCAGTCCCTTTTTCTTCCACATCCTACTATCAAAGCATGTAATCTTTATCCTAAAATGGGAACTTGATTGGAGGGAGATTGGTGTAGTATCCTATTATAAGGCTGTCTTGTAGTTAAAGCTGAGCTTTAAACTGGAAATACAGAAGGAACAAAATCTTCTTTGGTTTGAACCTTGATATACTGTATGCTATAGTTGGAAGGATGGTTGCTAATGGGTAGTTACTTATTAAATTACTTGTTACAGGTGCACTGGTAATGTACCACATCAATAACAAAGGGGCTGGAAATTTCATCTAATTTTCTAAGGGTTTAGAGTAGTTTCAAACTGATATAATTACATTAACCCTGCTTTATCATGGGATATCTATGATGAAAAGGTGGGCAGTGATGACTCATCTATTCACCACCCAACGTGGGTAGCATTATTCCACAATATCCATCCCCTGCCCCCAAAGAAAAAGGCTCAGGGACCACATTTGAATTGGTCAGATGCAGTGCAAGCCCTGGATAAGGACTATTCAAATAATATTCAGTAATACAGTTCTGGAATTACAGTCTAAAAGAGTAATTTTTATTGCATGTTGTACTATTTCCAAAGACCAAGTCTAAATCTATGGAAACAATGATGGAAATAAATGTAGCATATTCTACTTTAATTGCAATAACCCATTTCAACTTACTGGAAACATTTTTTATTCTTTTCAAGAGCATGACTTGTTGAATCATGAGCAAAATTTTAATGAAAGGTATGTGCCACCTCTTAGTTCAAACTGGTAAAAGTAACACTGAAATATCAGTTCACAGTGGCTGCTGCAGAAATAATTACAATCTCTCAACATATTTACATTAGCTATTCCCAAGGGAAAAAAGAGAAAAAACAGAGTGGAAGCCACACAACATCCATTTCCCCTAAATGCGTGACACAAAATATGAGTAACCTTAAGCAAATTTGTAGATCTTTCAAGTTTCTCAATGCCTTCGTTAAAAGAAGTCCACTTTGGGTTGTTTTTCTTTAAAACCCTTGTTCTTTCTAGAAATGAATACAAAATCACTGTATTTCTAATATACAGCAGCATGTACATGCAGTATATAAGTTGACAATAGGAATAAAAATTACCCATAGCAGAAATACAAAGATAGCTAATTCCATTAATACAGTAGGAAAAGAAATGCCCAGTTTGCCATCTTGGGGAAAATCTTGGATCAAACACTAAATCATACAGACTTCACTTGTTACTATTAGCTGTTTAAATATGTCTAAATAGATAGCATGACCGAGCTTGGGACCATGTAGAGTGTTAGAAGATTTAGATGAGAAGCTCAGAGCAGAATTCCAGGTTTGAGAAGGAATGGCTTTGGGACATCTACCAACTCAGTGGATTTCTGTTAACATAAATGAAGGAGTCTATGAAGGTTCTCAGTCATCCAGGTGGAATTGTCTGTAGCTTGAATCATGTCAACTGGATTTCTATTTTCTCAGTGGAAACATTTCGCTCCTTATCCAAGGAGCTTCTTCAGTCTGAGCAAAGTTAGTAAGGGAATCCTAAATATGTTTCTAGGTAGCTGTGTGACCTTACACCTGGGGCTAGGTCATGGTTATATTGAGATGTTATTTTAAGTCCTTTTATCATCTAAAGGAGGATCGTTAAGATCACAATGCTGCTGTTGAGCTTGTGAAATGGTCTTAATCTTCCTAGGCACAGAAGACAAAGCAGGGAGGAAAATGGGGGAAAGATTGTGCCTGAGGCCCCCACCTCTATTCAAGGAAGGATTTTCCAAGTTGGCATAAATGGATTCCTTGACCCCTCTCTCAAACCACCTATCTTCTCTGTCTAAAATGTGAACATTAATGTCCTCAAATGAGTGTCCTTTTTCCTTTAGATGCAGATAAACTGCTGACTCTGGTCCTATGGTGTTACTTCTCCTGTGTTGGGCCATCCTCCTGTACAAAAGTTGTTTGGTTTCTCCAATGTAGAGTTCAGAGCACTCCTCACTGCACTGGATTGCATAAACTACATTGCTCTTCTTGTGTTTTGGAGTTTGATCTTTGGGGTGTACAAGCCTCTGTCTCAGTGTGTTGGTGGGTTTGAAATATACAGGTATGTGGTGTTTGCCAAATATCCGTTTTATCTTTTCAGACATGCCAGCCATGTAGGGAATGACCAGGTTCTTCCGTTTACTCTGAGTCTCAGCCCTATCTGTCGCTGTTTTAGGTCTGGTCGATTTAGATTTGGTGAAGGCCCAATTTGGATATCCACAGGCCTTCAGAGCTGTTCTCAGGTGCTGATTTTCATTCTTTTTGGAATCCATGGAGGTGGGGATGGTTTCTGCTCTGTGTGACAATGTCCTGATGACTCCTAGTTTGTGCTGCAGTGGATGGTGGGAGTCAAACATCAGATATTGATCTGTGTGTGTGGGTTTCCTGTAGATCCCTATTTCTAGCTTGCCACCAGTCCCAATGAGGACTTCACAGTCTAGGAATGCCAGTCTGTTGTCCTTGGTGTCTTCTCTGGTGAAGCTAATGTTGGCATCTATAGTGTTTATATGGTCCGTGTAGGCCTGTACTTCCTGGGCCTTGATTTTAACCCAGGTGTCATCCACATACCTAAACCAGTGGGTGGGCACCGTTCCCTGGAATGTGTTGAGTGCTTTCTTCTCCACTTCTTCCATGTATAAATTGGCCACAATGGGTGACACAGGAGAACCCATGGCACAGCCGTGTTTTGGTCTGTAAAAGTCACCTCTGTATGTGAAATAAGTGGTGTTAAGACACAGGTCCAGAAGATGGCAGATCTGGTTTGGGTTGAGATGGTTTCTCCTTTCAAGGGTGCTGTCCTCTTCTAGTCTCTTCCTGACAGCGGATAGAGCATGAGTGGTGGGGATGCTGGTGAAAAGGGAGGACATATCAAAGGAGACCATAGTTTCATCTGTATCCAGTTTCAGGATCTTTGCTTTGGAAACAAATTCTTCCGAATTATGGATGTGGTGTTCAGAGTGTCCAACTAGAGGTGCTAGTATGGTAGAGAGGTGTTTGGCAATGTTGTATGTTACTGAATTGATGCTGCTGACTATGGGTCGGAGGGGTGTTCCTTCCTTGTGGATCTTAGGAAGTCCGTAGATGCAGGGGATGGCTTCTCCAGGATACAGACGGTGGTAGGCAATCCTATCGATGGAGCCATCATGTTCCAATTGTTTCAAACTGTCTATTACCTTTTTCTTGTAATTGCTGGTGGGGTCTCTTTTCAGTTTTTCATATGTATGGTGATCCTCCAAAAGTGAGGTAATTTTATTGTGGTAGTCTGCAGTTTTAGAACCACTGTACATCTTCCTTTGTCAGCAGTTAAAATGGTGATGGTTTCATCTTTCCTGAGGGCTGTCAGGGCTCTCCTCTCTTGGACGGTAAGGTTGGGGGGAGGAGGTTGAGCACTGGACAGAGCTGCAGACTTTTAAACCGGAGTTGTTCTGCTTCCTCAAAAGGTAGGTGATGGTTGTGGATGGCAGATTCTGTGGCTGTAATGAGCTCCACAACCGGAACTTGCTTGGGAGTGATGGCAAAATTAAGACCTTTGGCTAGGACATCTCTCTCTGGTTGGGTGAGTTCTCTGTCTGAGAGATTTTTCACCCACCTGTTCTTTTTGTCCTCTGTGGTCCTGTTGTTGTTGTTCCTCCCAGCAGTTTCTCCAGTTCCTTGTTTCTGCTTGCTACGAGAAAGAAGAATGTCAAATTTCTTAGTTTGCCTCTCCTTTGTCTTGTGATGCTGGGCCGGCTGTACTTTATTGCCAAGCTGAATAACTCTATCCAGGATTGGGTCAGGAAGGGTGGCTGTGAGTTCCTGGTGAAGGTTTTCAAAATTGTATTGCAGGGCATCAATGGTGAAGTGGACTTGCCTTATTCTTTCATTTAGAAGATGTCTTTGTGCCTGCTGTCTTTGTGCCCTATCTGTCGCTGAAGACACCAAGGACAACAGACTGGCATTCCTAGACTGTGAGGTCCTCATTGGGACTGGTGGCAAGCTAGAGATAGGGATCTACAGGAAACCCACACACAC
Source organism: Charina bottae (assembly GCA_023362775.1). NCBI lineage: Eukaryota > Metazoa > Chordata > Lepidosauria > Squamata > Charinaidae > Charina > Charina bottae. The sequence continues at coordinate 21,690,313 of JALMGJ010000008.1, read as the reverse complement.
AGATCAATATCTGATGTTTGACTCCCACCATCCACTGCAGCACAAACTAGGAGTCATCAGGACATTGTCACACAGAGCAGAAACCATCCCCACCTCCATGGATTCCAAAAAGAATGAAAATCAGCACCTGAGAACAGCTCTGAAGACCTGTGGATATCCAAATTGGGCCTTCACTAAATCTAAATCTACCAGACCTAAAACAGCGACAGATAGGGCTGAGACTCAGAGTAAACGGAAGAACCTGGTCATTCCTTACATGGCTGGCGTGTCTGAAAAGATAAAACGGATATTTGGCAAACACCACATACCTGTATATTTCAAACCCACCAACACACTGAGACAGAGGCTTGTACACCCCAAAGATCAAATTCCAAAACACAAGAAAAGCAATGTAGTTTATGCAATCCAGTGCAGTGAGGAGTGCTCTGAACTCTACATTGGAGAAACCAAACAACTTTTGTACAGGAGGATGGCCCAACACAGGAGAAGTAACACCACAGGACCAGAGTCGGCAGTTTATCTGCATCTAAAGGAAAAAGGACACTCATTTGAGGACATTAATGTTCACATTTTAGACAGAGAAGATAGGTGGTTTGAGAGAGGGGTCAAGGAATCCATTTATGCCAACTTGGAAAATCCTTCCTTGAATAGAGGTGGGGGCCTCAGGCACAATCTTTCCCCCATTTTCCTCCCTGCTTTGTCTTCTGTGCCTAGGAAGATTAAGACCATTTCACAAGCTCAACAGCAGCATGGTGATCTTAACGATCCTCCTTTAGATGATAAAAGGACTTAAAATAACATCTAAATATAACCATGACCTAGCCCCAGGTGTAAGGTCACACAGCTACCTAGAAACATATTTAGGATTCCCTTACTAACTTTGCTCAGACTGAAGAAGCTCCTTGGATAAGGAGCGAAACGTTTCCACTGAGAAAATAGAAATCCAGTTGACATGATTCAAGCTACAGATAAATGAAGGAGATTTCTGCAATCCAGGCATGTTCATTCTCAGAAATTTTATTATTCAGAATACTCTTCTTATGTTGTTGTTCAGTCGTTTAGTCGTGTCCGACTCTTCGTGACCTCATGGACCATAGCACGCCAGGCCTTCCTGTCCTCCACTGTCTCTCGGAGTTTACTCAAATTCATGTTCATTACATTGGTGATTCTATCTAACCATCTCATCCTCTGCCGTCCCCTTTTCCTTTTGCCTTCAGTCTTTCCCAGCATCAGGGTCTTTTCCAGTGACTCCTCTCTTTGCATTAGGTGGCCAAAGTATTTGAGCTTCAGCTTCAGCATCTGTCCTTCCAATGAGCAGTCAGGGTTTATTTCCTTTAGGATTGACTGGTTTGACCTCCTTGCAGTCCAAGGGACTCTCAAGAGTCTTCTCCAGCACCACCGTTCGAAAGCATCAATTCTTCGGCGCTCAGCCTTCCTTATGGTCCAACTCTCACAGCCATACATTACTACTGGAAAAACCATAGCTTTAACTATATGGACCTTTGTCGGCAAGGTGATGTCTCTGCTTTTTAATATTTCCTCGATTTCTTTGCATTGTTCATTTAAGAAGGCCTTCTTATCTCTCCTTGCTATTCTCTGGAATTCTGCATTCAGTTGTTTATATCTTTCCCTTTCTCCCTTGCCTTTCCTCAGCTATTTGTAAAGCCTCATCAGTCAGCCACTTTGCTTTCTTGCATTTCTTTTTCTTTGGGATGGTTTTAGTTGCTGCCTCCTGTTCAATGTTTCACCATCGCCTGGACCCAGCTACAAGTCATACAATATGAATGATGTACTGCCATACAATAAATGAATAAATTCAGTGCATCTTCTTCACTGTCCTTCAGATATTCTTCTAATGCCCTTTTTTCTTCTTCAACTGTCTGGTGCACTTGCAAAATTCCATGCCCACCTATGCTTATACAAGCTTTCAAATGAAAAAGGGGGACAGGGGTTCCAAAGGCTCATAGATAATGATTCCATGGTGATTCCAGCCATGTGAATGAATCAGCCTGGTCAAGCAAAACCCACAAAATATAAAAACATACATAAGAAAATGTAAAAGATGTTACATTTTGGAAGACTTTGGCAGAGAAAAAATACTTCAAATGACAGGAAAGCAGTGAAAATAATGAAGATCTCAATTGTATTTTTTTATATACTTGATCCCACAGAGTCAAAATTCTTGATGCAAGCTACTTCTCCCCTTAATCTGCAGAAGAGGGATTTGGAAAAGGTATACTATCCTTCTCAGTCATGGGAATACTGTAGGAAGATTACTTTTCTTACTATGAAACACGTGATTCAGACTAGCTCCAATGTATCCAAAGTTGCTTATTAAAATGTTGATAAATAAACTCTTGGTTGGATATATAATAAATGAACTATATCTAAAACAGTGCCCATTTTTCAGAAAGTTTAACAAATCCTGCTGAATGCTATTTGTACAAAATCTCAAAACTGCTTTAGGTTCATTAATGCTAAATTGTGCATTGAAGAACATTGTCCTCCTTTTTGGTTACAGGTGAATCTCCAAATAAAGCATGACAAATATTCAAATAGAAGAACATTAGAATATTGGTAGAGCAGAATGGGATACAGTATGTAGCTGTCAAAAATAAAAACTTGTGGGCATAGTATATGGAATAAAATGTCTAAGGCTAGAAGTTCCTTCAATAAAAGAATAATCTGCTCCCTGCTGAATGTAGAACGAATGGAAAATCAAATTAGACTCAATAACATCAGTACCCTTAGAAGGTGCAGAAGGACATAATCAGTTTTTCGGCTGCTAGTACTGAGGAATACTTCATCTTAGTGTCATAAAGTATCTGTGAATGTGCCCTCACTGTGAGAAAAGGGGAAAAAACAAAGAAAGGCAGAAAAAATAGGTGCAACAATCTTTTATGCAGATATATTAACACTAGGCAAGATGCCTATTTAGCCATACAAATGCAATGCAATGTATAGACAATTGTACATAAATTATTTATGCGTATAGGCTTCAGCAAGATTATTCATCAAAGGTATAAAGACTTTCCTTCAGAGTCTATGGGTTTCCTTTAACCTTTTTTGGTTTCTAAATTTAAATAGTAATTTCTAAAATGTTTCTTTAAAAAATATTTCAATTCTAGTCAGTAATAAATCTACCACCTATAATTTCTGCACATGTGACAATGGTAATGGGGCAAGCCATAGTAAGCCATTTTTTTGGCAGCAACCATGCTACTTTGATAATATAGGCATTGGCCTAAGGTATCAGACATGGTATGGATTTCACTATGAATTCAAAATCAAACCAATATTTTGTCAATAAACTTTTGGCTATATTTTAAGCCAATACATTTCTATTAAAAGATGTGTAATATATTGTATTTTCTAAATTTAGCTCTCCTTTGTGATCTTTGTCTCTCTGAATGAGTTACTGCTCTGACTTTTTTTTCCTGCACAGTCTGCAGGCATATCCTGAACAATGATTTACATGGAGGCACAGAAGTGGAATACAGATATTATTAAATGATTTCCATATGAACCTACTCCTGCCAATATAAACCAGCCAAAAGTAACATACAGGTTTGACATTTTAAATAAAGCAGAAATGAGAAATGAGACCAGATTTTGCCCTTACAGCTCTCTTCTTGAGATCTCTGAAACCCCAAGAATTAATCAGTGAAACTCACCAGACTACTGATCAATTCTGACACTATTTTTCCTCAAATAGTCTATATAAATATCTAACTTATTAAATTTGCTTAACAAATAAATACGCCTATGGTTTGTACCTTGGTTTTTTATGGTATTTTTAATATGGTTTTTATATTTTTATCTCTTGTTTTTATCTTGGCTATTTTATCTGATTGTTTTACACCACCCAAAGTTGCTTTTGGTGAGATGGGCAGCTATATAAATTTGCTAAATAAATAATAAATACATAGGGTGTTTTATGCCTCCAATAAGATTCTTGCATCTGTTTTACTTAAAAACAAAAAGCAATCAGAAAATTCCCTAAATGTCAGTTCACCCTGGTATTTTCATCACAACAGTGCCATATCCCTTCAGCCTCACCCTCATCTTTTAAAGCACTGTTTCAGCTGCCTAAAGATTACTCATTCCTGAAATAATGGATAGCCAAAGATGTATTTCGTCCCATCTAACATCCATAATATTAAAAGCAGGCAAAACTAATATAGAATCAACCACAATAAAGCACTGAAACCAATGGGTTGAAACATACACAAGTTTGGATGGATTCAAACTGATCCCAGAGGAACTTATTGCCACTGCGTAGGTTCAAACTTGAGCTCTTAGCAGTGACCAGTCAGATTTGAGATGCATTTCCCTCCAGTGGAGTTCTAGATGTCTCCTCATTTCCATAAGCTAATCAAAGAACCTCAGTAGACAACCAGGGTCTTGGCTGAGCTGCCCACCAAATGCTAAGGCAACTCCCCAAGTCCACTCTGAAAAGAAATCCATTAGGCACCTGGGATGGACCAATCCAAAAGGTCCTTTCTTATTGTGGAGGCGGTTGCCTGTGAAAAATTTAATAGCATTCAGAAAGTGGCATATCCACAACAAGGTGCAAAATTCAGTGCCCCCATTTTCAGATCATGTTGCACCTGCCTTGAGACAAAACCCAGATCTAATGTGTGACTTATGTGTGCATCAGGCCCTCAATACGTTGGGTCAGATCCATAGTTGTCATGGTGGCCATAACTCCTGGGCAACTCCAGACCCTTGGCCAAGGGAAGGCCAGTTGAAGCTGTCTGGGAAACTCCATCCCCATCCCCATGATAAGTCTGAACCATCCTGGTAAGAATGCTGCTGTGCAGCAAGGAAACCTGTACACAAGCAGCAAACCTGACTGGCATTTTGAACCCAGCTACACAAACAGGTTTCACATCCAGTTACCTGTAGAGTAGTGACTCTAGAGGCCAGCAGCCTTACAGATGAAAATAGCTAACCCTACCATGGCTAGTATCAGACCCAAAATCTGGTGGGCATATCTCCAAGAGGGGAACATCCCACTCCTCTCCCACCAGATTTCAGTGATGCAAGCCTAGTCTTGGATGAGGACAGTTATTACAAACAGGCCTGGCATTCAACAACAACAATCAAAGTACCAATCGAAGAGAAAAGCCCCCAAATGCCCCCAAATCTCAGCCCACGTCACTCCTCAGTCCAGTAAAACAATCAAAGTCCCAGGATTCCAAGCCACCCTGCTTCTTGGGAAGAGGACTGAGAAGAGGAAGGGGATATTGGGCAGAGATATTGATCCCCCCATACCCAAATACAGTCCACTTTCAGCTTCCGCCATATCTCCCATTGTCCATTATAACCATCACAAAGCCCCCAAATGTCCCCAAATGCCCCCAAATGTCAGCCCACATCACTCCTCAGTCCAGTAAAGCACTCAAGCCTCACACCTTAACCCAAGTAATCTGGGTAACTCTTGACCTGTGCAGCTCTTCACTCACTCCATTCATCCCAGTTCCATCCAGACAATACACCTTCTACTCTCACTAGAAATAGAGGGTGTTACAGACAGGACTCCTGTTCAAAAAACACCCTCTCCAACATTCTTATGCAAAGGGAACTGCACTATGATGCTGGATAGCCAGCATCATAAAGTCCAGAGATTTTTCAGTCCTAGAGCATGATCACACAATAATTCCTTGACCTCATACCTGTCCTGTACCAATAGCCACAAACTCCAACCATCTACCCAACAAACAAAAAACTTCCTTGGAGGTCCTGTGGCATGAGGCAATCCAGGAGCCTAAAGGAACCTGAACAGCTGAGGCAATTGGTCTCAAGATGGTGGTTGCAAATCTAAAACTACCCAGGCTCCTTGTGCTGGGAGGCAAATGGTCTTCCTGTACAGGTAGTACGATTGGGACTGACAACTCCATTGCTAAGCAACATGGCCATTAAGCAAGACATAACTTGACCGCAGTGGACCTACAACTTCACTTTGCTGCAGTTGTGAAGTGAATCACCCATGGTCATTAAGCAAGACATCACATGACTGTGACTTGCAATTTTACTGCCAGCTTCTCCATTGACTCTGCTTGTCGGAAGCTGGCTATGAAGCATGCAAATGGCAATCACGTGACTGGGACACTGGGACAGTTGTAAATGCCCACCAGTTGTGAAGTGCCTGAATCTCAATCACATGACCGTGAGACACTGCAACGGTCATAAGTCTGAGGGCTGGTCATAAAGTTAATTTTTCAGTGCCGTCGCAACGTCGAAAAATCACTAAACAGGGCAGTCATTAAGGGAGAACTACCTGTACTTAGAAAAAGCACTTTAATCTTAACTCCATGTGTTCTCATTTGAGTATATAATCTTGTATCAGAATATCCAAGTATACATTTTCAGTTATGCATATAAAGACTGAATTTGAGTACTAAAGATAGACTACATTGTTCTCAAATAAAAAAATAACTTCAAAGATTAAAAAGTGAATACTTCACCTTCAGATAGCACAAAAACATTGCAGTCGAATATGACATTCCCTTTGTGTCTCATTAAATTTCATGCAGTGGCAATTTCTAAAATTGTCCATAGGGAAATTTTTGTTAGACTTGATATGGACCAATAGAGAAGAAAATCTGGTTATTTCTGTCTGGTGAGGGACACATTGTATTCCAGATGTTATGGGAAGTGTAGCACAAGGGATACTCATATGTTGAAACCTATTTTTAATAGTAGAAAATTATATTTGAAAATATATGTCTGAGATCAGTGCACACTGATTACTTTATACAATATATAATCTTGTATACTCTATGGAACTGCAATATGGGTCAGAGGAGTTCTGTATGCATCTGCTATGACCATTAGACCATATTTAGGTCACACTTCCATTTACAATATTCTGTAATTTTTACTTGCAATTTGTTTAAGTATTTTAGAAAGATTATACAAGAAAAGCACTTCTGGACATTCTGAAGCTGCAAAAATAAGGACACAGATATAGGAATAGGAGCCTGCTGATGAATAGACAGGTATAAGGATGAATTGTAAAGTGCTAATTATTGCTGTTGGATATAACACTTTATTTGTTCATAGCTCCCCTCTACTATATACAAAAAATTTCAATACTTCCAGTGCTTCTCTGTGGAAGATTTCACAAACCACAAAAGCTATGTACATTCAACACACAAAGCCACATTAGTGTGATGTATGAGCTCAGCTTCCACAAGTGGAGAAATGATCACACTCAATAAAATCCAAAATGGTAGCAGAACTTTAAACAATTTGCTGATAGCTTATCTTAAAATAAACAAACCCACTGGTGTTTCAAGAAATATCTTTGCATGACTCAACATACTTAGCATAATTCAGTTCTATTTACTCCACAACACAAGCCCGATAATTAGAAAAGATTCGCTTTTTCTTAAAAAGAAATCAAAATGACAATAAAAAATAACTATGGATAAGGCAGGGTAATATTAAGGATATAAGTTGTTGAAAGTAAAATATATAACATTTTTCAAAGAAAATCTACAATTGACTTAGCATGTTATATTAACCAGGCATCTGTGCAAATATATATCCTCATACAGGGCAACGTAGTAGCTAAAGAAGAGATGGAGAACCTGCAGTTCTCCAGATGTCACTAAAATTGCAACTCCCAGCACCTGCCACTATTAGCCATGTTGGGTCAGTCAGCAGGGAACTATATCTTACAAATATGCTGAACGCTAATTGCCAAGAAGCTAATAAGTTCAATATGAAAAATACAATGAATTGTTTCTAAGTATTTAAGATGCTCGCTTTATACACAAATTATCTGTGTTTAGTTCAGACACTGAGAGGATGCCTTCTTCAATAACACAAACAATAACTCCTTCACTGTAACTTGATCTATCCTTGATGGACATGTTTCTTACTAGAATAAATCATATAATCAAACTATGCAACTTGTAATTACATTTTTTCAGTCACATACAGTTACATATAATTACTTTAAAGCATGGAGTTGCTTTACATGGCTATAAACACAAGTACAGAAGGATGATTGTAACTGCACATAACATTTTTGGAATGAGAATACAAGTTTATATCACATTAAATCCATCATGGCTCTTAATGTACTTCTAAGTACAGTCAATTTACCTGGATTCATGGCTTGACTTTCTTTTTTATACTGTTAAACTAAAGGAAAAAGGAAAAACTTTCTATCTCAATATATATCTCTTAAGATAATAATCTTATCAGGACAAATTTGTTCACAATACTTAATAGCATCTTTTAATATTATTATAGTCTTACAATATGACAAGTTAACACATTTTATAAACAGAGACTTAAACTAACAATTTTTATTTAGACCTTTAGGCTAAGTTGTATCTAGTTCAAAAGTCCAAAAAGCTTTTCTTCAAAATAGCAATAATCCAGGTCTTAGCCTAGGCTTCTCAATCTCAAAATCATTCATGGAGTCATATTTACAAACACTTCTTTAAAATGTTTCTTTACAGGAATATTGTCAACAATAATAAGAACTCTACTTTTATGATCTACCAATTTTATTTTCAATAATCTGGAAGTTCCACATATACTTTCCCTCACTGGCATATGATAATGTATCTTATATCTTCTATAACTGATAATTATATATTGGGGGGATATGGGAACCCAGAAATAATTTATATTTATTATGAAAGGACTCATACTAAATGTCCACAAGTATGGGACTTTATAATTCAATTTTTTTGATGAGCTGAATTCATATCAGAAGTACAGGTAGATCTTCTAGTTGATTGTTCTGTAACTGAATGCCTGCTGTTAGTATGTTCCAGAAAAAAACATTTCTAGACATAATTTAGGGGGAGGGAATGTATAAATCCAGAAACTGGCCATTTTGTATGATTACAGCAAACCAGCTTTGACTCAGTAACAACTAATGACTAGAGAATAAGTGAGAATATCTAGCTTCATTTTAATTATCAAGGAACAGACGTCCATATCTGATCCAGTTCCCATCCAGTTCACATTTCACAGGTTATGGTGAACTTTTCACCTAAATACTAACTCAGCATCTTAGAAAAAAATGTTTTTTTATGCCAAGTGTAATATCTATGTAAACGTTTGGACTCAGTGCTGCCTCAGCATCTTCAAAATGTGTATTAGCATTTAAGAACATTCTCTTTGAAACTCTACTTTCAGATTATTTCTTCAGACAACAAAAGGTCGAGTTTTACTAAGCAGAAAAACTGAACAATACTGTTTTCCTTAATATGTGGTACTGGATAGGAATTTCCATTTTGGGGATGTATTGAGTATTTATGGTCTTCATTAAAGTTTACTTTTTAATAACTTTATATTTGAGTAAAATAATATACTGGCTATATATTATAGGGTATATAATATAATAAATATAATATAAGATAATATAAGATAATATAATATAATATAATATAATATAATATAATATAATATAATAATATAATAATAATAAGGCTATATAATATAGGGGTGTGGTGGCTCAGTGGGTAAGACGCCAGACTTGTCGATCGGAAGATCGCAAGTTCGGAGGTTTGAATCCCTAGCCCCGCGTGACGGAGTGAGCTCCCGCACTAGCTCCAGCTCTTGCCAACCTAGCAATTCGAAAGCATGCAAATGCAAGTAGATGAATAGGTACCACTTCAGTGGGTAGGTAACAGTGTTCTGCGTGCGTCATGTGGCCACATGACCATGGAAGCGTCTTCGGACAACGCTGGCTTTTCGGCTAACAAACGGAGATGAGCACCGGCCCCTAGAGTCGGACACGACTGCACAACTATGCGGGGGGAACCTTTACCTTTTACCTTAATATACTGGCAGGTGTGTGTGTGTGTGTGTTTGCATTATGTACATATACTACTGTATGCATATAAGCATTTAAGGTTTAAAGAAGATCAACCTGTTTCAAAAAAGAGGTAAGTGGTCCCAGTCACTTGCTTTCTGCATGGCTGCTCATCTGTCAGTGGTCCAGAATGTGATTTGTCAAGCTATATGCCAATATTTCACTACTATATATATTTCACTACTGACTTTATATATATATATATATATTTCACTACTGACTTTTTATATAAATATAAATATATATATATATATATTTCACTACTGACTTTTTAAATGGACCACCTTAAAGTCAGTTGCTACTTTTAACAGTTTCTGTTTGAGGAAACCTGACCTTAAGATATTCTGTGCCCTCTGTATAGCCATTTCTAAACATTTGTTGAAATATCCACATTCTTTAATGTCATATCATTTCCTATATTGTTTATTGCTGGGTCCATTTGTAATCTGATATTCTTTGGAAATAATAATTCAACACATTCTGGAGAGCTGCAGGTTCCCCACCTCTCAGACATGATCTTTTTTAAAGTTCTCTTTTTTCCAAAATGTTGGAAAATACTGTCATTTTAGGTTTGTTTCCATTATGCAACTTCATGGTTAAAACACCTTGCCATGCTGGCTTGCATTTCAGTAGATGCACAGTACAGTATGATGCATTACTTTATAACACATAATAGTGGTGTCATAAATATAACATATAACTGGGATCAAAATTCAAGGAGAGGAGTACCAGATGAAATGCTGTACAGACAATATAGTATTAACAATTACACAACCACAATGCTCCATGCAACAGTTGATGCAAGTAATCAAAGACTTACTTTTACTTAATTTTAATGAAAAGATAATAGATTATAATAAAAGGCATTTAACTTCTGAAGAAGATGACTGTGAAAAAACCAACTGGCTGTGAGATAGCAAAAGATTCAGTGAAATATCTAGAACTCCACTGGACAGGACATTGAAAGGCAGAAAAGTTTAAAACTTTGTTACTCATTACAATAATAAAAATGAATATACTACCTAAGATGAATTTTCTGTTCCAAGTGACACCAATTTCAATTTCAGACAAAAATTTGCATGACTGGCAAAGAACAATTAACAGATTTATGTGGTGCACTTTAAATCTATACTTAGTAGTTATTCTTTTCTTTCACCTTATTTTCTTTCTTTTTTCTTTTGTATTTCACTATTTTAACAATAAAATATTTTTTAAAAAAACATGGTAATGGTGAGAAACAACAACTGGTAGGAACTATCCTAGCTAAACTAAATTGGTTTACCACTGTTTGTATATTTGGACAACCACAAGTAATTTTTTCAAATGGAAGAAGCAGGATTCGCTCTTGTCAGAGTACTAAAGATACCTGATTAGTGACCTCTGTGTTTCTGAAATTATATGAAGGTCAGCTACCAAGGATTGGCAACTTACTGTACAGTACATATATCTGAGCAAATAAAGAACAAAGACTCACGTGCTACATTGGAATAGTAGAAATGTTATATGAATGTATCATGAACTTTAAATTATTGCAGGCACTCATATAAAATTCACCACTGCTTCCTTCATGTTACATAGAATAGCTTTCTGCCCATCATATGTTATTACGGATTTTCTAGGATTAAAGGCAATGGATTTTGATATGAAAGAATGTAAACAATGTCCATGGCAAGCCTCTATCCAACATGCATATGGAAACTCATATTTCATAAGGATAAGCCTGCTAATATTGTTAATTCCTAGCAACTGATAAATATAGCATCTTCCATTTTTGGCACGTAGTATATAGCATGCCCATGTCTAAATCATTAAGCATTATAATTAAATCATTATTAGGAACTCTTTAGAAGCATATGTCTTTAGAAGCATATACCAAATTCAAGAGGATAGCCTCAAGATTTTATTTTATTTTATTTTATTTTATTTTATTTTATTTTATTTTATTTTATTTTATTTTATTTTATTTTATTTTATTTTATTTTATTATTTTATTTATTTTTTAAAAAAGATGTCCTTCCATCTGTATTCATTTTTGTTATTCAGCCTTCCAACATTGGATCTAATGAGTAACAGTTTATCTGAACTTTGTATTCATGTCTTTCTGGCCTTCACTGTGAGAGAGATAAATACTGGTGTATTGAATCATTTCTATTATTTGATAGGAGTGGCATGGGATCAATGAATCACTACAATAATGAACTATATTGAATCAGGCTATAAGTGAGAACACGCCTTATGGATAGATATGTACAATGTCTGTATTTCATGTAATTACGGTTTATTGTCTATCATCAAATAGCAACTTTAGGAGTCAGGCATTCTAATTTGCAATCAGATTTCTTCCATGCTAATTTGAAGAAAGTTAATTTCAAAAGGGACAAGGATATTAGAAAATTTGGGTCATTCCCAATTTTAATAGCACCCATGCAAACTTGATTAGAGGAAAACTTTTTTATTCACTGGAAGTCAGACAGAATATATTTCTGATCCAGCACCAAACATTTGTGTTGCAATGCTAGTACATAACTGCAGTGAAATTGGCCATGGCACTGCCTTCTGATTCAGATTTAATGTTGACCAGCCATGTGAAAATAAGCCAGAGAAGGAATATCTGAACTAGTTAAGCAGAATGCTTGGAATTAACCATGAAATTGAAGTATTTTATTTCATATGGATTGTTTAATGGGCTGTGATGGATGAAAGAATGATAGCATTTGATAAGAATGCAAATTTGTATTCCAGTTTTCTGAAAATTTATAGAATAGTGGAAATACAGGTAGTCCTCGAGTTACAATGGTAATTGGGACCAGAATTTCCATCGCTAAGCGATGTGGTCATAAAGTGCAATGTCACGTGACCACATCGCTTAGTAATGGCAATGCCGGCACTCCCTGTTGCTGCATTAACCAAATTCCACCAATCATTAGCTGAGGACGCACCCCAATCCAAGCCATTTTGGGCTTGGTCCCTCCCAGCCCTGATCCTTGGTTCTTCCAAGGTAAAGGACTGTCTCCTCTTCAACTCCCCCAATTGCCTATTCCTCCCATCTCTGCCCTTTTGGTAACCCTGCACCCTGCCTTGTGGGATGGCAAGCAGCCCCAGCCACCCCGGGTAGCCTCAGCTGCCCCAGCCCAGCCCCAACCACAGCCACCCTCACCACCCTGCACTCCGAGGACTCTGCTGCCCTGCGTTCCACCACCCCAGCTGACCTAAACCATCTTCTTGTTCCCGCTGCTGACAAGGCGTGCCCGCCCTGGCCCTTTTTGAGGTAACTGCTGGCCATGTGAGGCCATATTCCCCAGGTCTCACAAGGAAACTACCATGTACGACCTGAGGAAGAAAGCCTTGTACGGCCAGCAGCTGCCTTGCAAAGGGCCAGTCTGGGCATGTTTGGTCAGCAGCAGGAGCAAGAAGATGGCAAAGGTCAGCTAAGGTGACGGGCTGTGGAGTGCAGGGGGCCAAAAGGGCAGACATGGGGGGAAGATAGGCAGGTGGGGGGAGTTGAAATACCCCTGTGGTCATAAGTGGAGGTGGGCTGTCAAGCACCTGAATTTTGATCACATGATGATGGAGGCGCTGCAACGGCCACAACTTCAGGGACCAGTCATAAGTCCCTTTATTCAGCATCACCATAACTTCAAACAGTCGCTGAATGAATGGTCGTAACTCAAGGATTATCTCTAAGATTAGGACCAAGGTTTTAAATCTTAGTGCCATCTGGAATCACTATAGCAATGGAGTATGTGCAACACAAACATCTGTTCACATTGTTACTTCAGGTGGGGAATCTACCTGAATGAGTACGACTGAAGTATTGAAGTGGAAATAAGACTTTAAAAAGAAAAACACAGAATTCATGATATTACATCTCTCAAAGTCATGATTATGTTTTGCCCTGATGTAAATGTGTTTTCTAATTTTTGAAGCATTGCAGATCACATTTTCCAGTGCTTGAAAAGCAGAATTTTACTGGAAGATTTTTTCTTGTTATGGTACGTTCTCACATTATAATAAGTGATTTGACCCATTCCTTAGCCTAGCTTAATTCATGCCTTTTTGCACATTGCTAAAAATTATTTTTCCATATTTTCCATACTTCTGTGATCCATAATCCAAGTATACTCCACTAATCTTTCCACATCTCTGTTAAAGTTTTGATGTGTGATTTAGCCTAACTATGCTGTTCATTAGGAGGTGACCTTTTGTTTAGATTGGTTGGCTGACTTCAGTACTAATAAGCTGACGGATGAGGTGGTTAATGAATCCTGTGTATAGAAATAATGATAAATTGCTTATTTGGAATTCTACAAACACAGCATTGTAAAGCTACCTGGAGGAGTCTCTGGAACTGAACCAATTTTACAGCAGGAAGTTTTATTGATTACATTGAGAGAGCACATTTTAATCATTTTTACAGCACTGTACAGCCTGAAGTAGTAAAATCCATTAAACAAGGATTATAAACTTTGTTTTAAACTGAATCCTAAATTATTTCTTGATATGCAGTCAACAGCACTCTGTATGATCAATCTCTGTTACTAAGGTGTATTAAAATCAAGGGGTTTGATTTTAATTGCTGCTACATCTGCCATTCCATAGGCGGCAGATGCTTATAGAGCTAAATTGCTATCCTACAGACAGGATTTACACTGGGTTTTTTTTCCTTCCTGTCATCCCACTACCACTTATCTTACTTTGCTGTCCTCCCTTTCCCCTACGAGGCCACAGCTCCACACATCTATACAGAGCTTTATCCCTGTACCTTCAATCCACATTATTTTTATAGTAAATCTACTTCAATAAAGTAGTGGATTTTTTGAATTAGTGATTTAAAGTTATGGGCTTGATATCTTAGGTGGTGTGACTTGGAGAAGCGAAAATATGCAGAGAGGTCTCTGAACAAGTATTCCAGGATGAATTAGGCATCCCATTCCAAGAATCAAACCCCTTGATTTTAATACACCTTAGTAACAGAGATTGATAGTACAGGGTGCTGTTGACTGCACATCAAGAAATAATTTAGGATCCAGTTTAAAACAAAGTTTATATTCCTTGTTTAATGGATTTTACTACTTCAGGCTGTACAGTGCTGTAAAAATGATTAAAATGTGTTTTTAGGTGGTTAGTGCCCTAAAGAGGCCCCCATGTATCTATGAATTTAAATTAAGAACTTTTAATATCGCCATCCTGGATTTCATATTTTATACTTATATTTATATTTTTATTTGAGAGGTACTGTTTTTATTGTATTTTAATCTGTATTTAGTTTTAGTTTTTTTGTAAACTGCCCAGAGTCCCTCTTTTGAGGGAGATGGGTGGTGATGATAGATAGATAGATAGATAGATAGATAGATAGATAGATAGATAGATAGAAGATAGATAGATAGATAGATAGATGATAGATAGATAGATAGATAGATAGATAGATAGATAGATGATAGATAGATAGATGATAGATAGATAGATGATGATAGATAGATAGATAGATGATAGATAGATAGATAGATAGATAGATGATTGATAGATAGATAGATAGATGATAGATAGATAGATAGATAGATAGATAGATAGATAGATGATAGATAGATAGATAGATAGATAGATAGATAGATAGATAGATAAACAGTACCAATCGAAGAGAAATATACAGTCACAGAAAATGGGGACATCAATAAAGCCAATATTTCCAAGCTGGAAGAGAAAGGTTCCTCTAGAAGTGCAATGGAAATGTGTAATGATTTTGATACTGTGACAGGCATGCATATGCTTCTGCTTCTTATCAGAATAATTAGGAAGGATGAAGGGAAGGAGGATACACATCCATATTCCTTTTTTTATTATTAAAAATAAACTTTATTTACATTTAACATTTAACACAGACATTTACATTTTACATAAAACATATCTCATTTACAGTTAGGCATTCCATCAGCTGCATATTTTCATAGTCTCATAACTTATAAATTTTTATTTCTAGTCTTTTATATATTCCGATCTTTCAATTCTATTTATCCATTTCTACTTTCTTTTTCCTTCCTACCTTCTTTCCTCCCATACTCCTCTCCCACTACTACATATCTCTTAATCTCCCTTAATCCACAAAATCCCTCCCTTATCTTTTTTATCTATTTTTAGTTCTTTAATTCCTTTCTTTCATTTTTATGTTTCTATATGTATATACTTATTCTATTATTCTCTTATGCATTTTTCCTTTCTTAATTTTTAAAGACTTAACCTCTACTACCTACACATACATACTACATATTCATACACCTTTAAAGTTGCTTCCGGCTTTCTTAACTCAGAACATTAAATGTAACTAATTTGTATACATTTTCTCTCTTACTTTCTATATTTCCTTATTTATCTTAAAAAGGAATACAATATTAAATAGATATATATGTAAGTATGCAACTATAAATAAAAATATAGTAAGGGGGGGGGAAATAAGGAGATACACATCCATATTCCTGATATCCAGAGTATTTCTGGAATGTGCATCTGGACACGCAGTTGAAAATCCTCTTCTGATTTCTCTCTCACGAAAATAGGTTGGATGTTTGTTTTTTAAGGCAAGGAAATAAGAATAAAACTGTTCAAGCTCACAGACCACACTAACCTACAAAGAGATTTGTGTTTTACATGGTTTCAACTTAGCATTGTATGTGACTTTAGCTATTACTAGACAACCCGTGACCCATTGGGTCATAATTTCAGAGATATTTCCTAACAGAGAAACAGAATGACCACAGGTGAGCAAAAACACAGTGGGAGCAAGAGTGACTTCTGACTTCCTGTCAGCTTCCCCATTGACTTTCCTTGTGGAAAGCTGGCAGGAAGTGTTGTAAATCCCCCTCCCTGTTCCTTTCTTCCTTCTTTCCCTCCCTCCCTCCCTCCCTCCCTCCCTCCCTTCCTTCCTTCCTTCCTTCCTTCCTTCCTTCCTTCCTTCCTTCCTTCCCTCCTCCTTCCTTCTTCACCCACGCACCCTCACCAGTCCCTCTGCACTCGCTTCGCACCAGCCACTCGCGCACCCCTGCACACCCTTCCCAACCTGCGCCACACCCTTGTGCACCCTCCCCAACCGAGCCACACCCTCCCTGACCTGAATCCTCGCACACACACCCCAACCTGCACTGCACCCACTTGCTCCCTCCCCCACCCAGCAGCACCACTTACTGTACCTGCCTGCTGGCCTTGGACTTGCAACTTCCTGCTGGCTTCCCCACTCACTTTGCTTGTGGGAAGCTGTCAGGGAGTGTCAGCAATCACAATACAGTTTAGACTTCCTGCCAGCTTCCCCATTGACTTGTGGAAAGCTGTCAGGGAGTGTGGAAATGACAATCACGGCTTACTGTGGCAGCACAGCAATGCTGAAGCGGCCACAACTTTGCCAAACTTTGGGATGGGACTTTGGATGCATTCTGTAAACCCTTTCTGTTAGTTAGCCCATTTGAGGTACCTTGGTTGAAAAATTGTTGCCCTATGATGCACTGTTTTGCCCAACTGAAGGTTACAAACAGACAAACTGACACAAGAGTTGTTTGTTTGTTTGATTTATATTCCATCTTTTCTCCAGGAAAGCTCAGGACCCCATGTAAGGCTCTCTGTTCTCTAATTTTATCTACAACAACAATCCTGAGAGATCAGTGAGGCTAAGGAAGACCTACTGGACTAAAATTACCTAGTGAGCTTCAATAGCTGAGGTTGGGCTTAAACCTGGGTTCCCCCAGTACAAGTCCAGCACTTTACCCACTGCACTGCACTGACATGCTCAAGAGCCAGTTTGGTCTAGTGGTTAAGGCAACGGGTTAGAAACCAGGAGACTGAGAGTTCTAGTCCCGCCATAGGCATGAAAGCCGGCTGGGTGACCTTGGGCCAGTCACTCTCTCTCAGCCCAACTCACCTCACAGGGTTGTTGCCGTGGGGAAAATAGGAGGAGGAAGGAGTATTACAGTAGGTATGTTCCCCGCCTTGAGTTATTTATAAAAAAATAATAATAAATAGAAAATTAAAAAAATTTAAAAAAAAACAAGCTTTTAAACTATGGTTTAGCCCAATATATCAATACAGCCACCCTGCATTTTCAATTTCAAAAATACAAATTGAATATCACGTTTGCTACTATATTATGGAATGAAGCTGTCTATTGCCCTATATCAGGAACATGCACATAGAATGGCTTCCAGTCTAGATAAGAGCTCTTACCTCAAATCTCAACAACACTACTGTATATCCAAGAGTCAGAATATCAGACAGGTCAGATTGATTTTTTAACTACTTTTTATTAACTTGCTAATTTCACAATATCCAAAACACAATTTTACAGTATTCAAGTGCACAAGCATGCATTTATGTGTATGTGTGTGCACACACGCACACGTGTATGTTTTGGGGGGGTCATGTCTTGCAGTCAGTTTTTGTCTCCTGGCAGCTGCCTGGAATAGTCCCTACAGTTTTCTTGGCAAAATTTTTCGAAAGTGGTTTGCCATTGCCTCTTTCCCAGGGCTGAGAGAGTGACTGGTCCAAGGTTACCCACCTGACTTTGTGCCTAAGGCAGGACTGGAACTTACTGTCTCCCAGTTTCTAGCCTGGTGCCTTAACCACTACACCAAACTGGCTCATGTGTGTTTGTATGTATGTGTGTGTGTACACACTATTGCTACTACCTTAATATTCCTTCCACATGTTAATATATTCAACTGGCAGAAGACTGCCATAATTCCCCTGGTTGACATTATACTGTAAATTTAGGCCATATATTGAAAAATGCTTTGGCTTTAACTTGACCCGAAGAAAGCTAAAGAATATTGCTTAACCTCTCTGGTATGTCAACATATGAGCCATTCTCAAACTTATTCACTAAAGTCATAGTTTTGTTTTTCTGTTGTTTAACTATGAGCAGTCTAGCAGCAACAACAACAGTCATCTTTAGAGAACACATCTGCATTGATCCATGGGAATTTATTCAACAGTGCAAGATGTGGGCACAGGTTCTTTGATTTATGATTTTGCCAATTTCTGGGAAGAAACTAGAGCAAAAGGAGAATAAGTAGTGGCATGACAACCACAGATAAAAATTTGTACTCCTTTCTGTGAAACTATCCCAACAGAAAAATGAAGGAAATTAACCTGTCAGTTACCAAATTCAGATTACTGAGGTATATTTTTTAATCCGTTCAATCGTGATTCTTGGAGACTGCCTGGACAAGTCCCTGCAGTTTTCTTGGCTAGGTTTTTCAGAACTGGTTTACCATTGCCTCCTTCCTAGGACTGAGAGAAAGTGACTGGCCCAAGGTCACCCAGCTGACTTCATGCCTAAGGCAGGACTAGAACTCACGGTCTCCCAGTTTCTAGCCTGATACCTTAACAACTACAGCAAAGATTCCGATTATTGGGTTTACCTAAGTAATAAACCTCCTTCAGTCAATATAATTGCTTATCGGGCCCTGGCTTATAGAGTAAAGTAACAGGCATGGGAAATTTAGGTGGCTAAATATAGAAATAAGAAGAGAGTAAGGGTGAGGAGTTAACACAATTAGCCATTTTGCCGAAATTTTAAAATTGGTATTATGATCCTTTTAATAACTTCCAGCAATTAGGAGAAATGTTACAATAACAGTAATATTCTTCTGGAACCTCTATCTCAACCCAAATTTTGGCTTCTACTTCTGCTAATATCCATTTAGTATTTGAGAGGGGCAAAGCCTCATAGTACAAGATTAAATGTGGGGTTTCAAAACCACCTTGAGATATTTTTAGATGTAGTATTTTATTACAAAGCCTCAATCTTTTTCCAGCATGTGTAAATGTAAGAAATAATGTTTGCCCTCTTTGAAACGTTGACAAAGATAAATGAATTCCCCATTTCTTCCCCTTCTGCATAATAGTGTCAAAATTAAAAGTATAATCATCAGAGGGTTCTCTCTTACCATTCAGGTTAGGTGGCTCAGAGAGACTCATTATGACTTTCTGAAACAAAATAATTAAAGTTGGGATCTTGTAATAAGCCTACATCAACTCACATTAACTTTAAAAAGTTAGTAGAGTCAGAATCCTCCCCAATATTCGTATTGTCCATCTGACATTCTAAACTGTTTTTGGTGTACATGAGATACGAGCTGATCTTTCTGCTTCCAAGTCTTGACTCATGGTCCCATTCTGGAATGATTCAAGGTTGCCTTTTGGGTCCAAAAAAGCTGCAAGAGGCTTCACTGTTTACCAAATCTGCTTCATCTGAAGATGCAATGAGAATAATACTTCATTAAAACATGTTTTTGTGATGTCCTACACTTATCATGTTCTAGGAAGAAGTAATTATATTTATATTATTTTGGCTTTGATATCAGGTTTAATATTTTTACATGTCCACTTTATTTTTGAAATTAATGCCTGGAAAACAGAAATGGATTCTCTGGGTCATTCTTATTGCTAAGAGACTAGTTCTTCAACACTGGAAACAAATATGCATGGTTCCAAGTATTCAGTGTAGTGAAGTTCATATATTACCTGTGATTTACAAATGAGTTGCTCATAGGTGTAGATTATGCATGGACAATTACAATTAAATATGATCATCCTTTATTGAAACAATTGTATAAATGTTATTTATATATACAGTACATCTACTCTATGAGAAGCCCTTGTACATGTATTTTTGCTGTTGTTATATTACTTTGTTTTTGTTTCTTTCATTTCTTTTCATGTTTCATATACCTGAGATTTTCTCTTTTGAATACTATCCCTATCTGCTTGCTTTGTGGCATCTGACTGTATAACTAATCAGTTCATATTCAAATGGTCCAAGCAGCAATTTTTCAGCCATAGATGGGGCTGGTAAATAGAATTTGATATCCGTCCCAATAGCTGCAGCATGTGAATCTGGGAGATAATTCATATATTTATTCAAGAGGATTTTCACATTATAGGTTGCTAAAAATCCAAACAGGGTGATTTCAAAAGATTCCAAGTAACCCCTCATCTTTACCTACATAGATGGAATAATCAAGTGGTTAAATGACAACAGTAGCTTGAATCATGTCAACTGGATTTCTATTTTCTCAGTGGAAACGTTTCACTCCTTATCCAAGGAGCTTCTTCAGTCTGAGCAAAGTTAGTAAGGGAATCCTTAAATATGTTTCTAGGTGGCTGTGTGACCTTGCACCTGGGGCTAGGTCATGGTTATTTTGAGATGTTATTTCTAAGTCCCTTTATCATCTAAAGGAGGATCGTTAAGATTACCATGCATCTGTTGAGCTTGCGAAATGGTCTTAATCTTCCTAGGCACAGAAGACAAAGCAGGAAGGAAAATAGGGGAAAGAGTGTATGCAATCCAGTGCAGTGAGGAGTGCTCTGAACTCTACATTGGAGAAACCAAACAACCTTTGTACAGGAGGATGGCCCAACACAGGAGAAGTAACACCATAGGACCAGAGTCAGCAGTTTATCTTCACCTAAAGGAAAAAGGACACTCATTTGAGGACATTAATGTTCACATTTTAGACAGAGAAGATAGGTGGTTTGAGAGAGGGGTCAAGGAATCCATTTATGCTAACTTGGAAAATCCTTCCTTGAATAGAGGTGGGAGCCTCAGGCACAATCTTTCCCCTATTTTCCTTCCTGCTTTGTCTTCTGTGCCTAGGAAGATTAAGACCATTTCGCAAGCTCAACAGCAGCATGGTAATCTTAACGATCCTCCTTTAGTATCTAAAGAGATACTAAAGAGTATCTGGAAGCTACAGCTGGCACAGAATGTGGCTGTGCGAGCAGTCTTAGGAGCCCCAAGGAGGGCACACATAACACCGTTGCTGCGCGAGCTGCATTGGGTGCCAGTTTGCTTCTGAGTCCAATTCAAGGTGTTGTTTATCACCTTTAAAGCCCTACATGGCATGGGTCCAGGTTACCTGAGGGACCGCCTCACCCATCCCACCTGGTTTGGCAGAGAGGGCATGTTACGGACCCTCTCCATGAGGGATTGCTGATTGGCAGGGTCCAGGAGGAGGGCCTTCTCTGCCATGGCACCTGCCCTTTGGAATAAGCTACCCCCAGAGGTAAGACAGGCCCCCACTCTCCCGGCCTTCTAGAAGGGGGTTAAGACATGGTTATGCCACCTTGCTTGGGATAGGAGGGGGGGATAGCCATTTGTGGGGGTGGTTGGCACCATGTTGGTGCCAAGAATAAGATCTTCACTTGCCATCTTGAATATTATATTTATATTTATATTTATATTTATATTTATATTTATATTTATATTTATATTTATATTTATATTTATATTTATATTTATATTTATATTTATATTTATATTGCTTTTTAGCAATTGTGATTTTTATCATCTGTAAGCTGCCCAGAGTCATTGTATGCGAGATGGGCGGTGGAGAAATATGACGAATAAATAAATAAATAAATAAATAAATAAATAAATAGTATATGCACAGTCTGCTTTCGAACTGTGGTGCTAGAGAAGACTCTTGAGAGTCCCTTGGACTGCAAGGAGGTCAAATCAGTCAATCCTAAAGGAAATCAACCCTGACTACTCATTGGAAGGACAGATGCTGAAGCTGAAGCTCAAATACTTTGGCCACCTAATGCAAAGAGAGGACTCACTGGAAAAGACCCTGATGCTGGGAAAGACTGAAGGCAAAAGGAGAAGGGGACAGCAGAGGATGAGATGGTTAGATAGCATCACCGATGTAATGAACATGAATTTAGGGAAACTCCAAGAGACAGTGGAGGACAGGAAGGCCTGGCGTGCTATGGTCCATGAGGTCATGAAGAGTCGGACACGACTAAACGACTGAACAACAACAACATGTGCACAGTCTCTTTTATTATGAACTTATCTTGGTTGAAAGTAAGTATAGAAATCCTTTGTCGATGAGAGGCTTAATTTAATGTGATGCTGAGCAAAGGAACTTGTCATTTTCTTGGAGAAAGCTTTATGACACCATCAAAAGAGTTATTTAATTGATCTATTCTCACAGAAATTGCAGTTACCTGTTCAGATGAAAATATCAGTATTTGAGCAGCTAAAAGTCAATCCTTGGCCATAGCATCAACAGTCATAATATTGGTATGTGTGTTATTTAGGCCATCCATTTGTTGGATGTTCCAGCAAATCAGCATGCCTCATTAGCATATGGGTGATTGCTCTAGGAGGCAAACTCTGTTCTTCTAGAGGACGCTGCTTGTTGCCCCTCACATTTCTTCTTTCTCTCTCTCTGCCTTTTCCACCATCTTCCACTAGGAGGAAGCATGCTGCTGAGCTCCTCTCCATCTTGAGGTCATGTGACCTAGAATCAGGAGGTTTCCCCCCCCCCCTTTCTTCACGCAGCCCATGGCAGCAAAGAGGGCCAGGGGTCTACAATCAGTTTAGGGAAACACAGAAGAAGAATCATTCCTAACAGAATGTAACTGTAACTGGACCAAATAAACGTAAGAACTCTTTTGTACTTACTTTTTGAACCTACGTTGTCTAAGCGTGTAATTCTTTATGCTTGGGTGGGCTAATTGTGTTAAGATCAATAACCTATGTCTCTCTAGTGTGCTCATTAATGCTATTGTTCATAATATTCCTTTCTGTGCGCTTATTGCCTCGCTGCATTAAGCTCTACTCCATTCAGTGGTCGTAGCAGTCCACTAATGGTCATCACCATTAACCAGTCATTGAGAACTGAGTACTTATGTTATCTTCAATATAGAAAGGAACTTACCAGTAGTTATATTTTCTCAGAAGCTTACTTCCCAAATAAGTAAGTCTTCTGTGTGAGATAGAGAAGTATTTGAGGAGTTATCTTTCTCTTGTGTTAGAACTTCAAGTCTATTTGCAGTGGATCTGGAGATTATCCGTAGAAACTTTCATTGTTGGAACATCAATAACTTTCAGTTGTGATTTGATACTGTGCTTTTCTTCCTCCCCATGCCAATCCCACTTTTCTACAAGATTATAAAAAAAATAAAATGTACCTAAAACCAAACTAAATGCTATAAAACTGTAACAGAACATTTTTGAAGAAATAAACAGAAAATAAGATAGGAGGATAAAAGTAAAATATTAATCTAATCATCAAGAGCCACATGAGCAGGTGAGTCCTCATCATCTTCACTCCAACTTCCCAAAAAGAGAGGTCAGATTGATGCTAAAGAATGAATTACGGATACATTTGGTACTTTGAGAATATTCTGGTTATAATAAGCATTGCTTTTCTTTGAAGCATGTGGAATTTCTCATTCTTGTTTAGCTAAATGCAAACTCTCCTTATGATCATAAGTGTTGTTGTATATATGTACTTCCAAGAAACTTCTATTCATGTTCAAGCAAACACAAATGAACAATTATGTCACTGTTGAGTGGCAATCCCCTAAAGGGCAGCAATCAATTCAGTATGTACAACCTGGTCTTCTTGTTCAGCTCAGAGCAACTTCTAATGTTAATTAATTTACAATTTAATATAGTTTTTTGCCGTGGTCCTGACAACTTCTTGTCTTGCAGCCCTGGATTACCACTAAATAACAAAATGGTGTGCTTATCCTGAAAAAGTATGTGCCTCGGTAGTTAAATAGCATTCTTCTGAGCAGATTGAATAAACCCAGGCAGACTAGATGACTTTTATATAATTCTTCTCTTTTCAGATGTGAATTATTACCTAATTGTTAGGGTAAACAAATTATGTGTAGAATTATTATTAGTCTACGACACATTATTGAACATAATGCCTAAGATAGGATGGGTCCCTATTAGAGTTTAACACTTTTTTATAAATTTGTATTTGTGTTTGATCTTTGATGGTAAATAAAGATGTCGTGTAAATAGGGTTCGGGTTCATAGAAACTGTTTTCCATGCTCTATTTTTTGGGGAAGAGTCACTCTGAAACTTAGCTGTAACCTACTCTTCCTCAAATAGTCTAAAACTGTAAAGCTCCAAGCTATAAATGGTTTGAAGCATGATAAAAACATAACAGGTGGAAGAAAGTCTAACTCACTCTTCCTTCATCTCTAGCTCTGTATTTATTTCAGTGAAGAAAACAGTAGCGTAAATAGGAGAAAATAAACAGAAATGTCATGTTAATTTCATGCTTCATTACAATCATGGAGAAAAGTCCGTGTTTACTAAATGAAATATATGAGATGGGTTAAAAAAAAAAACTTAAAGAGAAAAAGAAACTGGTCTGTAACAGAGTGCATTGTGCCTCCCAATCTATCAGTCTATTTCTGGATTGTATTTAATGTTACAGTTACCCAAGATCCATTGTATCATTTACAGTATAAGGCTTAATGTAAATAGGATTCCTCTGAACTACATCTCAGGAAAGGAGTTAGGAAACACCACACAACCTGGTACTATCAGTGGTGCTAGTAGAATTGCAATTGTTTTATTTGTTGCTTGCTTCAATGTTGATTAATAATTGGCCGCGTTGAAATCATTTATTAACATTGAAAAGGGCATTTTTTAGTTTTTCTGTCTGACTCAACTTGGAAATTTTTCTTCAGTGTTTTTGAAGCTCAACTCATGACAAATTCAAAATATTTCCCAAAGGAGAAAATCTCAAGATAATTCAGCATAGATTAATCACTACAGTTGCAGGTAAGACAGTAAAAATATTGTTCCTCACCCCTTCCATTAACATTTTAAGGACAAATGGAAGCTTCACTCTGAGTTACTTCATTAAGGCAAGAATTATGCAATTTTTTCAGGCTGAGTATGATCTGAGCCATCGGGCTTGAGCTAACTTGTAAAGAACAACAGCAATTACTAGGTAGAGAGATAAAGGTAAAGGTAAAGGCTCCCCCCACACATTTGTGCAGTCATGTCCAACTCTAGGGGCCGGTGCTCATCTCCGTTTGTTAGCCAAAGAGCCAGTGTTGTACGAAGACACTTCCACGGTCATGTGGCCGCATGACGCACGCGGAACGCTGTTACCTACCCACTGAAGTGGTACCTATTCATCTACTTGCATTTGCATGCTTTCGAATTGCTAGGTTGGCAAGAGCTGGGGCTAGTGTGAGAGCTCACTCCACATGCAGGGCTAGGGACTCGAACCTCCAAACTTGCGATCTTCCAATCCACAATTTTTTATGAAGGCCAATCTTGCATGTTCAGTTACTTCACAGTGTGATACCTGGCGTCTTACCCGCTGAGCCACCACACCCCTTTTAGGTAGAGAGATAGTCTTATTCAAATCCTAGCTCAAATAAAACAGAGTTTCTTAATAGCATCCAAGGTTTAAGGATAAAGAAATTTCCATTGCCAGTTCCAACCAATTCTCAAAGCTTCCACAGAAGGTATCACACTGTGAAGTAACTGAACATGCAAGATTGGCCTTCATAAAAAATTGTTCCAGTGCAATGCTGAACTTGGGTATGGATTTAATTGCATTGATCATCTCTGTTTACAAGAGCCAGTCACTCAGGAGCAACAGCCTACTCCCACTTAGATCATCCTATCAAGGTACTTTCTGCACAACTGAGCATTCCTCTTTCTCTGTCCCTGACTTTCACATGGTGACTGTTGTGGGAAAAACAGCCACTTAAATAAGAAACCAGAGCATTTGGAGATTGATGCAACAAAGTGTCTTTTATTGGCATGCACAACCACAATGATCACTGGCTCCCAGCCAAAAGAATGCAAATGAGCCCTGAACTAAGCAATGTTATGGGTTATATATCCCCAGAAAGGTTACATACGAATGACAAGAAGGCACTGTAAATCATACTGTGACCTTTTCAGGTGGAATGTAACATCTAATAACACCATGGGATGACCTTACTATGGCTATCCCAGCATATCTACATTCACAATCTCCTGGTTTCTGGCCTGGTGCCTTAACCACTACACCAAACTTGTTAATTTAGGCCTGTTTTAAGAAGCAGTATGAACATTCCTGAATTTTCTCTACTTGATTCATTAATAAATGCATTCATTTGCAACTGAATGAGTTTAGTTAGTCCTTTCATTTATCCTGAAGAGTTGGCTTATCTGTGTGTCATCCTGAGGGTTAAGTGCTTTCTTGGTTTTTGTTGCTGTTGTTGCTTGTTCCTTCAAGTCAGTCTTGACTCCTGGAAACTGCCTGGACAAGTCCTTGCAATTCTCTTGGCAAGGTTTTGGAAGTGGTTTGCCATTGCCTCCTTCCTAGGGCTGAGAAAGAGTGACTGGCCTGTTAGAGATATCGGGTTTCAACCAAGCATGTCTCACACAAGCTTGAAGGAGGAGGCAGCTTCTGCTGTAACCTAATCTTACTTGCTTTATGTGGGAGGGACTGAATCCCGATTTCCTGTTCCCTTCTCTTCTCCCCTTACCTGCTCGAATCTGCACCAAGAAGGATGGTCAGCTATGGCTGTCCACGTTGCTCTCACTTCCACTCAGGTGGGCCACATTAAGAAGCATGTGGGTCTCGTCAGAACCTATTGCTCACATGCATGGACCGTTTCTACTAAGAAACTGTGAGTTACAATAAAACTGTAAGCTCTTCTTTCTATAACTTTACATTAATGTGTGAAATGTGTTTATTTTGTGTTTTGAACTGATTAAGCCTTGTGCAAGTTTATGGGAATGCTTCTGCTCTGCTATAAACCAATTAGAAGTTGTGTGGAGTTCTGGTATTACCATTCCAGAATTCCTACATGGCCCAAGGTCACCCAGCTGGCTTTTTGCCTAAGGCGGGACTAGAACTCACAGTCTCCTGGTTTCTAGCCTGATGCCTTAACTACCAGACCAAACTGGCTGTCATTGACAGAATATCCAAATCAAAATATATGACCCAGAATATGTGGTAGACTCCCCTAATGTACTGGGTTGCAGGGTCAGACTGTTATTTGTCATAGCACAGACTTGCAAACCTTTGACTGTAGAATAGGTAGTTTGCAGTTGTAAAAAATGAAGATAAGGGGAAGTTATGAATTATAAAAGACATAGGATGATTCATAAATAACTGACTTCCAAATAATCATTTTTGTTTCCATTCCCCCTTCAAGGCATACAAAATGCAAAGGTTTGCTGGAAGCTGAGTAATTTATTAGCTCATATATAAATGATACGGTATTTCAATGAGATTTGGAAAAAAAAGGCAGTTTTTGTTTGTTTTGTTTTCTGCTAGCTATTCTTTAATATACATTCTCACAGAAGTCTAGTTTCAAAAATCACATTACTGGTTTTTTTCCCCCTCAAGTGTGATTAAAATGGGGGGGGGGGGATGAACACTTTTCAAAGTAAAATGTTTATCTGCAGCCAAGAAATAGACCTTCTAAAATGGATATTTGTTAATGAAATGTTAAATACCATTTCAGCCATAATGTCACAAACTGTACTTTTTAAATAAGAGACTGTCAGCCACTAACAATCTGATTCAGCATCCCAGTAAACCAAATAATTTGGATGCTTATTTAGCTTCAGTCATTTGAAGGAGACTGAACCCCCTTGACTTGAAGTCCCTCTGCTTGTTTGTTTGTGGATCAGGCTGCCAGATGGCTAGTCTAATATGACAATATTATATGTAACCAATTAGAAGTTGCAAAATTATCTTGTGTGGGGAAAAAATAAACCAGAAGTGTGAGAATATACTATTTATTTCCTAAGGATCACATAGCAAATAAGGCAGAACTGCATAAGCAACTGGTAGTTCGGAGGGGTGGAATACAAATCCTCCTGTTTATTTCAGTAAAATGTAAGTACATTTGTTTTCTAGGAAAACTGAAATAATGCTTAAGAAACAGAATCTTAATCAGACAGTTTTAATTTCTCTTCCATTTCTCATGAGCTCTATTAATAGAGTGACTTACAACTTATTATGTCTCCTCCATGCTTAACCTTTGACTGTAGGTATTGATTTGTACAGCAGTATGTCCAAGGGCAACAGCATCATTAATTGCTAAGTGATCTGGAAAACAATTACAGACCCCTTAGATTTTATACAAAGAGATGAATGGAGCTGTCAACCTAATCAGATACCATGGTAGTTGTTGATGAATTCAATTGTGCTGCTCAGAAACATCTTTCCCATCCCTCTCTTTCTCACACTTTACACCAGGATACCTACCCTTTAGATGTTTCAGTTTCGACTCCCATCTATATAGCCTCCAGGGCCAATAACAAGGTTTTGTGTGAGTTGTTTTGCAGAAAATCTAGAGAGCTTTAGGTGACCTCACTAGGTTACAAATGCCAGAAAATCTTAATTGTGTAGGGATGATGATGGTGAGAAGAAGAGGAGGGCTGCACAAGAGGAAGTCCACATCTACAGTATGAGACCAACAAGTGGCCACTGAAAGTAGAATAATCTTCAAAGGTGCAGATTTTTAAAATGGGACACATTCTGTATAGGAACACAATCACATTGTCAGGTTTGCAGTTTTGAAAGACAAGAATACAGTATATGCTTGTTTCTATACAGACATATGCATCAGTTGAAAAGAACTCAATCCAGTTTTTAAAAAGTAATCATATGAAGTTTATACGTAAGTTTATGAATACCATGCCTTCTTATGCTGATAGGGAATGTTTGAAAAAAAATTGCCGCTATCATGAATGAAATTTATTTATTTATTTATTTATCACATTTGTATCCCGCCCATCTCCCCCACAAGGAGGGATCCTTGTACAAATATTTGTAACTGCTGGTTATTCTTATTTGAATCTTCTTTGCTGGCCAGTTCCTTAGATGAGGCAAAGAACCAATCAGGTCACAATTGAACAAAGGATTGTCCATTTGGCCCATCTATAATTAACTGACCATTATTTGTATTTCAAAAGTTTATTGTTGAACTATCACTGAAATTATTTACAAATGTCTTGTATTTTTTTTCTTAAAAAAGGGTTTAGGTAAGTGAAAATGGCCAGAAAAGATTCAAATTAAACTGTAGTTCTGGGA
This sequence comes from Charina bottae, assembly GCA_023362775.1. Taxonomy (NCBI): domain Eukaryota; kingdom Metazoa; phylum Chordata; class Lepidosauria; order Squamata; family Charinaidae; genus Charina; species Charina bottae. The sequence continues at coordinate 21,660,609 of JALMGJ010000008.1, read as the reverse complement.
CATAGAACCAATGGTAGCACTTAACTTTGAGTGGCATGTTGGGAACCACCATCTAAAAAGTAGGTCACAATAAAGAAATGTCTGAAGCCACCATAAAAACTACATTGAATTTCATTTAAAATTAATTACATTTAAATAAATCATTACTCCCTCTGTTTTTAATAATTTTCTCCTTCTTTAACATTAAAAATTCAGTGGTAACAGTTGGATACTTTTGTATCATAGTCAAAACTTTCAGGGCCACAAGTGGTTGTATACACGATTGTGTACCTCTGGGTTAGGTTTACTTCACTGTTGATATTCATCACAACCACACCTTCCCCTGATATATACAGCAGAATCACTTTTGTCCTGTCAATGTGGTTCATGAGTTGAGGGGGAATTCCATACCTGCATATGTATTAAATACCCCCTATTGATTGGGAGCTGGCTCAGAGAGGATATTCCTGGTATGTAGAAGCAGTACATGCATGAATGAGGACATACAGTACATGTAAAACTCTTTTCCAAACCACATAACTATTTAGTTGACAAGGAAGCATTTCTACTGTGGCCAATATATATGGCTACCCCATATAGTCTCATAACCCTTCTCCATATTCTTCCAATGCATAGATAATCATATCATTCTATTTTTATTTATTTATTTGGTAAATTTATATAGCCACCAGTAGAGTACAAATTTAAAAACACAAAAACAATACAACAAAATAACCAAAAACGTAGCAACAAAAATCATTAAAAACATTAAAAACAATTAAAAAGCATTAGAAATGTAAAAAAAAAAAACCCATAATCTGTGGGAGACCATATTCAATTTTCCTAGAAATACAGCTACTTTGTAGGCTCCATACCCAAGTTACTGGGTCCCCAGGCCAGATAGCAAAGCCATGTCTTCAGGCCCTTATGGAAGGCCAGCAAGGTCAGGGCCAATCTGTCCTCAGGGGGAATGATATCCCAAAGGGTGGGTGCCAAGGCAGCAAAAGCTCCTCCTCCTGGATCCTGATGACATTCCTTTGTGGATGGGATTCGCAACATGCCCTTCCTGCCAGACCTGATGAGGTGGATAGATGTGATTGAGGAGAAGTGGTCCCTCAAATAACCTGGGCACATGCCATAATAATTCATTTCTGCCAGGAAAAGTAAAATTTGCCTTATATCCCTTCAGCTTCTACTACTGGTTTAAAAGTCAAGTGAAGAGAGGCCAAATATCACTAAACAAGATTTTGCAAGATAACTCTCTTATATTGGCACATAATGACTTGTAGCATTTCCACATGGCACCATTTCCACTGCCCATTCCTTCCAAAGAAACTGGCCATACTATTGTATTAATTCTTAATCCCAGGACACTGGAACAGATAGGGAACACCCTAAGGCAGAGCTTTCCAAACTGTGTGTTGGGACACGTTAGTGTGTCGGCTGCAGTGTCTGGGTGTGTTGCAGCTGCTGATGCCTCTGAGCCCTGCCAGGATTCCACGCAGGTCCTAGTGCCTGCCTTGTGCCTTGCTGCCTCCAAACCTGCTGTGATTCCACGCAGGTCCTAGTGCCTGCCTTGTGCCCTGCTGTAAGAGTGTGTCGCGAAATGATGCATGTCTAAAAAGTGTGTCACCAACACGAAAAGTTTGGAAAGCTCTGCCCTAAGGCAATCATTGTTCTAACCAATAGTAAAATGTGATTTTTTTTCTTTCAATCTTTGACCTAATTAAGATATCTCAGGGCAGGCACATCTGCCTTTTGGTGAAAATATATAAAGGGCAGCCCTGCTAGCTAATGGAGGAAGTTACTTGATGTTGCTGGTGTTGTGTGTGTTTTGTGTGGACTGGAAGGGCTGTGTAAATCCAGGCACAGCTAGATCTACAGATGAGGACCCAGCAGGAACAAGCAGTATCACAGATCTGCACAGCAGACTGGCTGATGGAAAAGACTATTGCTTTTGGAAAGGACCAGCCAGACATCAGAGAAGACAGCATGAAAAAGGTGCTGGAATTCAAGAAATTTGGGAAAGAGTTATGAGCATATCAAAGCTGTGATAAGGAACACTTGTGTAAATCAGAGAGGGAAGAAGCAAAACAATTAAGAAATGCTCTGTAAAGAAATATCTGTATAGTGGAGTCCTTGGTGCTCTCTGAGCCTTGTTGTTTTCTTGCAGATGTTTCATTGCCAGGCTAGGCAACATCTTCAGTGCGAAAAGGGAGTGGGACTTGCTCTCTGTTTGCAGTATATATCGTGGCTTGTCCTGCTTGTGTTGGTGGAGGTGTTGTTCACTCCTTGGGAGTTCCTTGATTGGGCTGTTGTTTGCTGTTTGGTTGATTGACTAAGTTAATAGTTCCTTGATTAAGGTATAATGTACTGTTTGATTGTTCATCTGGTGTTAATCTTGGTGTTAATCTTTGCATATCTGGGTGTTCATTGCTGGCGAGGAAGTGTTCTGGTCTTTTGGCTTTTCTATTGTCTCTTTGAATGGTATGTAAATATTGTTTACCTCTGTGTCTGTTGATGGCTGCTTTGTCTGCGTGCCAAGCTTCCAGGAATTCTCTAGCATTTTTGGATTTGGCTTGGTTTAGGATGCTCACAGTTTCCCGGTTGAAAGTATGGTTGAGTCTGTCCATGTGTTGTGAGATTAAGGAGTTTTCATCGTGTCTTCTGACTGCTAGTTGGTGTTCGTGGATGCACTCTGCTAGTCTTCTGCCCATCTGTCCTACATAGTAGCTGCTACAGTCCTTACACTGTATGTTGTAGATAACTCCTGTTTTTTCTTCTTGGGCTACTGGGTCTTTTGGGTTACTTAAGATGTTTTGAAGTGTTTTGGTAGGTTTATGTGCTACAGTAATGCCATGTGGTTGTAACACTGTTAGTTTCTGAGATGTTTCTGATGTATGGTAGTGTTATCCTTTTCATAGTTTCCGTCAGTTGTGTTGTAGTGGGTTGAGTAGTCAGGCACTTTGTGATGAAGTTGAGTGGGTATCCATTTTACTGGAAGATGCTGTATAGATGATCTGTTTCCTTTTTCTGGTGTTCTGGGTTGCTGCAGTGCGTTAATGCTCATCTGAATAATGTTCTTACACAGCTCCTCTTGTGGGAGGTTGGGTTTTTGCTTTGGTAGTGGAGCACTTGGTTAGTGTGGGTAGATTTCTGGTAGACTTGTGTTTCTAGCTTGCCATCATTTCCTCTACTGATGAGGATGTCTAAGAAGGGTAGTGTGTTGTTTTCTTCTTCTCTTGTGAATTTTATTCCATTGAAGATGTTGATGGTTTCATGTGTTTCCTCCAGTTGTTCCTTTTTTATTATGATGAAGGTGTCATCTACATACCAGATCCATATCTGTATAGATACGTATATATAGTTTGTTAAGTTAAAACCACTATTTAAGAAATCCACACAAAGTAATTATTTGAAAAGCTCTGGAACAGTAAACATCACTGTAATTTAGAGAACGGCATGCATGTGTCAGGAAAGTTCCTGTCCTTTTTCCCACCCTTTAACAGGGGTGAAGCAAGACATTCCATAAATGAGAAAACAGGCTTCCCTCAACTACTGTAAAGCATCAACACAGCAAACTAGAATTTGAGCTGTACTGCAGCTGAGCCAGAAGAAAATCAACTCAGCTGCCAAAAGAGAACAATGGTATATAATCACATGGCCCAGTGCCAACAGGAGACCAATACGAAGTCCCAAGTGGAAGTGCCTTTGGATAGGTCTTTCTCATTTTTTGCCAAATTTCCAATTCCAGATCCATCTGCAGGTTTGTCTTCTCGCTCTACATATGCCTTCTTTGTTGCTGTGCATTATTCCTAACATAAATGCTAATGCCTCTTTCATCCAGCTGCCCCTAATATCTATCCACCGATTGCCTGGCCTGCTGAGATGGCTCCTAGTTTGCCTTAAATGAATGAAGCGTTGGGGAAATGCTTCTCTGTGTCACTGAATTAAGAATAAAAAGTAGTAATATTATCTATGCTTTCATTGTTGAGCAATTCATTTTATACAAAATTCTCCTGCCACAATTATCTCTGAATTTAAGGCTGTTGCACTAAGCATAATTGTCAGAAGATCAGATTTACAGCTGAATTGGAAAACTCTGAGCGTTTTTGGTTCCAAGACATAACTTTCTGTAGCAATATGATCTTTTATGTAGAAAAGACCCCAGTTTGGCTCAATGTTGCATAAGCCTGAATGCTCCGGCAAGCATGAGGAAAAGGATATTAAAAGGGATCAAATGCAGAGGCAGTCCTTGTCACCCTCCCAATTTGCATGGCTGATCATCAGATCTTAGCAAAACAATGGCAAATTTAACAGAAATATATTTGCCTTAGCTGTGTCATTTGGATAGTTAAGTATGCAAGCAAATATCGACATTCTTTGACAATCTGTTTATTTAGGCCCAGAAGAAAAACTATTACCCATATCAGACACTGAACTCTATTATATAAAACCTTGCACATTTTCTAATATGACTTTGATGCATGCTTTTATTCATTAATAATTGTTGTCATACATTTAGTTTTCTACTATAATATGATATGCTTTCCCACTCTCTTTTCAGTACTATTTTTTTATATCATTGATGTTTATTCTCTTTCTGGACTTAAGAATCATTCTTCCTTACAGCAAGAGTTAAACTAAAAGAATTAGAAATCAATTAGTATTAGAAATTGAAAAAAAATTCTTGGCTGGTGTGGCCTCCTCTTTTGCATTTTATACTACTGTGGTATCATTGGCCATTTAAATGACTTCAGGAAAGGTTGTGGTATGATAGCTGAGGCACAAAGGTATCTGCCTTATTTCTCACATGGGGGAAGAGGTAAGTTGAGGCACAGGTAGCCTTTAAAACAGGGTCCTAACTACCTTAGGGGGGGAAGCTGTCAGGAATTGAGATTCAAAGTGTGGTATCATGGCAATGGCTGGTAAGGAAAAGGATAAGAAAGGAAAGACTGTACAATGGAAGCAAGAGAAGAAAGAAAAGGAGAAAGAAGAAATCTAAAGAAATTAGGGAGCAGTGAGCAAAGAGGTATTCATAACCCTGTTCATATTCAGACACTGGACTGGGGAGGTACTCCTGGGAACTGGCAGAGATAGCCTTGAAGGGGAGTTGTAGGGCACCATAAAGCTCAGGGGGGCAGGCTGTGTCCCATGAGAAGACAAAGCTGGGAAGAGAAGGGAGACAGAAGAAATGAAAGGATAGTCTTTTCTTCTCTTTCCCTCCCACCCTTGGAGTACCAAGCAGCTGGCAGCATTCAGCCTGGCTTTGTCTCATATCATGTACACTGAATTAAAATTAAATATAGTTTATATGATTGCTCTCTAGTCATATATTTAATTATTTTCTCACATTAAAAATTATAAATTAGTATCAACTTTGGAAAATCTCCTTACTACTTGTTGGGAATATCAGGTTTCAACTGTGCATTATCTCATGAACATAAGGGGAGGGACTCTTCTACTGAAATGTGACTTTTATTATGAAGTGTGTCTCTGCCGTGTTCATGGGAGGTGCCTGTCACCTGACTTCCTGTTTCATCTTTCTCTTTGGGCCCCTCATGGCCAGTCTCCAATACTCTTCCAGCATGCACACACGCCTTCAGCAGGGCCGCCAAAAGCGGGTCTGGTCAGAAAATACCTTGCACGCACACACCCGAACTTTTCTACAATGAAACTGCTTGTAACCAAGATCTGCTGAATAAAATGTAAGCTATCTTTATTTTGTTTTTCACTAACTAATATGTGAAGACTGCTTTATTTTTCTGAATGTAATTAAGCCTCATGTGCAAGCCTTTCTGGGATGCTTTCGCTCTGCTAAAAATTGCTAAGTGCTGCCTGGAGTTCTGTTACTACATTCCAGACTCCAACACTTCTGAGGAAATATCTCCCCACTTATCACAGTGCATTTCTTCCATATGATTCACTACCCTGGAAAGTTAGGGCAAATGATAAGGAGAGTGATACTGGGTCAAACAAAAGGCGTATCTAGCCCAGCAAATATTTCCCTCAATGGTCAACCAAATATCTGTGAGAAGCACCAAACACAACGCAAAAACAGTAGCAGCCACCAATGTTCTGTCTCTGATACTGGAGTCAGTTTAGAGCCTTATGATAAGCAGCCACTGACAACCTTCCATTATATGAATTTATTCATTTCTCTATAAAATCCATCCAATTCATGTCTATTATTAGAGAACTCTCCCATGCTCTGAGAGATCATCCATAGCAGATTTAGGGAAGAAATCACAGGGAGCGAAAAGAGGAGAACAAGAGAAAGTCTTATTGAATGAGTAGAAGTCAACCATGAAACATTGAATGGAGAAAAAAGAAAAGAAAAGAGAAACTCATGAGTGTTTTCAAGTTGAAATATTGAACTGTTTGAGAAGACACATAATTTCTGTACCTATAATCATTCCTGTGACAAAGTCTAAGAATTTCTGAGCTCAAATGCAGTCTGTCAGGAAGCCCTTACTCTAAATAATGACTTTGCAGTTTGTACAAACAAGCTGTCACACCAGAGAAGTTCTTAATTTGGAGAAACTATTGCTTAGCTGTAAGAATTGGCAGTAGAAATGACTGAAATTGCTGTTTCTATGTAACATCTCTGTTTTCATCATTTATCAAGATTTAAGCGGCTCAGAGCAAAGACGTTACAGTAACTATTTTTGAGCAAAGGAAAACAGTTATTGGAAGGGGTATTTTTCATCACAGTAGGAGAGTTTGTGCTTCCAACTCTACTCAACAACAGAGCCAATGTCATTGTAGAGTGATAAATTGTAGTCGATGTAGTGCAGAAATAACTTCTCGTATTAAAATAAAATAGATCTGGAACTGCTTTTAAGGAATGTCTGTGCTGATCTCCATTTTGTTTGCTATGCCCCAAAATTCAAGTTCATAATCATATTCAACTAAATACTGAGCATGCACCTGGAAGTTAATACTCAGGTGGTTAGAAACTCTCTTTCACAAGGAATAGAGAACAAACCTTAGCATAATTTTGTAATTCCCTAAATTACAATTGATAAAATGTAATATTTTGCTTATAACTGAAAAGTAGGCTTTGACCAATGTGAATAATTACATTTCTACAGCTACTACTGTGTCTTAATGTAACATATTTTAATGTTTTGGAGTCAAACTAAACATTGTAATGAAGAGAAATTGAAGGCATCAAATAAAAATAATACTTTTTATGCAAAGCATGTTAAAGCATAACAATAATCTGAATGTTATTGGACTTGTTTTTAACATTCTTAAAGAAAACAAAGTTTGCAGCAAAAAAGAAAAGTAATGTAGGGGAAAGTCAATAGAACCTTAAAAACCATCAGGGCAGTCCAATCACTTCCAATATGTTTTTCCTCCTAAATAATCTTATTTTTCATTTATCATAATTACTTCAATTTTTGGGGCTTGCAATTTCCATCAGGTCCAGTATGTTACCAGTCAAGGAAGATGGGCTGAAGACTAAAGAAACCTGGAGGGACCAAAGTGGAGGAAGGCTTGAGGTGTTAGAATTTTTTTTTTCTCCCTTGACAGAAATATTTTTCTTTCCATTCCCTTTTACTGTGTGGTTATGCACACTTTGATGAAGTATGAAGGGGCGTGGTGGCTCAGTGGGTAAGACGCCAGGCTTGTCGATCGGAAGATTACAAGTTCAGAGGTTCGAATCCCTAGCCCTGCGTGCGGAGTGAGCTCCCGCACTAGCTCCAGCTCTTGCCAACCTAGCAATTCGAAAGCATGCAAATGCAAGTAGATGAAGAGGTACCACTTCGGTGGGAAGGTAACAGCGTTCCGCGCCCATCATGCAGCCACATGACCGTGGAAGCGTCTTCGGACAGCGCTGGCTCTTCGGCTAACAAACGGAGATGAGCACCGGCCCCTAGAGTCGGACACGACTGTGCAGGGGAACCTTTACCTTTACCTTATATTTTGTGCAGTCAAATTTGATGAGGATTGGAACTATGACTTAATCTTTCTCTCCCCAATAATCAAATAGCTATTATAACAGAAGGAAAGGTAGAAGTTGTCACCATTCTAGGTTTTTTTTTAATCCTATCTTGAAATATGATCAGCTGGTACACATTTTATTTTTTAAAATTAAGTTCAGAAAAATCTTGGAACATATTGGATAATTTGATTCTGGTTACCTGCAACCTATGTACTATCATTAGTTTCAGCCCATACTATTAAAGAAAACTTTAATATATATATTAGGTCTTAGTAATAGGCATAACAATATACTTAGTCCAGCATAAATATTAGAGGCTGATGCATCCCAGGGTGATTACAGTGGGCGTTTGAACTGACGTAAGTGATAAACAGAAGCTGGTTATCTTAGTTACTTTGTAGTCAAAGTGACTGCTAAAGATTTCTAATGAAATCTTTCACAAGAATGTGCCAATGGCTGCATAAAATTAAGTGCAAACCAATGAAAGTTTTCTCCTCTCACAAACACACACACACATACACCTACAGTACAATTTAGCAATCTATTTGAGGCAGCTGTTCTAGTACTGGATGTAAATCCCAAGGGATTCAATAGTTACAGTATGTTATGAATATGACGCGCATGTTTGTGGCTCTGTTGCGTTGAGCTAGGACAAAAAAATTTCCCAATTTTTGGGAACTACAAATGCAAATAAGCAATTATAGAGAAGAAAATTTGTTGGTAAACAGTAGCCCCCCTTCTCCTTATTTAAAAGTCTCCTGAAACTCATGAAAGATAGCAATTGGAGCCGTCTATCACTTCTCCAAGCTGTTATTCTATTGCATATAGCAGAAGATATAAAAGGAGCAAGACAAAGTTTTGACAGATTAAAAGCACCACAAAAACACTGCATAAGTTTTACCAATGTCAAACACTTCCTGTTCTTTATTTCCTGGTTCTTGATTCTTTACCACCTTCCTGTAACGGACTGTGATGAAGCAACAGTGCTACTCACAGACTCTGATTCTTAAATTGTACATTTTCCTTTAATTATTTTTATTGCATAAAATTGTCTTTTCATCTTTTATGTGCAAGAGTGTCCCATACCCTTCCTTGCAAGAGTGTCCTATACCCTTCCTCAGTGAGAGAATTAGGGACCATTTCACACATGCTCTGATGATATCCTTTTTATTTAGCTGGTGGGCAGCTGTAATATCACCCATTCTAACCAATAGGCCATGATAGTTTGGAAGAAGAGAGTATCTGCCTCCTTTTAGCTGATAGATCTTCTCTAATCTTTATAAAGGTAACCAAATTTTGCTCAATTGTCACTGCTGTTTGTCATTTAATACTGTAGCTACCTTTTTGATATTTTATTCATTTATTATCAAGCTTGTGCTTCAATTTAATTCTCTATTCTTATTACTTTTGTAGCTTCGAGTCAGTCTTGACTCCTGGCAACTACATAGACAAGTCCATGCAGGGTTTTTGGCAACATTTTTCAAAAGTGATTTGCCATTGCCTTCCCTCTGACAGAGAACGGCTGTTCCCAAATCACCTAGCTGGCTTTGTGCCCAAGCACAAAATTCACAATCACCCTGTTTCTAAGCCAGTGCCTTTAAACCCTACACCAAGTAGCTCTCAAATTTTATCTTTATGTTTGTTTGTTTGTTTGTTTGTTTGTTTATTTATTTATTTATTTATTTATTTTTATTAGACAAATTTATATGGCTGCCCAACTCACACACGGTGACTCTATATGTCTAAGTATTCTTGGTGTTGACAGTAAATAAAGACAACGATGATGCAAAGCAGATAAACAGACAGAAGGAAATTCAGGCTATTTAAGCACAAAAAATGAAGCTGATAAAATATCGACTTCTGTACTCCACTGAATATAAACCATGCAAACCAAATAGATGTTTCAATGTGTCTTATAAAGGAAAAGTTTTGACTTTCTTCTACTTATCCCACTATCTGCGCATTCACACAATCATCAGCACAAACACAGATGCACGCAGGAACACTCACACACACGTATTAGCCTACTTTAATTCAAGGAACTCGAAGCAGTATTTATTTATTTATTTATTTATTTATTTTTATTATTTAAATTTGTATTACCACCCATCTCCCCCAACCGGGGGACTCTGGGCAGTTCACAATAAAACAATAAAATTTATAATTCTTCCATCCATTCTTAACTCACAGCTAGTTTTCTACAGAGGAATTCTTTATATTTTTTCCTCCCATTCTCTCTGATGAAAGAGAATTTGCTTTAGAAATTCCTTCAAAGGGAAACAGAACTATGGACAAATTGTCATAGGCAGAACATGGTATTATTTATTGCACTTCTGTGACTGTCCTGTTCTTCAGTATGTAAGCCTTCCTTATATATTGGAAAGTGTGCAGCTTTCCTTACTTCCCATATTTCCTTAAATCCAAAGGGAAGTTATCATGAAAGACATCTTCTACTGGGATTCTTCAGGATCCATACTATTGACACTCTTTAAGGAGATCTGTAGCTTGAATCATGTCAACTGGATTTCTATTTTCTCAGTGGAAACGTTTCGCTCCTTATCCAAGGAGCTTCTTCAGTCTGAACAAAGTTAGTAAGGGAATCCTAAATATGTTTCTAGGTAGCTGTGTGACCTTACACCTGGGGCTAGGTCATGGTTATATTGAGATGTTATTTTAAGTCCTTTTATCATCTAAAGGAGGATCGTTAAGATCACCATGCTGCTGTTGAGCTTGTGAAATGGTCTTAATCTTCCTAGGCACAGAAGACAAAGCAGGGAGGAAGATGGGGGAAAGATTATGCCTGAGGCCCCCACCTCTATTCAAGGAAGGATTTTCCAAGTTGGCATAAATGGATTCCTTGACCCCTCTCTCAAACCACCTATCTTCTCTGTCTAAAATGTGAACATTAATGTCCTCAAATGAGTGTCCTTTTTCCTTTAGATGAAGATAAACTGCTGACTCTGGTCCTGTGGTGTTACTTCTCCTGTGTTGGGCCATCCTCCTGTACAAAAGTTGTTTGGTTTCTCCAATGTAGAGTTCAGAGCACTCCTCACTGCACTGGATTGCATAAACTACATTGCTTTTCTTGTGTTTTGGAGTTTGATCTTTGGGGTGTACAAGCCTCTGTCTCAGTGTGTTGGTGGGTTTGAAATATACAGGTATGTGGTGTTTGCCAAATATCCGTTTTATCTTTTCAGACACGCCAGCCATGTAGGGAATGAGCAGGTTCTTTCGTTTACTCTGAGTCTCAGCCCTATCTGTCGCTGTTTTAGGTCTGGTAGATTTAGATTTGGTGAAGGCCCAGTTTGGATATCCACAGGCCTTCAGAGCTGTTCTCAGGTGCTGATTTTCATTCTTTTTGGAATCCATGGAGGTGGGGATGGTTTCTGCTCTGTGTGACAATGTCCTGATGACTCCTAGTTTGTGCTGCAGTGGATGGTGGGAGTCAAACATCAGATATTGATCTGTGTGTGTGTGTTTCCTGTAGATCCCTATTTCTAGCTTGCCACCAGTCCCAATGAGGACTTCACAGTCTAGGAATGCCAGTCTGTTGTCCTTGGTGTCTTCTCTGGTGAAGCTAATGTTGGCATCTATAGTGTTTATATGGTCCGTGAAGGCCTGTACTTCCTGGGCCTTGATTTTGACCTAGGTGTCATCCACATACCTAAACCAGTGGGTGGGCACCGTTCCCTGGAATGTGTTGAGTGCTTTCTTCTCCACTTCTTCCATGTATAAATTGGCCACAATGGGTGACACAGGAGAACCCATGGCACAGCCGTGTTTTGGTCTGTAAAAGTCACCTCTGTATGTGAAATAAGTGGTGTTAAGACACAGGTCCAGAAGATGGCAGATCTGGTTTGGGTTGAGATGGTTTCTCCTTTCAAGGGTGCTGTCCTCTTCTAGTCTCTTCCTGACAGCGGATAGAGCATGAGTGGTGGGGATGCTGGTGAAAAGGGAGGACACATCAAAGGAGACCATAGTTTCATCTGTATCCAGTTTCAGGATCTTTGCTTTGGAAACAAATTCTTCCGAATTATGGATGTGGTGTTCAGAGTGTCCAACTAGAGGTGCTAGTATGGTAGAGAGGTGTTTGGCAATGTTGTATGTTACCGAATTGATGCTGCTGACTATGGGTCGGAGGGGTGTTCCTTCCTTGTGGATCTTAGGAAGTCCGTAGATGCAGGGGATGGCTTCTCCAGGATACAGACGGTGGTATCTATAGATCCCCTGCATCTACGGACTTCCTAAGATCCATCTGCATCTAAAGGAAAAAGGACACTCATTTGAGGACATTAATGTTCACATTTTAGACAGAGAAGATAGGTGGTTTGAGAGAGGGGTCAAGGAATCCATTTATGTCAACTTGGAAAATCCTTCCTTGAATAGAGGTGGGGGCCTCAGGCACAATCTTTCCCCCATTTTCCTCCCTGCTTTGTCTTCTGTGCCTAGGAAGATTAAGACCATTTCACAAGCTCAACAGCAGCATGGTGATCTTAACAATCCTCCTTTAGATGATAAAAGGACTTAAAATAACATCTCAATATAACCATGACCTAGCCCCAGGTGTAAGGTCACACAGCTACCTAGAAACATACTTAGGATTCCCTTACTAACTTTGCTCAGACTGAAGAAGCTCCTTGGATAAAGAGCGAAACGTTTCCACTGAGAAAATAGAAATCCAGTTGACATGATTCAAGCTACAGACAATTCCACCTGGATGACTGAGAACCTTCATAGACTCTTTAAGGAGAGTTCAGCCCTCGAGAAATTGTTGGAGAATTTCTCCTTCCTCTGGAACAATTCAGAGACATCACCCACCCAATCTCTCTGCCCACAAATTTGGTGGAGAATTTTGAAAGTAATTTGTGCCCAGTTGTACTCGCAATAACCCTGCGAGATATACAATGCTGAGAGAGAATAAGGCAATGTGTTTATCTTGCTAAGAAATAATGTGATTTTGTCTGGTTTTGGCTTAGCCTTAAAAAAAGAAAACCTGGCTTAGCTTGATGTGGGAACCCAGTGACTAATTATTTAGGAAACAAATGATCAAGAGAGGAGTTGAATCTTGGTCATCTCAGTTCCAGTGTGATATTCTAAAATGTTAGAGTGTTGTTGTTGTTGTCATTCTCCACTTCTTATATTTGCTTTTAAAAAATTTTTAAAATAGAAAGATTTAAGTCTACATATATGGACCAATTTTCAGCAAAACAAATAAACAAAGCCTAAGAATGCCAGCCAAATAGTAAGAAAGGAAATGCTGAAGCAGCCCTTATTATGGCATTGTGAATAGCTGTAATGAAGCCTTCAACTGATGTTCTGGCAATTCTTTTGTTAAAGCGCACACATTGAATTTATCTGGCATTCAGAAAAATTACTGAAAGTGGCCAAAATGTTTATTCCATCATTATCATATTGACAATATTCCTTTCATCCCACAGGAGGCCAAATAATGAACAAAATTCAAGCAAATGTGTGAAACATGTGCAATATTAGCATCTGTCATGTTCTTCTTTGGCAATATTGTTTCATGTAGGAAAATCCAGGCCAAGAGCAAAACCACAATCTAAAAAGCAGTTGCTATGAATCAGACATTATTGGCTATTGTCTATCTTCTAATGCTAAGTGCTAAAAGTTTTTTTCCCCCATTTGGTTCATTGGTTGAGAAACAAAGGGAAGCAAAGCATTGGTTAGCAACATTTTTGCATCTATGCATAAATCCATTATTATACTTCAGCTTTTCAAGCAAATGCAAATACTTATGCTCTCCCTTAAATTGTAAAGTGGCAAATGAAAGAAAGATATATTCAGTGTAACATGTGAAAAAAAGCAATATGGTTTGGATCTAAAGAATCACAAGCAAAAAGAGAATAGTTAGTAATACACTCTTGCTCATACTTAAGAATTCTGTTGTTATTACATTGGCTGGGTTCACATGTATAGCCATAAGAGCAATAATTTACAAACTCCTAGGCTCTTGTCAGGTTTAATACTCCACTGACAGTCATTAGCATATGAAAATCATTCACAGCTCGTGTAAAATTCTTCTATAGCACCTTTCTACTCTGTTTACTTTATATTATTGAATTTCTATGCAACCACACTGGAAATCCAGGTCAAATTTGTGCAAATGGCTAGGATGGGTATACCTAGGATTGGGCAACTTTGAAAATTTTGATTAGCTTACATTCTCTGATTCATTTCAGGTTGTTTCTGCAACCTTTTAAATTTAGAAAGATCAATCTATGCAAACATCCATGGATACTTTCATTTGCAGTTCTCCAATTACATAAGTATGTGTTCATGCTTACTTTTCCTAAGGTGAACACTTTTCCCAAACATTATCCCCTAATATATTTTGGCTGTATTTGTCTTCCTAATGAATATTTATGTATACTGCCATTTCACTGAAACATTTTTGTGTTGTTTTTCTTTTGTAGAGGTGAAAGTAAGCAAACATGTACAGTATCATTTGAATAAATCTGAAAATTGTTAGCTTTGAATGAATGTCACCATTGTTACTTTGACCTGCTCCTAGCAGTCTCTGTGTGTGTTGGTTTGCCTTTCTGCAAATGTATTGCTTGTTAAGAGACAAGACAAGCAAATATACATCAGCAGCTGCCATGCGTAATCCTTATACATGGAGGTTTTTGTCTCCTGAGAAGGATTTTGGGAATAGATACTAAGCAATGCTAAAAAGAAAAATGGCTTCTAATCGCAATGCCTGGCAGTGTTACAGCTGATTGCAAACTAAACTGATAGTGCCTCCATTCTCCATGAGAGATTTAATTTTCTTTCAGATAGCTGGATGTGCCTGGTGTCAGTACATATAAAGTCATTTGTCAGCATTGACTGCACAGAGTGATAGGGAAGCTCTGAAGTATCCCATGGGAAGATATAAAAACAAGCCTTTTGAAAGCAGACCCTACATACTCTAAATAGAATACTGTCATACTGCGAGAAGCAGCATAGCAAAAGTTGTCCTCCATTTGTTGCTGGAAGTAAAATGAAGATCTGGGATTTTGAACAACTTGATTCCTTCCCTAATTATAGGAATGTAATGCAAGTGAACTACATCCTAAAAGGAACTATCTTTTTAAAAAATGGTTATGCTAAACTAATTTTTAAAAGGAATATAAATTCATGCACCAATATTAATGAAAAAAATTAACTTCAAAATTAATAATCATCATAAGAATAATAAGAAAAGAAAGTGGGGAGAGTCTGGAAAATTATGTTAGAAATAGAACAACGCCATTGTTCATTATTGCTGAAAAGTCTTATTTTCCATTTTGTTGGAGAGAGAAAATGTTTATTAAAAAAAAAAGATTATATAGATTCCTTCTTCCAATGTTGTATGATAATTCTTTTAGCAAATTCCCAAGTCTGAAAAATCCTCAGTTCTTGATATCATGATTGATCTCAATTTCTGGAGTTATAACTAAGAAAAACATATGCATTTGTTCCCATTCTAAAGGAGTGTCTGTCTCTTCACACAACCAAAGCATTCTGAAATGTGACAAGAACAGTTAAATAAAATTATTATTATTATTATATCAGTTGTCTTTCCATTTCATGAAAAAGAGTTATTTAAGCATTTTTCCTTTCCTAGAGAAATTGTCCTCCACCTCCTCAATTTCTCTCACAAATTAGGCAGAGAATTTTGAAGGATAACTTCTGCCCATTTCTAAGCATTGTGCTTCCACTGATTTTATTGACTCTTGGGGAAATTCTAATTCTCAATTTCTATTGAGACAAAAAGCCAGCCAGAGTAGCTCTGGAATTAAATAAATAAATAGCCAGAAATAAGTATTGAATCATGCGTATATGTATATGTATATATTTCCACACACTGTGCTCAACACTAAAATGATGTACAAGCAGAAACATTTTTATATATACTGTAAATACACATGTGCATTCATACACACATACAATTTTATACAATATATGCACATTTCACCTAATATTCAGTGAAAAACAGATTCTGGCACTTGTTATTGCATAGACTTGGTACGATTTGGCCTTATGCAACAACTTCACTTTGCACTCACAGGTAATAATATAATCCTACTTTGCAGAACTGTTTTAAAGATTACTAAAGCATTGTCATAAAACACCTGTATGGATAGTAAAACTCATATGTAACACCATAACTTAGATCTTTTGACTATTTACATTTTAACCTCCTGCCATATCATTATTGCTTAGTTCAACCTCTTTGCTGATGCAGGCATGGAGTCTTGCCCAGAAGTAAAGAACTCTAAGACAGATAGAGGGAGCTCTATGCTGTCCCTTTCTGTTTTGTACACAGGGATAATTGTCATAACTTGGCCAGCTCATTACTCAAACACAATATCCTTGCATTTATTAATACAATACTGCTCCTAAGTCATATTATTTGAGAATCTCATTACTGTATTTTCATCCTTTAACTTGGGAAGTGACCATTACTCCAACTCTCTGCTTTCAGATCATTGGCCAATTAGTACTTATCTCATGAGTGCTAAGCCTGCTCAACAATTTTTGCTCAAGGATTTTGCTAAAAGTATGCACATGAATATAATGCTACTTCCGTTCATGGCAAGCAAGATTATGCATAGCATAGAAAAGGACTATGAACTAGTAAATTAAAGAAAATGAAGGAATGATATAAGAAAAGGAAATTTACTTAAAACTATTTCTGGTTATAAATTCTAGGAGTTTGGATTCTGGCAGCACAGAAAAATGAGAAATAAATAAAATTAATTTGCACCTACTTAATGTACTATGATATTACTCTGATAGCTGAAAATGCAAATGATTTGCAAGAGCTAGTAGTGAAAGTCAAGGAGCACAGTGAAAAAATGGGATAAGATTAAATTTAAAGAAGAGCAAGCTAATGACAATAGGTCCAGCAACCAGACTTAGAACTGACAATGAATATATTGAAGTAGTGGATAGTTTCTGCCATTCAGAATCGACTATCAGCCATACAGGAACCAGCAATCAAGAAATACACTGCAGACCAGCACTCAGTGGGGTAGCAATGAAGTCCTTGTAATAGATATTCAAGTGTCATGATGGGTCTATACCTACAAAGATCAGAATCATACAGGGAATAGTTTTTTCCTGTAACTCTCTATGGATGTGAGAGTTGGATTTTAAAGAGGCAGTATAGAAAGAGTATTGATCCTTTTAAAGTTTGTTGTTGGAGAAGCCTCCTGAGAATACCATGGATAACCAAGAAAACAAACAAATATATCATAGAACAAATCAATTTAGAGTTCTCACCAAGGAATACAGTAAATGACCAGGCTCAAATTACCATATTTTGGACACATTATGCGAGGACCTTGTTCTCTTGAGAAGACTGTAATGCTGAGAAAGGTGGAAGGAAAGAGAAGAAGAGAACAACCAGCAGCAAGATAGATGACTCAATTACAGCAACAATGAATGCATCATTGAAAGACCCAAAGGACCAGACTGGGGACCAATGAACCTGAAGAAAATCTATCTATGTGTCCACTAAGAGTGGACACTGACTTGATGGCACATTATCAGATTCACTATGCCTACACATTCCTTTCTATTCTTGCAAACTATATATGATTCCATCATGCCCATACATTGTTTAATGCATTGCCTTTTGTTCTTTCAACTTGTCACCTCAGAGGGTCTCATCAAATCTGGACAACCACAGACAGCAGAACATTGTTGTATGCCTTCCATTGGACACCTTTTAATTTAAAAAAGTCCAAGGGCATTCCAGTCCATCTATAAGAATTTCTCCTTAATGCTCTTCTCTGAAATAATTTGTAAAGAAAATTATCTTTGCAACAAATGGAATGGAAACTATACCTCAAAATGCTGAAGAATTTCCTGTCTGGCATTAATTTTTGTATAAAACCAACATACATCAGTCTCTGGTTTCCAGTTCAGGCATACTGTAGCATTAAGTAGTTGTGCTTATGGATAGTTGTGCTTATGAACAGTAGCATCTGAAGGGCCAGATTGGGAACAGATTATCTTGGGAGAAGATCTATGTATGTGGTTACTAGAGTCATTTCCTATATGATTTATTCTATGGCCAATCATTCTAGGGCAATAATTTAGGTTTCTCTGTACAGTAATCTGGGAGTTAAATATAATGAGATTTGCTTTCTAATTGAAATATAAATAAGATCAGAGTAAGTATCTGAATTTAGCACATACTTAAAAGATCAAAACTTAAGATGCTAAGTGTATTACAGACACTAAGACATTTGGCTTTAAAGATCTAAAAGAGAGGGAAGAAACAGAAACAGGATAACACTGCTCTAACTTATGGAAACTATTCTTACTGAAAAAAAAGAGTGGACTATATAATACTATCTGTAGACCAGTGGAAATGTACTCTCGAATCAGTAAACCAGCAGAAATGACTTTCACTCACCATTAAGAATGCAGCAGAAAAGGATTTGTCAAGTATAGATCTTAGAATTTGTCAGTAAAACTCAAGAAAAAGAAATTTGTTCAGCTATAAATACTGCCTCAAAAAATTACTGAAGAAGCATGTGTGCAACATGTAACTTACAATCAAACTGAAACAAATGAAGTAAATTGTCAAAAGTCACTATATATTGGACACATCTACAGGGATGGAACTAGGGTCTGTGTCACCCGGCACAAACATGGATTCTGCACCCCCCCCATGGGTTATTTTGTCATTTTGGTACCCTCCGGGCGTCATTTTGATGCACCCCCCAAATTGCATGCCCCGCTTGCCCCCCCCTCTAGTTCCAGCCCTGCATACCTACTATATTGCACTCAAAATAAGTTTTATACTTCTAGTAGGCAATATATTAATGAAATAGGCTTTAAATAGAAACCTCAGATCCAGAATAGGAATACCTAAACTGTATGTTTCATAAAAACTATAAATTCCCCTTTCAGCCTGTTTCAACAGCTTCTGCCCCATTGCCTGCTTCTTGCTCCACTTTGCTGCCTGTTTTTCATAAGTGATTAGTTGTTTTCCATGTCTCAGCCATGAAGATGAGGTTTAATTTAATTATATGATTGCCAGCAAAGAGATAAACTGAGAGGAAAAAGGAGAATGGTTGTGAGTACTATTACTGAGCTAAAAGGTAAAGGTTCCCCCCGCACATTTGTGCAGTCGTGTCCAACTCTAGGGGCTGGTGCTCATCTCCGTTTGTTAGCTGAAGAACCAGCGTTGTCCGAAGACGCTTCCACGGTCATGTGGCCACATGACATGCATGGAATGCTGTTACCTACCCACCAAAGTGGTACCTATTAATCTACTTGCATTGGCATGCTTTCAAATTGCTAGGTTGGCAAGAGCTGGGGCGAGTGCGGGAGCTCACTCCGTCATGCGGGGCTAGGGATTGGAACCTCCGAACTTGCGATCTTCTGATCGAAAAGCCTGGCGTCTTACCTGCTGAGCCACCACGCCCCCTATTACTGAGCTACTTCTGGACAAAGATCATCCTCTCTGGCCCCACACTGGCAACTCATGCATGTCTATGATGGGCACTAAGAGAAAAAATACAGCTTTCTTAAGATTCAGCATAAAATCATGAAATTTCTGTAGATGAGTAAAACGTAGGAGTACAGTAATGTGTGAATTAGATGAAACATGAACCATTCACACAGCACTGAAAGCAAGAAGACCTGTCAGTTAAAGGAGTTTTATCTTGACCAAACCACCAGCTGATGTAAAAAAAGAAAAGAATCCTCCAAAATTGTGATAGCAAAGTGATAAACTTTTCCTGATTTTGAAAAAAAATTATTTAGTGAACTCCCAGAGAAGAAAACAAATGCAGTGGTTGGCAGATGTGCAGATAAACAAGACCAAAACAGTGGAAATCTACAAATGGTAGAGATCCCTAATTGGGCTGAAAGATGTGGAAGTCATAATAGTTGTGAAGGGTTAATAACATGTATGATTATTTATACATGGAAGCATGGGAATACAATTTCAGGCACACTGAAACTGTATGATGACCCTGGAGAGAAAGGATACAGACAATAGAAGCCAGACTCTTGCCTTTCCTTTAATGTGAAGAAAAGTAGTATATGGACACAATAAATGGCATTGCTTATGGTACAGAGTGTTAGTATCTGTAATTAGGGTGGGTTGGAGTCCCTTTATTAGAGAAGATATAGAGTCCTGTTAGTTGAGAGCAATGTAGTAAGGTCATCCCATAATATTATCCGATGCTACATTCCACTTGTAGAGGTCATGGTATGAATTACAATATTTTCTTTATCATTCTTATGTAACAAACCAAAGATATATAACCTTGCTATGTTCGGGGCATTTTCACATTCTTTGGCCAGGAGCCCAGTGATCACTGTAGTGCCAATAAAAGATACTTCATTCCTCTATCTCTAATCACTTTGGTTCCTTATTTAGGTGGATGTTTTTTTGACAACACAATTCTCCATTCCTAATATCAATATAGATGACGGTTGTGTGCATTTACTTCCCATGGGTAGCAATATTAATATAAATACAAATACAAACTCATATCTTGTCAGTGAGGGGAAATTAGATTTGGAAAAAAAATACATCTCATATCCCACTTTCTTTCTCCTAAAGATAATTTCATGGATTAAAGACTCCTGAAAAGAGGGTTTAGCTTCCCATTTCCATCCAAATTACCATACATGTGCACCAGGGTCTTGGAGGAATACTCTAGGCAATTACTAATTATTTGTGTATTATGTTCTGCATTAAAAGAGTTAAATCACAGTGTTAGGTCTGCATTCTTCAAGAAAGGAGGGAATGTTACCTAGCAACTGTTAAAAATAATTGCTTAAAGGATTTAGTCTCTCTCTTCTATTGAAACTATTGCATTATTTTGTGTTATTCTGTAATGTGTTATTCTAATCTCTTGTTTAGAATAACAGCAAAAGCTAAGGGATAGCTTCAATATTTCTGGACTATGTCTGATAGCTTCCTGAGGATAAACTCTACTAAAAGCAGCTGCACCTGTTGGGTACCAAAGTGTTCATTGGTAGAAGGAGAATGTCTAAACTGAGGATTACCCCTTCTCTTGTGAATGCACCCAACTTACCAGTTGACAGGCGCAAACATTTGCAGGCAATCAGGCTTCCCCAAAAAACATTCATGAAGGAGGCATGTTTTCTGCCATGTAGACAGAGGGAAATCCCCCTAGGCCCTGTTTCTCCTGATACTGAAAAGGATTTTATTCCTTTTAAACCAAGATGGATGCTGGGAACCAAAGCTAGGGAAAGGAAGGGGGTTCTCTTTGTCTCCTTAGCAGACTCAGACTCAACTTACTGGAATCCCAAAGAAGCAGATAGTTGAAGAATAATTCAGATAGATGGAATATCTGTTTTACGTAATGGTGAAGGAGTTGTTGAAACATTAAGCCATGTTTTGTTAAATTACCCTTATTATAAAGATGCCCTGTTACACTAATAACTCACTATCTCATCAGATTCCCAGGCCACCTGAGTTCATTCTATTTAAAGTTGTTATTGTCACATAATAAAATTGATCAATATGATTTTATTTCTCAAAATGTGGTTACATTTTGCTTTACAATTTGTAAAATACAAATTGTACCACATCAATTTTATAATTATTTAGTTTTATTGCCATTTTTATTTTCTGCTCAGAATGTTTTATTTTTCTTTTTTGAATTGATCAATAACTAATAAAGCTTATCGGTTTACCTTGATTGTAAAGGCTATCTCTGAAAATATAAAAACATTTAATCGAGAATTAATAATTACTGATTTCTCTGTGTAGTCAAATGTTATTGCTTAATTGCCTTTATATCTCTGGACAAGATAGGTATTTGTATCTTTCAATGTCTGCTTGCTTTCATCCATGGAATATTTTAGTCATTTATCCTCCTCCTCCTCTTCCATTTACTTTTGAAGACTTTGTAACTGACCAAAGGCATATTGTGACTGGAGCAATGCATCATCTTATTTTACAGTCTGTTTGTTTGTTTGTTTAAAAAAAAACTCATTTGGAAGTAGTTGTTTATTAAGGCAAATCTTTATTTCTTCCTTTCAAAAGGGATTGTTTGCATTTTAATACATAAAATTGAGAAAGAGTAATTACATTTCACCTTTCATCTTAAATAAAGGGTTAAATGAAGGGTTTTTTCAATCTCTGGTGAGATTTGTTTATCTTCCTACGCAAGGAAGGAAGTGCTGAAACTTTTTTTAAATATTTTTTATTAAAGGTTTTAAAGAAGAAGATAAAAACTAACACAAAGTAATACAAAGTAAGAAAGAAAAAGGAAAAAGAAAGAAATCAAAGAAAAAGCAGAAAGTGCAAGAAAGAGAATAAAAAAAGATATAAAGAAGTGGCTTCCAATATTCTCCACAGCAGTTATAACAATATATTTTAATCTCTCTAACGGTACATCAGATTACTCTTCTTTCTATAATCTATCCTGTCTAATCATCAAAACCATAAATCACAAGTTCATTTTTTTTCATTTTTATGCAAAAAGTCCATAAGATGCTTCCAGTCACCAATAAATGTAGATAGTGTATTTTCTCTAATCAGAGAAGTCAATTTATCCATTTCACCAAAATATGTCAACTTCGCCAACCATTCCTCCATAGTGGGTAGTGTCGAATCTTTCCATCTCTGTGCATATAGTAATCTTGCCACAGTAATCATATATTGAAACAATCTTCCATGGCTTTTTTCTAACTGTTTGTCCATTAATCCTAAAAGGAAAAGTTCTGGCTTCAACTGAATATTGATCTTTAAAATCCTCTGTATCAAAGTATGTATTTGAATCCAATTTTTTTTAGCTTTTTTACATGTCCACCAAGCATGATAGGAAGTGCTGAAACTTTTAATCACATGCCTCTATGCAGCCATGAGGTAGAATTATTGACATGATTTCCATTTTTACTTTTAATTATACCTAAGGTAACACAGATTGTCCTACTTCTCACATGCATCAGGGTTAGGAAGAAGATTTCAGGCAAAGCCCCTCTAGGACACTTTGCCACTCCAAGCAGGAGGCAGGGCCAGGATGTGTAGAAACACTTCCTTTGCAAGAAAAAGTTTCTTGAGGGTTATAACTTTTAAGGATTATTTTTAAAAGACAGATAATATACAAAATTTAATTTCAAATCTTTTTTGAACTCTATGATCATAGATTTTGCTATATCCTGTCTAGTGTATTTTTATGTCTGTAGATTCCAACCAAGCTGAAGCAGAGAAAAATCCAATGGGAAGGGCCACTGCAGTTTGTTGTACTGAAAGAAATGTACCTTATATAATGTTCCTACATTTTATCTTTCTTTTTCTTTTTCTCTTTTTTCTAAATACAATGATATAGGAAAGCATGCAAATGCCAAAAAAGCAATACATCGCTATCCATTATCAGATTCTTCAAAAACACGGGCACACAAAGGTGCTTTCCTTTCAGCCATCTCACATCCTTCTTGGCTCTATCATTTTTCAATGATAGTACTCAAACTACTAGTTGCAATTATCAGCTTCTAAAGACAACAAGAAGTTCCTAGGAATAGGGGTTAATACAGAAAACTATAGTGATGCCAAACTTATGAGATGTACATGATGACATGCAGGTAGTCCTCGCCTAATGACCATTTGTTTAGCGACGGACTTACAGACTTACAACTGCGCTAAAACCCTAATTTGTAACCAGTCCTTGCACTTACAACTGTCACTGCATTCTGAAGTTACGTGATCACCATTTTCAACCTTCCCAGCTAGGGAACTGCGTGATTCGATTAACAATCATATGGTTCGCTTAACAACATGTGATTCACTTAATGACTGCCACAAAAATGGTCGTAAAACTGGGTCAGATTGGCTTAACGACAGGATTGCTTAGCTACCAAAATTCCAGTCCTGATTGTGGTCATTAAGCGAGGACTACCTGTAATGTAATCTAGTGGTTAAGGCAACGGGCTAGAAACCAGGAGTCTGTGAGTTCTAGTCCCGCCTTAGGCATGAAAGCGAGCTGGGTGACCTTGGGCCAGTCACTCTCTTTCAGCCCAACCCACCTCACAGGGTTGTTGTTGTGGGGAAAATAGGAGGAGGAAGGAGTATTAGGTATGTTTGCCGCCTTGAGTTATTTATAAAAATAATAAAGGAGGGATAATAAATAAATAAATAAATAAATAAATAAATAAATAAATAAATAAATAAATAAATGGAAATATTTTCCTAATCAAAAGCTGCACAAGCATAAATCATCCCCTTCCAGATTCCATTCATTTACATTTACATTGTGTCAGGCCTAGCCCAAGAACGACAAAGAATCAATCCAGCCAAGTTCAGTTCTTTATTTGCTCACACCGTATAGACAGAGTCTTGCCAGACTAAATCTACTCTACTCCAACCTAAAGGGAAATAACCTGGGAGGCTCTAGGGCAGGGCTACTCTGAATCTCTTTCTCTTCCCATGGTCCAGCTCCAGGCTGTGTTGTCTCTTGTCCTGCCCCCCTCCTTGGAATGTGCTCCCTCATTCCTGGGAACCAGCTGCGTTAATGTAGTCCATCACACATTTACATTTACATTTACATTTACATTTACATTTACATTTACATTTACATTTACATTTACATTTACATTTACATTTACATTTACATTTACATTTACATTTACATTTACATTTACATTTACATTTAGCTATAGACTGGCAAAGTTAGGATGGAAGCAAGGATTTTCCACTGACACCTTTCCATCCTTGATTGTATCAAGGCAAAACTTTCCAGCCTTATCTTTTTCATCCTTGTTCAGGTCATGGGGAAATAATATTCTACTTTCTCTGTAATTCAGAACCTGACAATAATTTCTTTAATAAATATTTCCTCTCCTTCCCAATGTTGAGCTCCATTCTTCTTCCATGGCACATCATCATATAAATGCCACAACTTACATATTTACATCAGTTGTCATGGCACAAGCATTTAAGTGCTGTAATTACATTATTATGCACAGGTAACCAAGAATCTTCATGTTATTTTGCTAGGTTTCCAAACCATCCGTTTGTCAGGGCTGTTATAGTGCAAGCCCTGCCATGCGTGTTGAAATGTATTTGGGAATGGATTATAAACAATGCGGGTCAGTGCAAGAGAGTTTAAGAGAAGGGAGGGGGAGAACACTGAGAGTGGAATTCCAACAATACTGTTGAAGAATGTTTACAGCTTGGTCAAGGCCATCCACCTGCATCGCTTGGTACTGAAGAGAGACATGCTGGTGGGAGGGGGAGTGTGGCTGGATGGGGAAAGTACTGGACAATACATCATCAAGGGAGGACTGACACGTAGGTGGGGGGAAGAGTGAAGTTTGACTGTTTGGCAGGAATTGGTCATTCTGGTCTTTAGTTATGTTCTGAATTGTAATACTTTCAATAAAGCTTTCTACTATACTCTAAATGTAGTATACTGAGGAACGCTGAATTGGAGGATTAGATCCAGAGGCATCACACTGTTAGTATTACTCAAAGCCTGGCCCATTCAGATTAATCTAGAGGTCCACATTTATAAAACATGTAATTTGCTATTATCCACTGATCTGTCCATTCTTGCCCTATTTAATTCCTACTGCTGCATCTTTAACAGAGTGTTGCATAACTTAGTTGTGCAGATGCCTTTGCTATAAAATAAATAGGTATAATCCATTAGAAGGGATGAAAAATAAGGCAATTAAATACATTACTAAAAAGTTGCTTGATGTATGACACTGACTTTTACAAGCCTCTTATTCAGTATGAAGATTGCACAGAGATTCCGTTGACAAATTAGCACCATTTCACTGGGTAACAGCTGACAAGGGATGCTAAATAAGGTTATAATAATAAAAACTGAAAAGTATCCTATGCAACCAAAATATTCCTTTCTCTGCACACTCTTGTAGCTGAAAATAACAGATAGCATTAATCATGCTAATATAATGCAATATTTCCTTGTGCCCTGACATAATCCATTTAAATATTCAAGAAGCAGTTATATCCTCCTGAACTTTAGACACATCACACTGTATTAATTCTCTACAATTAAATAGGAGTTGGCAGAAGCACTCTGAACAAAAAAGGCAACTTCATCAATGAGACACTTATCTTGATGGTGCTATAATTAGTCCTGGTTTGGGGATGGGGGGGAGTAAATATATTTGTCAAACACCAGACTCTTGCTCACTCATTCTTTCTCACTGTCTCTTTCTGTGTGCATGTGCGCATTGCTTAAGGCAAACATGTTCAGCTTCATTCTGAGTCTTTCTATTATATGAATAAAAATAACTTATGAGCATCAGGATTTCAGCTGGGTTCTGGGAACATTGATTACGTATTGCAATCAACAGTCTTGCAGTGGTGATGTCACTTGTTTATCTACTATACCTCTAATCAATAAACCTCTGGGAAGAGCAGAAGACAGGTAGATTTGCACTTTCTGGTGTCAGATTAGCTGAGCTGAAATGGCTGACAGCTCTATCGGCTTTTCATGTCACAAAATGAAACATTATTCACTTCTTTCTCAGACTCTAAAGTCTAAAAGAAATGTTAAACTGCTGGATACTTAAGTCATGGTTCTTCATTAGGCAAGAATTATATTTTGTTTTCACGGGGAAACTTGCAGTTAGATGGTTCTCCCAAGAAAGCAAAATGTAATTCTTGCCTGATAAATACTAATACATGGGCTTTTTCTAAATCAGGTTAAATTCAATCATTATGGTTTCTTTATTATTGTGGTATATTCTTTCTCACTGTTGTGATCTTATCTCATCTCAGGATTCTCATTCCAGCTTCACTTTAGAAGGTGTGGGCAGAATTGAATGGAATACTCTGAGCAAAGAAACAATAAAAACTTCCATGGTAGAGAGACATCCTTTAGATGAACATTTTCTGGGCATCTTCCACTAATAATAACAAATCACAACAGAATCATTGATCTACTTAACGTATCCAGGTGGTAAAATATTGTTGTTGTTTTCATATTTTATACTATAGATAAAAAGTTAGTAGTTCTGGAAACAGAAAACAAGAATTCCAGGACTTCAGGAAAAAATCTCAGCTCTTAAAGACCAACCTTTGGTCACAGGGAAATACTATAAATACCTGTTTTGTACTACCTCAAATATTATTTCACATTCCATGAAAACACACATTTTTGAAAAGATTATTTTCAGAAAATATCCTCTATAACACATCTTATCCTAGTTTTCAACATAACACAAAACCAAATGCTAGATGTTAATATAATTTGGTCTAGCCAATCTTCCCTTTATTAGACAAATTATTTGAGATACAGATTAGCTTTATCAATAGGAACAGTTTTTAATTTACTAGAACCTAGTTTCTTGGACAGTCAAAGTATGAGAAAGAAAGAATAAATAATTTTTATAATTTATCTTCATATTTAGTCCCTGAAGAAGCTTAGAAAACCTTCATGTTTTTGACTGAGATATCCATAAAATTCGTAACGTAATTACTGTATCTATTTTATTGATTTTCTCTTAGTTTAATTCCCATTTTTATTTGATCATTTCCTGAAGCTGTTTTCTATGTACTTATTCTTCAGTTTCTTATTTTCAGCCCATTGCATGCTCTTTATTCTACCGTCAGCTTCTTTTCTGAGATTCCAGACCCATATTTCTGAAACCTAATCTGAATGGCAATACATTTCTTGTTTCAGGTCTTAATTCTGTCCAAATAACAATTCTTTCTTTGGTCACTGAAGCTGAATTGTAAATGTACTATAGTTTCCCAAGCAGTTAAATAGTATGAAACCATCATAACAGCTTCTGAATCATACTACAGTATATTCTGCAATTTACACAGAAATAATGCTGCTGCTGGGTATATTCATTCAAGCTTCAGACATGACATATGCATGATCTTTGTTGTACTTCTAGCTGTATGCTCAGTGAAACAGTGGTGTGGGCTTTAACATATTGAAGAACTAGCTTATAGCCTGCAATTAACACTCTTGCTAAAGCTAATAGTGAGTATTATTCTATATGTCTTCTGGGGTATCATTTTATACATCGTTTGCCCAGATCTTGCAGCAAGAGTCAAACTAGGACAACCCACTTTAAATCCCCACTTAACCATACAAAGAAGCATTTGGAATAAGCATTTTTACTATGGAATCCTATGCTTATCTATCCTTGCTGGTTCTGTGAGTCTTACCCCTAGGGAAGTGTATTTTAAATTGCAACCTTAGTCCTAGTTCTTACCAGTAATATATTAACTGCCTCTCAGCAGAAGGGAGTACAGATGATTTTAAGACCTATTTTGCTTGAACATTTCCCAGCTACAGAAATGCAATACATCATCCAATACTACATTAACATTAATATAAAGTACTCATTTCAAACATAATCACCAGTTTCCACTTACATACCCCCCTTTCTTAATCAACAGAGATTATACTGCACACAACCGATTAGATATCACATATAAATGTGGGACAGGGTTTAGTAAGTCCCTTTCACATTTCCTTTTAGGGTCAATTAATGCATTGTCCAGGAAATTGTCCTTGAATCCATGTCAGCCTTTGGGGCTGAATGCAGGTGCAAGCTGGAGGCCATGTAGAAAAGGAGGGCCCTGAAAGAGATGGTAGGCAGCAGGGTCCATGGGAAATGGGCAAACAGTAAGACAGGCTGAGTGGGAGAAAAAAGACTGGCAAAAAATGGTGGGGAGAACTAGCAAGAGAAGAGGGATGCACAGTTGGAGAAGCAGAGAAGCAGAAGATATGAGTAACCAAGTACGTATGGGCAGTGAACAAGCAAGATGACTATAAGATAGCAATCAGCAAGCAAACTAGCAAGTGATGAGGAAAAGGAGCAGGTGGATGCCACTTCAGAATACCTTGCCAAACACTCAGCACAGCTTGACTAGGCTTAGAGTCTCAAATTCAACTGCAGTCTGTCAGATACTGTATATTATTATTTATTTATTTATTATTTGGATTTATCCCCGCCCATCTCTACCGTGGTATATGACACAGGACAGTTCCAACATCTGCAGGTAGGTTCAAAACAGGCAAAATGGTGGACACAGCAGCATGATCAAAGCCCTACCCCTTTTTTACATAAGCCAACATTACAAGGTGCTGTCATATTGTCTTTTTTGACCCCTTCTGTGGATGAGAGCAGTAGAATTAGATAAGAATTTTATTGCCTACTAGGATGGGGGCGTGGTGGCTCAGCGGGTAAGACACCAGGCTTGTCGATCGGAAGATCGCAAGTTCAGAGGTTCGAATCCCTAGCCCTGCGTGCGGAGTGAGCTGCCGCACAAGCTCCAGCTCTTGCCAACCTAGCAATTCGAAAGCATGCAAATGCAAGTAGATTAATAGGTACCACTTCAGTGGGAAGGTAACAGCATTCAACGTGCCTCGTGCCGGCCACATGACCGTGGAAGTGTCTTCGGACAACGCTGGCTCTTCGGCTAACAAACGGAGATGACCACCGGCCCCTAGAGTCAGACACGACTGCACAAATGTGCGGGGGGAACCTTTACCTTTAGGATAAAAACACTGAAATTGTTGATTGCCACTCAGGGCCACCAGAAGCCAGTGCGCAAGTTGTGCATGGCACAAAGGTGCTCTTACATGATGGGGAGGGAACCAAATTAAGTTTTAAAAATCAATTCTCCATTCCAAACACCAACCGCATGTGCTCGTTTACATCAGATTTCACTTCTTCCGAAACGAGTGCTCAATATCAATTCAGAGAAACTGTACGTGTCACACAAGGTGAAAATATCAGTGTCGCTAACATCCTGTTCCTCAAAAAAAAAAAGCAAATAAAATTATCAAGGGGAGGGGTGGCAAAATATCTTTTGCACAAAGGTATCTTATAGGTCAATGGCAGCCATGTTGCCAACTATCAAGATAACAATACAACCCTTTCTTCACCCCAGCACTTCTTTTTCCCATACTTTTCACACTGTAAGAAACTATTTGTCTTGAGTTTTTTGGCCATGAAGTTGGGCAACTTTTTGTTGTGGACATAACTCACATCTCTGCCCTGAGAAACTCCAGCTTTTGAAATAACTTCCATACTCAAGGCTGCTTGAAGCCTGGCAACACAACAGATATACACAAATATTGCATATCTAACATACAGTATATAAAGATTGTGATGATGAGGATGAGGATGGATGGATACAGAGTTGCCTTAGCTGCTACATTCCATCTGTAATACCCATGCCAAATCTTAGAGGAATGGAACAGAGCTTCATGAAGGCCCAGTATTGGAACACAGCAGATTTAAATTTCTTCTCTCTTAGGGAATTTAAAAGCTGTTCCAAATAGGATTGAGCCTCATTCAGAACTTTTAGACTGGAATCAGATAACTTATTATCCAAGCCTTCATCCATGCCATGACCTCTTTTCTATAAATATGTGTGTTTAAACATGCTATTGTCATAACATTGTACATAAGCAAATAATTCAAGATAGTGAACATATTTTATTTTATTTTTATTTATTTATCAAATTTATCACTGCCCAACTCCCCCAAGGGGAACTCTGGGTGGTTTACAAAAAAACGTATATCTTATTAAAGCTCCACTGTTTCAAATTATTACTATCATGAGAGAATAAATGTACAAGTATCTATATGTTGTCATTCTTGAAAATGTTCATTCTTTTCTGTGGCAATTCAAGGAATCCAGGGGTTTAAAAAACAGAGCTCCAAAATAAACTTTTAAATATCACAGGCAGAGGGCAATAACCTGTCCTAATATAGTCTGTCTCTGGTGGAAAAGGCTGAAATTCACAATAAATAATTTCTATGATTTCTGTTTTTGCATTCACATATTTTACAGGGAATTTATTTATTTATGTATCTCATTTATATCACCGCCCATCTCCCCCACAAGGAGGGACCCTGGGCGAATGCCATTTTTACAGAAGCATTTGGCAAAGGTCACTCTGAGTCTTCTCCCACTTGGACCCAGCCATGGCACAAACATGGGCTAGTAATCTCATTTTTCTGCAATGGCCCCAGGTCATTGTTTTCAGCTTGTCCACAGTCCGTAAGTGAGATACCCTTAAATCATCCTTAGCTGTACCAGTATTGAAGCAGTATTTTCTTCCTTTATACTGACAGTGTCAGAGGTTCATCCTCAAGGTATATAAAATCTCTTAGACTTTATCACCCATTCTTTTGGAGGAAATTCAGGTGACTGCAGTAAATTGAAATGGGGGCAATAGAGGTAATATAGGGATTGGCAATGGGGACACCAAATTTCATGCTATTATTGCTTTCTGTTCACTCAAAGATGAGGGTGGGTGAGATTTTGATATACAGTAGCTTTGGGGAAAGATCCTATGAGAGTTATATCATTGGAATGTTTTCTCTTGTTTCATTGTCAGTATTGGACTTACATTCAGATCTATATTTGAAATAATCTCAGCTATAAATTCCCACTGTTATTTGAATTAAACGTGGTTGCAATGTTGGGTTTTTAATAACAGGATATCGGCATAATTCTCAAAGAGCTGAGTGAACCAGTTGTCAGCAAAACAAACTTGGAAAAATATTGTCAGCTGGAGGGAATATTGCAGCCTCCTGGAGTTGTACCTCCAGGGCAAAGTTTTTTTCTTTCCCAGGGTACATGGACAATCTTCAACATCTGAAGTTTCTCAGTGAGGTTTAACACTTGTGTGCATCTATCTGTCCAGAAAGGCTCCGATTATTTGATAATCCAGGGTGGTTTGATAAGTACTTCATAGCATTTTTCCCCTATTACATGGGTGGGCACATTCTGTATCTTCTAAATTCCTTTAATGTGACCCTGGAGCCCTCTCTGATGGCAATTGCCAAAAAACATCGACCTCACCTACAAAGTACATTACCTCTCTCTTTCTTCCATCTCTTCCTTTCTCTCCTACCTTCTTGATATCTTCCTTTCTGTAGAAAACACATTCCCAATAAAATCACAACAAAATAATTTCTGTATCTGCTGTTAAGAAATGGGGGGAGGGGGTGTACACAAGACGTACATTTAGACTTTACTTCAAATGCCCCTACCCACCAATATTGCTGCCATCTTTCATTAGATATGTAATTCATCCTGAGTATATCAAGCAGCTCTGGTTATGAGAGTAAGACCAATTCTAAGGTAAAGGTAAAGGTTCCCCCCGCACATTTGTGCAGTCGTGTCCGACTCTAGGGGCCGGTGCTCATCTCCGTTTGTTAACCGAAGAGCCAGCGTTGTCCGAAGACGCTTCCACGGTCATGTGGCCGCATGACACGCGCGGAACGCTGTTACCTACCCACCGAAGTGGTACCTATTCATCTACTTGCATTTGCATGCTTTTGAATTGCTAGGTTGGCAAGAGCTGGGGCGAGTGCGGGAGCTCACTCCGCACGCAGGGCTAGGGATTTGAACCTCCGAACTTGCGATCTTCCGATCGACAAGCCTGGCATCTTACCCGCTGAGCCACCACGCCCCTTATTATTATTAAGACCAATTCTACAATAGGCAAAATAATTAGACAATTCTAGTTTCTAGCTAGAAACATATACTCAATATGTACATCTTGAGTATATGTATAAATGCTGGCTCCATCAGAAAGAAATTCACAATTGGTCATTTTCAAATAAAAGAATGCTTAGAATAAGTAAATTAAATAGTAATTTATTTGTTACAAACATGGGGTTGTACAAAGCAGCCCTTGGGATTCTGCAGCACGGCAAAGCTGTCTTGACTTTTTGCCAGTTACTCAAAGACAAAGGAGATCTTATAAAGATGGTTATTTCTACACATGGGGTGGTGCATCTCCTGCAGAGAGACTGTGAATTCAAATGGATCACTAAATAGGTTGCTGTGTCTTCTAGATTATTCCTGTATTTTCTACAGAAAGTGCCGTGTGTTGCACCTTTTTTACTGAGTGAACAAAAGACATTAGAGTCAGATGTAGGGTTTTTGTTTGTTTTTTTGCTGTTGCAGAAATTTCCAGAACGTCGGGTAAATGAGTAACAGTACAAAATCACAGGCATGCTTAATCAATCAGCATCAGTAGTAATCTAATACCCTACACAATAATTCACGTTTTGGCACTTACAGATGTTGGGAAGTCTTGGACATATCTGGACATATTGTTTGGGAACTTATATATACTCAGACATTAAAATCAACCTCAAATTATTAACAGACTTAACATTATAGATGTTATAATGCTTTCATTGTCAAATATATAGAGATTGCTATAAACAGGCTTATAGTGAATATGTGCTGGGCTTCAAATAGCACCAACTACAGGAGCTGTGTTGCAGTCAATCACGTGAGTGGAAAGTAATTGCAGATACTGTATAAGGATGGTACAACTCTCCCAATATGTGGAAATCATAGCAATTCTACTTATAGCTTACAACAAAAGAGCAATGGTTAGATAGTATTGAAATAAATCTAGTTTGAAGCACCCTTTGGCTATTTATTAATGTTCTCATCATCAGCAATATATTTTTGGCTTGTGCAAGGATAGTTTTAGAAATTCTTGCTGCTCATTATCAGCTTGCAATCAGTTTTCAGACAACTTTGGGATAAGAAAACTTTTTATTGCAAAGTTTATCTTTCCAGTGATGGAACAGGAAAAAACTAGGCACTGGATTAGTGAAATATAAAATAATCCCTACAGTATTCTTAAAATACAGGAGAACTCTAATAACGCAGATACACAAAGAGTTTCCTAATATTGGGAAGACATCCCTAAGGCATTATGGGCTTTGATGCTATTGGATATTCACTTACAAACCACAAAAATGAATAAATAAATAATAACATCTCTTAATAAAATTGTTGTTGCTGAGGCAGGGGAACCAGGTAGAGGAATAGTAATCTGGTGGCGGAATCCAGGTGGAATCCAGGAGGAATAATCCAGGAGGAATCTAGGTGGAGGAATCCAGGAGGAATCCAGGTGGAGGAATAGTAATCTGTAACCAGGTGGAGGAATAGTAAACTCAACAAAGACCATAAATGTATGCTAAAATTTCAATTTGTATATTTTTGTTTGTTGTGAGAGTCAAGTTTATTTGTAAATGGCCCCAATAACCAGAAGATATATAATCTTAGTAGATTAGCAGTACAAATGTAGTGACAATTTTTCACTGTCATGGGAGGGCATGCACACAAATACACAAACACATAATGCTGGACATAGCACATTGAACCATATTATGCTCTATATGGTTTTGATCCTCCAGCAAAGGAGATTGTTATCTTGTCGTGGTGCTGGAGCTTGAGCACCTCAATGACACCATGAGCTAAACCGTGAAGGGACACCCAAAACAGGAAGGTCGTGGCAGAGAGGTCAGACTAAATACGATCCCTGGGGAAGGTAATGGCAACCCACCCCAGTATTCTTGCCGTGAAAACTAAATGGATCAGTACAACCAGAGATATGTCAGTATACCATCGGAAAATGGGACTCCCAGGTCGGAAGACAGTCAAAATGCTACTGGGGAGGAACAGAGGATAAGTTCAACTAGCCCCAGATGTGATGACGCAGCTAGGTCAAAGCCAAAATGATGGCTAGCGGCCGACGGTGCTGGTGGTGAACGACGAATCCGATGTTCTAAAGATCAACAAACCATAGGAACCTGGAATGTAAGATCTATGAGCCAGGGCAAATTGGATGTGGTTATTGATGAGATGGCAAGATTAAATATAGACATTTTAGGTGTCAGTGAACTGAAATGGACTGGAATGGGCCACTTCACATCAGATGACCACCAGATCTACTACTGTGGACAAGAGGACCACAGAAGAAATGGAGTAGCCTTCATAATTAATAATAAAGTGGCTAAAGCAGTGCTTGGATACAATCCAAAAAATGATAGAATGATCTCAATTCGAATTCAGGTGTCCTGTTCTGACTAAGACTGACAAGGAAGCGTTACTGAAATAACTTTATTTACAAGATACACAAGCCGCCCAGTTTACACAGTCCTCTTCTTCTTCTACAGGCTGGATAGCAGCGAGTTCTGGGAATACTCCTGGCCAGACAGGAAGGAGCCGAGAGAGGACAAGCGCTGTAGAAGAGGCTGCAGCCGGCGGCGAATCGGAGGTGACAGGCAAGGTGTCCGTGGGCGTGGAGTTGGCTGGGCTGTCAGGGCTGGGGGTAGACCGGGGCCCGACAAAAGCAACCCACTGGTGAGCGGCGTCGGCTGGGCCTGACTGCTGATCTGGGCTGGTGGAAGTCTGGGTAGACCGGGGCCTGACAAAGGCAACCCACTGGTGGCCGGCGTCAGATGGGCTTGACTGCTGATCTGGGCTGGTGGGAGTCTGGGTAGACCGGGGCCCGACAAAGGCAGCCCACTGGTGGCCAGCGTCAACTGGCTCCTGAGCAGGGAGCAACGGAGAGTTGGTGGTTCGGGCAGTCAGTAGAGGAGCAGGCAAGGTGGCAGCACTTACCCCTATTCTGGTTTCTTCCGTAGAGAGTGAGAACAGAGGCGTGGCAACCAGAAGAGACTCGGGCGCGAGGTCTGGCATGGCAGCAAGGTAAGGCCTGGATTCTAGGCTTGGTGAGGCGGCGGGGAAGCGCATGGAGTCAGGGTCCGGTGCGGCGGTAAGGCAAGGCTCTAGAGCATGGTCTGGGGTGGTAGCAAGGCAGGGCTCGGTAGCGAGGTCCGGGGCTGTAACAAGGCGAGGCTCGGGAGCAGGATCCGGCGCGGAGTCAAGAGGCTTCTTCACAGAACGGGTAGAACGGTTGTCTCCGGCACCTGAGATAAGTTGTGCTGGCCTTTTATTTCTTTTTTCGCGCCTTGGGAGAGCAGGGGCCAATTGGGCTTCACGTTGCTCAGCCTGCCTTTCTTCTCTCCGTTGGCGCATGCTGATTGGCGGAGGCGTATTTCTTTCAGAGCCTCGGCCAATCAGCGTTTCCGGGTCCCCAGTCAATTTTGCGCCAAGGCTTCTGCCTCCTGTGATTGGCTCCTCTTCCGGTTCGGAGTCCGGCATGTCGGCCAGCTGCCAGGTAAGTGGACTAAACCTCACATCAGGGTAAGCCATTTAACATCACAGTGATCCAAATATACACCCCAACCACAGATGCTGAAGAAGCAGAAGTAGATCAGTTCTATGAGGATATGCAGCACCTACTGGATAATACACCAAAAAGAGATGTTATTTTCATTACAGGAGACTGGAATGCTAAGGTGGGTAGTCAAACGACAGCTGGAATTACAGGCAAGCATGGTCTGGGAGAACAAAATGAAGCAGGACATAGGCTGATAGAATTTTGCCAAGACAATTCACTGTGCATAACAAACACTCTCTTCCAACAACCTAAAAGACGACTTTATACATGGACTTCACCAGATGGTCGACACTGAAATCAGATTGACTACATCATTTGTAGCCAAAGGTGCTGGACATCTATACAGTCGGTAAAAAAAAGACCTGGAGCTGACTGCCGTCCAGATCACGAACTTCTTATAAGCAATGTGCGGAAGTGGAAGAAGACAATAGAATAGGAAGGACAAGAGACCTCTTCCAGAAAATTAGAAACATCGGAGGTAAATTCCAGGCAAAAATGGGTATGATCAAAAACAAAGATGGTAAGGACCTAACAGAAGCAGAAGAGATCAAGAAAAGGTGGCAAGAATATACGGAAGATCTGTATAGGAAGGATAATAATATCAGGGATAGCTTTGACGGTGTGGTCAGTGAGTTAGAGCCAGACATCCTGAAGAGTGAAGTTGAATGGGCCTTAAGAAGCATTGCTAATAACAAGGCAGCAGGAGACGACGGTATCCCAGCTGAACTGTTTAAAATCTTGCAAGATGGTGCTGTCAAGGTGATGCATGGCATATACCAGCAAATTTGGAAAGCACATGAATGGCCATCAGATTGGAAAAAATCAACTTATATCCCCATACCAAAAAAGGGAAGCACTAAAGAATGTTCAAACTATCGAACAGTGGCACTTATTTCACATGCCAGTAAGGTAATGCTCAAGATCTTGCAGGGTAGACTCCAGCAATTCATGGAGCGAGAATTGCCAGATGTACAAGCTGGGTTTAGAAAAGGCAGAGGAACTAGAGACCAAATTGCCAATATCCGCTGGATAATGGAGAAAGCCAGGGAATTTCAGAAAAACATCTATTTCTGTTTTATTGACTATTCTAAAGCCTTTGACTGTGTGGATCATAACAAATTGTGGCAAGTTCTTGGTGGTATGGGGATACCAAATCATCTTGTCTGCCTCCTGAGGAATCTGTATAACGACCAAGTAGCAACGGTAAGAACAGACCACGGAACAACGGACTGGTTTAAGATTGGGAAAGGAGTGCAGCAGGGTTGTATACTCTCACCCTACCTATTCAACCTGTACGCAGAACACATCATGCGACGTGCTGGGCTTGAGGAATCCAAGGCTGGAGTTAAAATCGCTGGAAGAAACATTAACAATCTCAGATATGCAGATGATACCACTTTGATGGCTGAAAGTGAGGAGGAGCTGAGGAGCCTTATGACAAAGGTGAAAGAAGAAAGTGCAAAAGCTGGGTTAAACCTCAAAAAAACCAAGATTATGGCAACCAGCTTGACTGATAACTGGCAAATAGATGGAGAAAAAGTGGAGGCAGTGACAGACTTTGTATTTCGAGGCGCAAAGATTACTGCAGACGCTGACTGCAGCCAGGAAATCAGAAGACATCTACTTCTTGGGAGGAGAGCAATGGCAAATCTTGATAAAATAGTTAAGAGCAGAGACATCACACTGACAACAAAGGTCCGCATAGTTAAAGCAATGGTATTCCCTGTAGTAACCTATGGCTGCCAGAGCTGGACCATAAGGAAGGCTGAGTGAAGGAAAATAGATGCTTTTGAACTGTGATGTTGGAGGAAAATTCTGAGAGTGCCTTGGACTGCAAGAAGATCAAACCAGTCCATACTCCAGGAAATAAAGCCAGACTGCTCACTTGAGGGAATGATATTAAAGGCAAAACTGAAGTACTTTGGCCACATAATGAGAAGACAGGATACCCTGGAGAAGAAGCTGATGCTAGGGAAAGTGGAAGGCAAAAGGAAGAGGGGCCGACCAAGGGCAAGACGGATGGATGATATTCTGGAGGTGACGGTCTCAACCGTGGGGGCGCTGGGGATGGTGACGGCCGACAGGAAGCTCTGGCATGGGCTGGTCCATGAAGTCACGAAGAGTCGGAAGCAACTGAACGAATAAACAAATGGTTTTGATCTAGTGTAAAACAGCAAATGCAAGCTAATGTGGTTAGTAAACCATGGTTTATGACATAATGTTATTTCTGAACTCAGATGTTGAGGCATAGTATTCCATAAACTGTGATTAAAATTAAACATTGAATTAGCATAATATGTGAACCTATCCCAAAGCACATACATATTCTTTTGGAACAGAAAATCCAGTGAAATCTATCCCATTAGCTTCTTGATCTTCTATTTTGGTCATACCTAAATATATCTACAGAGCCAGTTTGGAGTAGTGGTTAAAGGCACCAGACTAGAAACCAGGAGTCTGTGAATTCTAGTCCTGCCTTAGACACAAAACCAGCTGGGTGATTTGGGGCCACTCACTCCCTCTTAGCCGTAGGAAGAAGGTAATGGCAAACCACTTCCAATAATGTTGCCAAGAAACTACAAGGATTTACCCAGGTAGTGCCCAGGAGTCAAGACTGACTCAAAGGCACAAATAAAATAAAATAAAATAAAATAAAATAAAATAAAATAAAATAAAATAAAATAAAATAAAATAAAATAAAATAAAATAAAATAAAATAAAATAAAATAAAATAAAATAAAATAAAATAAAAAATAAAATAAAATATAAAATAAAATATAAAATAAAATAAAATAAAATAAAAAATAAAATAAATAAAATAAAATAAAATAAAATAAAATAATAATAAAATAAAATAAAATAATAAAATAAAATAAAATACCTTTGAATATTGTGTCAGTGATAGAAAAGCACTGATGTGTTATTATATAGCAAAGGTCAACACCTTTTTCAGAATTATCATCCTATTATTGTTCATGATGGCATAGGTGCCAAAAAGTACAATTTAAATGTAAAAATAAAAGAAGACTCATGAAACTGCAAATCAGACAAGGTTTCAGCAATTTCACTGTTAAATTCTCATGAATCTTGAATCTTATGACATTTTTAACAAGAATATTGCATCTTGAAAAATTTGTCAAACTAGAAAGCTTTCAGCTATTTTTAAAATTATTTCATTTCGTGTGTCATGGAAAGCAAAAAATGGAACACAACTCTGAGGAGGAAGATCACACACTTTATTGGGAGAACAATCAATTGTTGGGTTCCCACTTACACAAAAAGAGGAAGAGAGAACAATAGAAATGTCAGATCTTTTATAAGAATTTTGAATTGTGGGGCAGGAAATTCTAGGGGTTTGATTTGCTGTCAGGATCTTGAGGCCATATAGGGAAACTCAGTTAAGTCTGAATGGGTAAGTAGATCTGTTATTGTTAAGAAAAAATTGTTACTTTAGAGGCAGCAGCACACTGTTTCTTTGTTAACAAGCAGTGGAATGTTGATGAGATTAAGGCCGTGTCCTCAGTTTGGAATGGAATGTCTGTACTTTTGTCCAAATACCACAGGGACAACCCTGTTGAAAGTTAGAGTAATTTCTAATGTAGTTGTTGCATTTTCCTTATTAAGTCTGCTGTTGGGTGACAGCATAGGCTGTCTCTGCTGTGTTTTGTCAGCTTCGTTAAGGTGAATAATATTCCTTTCTTTTTGGTCAAAAGGGATTGAGGGGTTTTGTTTAGGGGCTGGAATAGTTCCTTTGGATCTGTCAAGATTATGTAAACTGGGGGCTGAACCTGGTCCCTGTCATGTTTATAAGAACAGGGGGAAGTATCCTGGATATATTGTCTGTAGCTTGAATCATGTCAACTAGATTTCTATTTTATCAGTGGAAACATTTCGCTCCTTATCCAAGGAGCTCCTTGGATAAGGAGCGAAACGTTTCCACTGATAAAATAGAAATCCAGTTGACATGATTCAAGCTACAGACAATTCCACCTGGATGACTGAGAACCTTCATAGACATATCCTGGATATAAACTCATCTCATTTCAGCCATAACATGGGGGTTCTACAGATGCCATGGAGGCATCCAGGTGCTTTCTAAATCTACAGGCACCCTGCTGCCAGTATATAAGATTGTAGCTTAAGGACCTAAAACCTTAACTTTTGAGGTTAACTTATCCTATCCACCATGGACAATTATTTATGGACTGGAGAAATGTCTTATTGTGTAACTATAAACTTTTATCTCCTAATGGTTCCATACGGATAGCTTATTTTTTTACCTCCTAAGACTTTTGGTATTGCTGTATAATTAAAAGGAAAATCATTCTTGTTTTTTAAACCTATTTCAGAAAAGCAATTCACCAGCAGTTATAATAATCAACATGAAAAGCTGCAATCATTTGTATTATTCTACTTTTTCCAAAAATAGGAGAAAAGTAATGCTTATTTGTAAGTTGACTTTCATGAAGGCACACCAAGGGTGAAATCCATTATATGTGAATACGTTATGAGTAATCAAGTTTCTATGCAGAAACGTGGAGATATACTCCTATACTTTTGTGACTCCTGCCTCACTAGGCAGGAAGCCATTTACACCAACATCTCAGCCAGTTAAAGTTTGCTAAGCTGTTGCCCATATTGCATATATTGATTTAATACAAATATAAAGTAGCTTTACTTCTACCTGTTAATTATATTACATATAATTACATATCACTGGCAACAAAATAGCCCTGAGGCATAGTATATTCTTGAAAGTGCAACTTCCTTAGCACACTTTGCAAAGAAGGGAGAGTTTGCTTCAAGAACAGCACAATTCTCATACATGTTTCTCCTCCTTTGCTCACTAACTGATGAGGCTGATTCCACACCATGGCCTCTGTCTCCCAGCT
Organism: Charina bottae; assembly: GCA_023362775.1. Taxonomy (NCBI): domain Eukaryota; kingdom Metazoa; phylum Chordata; class Lepidosauria; order Squamata; family Charinaidae; genus Charina; species Charina bottae. Next base: position 21,619,786 of record JALMGJ010000008.1, on the reverse strand, counting down.
CATGAACTGCAAATAGCTACAGAGGAGAGTGATGTACAGAATCAGCAGGCTGATCTCTTCCACTGTAGATGACTTGCAAACCCAATTGGCTCAATGTCACAGTGAACTCATTTGTATGACTCAAGGTATTTGAACAGCAGCAATTCCAAATACCATAGGGACAACCCTGTTGAAAGTCAGAGTAATTTCTAATGTAATTTGGAAGAGGGCTGTGCACTTCAAAGATCATGAGACGAAAAGAAATCCTACAGAATGCAAAAGGCATTTGATCAAACCCAAAGTAGCCATCTGTATCCCATCCTGTTTCCAAGGATTCGTCATTGTTTGAATCTTCCATTACTCCAGAATGTGGAGTAATTAATTCATTTGAAAAAAACAAAAACGTCAGTGTCACTGCACAAGAGTACCTGGTCAAGCAATTGTAGTCTAAGAAACAACAGTGATTGTCTACTTTATAAAGGCCCACATGGCTCAGGACCTGAATATCTCTGAAATTGCCTGCTTCAGATTGAATTTAGTGTGATTAGGGACAGAAGGCTTGCTTTGGGCCCAAACCATGAAAGAAATACAATCTTCAAGAATCCACTGGGGGAGAGGAGAACCAAGGGAATGCCATCTGTAGCATTGTCGTTCTTGGCAACACCCCCCTCCTCTGGAATAGCCTAGGGATAAATATTCAGACTATTCCCTCTTTCTTAAGTTTATATCCTTGGTTTGTTGTAAGGCAATCAGAATCTGCAGCCTGAAGCAACATATAAACTGAAGTAAACAAAAAGTTTGTATTTAATTAATTAATTAAGTTTTGCAATGATCATTCTTTATTCATCACCACAGCTTTCAAGTAACATTAATGCAGACCCTATGCTTGGACATCACTAGTAAAGGTAAAGGTTCCCCCCGCACATTTGTGCAGTCGTGTCCGACTCTAGGAGCCGGTGCTCATCTCCGTTTGTTAGCTGAAGAGCCAGCGCTGTCCGAAGATGCTTCCACGGTCATGTGGCCGGCATGACGCACGTGGAATGCTGTTACCTACCCACCGAAGTGGTACCTATTAATCTACTTGCATTTGCATGCTTTCAAATTGCTAGGTTGGCAAGAGCTGGGGCTAGTGTGGGAGCTCACTCCGTCAGGCGGGGCTAGAGATTCGAACCTCCGAACTTGTGATCTTCCGATTGACAAGCCTGGTGTCTTACCCGCTGAGCCACCACGCCCCTTGGACATCACTAGATGACCAATATTATTTGTATTTTCTTATTAACACAGTTTTATAGTATAATATTGCCCATTAGAATCAAATCGGCTACATAGTAGAAAACAGACATCAAAGGTGTGCATTCCAGACAACCAGTATATTTCCAGGTGGAAATTGGAGAACAGATCATGGATTATTGATATCAAATATACAGATTTAGAAAATTAAATAGAGTAGTATGGTAACAAGATTTGACATGGTAAACAAACAGTGAGAATATAAGGTTAATGAAAATAAAAAACAAGAGTCCCCATCTAGAACTCCCAAAAAGGAAGAAAAATTTTATTTGGTGTTTCTCTATACAAACATCATATACATGTGAGCAATCCATCATGGGGCTGCAATAGAAACAAAATTCTGATACAGTGGAAAGCTATAATGCAGAGCTTTCCAAACTGTGTGTCGGGACACGTTAGCGTGTCGGCTGCAGTGTTTGGGTGTGTCGCGGCTGCTGCTGCCTCCAAACCTGCCCTGCCAGGATTCCACGCAGGTCCTAGTGCCTGCCTTGTGCCCTGCTGTAAGAGTGTGTCGTGAAATGATACCCTGCTGTAAGAGTGTGTCGCGAAATGATGCATGTCTAAAAAGTGTGTCACCAACATGAAAAGTTTGGAAAGCTCTGCTATAATGGGTTGAACCATTCAGAGGGCTAATGTTACATAATGTGGGACTGAGCCTAATATTGTGCTTTTATATTAATTAGCTAACAAGATATAGTTCTTTAATTTTGGGAATGAGTAGTATATAAAACTCTAGATACCACATTTATTGTAAACATACCTATTCACAAGTAAAATGCCCTGATTCCACTAAGCTGTACTTGTAAAGTAGGATAGTTAAAGATAGGCCACATATTTATGCAACACTTATTATGATGGGAAGCGAAGCACAATTCTATTCAGCCTTCCTCTCAACAGCTGCTAACTGCTAAATAAAATATTTGTAATATGACTAAGCTCATTTAACACAATTTGGTCATTTGTTATTGTTAAATAAGAGCAAAGCAGCCTGTGGAAATAATAACAAGGCACACATATTCTTCCAAAGCAGTTAGAATTGTCTTTGAACAATATTATGAACATTGAGATATCTTTCTTTTTGGCATTCCAGCTGGAATGATACATTTGCAATGGCTATAATAATCACTACACCATCTGCTTTATATAGGTGATTTATTCTAGTTATATCTTATTTCCATCCCTTCTTTTACAAGAGATATGTTTTTTATAGACTTGACCTTCCTACTGATATTTTTCTTAAATGTTTCTCTGCTACATCAAATACAACTTTTAGCATAGGCTAGGAGTGCACAATTTATGATCCGTAAAGCTGAAGATGACTCATCAGATAGATATTACTTGGCCAGCTTGGGTGTATGTGCACATGTGCACAACTGAGTTCCAAGTAAGCAGCTAAAACAAGAGTTTGTCAAGCCCTTCTGAACTACAACATATGGTTTATGAGCTGTATTCACAAGCTGTTGAACTGTAACATGTGCAGCTGCTTAATTTTCCATGTCCTATACAACCAACTTCTAACGTCAATATATCTGAACCAAATTCAAGTAGAACTGGAATGCTAATGGGGTTATAAAAGACTGATGAGTGGCATAACTCTTTGCTTGAGATGGTGCTATCCAAATATGTTGGACTACAACCCTATAATTTGCAATCAGAAACAGCAAAAAAAACAGGAAGGAAGATTGGGCACCAGAAAAAATAGTACAGCAAATGATATGACTACAGTCATGGAAACTGATCAGCAACATACTGTTACTTTCTCAAATATCTCAAGCAACAGAAATGTACCATGCACGGTGTACCTACATTTTCATTTTTCTTTTATTGTTTCTGTTAACTTTGTTCATGTTCACATCCTTCTGAATTATTTATTCATGATCAGCACAATTAGCAGATGGACAAAACAGGATGTACGGTACTGGTGGCCCAGTGTCAGCCTTACGAGATAGACCAGATTAGGAAATTGACTCCAAAGGAAGATCAGAACTATACTTTATTGAGATGGCAACCAGCTTGATTGATAACTGGCAAACAGATGGAGAAAAGGTGGAGGCAGTGACAGACTTTGTATTTCTAGGCGCAAAGATTACTGCAGAGGCTGACTGCAGCCAGGAAATCAGAAGACATCAACTTCTTGGGAGGAAAGCAATGACAAATCTTGATAAAATAGTTAAGAGCAGAGACATCACACTGACAACAAAGGTCCACATAGTTAAAGCAATGGTATTCCCCGTAGTAACCTATGGCTGCAAGAGCTGGACCATAAGGAAGGCTGAGCGAAGGAAGATAGATGCTTTTGAACTGTGGTGTTGGAGGAAAATTCTGAGAGTGCCTTGGACTGCAAGAAGATCAAACCAGTCCATACGCCAGGAAATAAAGCCAGACTCTTCACTTGAGGGAATGATATTAAAAGCAAAACTGAAGTACTTTGGCCACATAATGAGAAGACAGGATACCCTGGAGAAGATGCTGATGCTAGGGAAAGTGGAAGGCAAAAGGAAGAGGGGCCGACCAAGGGCAAGATGGATGGATGATATTCTGGAAGTGACGGACTCCACCGTGGGAGAACTGGGGATGGTGATGGCCGACAGGAAGCTCTGGCATGGGCTGGTCCATGAAGTCACGAAGAGTCGGAAGCGACTTATTGAATAAACAACAAAAATAATAACAGAATCTTGCAAGTCTGCCTGTGTCTTTCCTTCCTTCCCTCTTAATCCCAGGGAGGGAATAAGCCTATGGTGGGTGGAGTCTTAGTCTCTTTTTAATGGTCTCCTGCCTCTCTGGAAACAACACATATTTTTTCTGGACCTGATGTTTTCTTAATGGCCTCTGGATTCCTTCTCCAAGGTCATCTCCCTGGCTCCCTACACCTAGCTGGACAGAAGCTCTCCTCGTGCTTTCATGTTTTCAGTGCTCTTACCAAGAGCTAACCTGCAGCTTCATACCTATTTTGCTGTTTAGTTGTACTCAGAAAAGTAGATGCATTAAAAACTGTATATACCATGTAGAGGAATAACAGCTGAATGATAACTTTTTTACAATGCAATAGATCTTTCTCTCATCCCTTTTGCTCCTGTTTCCTTTCTAAAGTCTGTCGTGTATAGGGAGAAAATCACTCCACCAACTGCTCTGCCACAAAACCATGGCTTCATTTACAAGGAGATGGAGAGAAAGACCACCTTATAAAATAGTAATCAATGTAGTTTCCCCACTTAGAAATAATGTCCTTTTGGCCTTATTCCCAGAAAGGTCCCCAGAATTTCTACCTCCACCTTCCTTTCTTATAAATTTCTTAGCAACCATGAAGGCTGCACTCTCCTATGATAAAAGCTTAAAACATGTGTCCCTCCATGTCTTAAATGTGGTCCCAGAACCCCTGTAAAATTTGCCACTGATACAATTTTTTAAGGAGATAAAGGATAGAAATGTTATTAAATATAAGGGGAATTATAGTCAACTTTGTTTTGTCAGAACTCCTCCCACTTCGAATACCAATTTTTATTGGTTTTATCCAGCATGCTGCTCACAGGTGAGATGTGGCCCTGGCCCCAAAATGATTGTGTGCTCCTGACCTTGGTGGTCCTATAGCAAAGAATGGAAATAGCAAATGTCCAGAGTTCATTTCAATAGTTGCTATGTTTTCCATACCACCTTTTGCCTCCTAATCCATTGCCAAGAAAACGAAGACTTCTGAAGCTCCACAGTTAGAAGTGTGACATGATGAGTTTACCTGCTGGACTTGAGATGATGCAATAGTTTCAAGGTTACAGTGTTTCCCACCTACCCAACCCATGGGCCAAAGTCAAGCTCAGTGTCACATAGATACTAAGAATATTCTTGTCTGATTAAAACACATGGATGTAGGCATATGTACCTTGCAGCTATAAACGTTCAAAAGAGCAGACACATTAAGTGATGGAAGATGATACTGTGTAACATGCTGAGCATTCCTGGAATTATTTTTGTACACTATGGACTAATGATACCGTGTATACCAAGGAGGAATAACCTACAGTTGAAGACCCAGCAGGAGCAAGCAGGACCTGAAAAAGAGGTCCATTGAGCTAACTGGCTGGTAGGAAGGACTGCAGTTTTCAGAGAACAGAGCAGAGGTCAGTGAAGACAACTTGACAAAGGTGCTAGAATCCAAGAAGCCCAGAAAAGAGATGATTTTCCCTCTTCCCATTCTCCTCCCTAGAATCGAAGTGAACCTATACATGAAAACACAGAAAGAAGCTTTATGAGGGAGGGAGTGACTGAAACAGATAAGACATTGTAAAAAGCTCTATTTGAAATTGTATAGAACTGTATACATATAGTTTGTTAAGTTAAGGGAGAACTGTGTGTGCATGTTTGGAAAGCCAAACATGCTTTCCTGTCCCTTTTTTCCAACCTCTGACAAGAAGCACTGAAAGAATCAACTGAGGATCCCCAGCCAACAGTCCATTTTATGAATAGTTAAAAGGAGTTAATTTTTTTTATCCGTTCAATCGCGTCTGGTCCCAGAGACTACCTAGACAAGTCCGTGCAGTTTTCTTGCAAGGTTTTTTCAGAAGTGGTTTGCCATTGCCTCCTTCCTAGGGCTAAAAGAAAGTGACTGGCCCAAGGTCACCCAGCTGGCTTTGTACCTAAGGCAGGACTAGAACTCATGGTCTCCCATTTCTAGCCTGACTCCTTAACCACTACACCAAACTGGCTCTTGATTAGATTAATACTAACCACTTATATGGGCTTTGGAGCAACAGACTTATAAACTATTGAAAATTGCTTTATAAAATGTGAAAATAAGTGTTTTATTTTTAAAAAATCTTAAAATTGTGTTATGGAACATTTTAGTTCAAGTGCATTAGACACCTTAGAAAATGTTTAATAAGGTTGGGTGGCAATTACTGTGCTGTTGGGAGCAGTAATATGGGAGTTTAAACATTATCTCATGTGATCTGGTTTTGCCTTATTATTGTTACATTATTATTGAAATCTACAGGAATATAACTTTGGATTGCAGGTTAAGGATGCATACAGTATTTCTGCTTTGTTACATTCTCATTGATTTTAATTCCTCATATCATCAAGAATTGGGATGTGTTGTGCATGGTAGATTTCCAAAATAATTACTATGCAACACTGGAAGGATAAATCTATATCTCATTTGCAGCAATAGATTGTTGATATGTGTTGTCTGTCAACATTTGAATTAGAGTTTTGGATTTTGTTTTTTATTACAAAGGGACAAGGAAGAAGACTTTCAAATAATTTGTCATATTGTCGAAGGCATTCCCGGCCGGAGTTCAATGACTGTTGTGGGTCTTCCGGGCTGTGTGGCTGTGTTCTGGAAGTTTTGGTTCCTAATGTTTCACCAGCATCTGTGGCCAGCATCTTCAAAGGGCAGGAGCACAGACAGAAGTGAAATCTCTGTGCCCAGGTAGAGTGGCAATGTTTTGTTTATTTTCTATTTATAGAGCTAAGTTATAGGAGATTAGGTGGGTTTTTTTGTTGTGTTGAAATGTTAACGAGTGGCTGATGAGCGTAATTAGCATGTTCATTGTGAGAAGTATTCCCATGTGCTGGTGGTTGGACTGAGTTCGTTGACCTTTTGCAGGCTGTGTTTTTCAGGACTGGTAGCCAGGTTTTGCTAATTTTTAGACTTTCTTCTTTTTTATTGTAACTGTGCTGGTGTTTGTGAATTTCAATGGCTTCTCTGTATAATCTGGTGTAGTGGCTTTTGGTGTTGTCAAAAAAAAAAAGCCATCAATTTGTCATATTGTTAACACTGTCACATGTATGTACTTTTTCATATAATTAGTATAATAATATAAAGTAAAGCCATTCTGTTTAAAATCTAAATCCTGTTGGATTGCCAGTGATGGCTTATCCATTCCTCCTGAACACATAACCCCATCAGCCTTCCACAAAATGCACAAGCTTTTAACAAGGAAGCTTGTCCTAATAAGAAGTTTCTATCTCTTGTGGCAGGGGAAGCTGTAGTATTTCATTTGGAATTTGAACAAGGATAGAATTCCTCTCCAGGGACTCAGCTTTTCCTTCTAGTTGTTGCCTAAGAGGTACAGTAGCTAACATAATCTATCTGCATCCCTTATATTATTTAGGTGGATAGGTAAGTGGGTGGTTAGTTTGCCCTTTCAAAATAGAACACTGACCCACATCGTTTAATAGTTATTTTTTAAAAAGGAATGTGAAGGTTCTCAAGTAAATAATTAGAAATAAACAAACTGAATGTTCTGCCCAGATATAGTGATGACGTTATTGCATGACATTTAATCAGGGAGTGGGGGTTGTATATAGAATGAGGTAGTAGGGTACCTTCAAAATATCCAAGAAAATACTAAAGTTTTTCTCCCCATCTTTCCCTTCCTCCTCCTGCTACTTTAGGGACATTGATCTGGGAACTTCTATAACACATTCCATATAGCATATAATACAAGAAGATATAGTTGGACAGTTTTTTGCTGGCATAAGGGCCACATTTAGATTTTAAGTGGAATGATAGAGACCACACTCCAAAAAGAACTAGATGGATACAGACCAAAAACTGACCTGGATTTTATTTACATTTAATTAAAACTAAATATAGTTAATATGATTATCCTCAGGCAAGGATTTAATTATTTTACCCTTTTATCACTTTAAAAAAATACAAACGGCCACAAACCTTAGAGCTCTCAGGACTACACCTAAGGTTTGGGAAGGGTGCATGTGACTCCAGGGCTTCTAGTTGTGTATCTCTAATTTATTTATTTATTACATGTACATCCTGTCTACCTTAAAACAACTCAAGACAGCTCTCACACACACAACTTCTAAAACACTAAATAATGTACAATCATTATAACTTAGTATTCCAAACAGAGGGAGTTTAAAGATCTGACCCCAGGACTTCCATACACTCAGAAAGCACTAGATCTTTGTGGCTTTTTTAAACATCAGTATACTTGGGGTCACCCAGATCTCAGGGGGAAATCATTCCATAGGAATGGGCTCCCACAAAGGACTCCCATCTCTGTTCTCACATCCTCTGCAACATTCTGTCCAGAGCAACTTAGACAAGGCAGGCAGATTCTATCTGGAGGAGAAGATCCCTAGGGTAACTTGGGTCCAAGCCTTATGGGGCTTTATTGGTCATTACTAACACCCTGAATCAGACTCAGAAAGCTACTGATAGTCAGTGCAGAGCCTGCAATATAGGCGTTGCTGTGCTAAAGTGGTTCTTACCTGCCCGCATGCTGGGTGCTTCCTTTTGTAACAATTGGAGCCTCTGAGTGGTCTTCAAATGCTACCCTAAGGAGAATGCATTGCAGAAATCCAAGCATGAGAGAGTGAGGGTGTATGTCCTGTCACCAAGGCCTTCCATTCTAAAAATGTATCAAGCTTCCCCTTTCCTGTGGTAGGTAATGAGTAGAGGGATGTGGTGGCAAGGCTGAGCCTACAGGGTTAAAACTGAAAGTCTCAAGTCTTGTTTTCCAGAAACGCTTTTGTTCTACACATCCTGGTCCCACTTTCCAACCTCTATGAAGCTACTTGATAGTTACTGCTGCCACTACCTATCTTACAGCAGAACTTTATTTAGCATCCTCCCTTAACCCATGTTTGTGAGACAGGAAGGAATCTCATAGTTTAGACCTTATTGGCAAGTGCAAAAGAAAAAAGAATGAAATAAAATTAAAATGATATAAATGATATAAATTCTAAAGTGTCACCTCCTGGCTGTTACAGTTTATGTGTGACTAGGGAAATCAGCCCCCTCACTCCCCACTCTTTGGAGACAGATGAAGCTCACAAGTGATAAATACAATGACTTTATTTTAAAAAAGGAAAAGAGAAGATGCAAACATACTCTTTCAGTTTTGAGGTAAAAGCATTCCATGGGAAAGGAGATAAAAATACAGTGCTGCTAAAATCACTCCCATAGAAAGCTACAAGAGAGAAGATAAGATTCTAGGCAGGGACAAGATGATAAATCTGCTGGTAATACAGGAACAACTCTGATGGAAAGATATACCAAGTTTTTTTTATATATATATATAAAAACCACAATTCATTGACTGTGTACAGAGAGCATAAATTTCAGAGAACAATACATTTCCAAGACTATAAAGCTTAAATAGCTACACACACATTCCAAAATAAAGAAAATCTAACACAATATTGCTAGCAAGACATTTTTATTTATTTGAAATAATTGTTGCCTCAAAACAGATTTCTTGGTGTCTCAGTTGCTCCTGGATTTCTCCTTCCTGAGGATTCCAGTCAGATAATGTCTAGGACTGTTTTTCTCAGCCTTGGTTCCCACCTTGTCCACTACTTTCCCTGGGGATCCCATTTTTCTTGAAGTTTGAATTTTAAAAACAACAAAAAGGGGATCTCACTGGTGAGTGCACAGTTAAGCATTATGTCTTCAACCTGTGACCAAGATGTATATTCAGAACGTTCAGAGCCAACTTGGTGTAGTGGTAAAGGTGCTGGCTTACAAACCAGGAGACTGTGAGCTCTAGGCATGAAAGCCAGCTGGTCCCTTTGGGCCATATATACAGTATATACAGTATGTACAGTGTATATTTAACAGATTTATAAGGCCACCCAACTCACACACGGTGACTCCGGGCAGCTTACAGAATTAAAAACCATAAAAACACAATAAATGCCACCACCACCTGGTGGCAGCAAACACATTCATACCAGCCACTTGATAGGCTCTGAAGCAGCTTGGGGTCCCCAGGCCCGTTGACAGAACCATGTCTTCAGGGCCTTCCGGAACAGGAGCAAGGAGGGGGCCAATCTTATATCTGGGGGAATGATGTTCCAAAGGGAGGGAGCCACTACAGAGAAGGCCCTTTTCCTTGGTCCCACTAGATGTATTTCCCTGACTGAAGGGACCCGCAACATGCCCTGCCTCCCTGCTCTGGTGGGCTGGGTAGATGTGACTATGGAAAGGCGGTCCTGCAAATAACCTGGCCCCAAGCCATGTAGGGCTTTAAAGGTGATAACCAGCACCTTGAATTGGACCCAGAAGCAAATTGGCAACCAATGCAGCTCCCGCAAGAGAGGTGACACATGCGCAAGTCTAGGCTTGCGCAAAACTATGCGGGACACTGCATTTTGAACCAATTGAAGCTTACGGATACTTTTCAAGGGCAGCCCCATGTAGAGCGCATTACAATAGTCCAAACGGGAGGTGACTAGGGTGTGGGTGACTGTGAGAACAGCCTGTTGGTCCAGGAATGGGCGTAGCTGGCGCACAACATGTAGTTGTGCAAAGGCTTTCCTGGTCACGACTGCCACCTGCTCTTCGAGCAGGAGTCGTGAGTCCAGGAGAACCCCCAGGTTACACACAGGGTCTGTCTGGGGCCATGCAACCCCATCCAAGACCAAAGATGGTAATTCTCTGGAAACCAAAGAGCCCCAAACCCACAGCCATTCCGTCTTGCCTGGGTTCAACTTCATACAGTATATATGAAAGGGGGAAATTTTTTATTATATAAAAAATAATAAATAATAATAATAATAATAATAATAGTAATAATAATAATAATTGGCATGACATGAGTCTGGACTACTGTGTGGTAGAGGAACTGGGACAGATTCAGCAGATTCAGATTAATCTGAATCTATCTGTGAAGTGCAGAAAGAATTTACTTAGAAAAGCCATATATTAATTTATACACTTAGTATATTCTAACAAATGATATATCTAATTTTATTAAAGCCTTACCTTGTCTCCACAAAATATTTAACTGGGCCCTGCCAAAATGGAGTCAGCTACTCCAGTCAGCTAAGCCTCAATAGGTTAGACTGAGCCTTACAGACCCATCTGTGCACAGAGTTAAACTAACACCATTCAGTCAATGATATAATTGAAACATTTAAATCCAGTCAGTTTATCCATTTTGGTTATATAGTAGGGCTGTGCAGCATTTCAAATTCGACATCCAAGCAGTGTTTTGGAGCACATGAAAGAACAAACATAACAGTGGTCAGCAACACCGTAAAACAGCCATGCACGATCTTAAGAAAAGATACAGATGCTCTAAGGTGCTGCAGACAGATGCAACACTGGCACTTTTGCATGCTCCAAAGCACATTTTTGAGACTGATTTCCAAGCACTGCATGATCCTAATACCTAGAATTCAAAGAAAAAAGAACTCGAGAAAAAAGTGTGTGAAAAAAACAAGCCTTTCCATTACAGAATTATCTGCCAAGGACCGGCTGCACAGAATTCTCTCTCAGGCTTGAATTGTCTGCATTGCCTGGCCTCGAGTGATGGACTAGTGATGTAATGAAGCCTTGGCACAGCTCTCCTAGGACTAGGATTCATGGGATACTAAGTTGTGAGCAGATGTTTCCAAAAAGTGATTTTTGATTTAATTACTGTAGTGTGATTGTGTACTGCCAGAAACATCAGTAGTGCTAGCTGGGTGGCTGGGTTAAGCAAGCTGTGAATTAGGGCTAATGTGTTTTCATTCTAGAGCGCTTCAGGAAGCAAACTTTGCCACCATTCAAACCTTGTCTTACCTGCAAAATCCTTCACTGAATTTAGCCGATAGCAAAAGGTTTGGCTCGATTAGGAGTCAGCGTTCTAGAGAATTGTTATCTACAGCATTCGGAGCTCAGTTTCCGTAAGAAGTATTTCTAATGAGCCCCTGAACAAAAGACATAAGGAATGTTCGTAATAATCAAGGCAGTGGATCAGAAAGAAAGAAAGTGGTAATGCTAACATTTCCATTTCCTAAACAGCAGTGAGCAATCTTTGGATTTAATGACCTGAGAAGAGTCTTTTTTTTTAAAAAAAAATGGATTGTCATGATATTTTCCAAACAGTTTTCATTGATTTCAAAGCCACATGGCAGGAAGCTACACCACCCATTTTTAGCAATGGCACTACTAAAATTTGGAGGCATAGTCAGTGAGGGTTTGAGAACTGCAAAAAGGAGGAGTTCCAGACAACAGTTTCCCTTGCCTTAATCCGAAATAGGTATAGGGAAGTAGAACGGTCAGTGCTTAGAAGCTACTTTATACTCAAAATGATAAATTAACTTGAAATGCATAGCTGGCCCCACATTGCAAACGGGCTAGTACAGCACAGTGGTCTAGATGTGCACATCCCTTCTCTGCATCATATGCCTTCGCTTGGAATTGTTGCAAGCTAGGACAGATGGGAACCCTATTTAAATTTAGAAAGCATGAATGCCACATGCTGAGTTAGGCTGAACAATTGCAGATGGTTTCCTTTACATAAATGTTATTTAATTCTGAAGTCAGTGTAGAAAATGTTGTAGTGGTAGTCTTGATAGTCGATGCTTGGAAATTCCTGAATTTCACAATCGGAAACCTGCACTGACGCCCAACTTACAGAGATGTGTGAAAGTGTGAGCAGGGATCAGCTTTCCCAAGCATCTGCCCTCCTACCAGACATTAACATTCTGTTATTTATTGGTGTCATTATAGAAGTCCTGCAACATCCCCAAAGGACTGGGGATTTGTCATGGTTGTCAGGGGTGGGAGTATTATCCAGGAAGCAATCAAAGAGTACAATAGGTGTTTTTTTTCCCCCAACTCATCACTGAAGTTGCCATGGGCACCAGCTAAGAGTTTGGGTTTAAATGTCAGATTTCCCCTGCTTTGCTGTCCTTTTTAGCCATTCATATATCATTCAATTATTTTCCCTCTCCTCCCCTCTTTTTTAAATTTTTTGGTATTGTTCAGAATGCGACTAAATCCTGCACTCTTTCATTTCTGCTTCATTTCATTTCCTCAGCTTAATGCTTGTTTCTGAGTACTCTAGGGAAAGATATATGCTTCTCAGCGAATATGCATCAATCATCACATTTTCCTTTTGTTCAAAAGAAAAATGGGTGCGGGTGGGTAGCGTAACAACACACTTCAAAATCGCCTTTTGAAATCATCAGCAGATTAATATTCTGCCAAACCAAAGCAACAATAACACAACCCTTTCCATGAAAATTATGCAGCTGAGAGCAAAACAATTGTAGGCACTACTGGGAACATGACTCTGGCTGCTTGTTTCTCAGCATATGGTGCCTTTTCACTATTGACATGCTAAAATGTATTTTGTGTGGTAAAATGCATCTGTAGGAATATCTTAGCAGGGGCTTGCAAACCATATCTTGACATTAAATGCATTTTATGTCAGACGGTTAAACTGCATATGAGTTGAATTAATGTATCAGTTCAATCAGATTTAAAAAAAAAAGCCACAGAAGAAGAAGCCACAGTTGATAGAAAGCACTTTCCTTCCTCTTTGCTATCTGCCCCTCCCCATCAAGACAATTAACTCCACTGAGCTGGGCTGGGACATCTGGGACCCACCGGGGTATTGGAAGATTGATTTGGGAGAGCAGGGAAATCTAGTATATCATCTCTGCATAAAGTAGAACTGAGCACAGCTGTCTTGAAAGAACAGGGAAAGGACATGGGAAAAACCTCGCATTTGTGATCTGCTCATTAGCAGTGTGACTAAGAAAATGAACACTTATAACCTATAAAATGAACAATTTATGAATTGGTTAGAATTTCACACCTTTTCTGACACTATTGTTTCAGGCTGCCTGGTTTCAACCTCAGTAAGGTAGTGCATTCCTTTCAGCTTCAGAGCCGCAAACTTTCAAAATAAAAAGGGAAGTCAATGAAGAAACAGAAGTTTAGCATGAAAGAATCCCATGCTCAGATGTATGCAGTTGATAGCCATATGCTCTCTAACTTTTTGTTTGGTGACCAAAGAAAAACGCAAGGATCAGGGAGAATATCTCAGTTCAAATGAGCCTTCTGACCATCCAGGTCTAGATCACTTCTCCATTATTGGGCCTGGGTGAATATACAGCTCCCAAAAGGTTTGACCAGATATGGAACTCCCCAGCAGAGCTACTAGGCATATGCTGCAAACCCCAGACTTGATGAAGCCTCCCATTGCCTTCATGAACCCAGCAAAGAATGGTCCCAGCACCTACCATTACCAGGCATTTTCGGAGGGTAAATACAGCAATGATGTAATCTGGGCTCCCCCGTGCCATTCTGGAGCTGTGTGACAATAGTTGCCTCCTGAATATAATTCTGTAATATTCAAGTCTCCACTTAAAATTGCTCAGGCATTTCTGAGCTGTGTTGATTTTTACCAACAAGGGTTTGCCTAGTGATGTCATAAATATATATTCTGGGTGGCACATGTGCCAAGGTGCCTGGTAGTGGTTGGATGCCTCTCCTTCTGGTGCCTGCACTCATAGCTGCTTGCTACAGCACTGATCCTGAAGCCTGTAACTGCCCTTTCTTCATCTTCCATGGCTATATTGTACTTAACTTGCAGTCAAATAAGCCTGCTGACACATTTCTGGATCTTTATCAGTGCCAGCACATTATAATGACTAGTGTGTTCTCAGTAATCAGAATCTTGCTATGTTTTTATTTTATTTTATTTTATTTTATTTTATTTTATTTTATTTTATTTTATTTTATTTTATTTTATTATTTTATTTTATTTTATTTTATTTTATTATTTTATTTTATTTTATTTTATTTTATTTTAGGACCAATAAGAGGCTCCCAAAAGAGCCCCACACACATACAGTCCTGATCCTTTACAAAGAGCAATTACCTTCACAACTTATTTTATTTATTTTTAATTATTGGATTTGTAAGGCTGCCTAGTTGTCAAACAACCCAAGGCAGCATACACGATAAATTAAAACCACAATATAGCAGTGAAAGAAGAATCAAACAGCAAATAGCTACCCAGAAAATTTAAAAAACTGAATCTGTCATAATGTACTAATGGGTTCATAAACCTCATGGCCTACTGAAAGAGCCACTTCTCTATGGCTTTCCTGAAAGACAGCAATGTTGGAGGCTTGCAGACCTCAGGAGGAATGCTGTTCCGGAGAGCAGGAGCAGTAACAGAGAAGCCATGCTTCTGGAGTCCATAAGATTACATTTCTTCTGTGAGAGGACAGAAGAAATCTGGATCTTATCAGATGAGCAGAGACAGCGGGAGAGAGGCAATCTTGCAAATAACTAATCTCTAAGCCATGAAGGATTTTAAAGATAACCATTGATTCCTTGAAAGGCACCCAAAAGCCAACTGCGAATCACCGCAGCTCATGTAGTAGTGATGTCATATGGGCATATCAGGGTGTACTCACTATTTGCACCACCTCACTGTGGACCAGTGCATAGAGTACTGTAGCCCTATGCAGAGCTCATTGCAATAGTCCAAACAAGAGACTTAAGCCATGAGTGACTGGGAGATGGGCCTCCCCATGCAGGAAATTGGGCAGTTGATACATTGCATCAGGGCTTTCCAAAGTTTTCCCACGGCGACACACCAACCGCCGTTGGTGTGTCGCCGCGGGAAAACCCGGAAGTGCCGCCGTTGTGGCAGCGCGCAAAAACCCAGAAGCACTGCTGCCGCTTTCGGGTTTTGCGCGCCACTGTTGGTGTGTCGCCGCGGGAAAACCCGGAAGCGCTGATGATGATCAGCGCTTCTGGGTTGTGTGGCAACACACCAGACTGTGTGTGGCGACACACTTTTGTGTCGCGACACAGTTTGGAAAGCTCTGCATTAGATGAATGTGTGCAAAGGTCCTCCTAGACACATCTGCCACCAGCTCTTCAAGCAGGAGCCATGAGTTTTCTATTCAAATGGGAAAAGGTTATGCTCTTATATCATGTTTAGGAGGAATCCTAGAGGTTAAGGGAACAGTTTTACTGAAGTGGGAAAAGAGAATGTTACACAGCTCTGTGTTAAAAATTTTGTTCTCCAGATCAAGTATCCCCATTTTGGCAGACCTAATATGATCACACGAAAAAGCAGTTGTTATTTTATGTGCTGATCCTATTTTACTTACATAACTGGTGGAAAGGTACAAGAACAAGGACAAAGGAAAGGTAACCTAAACCAAAGGGAATAAGCATGCTGAAAGATTTGTCTGTTCTATTCAGTCCTGCTTGATTGCATTTTACCTCCGTATTTTTTCCTGTTGACAAGCAAAGCTTGAAAGTAATAAGTGCTGCATGAATTAAATACATCACAGTTGACTGCTTGGATACTGGAGAAGCTTCAAACCAATCTGGGTTCTATCAATGTGCCGCTATTGATTTCTGTGCCTTGACAGAAAATGGCTAAAAAACAAATTATTGGTGGGGGGCAACCTAATAAAAGTTAATTTTCTTGTTACATCTCTTTCTCACCCAGCTAAAATAATGCTGAACTTGTAAACAAGTTTACACTTGTATTTTATCAGCAATGTTAAAAGACTCTCATTCAAAGAGCTAGCCATGCATTATCAGCAATAAGACTTATTGCCATCAAACCATGCATATTTGATTTTGACATGGTCCCCTAACAGAAAACAAAATGTTTCTGCTCTTTTTCTTACAAGTGGTATTTTATAAGAAAAATATTGTGCAGTTTCTTTCTATCTATCATCTATCTTCTCTATGTTAACAGTAGAAGGTCAAATCTGTTTTGTGGTTTTCAAATGTATTTCCAGGGAGCATGGGTTCTTCAAAAAAGTTCTTTATCAGGACAGCCTTATGTCATTTCTGCCATTTCCAGCTTTCCGTCTGCAATATTTAGCCACAGGAGACTTTGGGGCACATTCTAGATTAGAGATTTATACTTTAATAGTAAGTATGGAATATTATTGTGTATGCTTACTAAAGTCATTCTGGCTGAATTCAATGGGGTTTGTTCAAGGATGGCCTCTCAAGCCACATAATGAAAAGGAAATTATCATCCTAAAATAAAGCAAAACAAGATATAAATCTGAATTTTATCTGCACATGCTAACTTTGGAGCAACCTTTACAAGGAATGTTTTGGATGCCAAAAATAAATTGCCTCAAATCTTGCAAAACTGATAAATCTCATGAAATTTAAGCTATCATCCTCCCAAAAATCTCATGTGAGATCTTGTTTCTCATGTGGGATTGCTAAATCAACAGATTCAGAGATTTTGGCCTGTTAAATTTTTTCTTCCAAATTATCTTAATTTAATTTGGTAGGTATGTGCGTGCAGTGGAGAGCAAATGAACACCACACTCAAATCCTGTGCTAACATGTGTACATATGCAAATAGAGACTGCAATTGAGCATTTCAGGAGCTGCAAGTTTCCCACCTGTGTGGTGGTCCTTTGAATACTTCCCCTATTTTGGTTACTGTAGCAAGTTGAATTTACTTTGGCTGATTGAAAAACCTAAGCAGTATCAAACTGGATTAATACTTGGATGAGATCCCATTGGGCAATAGACTAGAACAAGATAGGTGCAAATAATAATAATAATAAAATAATAATAATAATAATACCAAGAAAACTACACAGACTTGTCCAGGAACTCACTAGGAGTCACGTTCAACTTAAAGGAGATTTTAATTTTTACCACTATACTTTATACAGAAATATACTAAATCTCTCTACAGTGTGAAATTGAAGACATCAAGTGATCTGTCTGTCCCGAAGCTAACCATAGATGCACAACAAAAGCATTATTTTCTGTCAGAGGGAGCGCGCGGAGATGGAGCGGCCTGCCTCTCTCCTAGGCACCAGTGATCCACGTACTATGCAGTAAATAGACTCCAAACAGAAGTTATATCAAATATCCTATTTACTTTATATACATATGTATTTACAGATCACTTCCACAAGTAACAAATATACACCATCAACGATACAGCTTTCACGAGATAAAATGGGAATAATGGGAAATGAGAATGTCTCTGCATATATAGTGAACCTGACCAATCACATTATAGGTCACTCTCGTTATTCACCACACCCAACCTAACTCTAAGCACCTGTTGAATGAGTCACACATGACACATCATTCCTACAACAATGGCTGCTAATTGGGTGACTGTGCAGAATATTTCACCTTTTACCGAGAAATCAAGCCTCTCTGTATAATTTATATCTAGAAGTAAATTCCTGGGTTTATCAAACCCCAACATTTTCTGAGATAGAATTCTCCAGATATGTTTCGCTCCAATTTACAGGCACATAATATTCTTGCAGCTGAAGAAGAAGGGAACAGAAATATAAAACATATGCCCAGTTGGAGAAAGCTGAAATAAAGGATTCTCTTAAAGAGAAGATTCTCCACTGGCAGCTGTTCTAATAAAGGACTGTAAAATAGATCACATGTAGGAGTGCAAAGGATTTCAGACTTTGTCTTTCTTTGCATGGAAAAATATTAAGGACTGAAAAGAAATGTTTTTTGAAGGCATATTTAAATTATCACCAGTTCCTCTAATTAGAACCTGTTGGAACTTCCTTGAAATACAAATAACAGTTTAGTAACCCCACAAGATCAAAATAGGGAGAGAAAGAATAAAACTCCGCATTTGTTCAGGCTTTTCCACACAAGGGAAAGTATCAAGTCTGGCCAAGAATTTCAGATTAGGGCTAATCTAGTTAGTAAAGGTAAAGGTTCCCCCTGCACATTTGTGCAGTCGTGTCTGACTCTAGGGGCTGGTGATCATCTCCGTTTGTTAGCCGAAGAGCCAGCGTTGTCCGAAGACGCTTCCACGGTCATGTGGCCGCATGACGCGCACGGAACGCTGTTACCTACCCACCGAAGTGGTACCTATTAATCTACTTGCATTTGCATGCTTTCAAATTGCTAGGTTGGCAAGAGCTAGAGCTAGTGCAGGAGCTCACTCTGCATGCAGGGCTAGGGATTCGAACCTCCGAACTTGTTGCATGGCTCTTATTCTCAAATGGATCAGATTTTAATTTTCAATTTCTCCCTCTTTCTTTCTTTTTAATCACAAACTTTCTTCTAAAGAAAAGATTGCTCTTATTTTGGTACATTTTTGTAGTTATTCTCCCAGAATGATGCTTCTTAAAATGTTTTTTTTTATCCATAAGTTTTATTAAATTTTAAAATACATATTAAGAGGTAATACAAAAGAAAAGAAATAGAAATACAAAGTAAGAAAAAGGAAAAGAAAAAGTGAAGTCAAAAAATAACAAACAAAGAAAATATAGAAAATAGATGTCCTCCAATTTATCCTTGAACTTTAAGTACAACAATTAACTTTAAATGTTAGTCCTTTATACAATACACAGAAACTTTTCTTTGTCATATACCCTTTGATTTCTATAATCCAATCTTCTGTTCTTCATATAGGTTTCGCCTTTCTTGATATCTTCCAACAATCCATCTCTGGTTTCTACTCCTTAGAATAGTAATCAAATGTTCATTGTTGCATCAATTAAATGTTTTCCATTTGCTCTTTCCACTTTTACATCTATATTTATATCTTCAATAAAGTCCAATTAGTATAACAAATAAAGGCCTTATCTACGTCTAATAAAATACAATATATTCTGTTCATGTTATGACTATATATTCCATTAATACATAATCTAACATATTACATAACATAATACATAATATAGCAAAAATACAAAACCTAACATAACATATAACCTAATACATATAACATATTCTTGTAATAACCTACATTCTAATTCCATCTCATCATCTCATTGTCTTCTCATAAATGTGTCTCCAGAAAGAGTAATATATAATATCAACATATTTATTTATAATCTTGTATCTTACACTTAAAATATCATGTTTTTATGCTTCTGTAAGTTTCTCATATCTGTGCTTACTCTGTGTACAATACCAAATCCGCATTTTCATTCACCTTGCATTCCAAATCAATATCAATAAATCTCCTGTTTAGGTTATGCCAATATCTATCAATTTGCATATTAAAATCTTCCTGTCTCAGCTGCCACAATGTATTTATGCCCAAACATTTAATAGACCACTTCCTGTAAAATATCATAATCTTCTTCTGTACCAATACATTCAAAGTCCTCTTTCCCTGTTTCTCTACTGGTTCGAAAGGTCTTTCCTCTGTTTCTAAATCTGTCCCCTGTATCTTCTGTTCCTGAGCCACCAAAACTATAAATATATGTTCTATGGATTTCTTAATTTGCGAAAAAGCTTTGCTGATTTCTTTCTTAAAATCCTGAAGTGCTGTAAGAAATGCCATTTCCACCTACACCCCCCTTTCAGGCCGTAATCAGCTGCCGTAGTCAAAACAAAAATTTTCCCAGGGAACAGCTGTTCTATTATTATCAGTGATGTCTGTTTCTTTAAGTGAAAAAAGCTTTTAAAATAAAAGATGAAAAATTCCACAGAGCAGTATTTCAAACAGTTTGTAAAAGGAAAGATGAAAATAGATTCCAAGTGAAAGAAAGTCCGTTCTAAAAAAAAGTAAAAAAATAAGAAGGAAAAGAGGCACACATTCTCTATACTTTATTCTTTATTCTTCTTTATTCTTCCGGCTGCAAGCTGCTTAACCCAAACAAACAATTTCTCAAAAGTCAGTTAGTTTGTCAAGTGAAAAATAACAACAAAGTCTCTTAAGTCCCAATTTCTCTGATACAAAAGAAAGGCAAAAAAAAATACAAACTTGTTCACTATGTTGCCAAAATAAAATCTATCAAACTTCCACCAAAATTAATTATAGCAAAGAAAACACAAAATTAGCCAACATTTTAAGCGAAGTCCAAAGATAAATTTTAGATAATAAAAATGTTCTAATCTAAAAAAGAAAACTAATATAAAGTGATCTAAAAGCTGGCTGTCGCTCTTGTGTCTCCCAAAGAGACTTACGTTCCCTGCAGAGCTAGGATCCTCCTTCGGCCATTCCACTGCATTCACCCCCATTCTTCTCCGTGGTGGAAACAACAAAGAAAAACAGGAGTGGGCAATTCCAATGGCTCTGTGAGCAATCTTCTGGTTCCCCCCTCTTCAGGGGGAAGCTTCAGTGGTCTACAAATTCTGTAGACCCCTGCAAACAAGGTAGAAAGTCAGCCAGGTCTCAGAGCTCTGAGAAATTCTGACTTGTCGAGCTGCCAGCCAGGCTTGGAGTGAAACATTTATTTACATATGATAAAACCTTTAAAGCAGCTTTCTCCAGCCTAATAACCTTTCAGAATGAAAAGCCTGGCTACAAATTCTAAGAAATGATGTCCATCACATCTGGAAAGCAGTTGGCAGGAGAGATTACAAGTAATCCTTAAAATAACTTTAAAATTACTGATTCTGCTTGACACGAGTTTTGAGACAGATCAAATTTATATTACAGTATCTTTTTAACAGTGATTCAAAACAAACTGGAAGACAGAAAGCAGGTGCCTCTGACTCTGTGTCTCAGAATCAAATTGTTGTTTATTCGTTCAGTCATTTCCAACTCCTCGTGACCTCATGGACCAGCCCACGCCAGAGCTTCCTGTCGGCCGTCACCATCCCCAGCTCCCCCATGGTTGAGTCTGTCACCTCCAGTCAGAATCAAATAATACATGAAATGTGCATCATACAGTTCAGCTACCTAAGGGCCCAGCAGGTGGTAGCAACTGGCTAATGTTATCTTTTTTTTTTAATAATATATTTTATTGAATTTTAAATATACATAGATAAAAGGTTGAAAAGAAAAAAGAAATAGAAATACAAATCAAAGAAAGAAAGAAAAAAGTGTAGTAAAGTAACTAGAAAAAGAGAAAGATGAAACATAGAAATTAGAACTTCCGATTTATCTCTGGTCATAGTGATTTAAAAAATAGTCTCTTACATGCTAGGTCTATATATAACATTGTAGAGCATTTCCTGTCTAATATATCAATTTATGTATATTTTAATCTTCAAAACCCCATATAAGCTTTACCCCTCCTGCATTTTGTAAATAGTCCATTAATGTTTTCCACTCTTTAAGAAAATAATAATTTGTATTTTCTTTTAATAAACATGTCAATTTATCGTTTTCTGCCATTTCCATTACTTTTAACATCCAGTCCTGTATTGTAGGTATAGTCTGGTTTTTCCAATTTTGTGCATATATAAGTCTTGCTGCTGTAACCATATATTGCATAATTCTTGTAAATTTCTTTCCTATTTGTTCTTCTGTTATTCCCAATAAAAATAATTCTGGTTTATATGGAACTTGAATTTGTAAAATATTTTGCATCAATGAATGTATCTGAGTCCAAAATTTCTTAGCAATCTCACAAGTCCACCACATATGATAAAATGACCCCTCTTTTTTTTTACATTTCCAACATAAGTTGGATACATTCCCATACATTTTAGCTAACTTTTGTGGGGTCATATACCATCTGTACATCATTTTGTAGAAATTTTCCTTCAAATTATAACACAGAGTAAATTTTAATCCTTTAGTCCACATATCTTCCCATTGTTGCATTTGAATATTATGACCAATATTTTTTGCCCATTTAATCATACAATCTTTAACTTGTTCCTCTACCATTTCACCTTTTAACAATAATTTATACATTTTGGCAATTAAATGGTCATCTGTCTCACATAGTTGTATCTCAAATTCCGATTTATTTTGTTCAAATTCAAAGTCTTTTTTGTCTGATTTAAATTTTTCTACAAGTTGCATATATGAAAGCCATTGGAAAGTATATCCTTCAGAGGCCAATTCTTCTTTTGATTTAGTTTTATATTGTCCTTGTTCTTTTTTTAAAAGATCTTTGTAAGTCAACCATTTATCTTTAACTCTTACTTCTGTTCTATAAAATGCTTCTTGTGTAGAAATCCATAAAGGTCTTTTGTAACATAAAATTAATTTATATTTATTCCAAATTCTTAATAAAGATCTTCTAATATAATGATTTTTAAAATCCACATTAACTTTCACTTTGTCGTACCACAAATATCCATGTCATCCGTATCTTAATTCATGTCCCTCCAAATTCAATAATTTTTCATTTTTCAAAACTATCCATTCTTTTATCCATACTAAACAGCAAGCAGCATAATATAATTTCAAATCCGGTAAACCCAGTCCACCTCTTTCCTCTGAATCTTGCAAGACTTTATATTTTATCCTTGGTTTTTTCCCTTGCCAAATAAACTTAGAAATATCTCGCTGCCATTGTTTGAAAGGTTCTTCTGATGCCAATATAGGTAGTGTTTGAAAAAGATATAAAATTCTTGGCAAAACATTCATTTTGATTGCTGAAATTCTACCTAATAATGATAATTGCAGTTTTTCCCAATGTTCCAAATCTTTCTTAATATCCATCCAAAGTGGAATATAGTTATTCTTGAACAATTTAACATTTTTAGTTGTTAAGTATACTCCTAAATATTTTACTTTTTCTTCCATTGAATATCCTGTTATTTCTTTCAATTTCTCTTGTTGGTGGTAATCCATATTTTTAGTCAAAACTTTTGTCTTCTGTAAATTCACTTTAAACCCTGCTAGCGACCCAAAGTCTTTTAATTTCTGTATTAATATTTCAATTCCTTCTAGTGGATTTTCCAAGGTAATGACTAGGTCGTCAGCAAAGGCTCTTAGTTTATAATCTTTTTTAACTTTGATACCATGGATACCATCATCCTGTCTAATATCTCTAAGTAAAACCTCTAATACCAGTATAAACAAAAGTGGAGATAATGGACAACCTTGTCTAGTACCTTTTTGGATTTCACATGGCTTACTAAATTCTCCATTAACAATTATTTTGGCAAATTGTGGAAGTATATATTGATTTAATCCATTTTATAAAATTTCCTCCAAAATTCATATTTTCCAGTACTTTAAACATAAAAAGCCAATTTAAGTTGTCAAAAGCTTTTTCCGCATCAATAAATATCAAGGCAGCTTGTTTATCATAGTGTTGTTCCAAATATTCAATTACATCTAATATATTTCGAACATTGTCTCGTATTTGCCTCTTGGGTAGAAAACCAGCTTGGTCTTGATGAATAAAATCCTTAAGTATATTCTTCATTCTTTCTGCTAATATCGTTGTGAATATCTTATAATCATTATTCAATAGAGATATTGGTCTGTAATTTTTAGTTAATGTTAAATCCTGTTGTTCTTTGGGGATCAAAGTTATGTGTGCTTCTTTCCAGGTTTCAGGCATAGTTCCTGTTTCCAAAATAGAATTCATAGTCTTCTGCAAAGGTAGACATAAATCCTCTTCAAAACATTTATAATAGGCTGCTGACAATCCATCTGGTCCAGGAGCTTTTCCACTACTAATTTTCTTAAAAGCTTTTGTCAATTCTTCTTTTGTTATAACATTGTTTAATGTCAATCTTTGTTGGTCATTAAGAACAGTTAATTTTTGTTTGTTCAAATATTCTTCAATCTCATCCAAGTTGACATCTTGTTTTTTATATAATTTAGAATAATAGTCATGAAAGGCTTTTTGAATATCCATATTATTCACCAAAATTTTTCCTTCATGTTGAATATTAGTAATCAAATTCTTTTGTCTTTGTTTCCTCAAGTTATAAGCCAGCCATCTACCTGGTTTATTTGCATGTTCAAAATATTTTTGTTTTGTAAATTTCATTTGAGTCTCTATCTCTTGAGTTAATATCATTAATATTTGCTTTTGTAAGAATTTAATTTGAGTGAGCAAAGTGTCATCCATTGGTTTATCTCTCAAATCTAACTCTTTACTTTTAATTTCATCTAAAATCAATTGAATTCTTTTTTGTTTTTTCTTCCTCATTTGAGCATTGTATTGAATAAAATAACCCCTCATATATGCTTTGCTGGCTTCCCATACAGTTTGAATATTAGTCCCTTTGTCCAAATTAAATTGAAAATATACTCTTAATTTTTTTTTGCATACATCAACTACATCATTATTCCGTAGTAGCGACTCATTCAATCTCCATCTAAATACATTCCGTTTCCCTTTAAGAGTCAACATTACTGGATTATGATCTGATAAAGTCTTAGGTAATATATCAACTTTGTTAATATCCATCATCAAATTTTTAGATATCAAGATCATATCTATTCTAGAATGTGATTTAAATCTCTCTGAATAATATGTAAATTCTCTGGAAGTCCCATTCATACATCTCCAAATGTCTTGTAAATCCAACATCTCTTTCAAGTCGAAAAATGTTTGTGGCAATTTTCCCTGTGTTTGCTTCACTTCTTTTTGTGACTGTCTATCCAGTCTGGGGTAAATTACCCCATTCCAATCCCCCATGAAACACCAATTGTCATATGTTAAGTCCAAAAGTTTATCCATCAGGTTTTTATAAAATACTCCTTTATCCATATTCGGTGCATAAAGTCCAACTATCAGTGTTTTCGTTCCTTGTATGTTAGTTTCTACTACAATGTATCGACCCTCTTCATCAGCTAATATCAATTTTGGGTTTAACTTTGGTTGGACATATAAGACTACCCCTTTAGTTTTTTTATATCCAGCCGAAATAAATTCTTCTCCAAGCTGTTTTTGAATCAAATATTTAGTATCTTTTTTACAAATATGAGTCATAAGTAAACAACTTATGTCCAATTTCTGTTTTTTCAAAAAATGAAATATCTTTCTTCTTTTCTGTGGAGCATTAGCTCCATTAATGTTCCATGTCAGATATTTAAGTTCCATTGGTGTTTTATTCTTTAAAATCCCTTTGTTAAGTCCACACCTGTAGCTCCTTTCTCAGATAGATCTTCAGTCTTCTCTTTGTCTTTCGATGTTTCTCCTCCTTTTGTCAATTCTCCTTCTGGTAAACCCATTTCTTTCTTGTATTTCTCTAAAAAAAGTTTTTGCTTTTAAAATGGAAGTTATTTTGAATCTCTGTCCTTTGAACTCAAATGATACGCCTTCCAATTTTTCCCATCTGAATGAAATACTATGTTGCCTTAATTTGTCTGTAAGGAAAGAATCGTCTTTTCTTTTCCTTAATATTCTCAAGGGAATTTCTTTTAATAGAATTATTTCCTTCCCTTCTATGTTTAGTCTAGTATTATAATGTTTCCTTAAGATTTGCTCTTTTGTCACTTTTCTTACAAAATATATCAATATGTCTCTAGGGACTTTTTTTTCCTTAGCGTAACGTGAGTTTACTCTGAATATCTTGTCTATCTCCAAATCTAAATCTTGTTCTCTTGTCTCCAGAAATTTAGCCAATTCAAAAATCATCCTTTCTCTCACATTTTCATCTACTTGTTCTGGAACTGCTCTAAATCTCAAGATGTGCTCTTTCTCTCTCATTTCTGCTAAAGCTGTGATATCTAGATTATGTTCAATCTCTTTAATAGCATATTCTGATTTATCTTCTAATTTTTGCATCTGGCTTTGCGTATCTTTAAGTTCTCCTGACAGAGAATTGACCACTTCCTCGACTGTTTGAATTTCTTTTTTAAAGTCTTGTTTAATCTCTTGGGTTATTTCTTTCTTCATATCGTCCATTTTTTTGTCTAATGCTGTAATCTGATCTTCCATCTGCTTCGTGGAGTCATCCATTTTCTTATTTATTGCTGTATTCTGATCATCCATTTTCTTATTTATTGCTGTATTCTGATCATCCATTTTCTTATTTAGTGCTGCAACAGCTTCTAATATCTTTTTCATTTCTGGTAATAAAGTTTCTGAGGCAGATGTAGCAGGTGTAGCAGAATCAATAGGTGATCCTCCAGTCTCCTTCTTCTTCTCCTTCTCCACCCGTCTCGTTCCCAAAGATGCCATAGCCCTGCAAAAAAGAAGAAAAAAGGGAGAAAAGGGGGAAAAAGCACCATATAACAATATAACAATAATTATTTAGAAAAAGGGGGGGAAATTTTATTTATTTATTTATTTATTTTTACAGGTAATAAAAAGAAAAAAGAAAAGGTGAAAAAACAAATATCCAAAAGGTTAAGAAAAGAAAAAAAGAAAGAACTAGAAAAAAAAATTCAAATAGGCTCCTTTAAAATTTTTCCTCTTAGTTCATTTATAATCCCTTATATATAAAAGTCCACAGTGTTTCAAACACCCAAGATAAAAGCCTAGGACTTTTTGTTCTCCTGTAGTCAAAATCAAAGATAAGAATAGTAAATATTCCCAGGATTTCTCCTTCCCACTTGTAATTCTTCAATCCAACCACAAGTCAAAAAGGAAAGATGTTAATAGAAACATATAAAAAAGCCTCTACTTTCCATATCATAATCCAATAATCCAAATTAAACGTTAAATAACTTGACTTTTTCAGAAAAATAAATCCAAACAGAGTTCAAAGTTCAGAAAGAAAAAGAGGAACTTATATATATAAAAGAATATTTAATAGGGTTCTTTTTTTTTCTTTTTCAGGCAGCAATCTCAACATCAAGGTCTTAAAAAATAAAGTATTATTCACTCCATTTAAATCCAGGCTTTCATATAGTATTCCAAAGAACAAAAAAGAGAAGTACCAATAATTGTCCATATGTAAGAAACTCAAGCCAAACTGAAATAGTAGTAAAAGTCACTTTCACTTCTCTTTCCCAACAATCTTCACCAAGAAGAATAGAAGGCAGAATATTGATTATTCCATGTAGAAACAAAATTAAAATAGAATATTCCCAAAGTAATATATATATATACATATAGTAGCCAATAAGTAGAAACTTTAAATCCAAGTAAAAGTGAGAATAATAGGCAGATCACCTTCCTTCTTGGTAAAGTCAATTAACTTTCCTTCCCACTTTTTAACAGTCTTTGACAGGAAAGAAAAAACCACTTCTAGCAATTATTTAACAAGTCCAGAGATAAATCTTAGCGCTTAATTAGGCAATTAACATTTAAAAGAAAACTAAATAGTGCAACTAAAAGGTCGAGTAGAGAGCTACTTAACTTTCCAGCTTCGGGGTTTTCAAAGAGCTTGTTGATAATGCCCAGCAACCTTTCGCCGCTCAATCTGCATTTTCCCGCAGTGGAAACAGGGATCTGCAGAGAGCAGCAAAATCCGGCAGCCCTTGTGGTAAATCTCTTGCTCCCCCTTTCTCCAAGGGTGATTTTCCGGCGATTCTCTTCCTTGTTAATCGCCGCTATTTGGAAACCGTGGAAACGAAGCATGGAGCCTCATTTCAGCACTCTGCTCAGCTCGACACCCGGAAGCGAAAGTCGCAACTGGCTAATGTTATCTGGATTCAGAAAGTAAGCAGGATTGTGTCTAGTTAGTGACTGAATAGGAGACATCCATGTAACACCAATGTTATACAGTATATTGGAAGTCAAAGGACTATTCCAAAAAAAGGTAATAGTAAAGCCCCTCCTGTCCTGGTTCAGCCTCTGCCCCAGGGCCTCAGCGATGAGTCAGAGGATGAGCTGCCCCTGGCAAACCCCCAGGGGATTGAGCCAGGCGAGGCCCCAGACACAGACACGGGCCCAGACAATGACCCAGCACCGCAGGAGGCAGCAATACCTGAGGCTGCAGGAGAGCAAGCTGGGGATGGTGGTTTGGCCCCACCCTCTAGCCAGCAGCCAGCAACTGAGCATACAGGGGAGCAAGCTGGGGATTGCAGTTTGTCCCCACCCTTTAGCCAGCAGCCAGCTGGATCCCATCAGCCTCCCAGCTCTCCTGAATCCCCCAAAGGGCAGAGGCGGAGGCGTGTGCGCCTCGCCTTAAAGGACAGGAGGAAAAGTGCTCGGCTGGCTGCTAGGGAGTTACGCAGAGGGCAGGGAGAGTCTTTGCAGGACCCAGAGGACAGCTCCTGAGCTCCTGATAAATTACCAACGGAGCAGTGAGGGAGTTGTGGGGGCAACGTTGCAGTTTGGCTTCGCGACCACTCTTGTATCCTGTCTTGCCTGCGTTCCTGACCCTGTTTGGATTATCGTTACCTTGACTTCTGGACCCCTGACCGTGTTTGGATTATCGTGGCTTGGACTTCTGGAACCCTTGACCCGGTTTGGATTATTGATTACTCTTTGCTTCACTCCGTTGACTATCGGCACACACTGATTTGTCTCTCTCGGCTAGCTTTGCAAACTGACTCTGGGCTGCATTCCTTACCTCTGGCCGACTGCCAAGACTCTCCAATCTGTTCTGGAGGCGAGCCAGCACACCTCCAAAGACCCCCTTAAAAACCTACATGGATATGCTCATGAACTCACAAAGACTCAAGTTTCACTTGAAGGAGACATCATTTTTACTATCTTCCAATGTATTTATTCTTTATGCAAAACTAAGGTCCTAATTCAGAGCAGAATAGAAGTTGAAGCTTTCCTTCTACATCTACTGTACATCCAAATCTAGTTCACATTGCAATTGGAGATCATTGGTGGCAATGGACTTGATGAGTTGCCAGCAATTCAAGGCAGGATTTGGCTGGGAAGCAATGATTCAACTTTCACTCATCATGTGCTATGATTCCAATCTGTGTTATGGGTTCCACACATATTTTAGTGGAGGAGGAGGAGGAGGAGGAACTTTTAGAGAGTGACACTAAGTATTTAAGTTTTTACTTGCAAGCTGTATCTGATTAATGGCCAAGAATGCTGATAAATCACACAAGTCACAGTAGATACGCAGCCATGGTTTTCTGTTGTCCGACAGCCAGGAGGAACTCCTGTTGCCCTAAATCCTGCTATTCCTGCAGTCCACCCTTAACCATACATCCAAAACAGGAATATGCTATGCTGCTCTCCACACAGAGATTGGTGGCTTCCCTGGCTGAAATTTGATTTGTCACCAGTGGTGGAAAAAGCTGCCACCATACAGAACGTGTGCTGGGACAGTGCTTGTACTGTCTAAGTGCTCAGCCCAATCATTTTTTTACCCCCAAAGGAGTTTTGACCACTATATGGCATTAAAGAGTTGGTCCCTTTTAATTACAATCTACTGGCCACCTAGATTTTTCCTGCCTGGCTGTTGGCAGTGCATCCAATGGTTGTTCTTGGTTTTTTGATATGTAGAAGAATTTTCTTAAAATGTAAGTGTTCTCTTAAATGCAGGCTGAAGGAAAATTAGATTGAGACTATCAATCTTTGTTTTATCCCTTTTTATATCCCTATTTATAACAATACAGGATATAGACAAAAGTATGAGCAAAGTTCCTTACAGGTCTTATAAATGCTAAACACTAACTCCTTATTCATAATGATTCCACTTTTGGTAGCCAACCCAAACCAAGCATGAGGCAGAACAGAGAAAAGAAATTTCTCTGTTCTTTTTCTATAAGACCTCTGGCTTGTTATCTCCTATAATCTTCTCATAATAGTATCCCTTTTTAGGCACTTAAATATGATGTTGTGTCCATGTAGGCTCACATACTTCCATTTGGTATCCTTGAATGTCCATGCTATGTTCCTGGGACCAACCTTTTTTGTTGGTTCTAGGAATTACTCCAGTTCTAGAAATCAATACAAGTACAGCAATCTGATATTGACTTCAGGGTTTTGTAGTTTTGCTTCTGCTGTTCGATGTTCTGCCACTGCAGCACAGTATCAGTGGCCTTTGGCTTCCTCCTTTATCAGAGTCTCTTGAGACATGAAGCCTTTTTTCATTTTCCAGAAATAACAATAACCTCTTCTCTTGTCTCTGCAGTATTAGATGAAATGTCAGTTGCTCACTATATTTTTTATATAAGCAAATACATAGCCGCTATAACAGCAGCAACGTACTGCAATGTGATGGTTTATATAAGTAATGCATCTAAACTGTATTAACCCTGTTAAGTAAAGCTACTATGAAACATAAAAATAAATCAAATCAAATCAATCAAGGAAATATGCTTGGTCCTTGCTAAATTCAACACACATGCCCATACACCAGCCAGATTCTATAGTGGTGTCCTTGGCTTCAGGTCAGGAAGTATATTGCTATATTAGATTTCTAGATAACAGGGTTGGTGGAATGAAACAATCAAAAAGCAGGGTTTCCTTGGAGGCAATCTAGATAAGTAAAAAGGCATCAGCTAGCTGGAATCACCTAAGAAATTGCACTGACCGGTCATGAACATTAGATGTAAATGAAATAGGGCACTTGGCACTGCCACCAATTTCACTTGCCAAACCCTGGGAGCATTTTGAAGGCACTCCACAACTGGTTTTGCTTCTGCTAACAAGGGGAGGGGAGGGGAGGGGAGGGGAGGGGAGGGGAGGGGAGGGAAGGGAAGGGAAGGGAAGGGAAGGGAAGGGAAGGGAAGGGAAGGGGTCAGTTTCATCTCTGCTCCTTTTGCCTGAGCCTGAAGTTCAGGAACTGGCAGGAGGAGTAAGACAAATGTGTGTATGTCCACACACACACACACACATACACACACAGATTTATATCCTGCATTTCATTCAGGAGCTCAAGGCAGTGTATATAGTGCTCTCTCCTCCTATTTTTCCCTACAACAACACCTCTAATGAGGCAGTGGTAATCACTAGGCAGGGTGTCAAAAAGTCTAGATGGTGGCCACAACCATGTGATGGAAGGCCTCCTGTTTTACATGCATTGCATCTAAAAAAGGGGTAGGACTTTAATCATGCAGTCTCAGCCACCATCTTTAATTTTTCTGATCCCTTCCCCAGACAACCCTGCTGTGAGGTTGCGTGAGAATGACTGGCTCAAAGTCCTCTTCTGTGACTGACAATGCAATTGAACCTGGTGTCAGTCTAACACCTTAACCCAGAGCTTTCCAAACTGTGTGTCGGGACACGTTAGTGTGTCGGCTGCAGTGTCTGGGTCTATTGCGGCTGCTGCTGCCTCCTGGCTTCCACGCAGGTCCTAGTGCCTGCCTTGTGCCTGGCTGCCTCCAAACCTGCCCTGCCAGGATTCTGCACAGGTCCTAGTGCCTGCCTTGTGCCCTGCTGCCTCCAAACCTTCTGTGATTCTGCGCAGGTCCTAGTGCCTGCCTTGTGCCCTGCTGTAAGAGTGTGTCACGAAATGATGCATGTCTAAAAAGTGTGTCACCAACATGAAAAGTTTGGAAAGCTCTGCCTTAACCACTGCACCACTCTAGAGCAGTACAAAAATGACCTTGGAGAAAATATGTGGCAATTGTTAGTAAAACATGAGTTTGGCTCAGGAAAATAAGAAAGTGTGAGAAAGAAACTAAAGATTGTCCCAGCTTAACTATCTTTGGTTTAAGAGGGAGGGAAGGGAAATGCCGTCGAGATTGAAGAACTCAAGATTTATGTCAGCCCTTCAAGGTAGGCCAGGTCAGGAAACATACACCACAGTAAATACTCTACTTTATTGATATAGGTTATACTAACAGATTCTTGAAAGCCTGACAGCGTTTCCCACCACCACCACAACAAACCAAAGAGAGTCAATGCAGGGCAATATTATTATTTTTTTCTCACACTTTCCTTGTTTTCCCTGGGCTAAGCTCATGTTTTACTAATGGTTGCTGCACATATTCTCCAAAGTTATCTCTGTGCTTCTTTACACACGCACAATCCCCCACACACACACAACAAGCACAAAACTCTCCCATGTTGGGAGAGTTAATTAGACTGCAGAACTTGAAATGAATCTGCTCAAGTCTCCAATATTGGTTACATCAGAGGAACACAGACTCATAGCTGCTTTCAGACTGGCACAGAACCCTCATATGTAAGAGCCCATAGAATGTTTTAGACACGAGAATAAATATTTAATAATGAGGCCAAAGATTATAGGTCTGGACTGATTCTTTTTTCTATATTTATCCCAATCTTTAAATACACTGCTTATTATTACATAATCACTTATGAACTGTTTACTGCAGAGCTTTCCAAACTGTGTGTCGGGACACGTTGGTGTGTCGGCTGCAGTGTCTGGGTGTGTCGCGGCTGCTGCTGCCTCCTGGCTTCCACGCAGGTTCCAGTGCCTGCCTTGTGCCTTGCTGCCTCCAAACCTGCCCTGCCAGGATTCTGCGCAGGTCCTAGTGCCTGCCTTGTGCCCTGCTGTAAGAGTGTGTCGAGAAATGATGCCCTGCTGTAAGAGTGTGTCACGAAATGATGCATGTCTAAAAAGTGTGTCACCAACATGAAAAGTTTGGAAAGCTCTGGTTTACTGTGTTTGTATCAGTCCAAAGATATTTTTGCCAGTCATCTGGAAGTCCTACTTCCTCAATAAGATAGCCAAGGCATAAGGTATTACAATCCAATTTATGATCCAACTTAAACTTAAAATTTGAAATTTGAAGCTGCCAGACTGCATTTTTTTTAGTCTTGTAATCTCTTGAATTTAATCCTCAATCTTTTATTGGACCGTACACAATGTGTTACTTGCCTTTGCCAGTCACTTAATGCCTTGTTTTTAGTTGTCACTGGAATCATTTGAAATAGAACTTAAAGCCTTGGTAGAATCTTCATTTTTATAGCTGCAATTTTTCCTAAGTCAATTTTACATAACTGCTGTTATATTTTTTCATATCTGTGAATAATTATGTGTAAAATACATTTTTATTTATTTATACTTCAAATTTAGTCACCGCCCATCTCACTCAAAGAGTGACTCTGGGCAGTTTACAATAAACCAAGCATAAATACTAATTTAAAACAGAATAAAATAATGTACTCAAATAAACAATATCCTAGGTATTTGACCTTTTTGGCATTGATGTTGAACCTTTTCATTTGAAAAAAATGTATTGCTTTTCTTTCTTAAGTTCCATGTCAACATTTGAGTTTTATCCTTATTAATCCAATAACTTGACACCAAACCATACTGCTGTATGTATTTCATTATTAATCCTAAAGAGTTCTTTGGCTGAGTACAGTACAACATCATCAGTACATAATTTCAGGGTATGTTCTTGAAGTGTTAATTTAATCCTGACATTTTGTCTTCTTGACATATTTTCTTTGCCAGTAGCATTAATGCCAATGAGAATGAGGAAAGGAACAATCCTGTCTTTTCCCCTTTATTACGATTCATTTTTGTGTGATAAAAAAAATCCTGCTTACTATTATCTTGGCTTTTTGCTCTTTATAAATACTTTGTATCCATGTGAAAAAGTTGGAGCCATAATGAATCTTGTTCAGAACTGTAAGCATGAAAGACCATAACAAATTATCATACGTTTTTCTGCATCAAGAAACATATAGCCTCCTTCTTGGGTTTTTGAAATTTATAGTATCGATAACATTCAAAATATATATGATCTTGTCTCCCATGGAACAAATCTTAAAAGATCGTTCATGCTTTTTGAACTCACTTGAAGCTAATTGTAGATTAATACTATCATGGCATTATCTGCATAAAGTAAAATAAACATTTGCTTTCCAACCTACTGAATTTGGGAGCATGTATATCCAAATAATTGAGATGACTCATCAGTAAATTAACATAGAAGTTGAAAAGTAGGAGGGACTACGATACAGTCCTCCTTTTCTATTAGAACAGGGCTAGAAATGAACTTTAGAGTAGCATCTGCCCCCAGAGTTGTTTTCATTTGTTTCTTATAACTAATTAGTGACTTGCAATTGCCAGGTGTGGAGTTCTTAAGCATAGTGCACAGTTGACTTCAAAATCAAATCGTTCATGCTTTTTGCAAGTATTGCTGTACAAAGCTTAGGCTGCATTCAATAATGAAATGGATCTATACAATGCTGGACAAGTTGGATCATTTCCTACTTTGTGGATCAAAGATTCTTTCTATGATGAAGGAAGTTCTGGGTGTTCTTGAATCTTTCTTTGGATTAACCAAAATTCCAAGAAAAGTCTTGTAGTATATTGCAGAAATACCATCAGGTCCTGGAGTTTTCTTCAATTTCAGTAGCAGTAATTATTTATTATGGTTGGTTGCACAGTCAGCCAGATGTTTAGACTGGATTTGGCATTTTTATTCACCTATCGAGTTATTCTTATTGTTTCATCTTCTCCTATGAGTTTATTAAAACTTCTTTTTGTTGACATGTACATTTTGTAATTTTTTTCAAATACAGGTAGTCCTTAACAACCACTCGTTCAGCAACCGTATGAAATTATGATGGCACTGAACGAGTGGTGGTTACAACCGGTCCTTGATGTAAATGGGGAAGCTGGCAGGGAAGGTCGCAACTTACTCGAGTAAGTGTCCCCCATGCGTGCACCCTCCCAAAGCCCATCTGCACTCACGCCGCGCTGGGCCTCACCGGCCACCCACACACACTCACACACCCTCCGCAAGCTTCACTGTGCTCATTCCACAGCTTCCCCACCACTTGTGCACCCTCCCCAGCCACTCGCACACACTTGTGCATCATCCCTGAGCCTCGCTGAGCTTGTGCCATGCCTCCCCCACCACCCGGACACCCTCACACGCCTTCCCTAAGACCCACTGCGCTCAGACCATGCCTCCCCTGCCACCCATGCACCATCGCGCACCATCCCTGAGCCTCACTGCCCTTGCGCCACACCTCCCCTGCCACTCGCACACCATCCCCCGTCACTTGCACACCCTCCCCCACCTAGCAGCAGCCACCCCAAGCCCCATCATGCTCGTGCTGTGCAGCCCCGGCCACCCGCGCACCCCCCCACTCCCTCTCCACCCGGCAGCAGCCACTCACCTGCCTGCCGGCCTGCTTGCAAGCTGCCTGGCACTTGCAACTTCCTGCCGGCTTCCCCACTGACTTTGGTCAGCCAGCAGGAAGTTGCGAGGAGGTGCTCGCTTAATGACCCACAATCTTCACTTAACAGCAGCAATGGGGAGTGCCGGGATTGTTGTTGCTAAGTGATGCCGTCATGTGACATCATGCTTTATGACCGCATCACTTAGCAACCGAAATTTCAGTCCCAATTGCCGTCGCAACTCGAGGACTACTTGTATGCTTCAATCTTTTCTGGATCAGATGTTTGTTTACTATATAATCTTGAGTAATATTTATCAAATTGCTCCATCATCTCCCTTATGGAAACATGCCTACTTCCATCCCAAATACAAGTAATAGTTCTTTTACCTTGTTCCTTATGAATTTGAGAAGCTAGCAATTTATCTGACTTGTTGCCTTTTTCAAAATATTTCTGTTTTAACAAAAGCAGGTTTCATTTTAAGGGAAACTAAGAATAGTCAAACAAATATCCTGGATCTGGGGGGAAAAAACAGATTTTAATAAATTCAGCATGATAAGTTGCATCCCACACAGTATCTGTAACGATCTGAAGCCAGCTTTCATACATCTTTATGTATGACAAAAATGACAACTTAAAGGCACAATAACATTTCATATTCCATTTACAACAAAAAGAGAGCTTGCTTTAGAATACATTTGCTTAGCTGGTATCAGAGTTCTTGTTTGCTTAAAAGGGGGAAGCATAATAAGCCTCTAGGTATCTAGGACCAATATAAAAAATGTGTCCAATGGTTTTGACTGATCCTGAACCATGTTCTCTATGTTTGATCATCTAAAGATGGGGCTAGACCCAAAGGATAAAGTTTTGACTTCAGACAATATTTGAGCATGGAAAGCCACACTACTCCTCAACCTTCAGCATCCCCATCTCCAGCCAAAGTATAGCATGAGGTATACATCTTGCTGCTTATAAACCTGGTTTTGAAAATGTGGATTGTACATGCTTTAATAAGGTGGTTCAACTTCATATAACTGATATCCATGAAGGAATGGGGCCAGTACTTTGGCCATAAACAGCTCAGCACAACTCTGGCAATCT
The DNA here is from genome assembly GCA_023362775.1 of Charina bottae. Taxonomy (NCBI): domain Eukaryota; kingdom Metazoa; phylum Chordata; class Lepidosauria; order Squamata; family Charinaidae; genus Charina; species Charina bottae. The sequence continues at coordinate 21,583,158 of JALMGJ010000008.1, read as the reverse complement.
TGTTTCCCTTCCCATAAAAGAATCTCCAGATAATTGTCCTGGTCTTTGGGGCAGTCAAGGTCATCTGGTCTACCAACATCTTAGTAGACCTAGATATTAAAGACTATTCCTAGGTACTTGAAGGCAAGCCCTTTGATTTTCCTTGGTCTTTTTATTGATTTATTTTTATTTATTAGATTTGTCACCGCCCATCTCCTCCCACGGAGGGCATTTTTCTCCAATGAGGCTGATCAAGTCCAATTTATATAAGCAGAGTGGCTTGTAATGAGACATAATGCAGGTGTGAGGCAACACATCATAGAAACTTTCCTGACAGAAGAGGGAAATTTTATCATTCTATGCTATGGCTGAGGCACGTTAGCTTCGCCATCAGGGAGGGAGATGCCTGTCAAGATTGTAAGCAAACTGAATTGCTGTCAAGTGCAGCCCGCAGACAACAGATGATTCTCATACACCATTTACTTTATCTCTGAGTATTCCAATCTGTTTTGTGTTGTCTCTGTGCAAACTGTGAGGCTTTTCTTTAAAACAAAAGGACTTCTAGACATTGCTGTAATTAAAATGCTATTCCCACTCACAAAAGCTTTTAGTCCTACAAATGCCATCTTCCACTCCCCAGTTCATTAAAACTATTGTTCACTTTAACACTCAAACCACACATGAACTTCTGCCATTATTTTCTGAGTGATAAAAGCTGAATGGCTGTTCCAAAGAAAAGGCAAATATCTTTGCTCAATAACATATATAAAAGCTTGATTGAATTCTGCTGGAGGATGTCATCCTGTCAGCAGAATTGATTCTTAATAGCCCTCCTCATCAGTCTGCCCTGTATATCTGCTTCAGAGGTGTGTACTGGATGTAGCATAGTAGTTTGCCATTAAAAGCAACTGCATTCTGATGTCAACTCTACAGACTCTGATCTGGATAGAACTCTAAGAGATCAGGAAAAGGAAGACAAGCCATTAGCATCTTTTGTCTTTCAAATTAATGGATGACATTCTTTTAGCTTACTCAATTGTGAGGTGGCAGATGCTGCTGTTATTGTTGGGGTTTTGTTTGTTTTTCTGTTATATATGTCCCCATCATTCCATCACTTTGCAAGCCTCTTTGGCTGCTTATGTGTTTTCATCTAAAAAAGCCTCATGAGTTTTTTCCTGGGGATTTACCTGCAATGTAGACAGCTGGAGAAGGTGCAGATTACTGGATAGATGATGCTACAATCAAATGAAAAGTTATTTATTTAAATATTTCTACAACACTTGTCCTGCAAGATTGCAATTGTTAATATGGCATTAGTCCATATTAACATGTATTCGATGAAATATAAAATACAACAAACATAACATGATTGTAGTAGTTGAGCATATCTAAATGAGTGAAGACTTGGTTCTGAGTATTCAAATCCCAGATTGTCCTCATTGTCTCTTCCCTCCACTCCAAGGGAACACACTATATTCCTGTTCCTTCAAAAACTTACCCAGTCCATAAGTTACTTATTTTCCAAATCCAGGAGACATTCCTCCCTAGGACCTCTCCATCTTTCCAGGGGATTCTGATTCAGTTATTGTCCTCCATGCCTTCCATCATTGAACTATGCACATGAACAGTCTTTCTTGATTCAAAAATAAAAATTAACATCTTGTAGAATACTGATGATACCATCTTTCAAATCATCAGATGATTACGTTACTGGTTTTATATAGATATTAAATAGCACTGGGGCAAGATGATACTTTGTGATTTACTAATGCCAAATATTTATACTCAATATTATGTGTTATGATCCACAGAGCAGGAGGAGTAGAAAAATTGTAGAATAATGTCCACTAACCATCCCTCTGTAAGGTGCTCCTCTACGATGCCCAAACGATCCCCTCTCTCCAGTAAATCACAGACACGAGATTTTCTAAGTAGCAAAGGATTTACTTTGGTGCATGTAGGCTTAACACGAACAAAGACTTGAATGACTAAGCATGGCAGGGTACAGTGTATTTAACCATCCCCTCCCCAGTGTCCATGGTTGTCAACACGTGTAGCCTGCAGGTTCATGGGTGCTCAGACAGTCCTTCCCGGAGATGTTGAATTCCACTTCGCACCTCGCTCCTGGCAATTCTCCCTTCCTTGCTATTGTCTTTCCTTGTCAGTTTCTCATCGCCCTTGCTCCCCCTCCCTGCCTGTTTGAATGGCAGAGGTCTGCCGAACTCTGACACCCTCATGGTCAGATACTATGGTCAATCATAACAAAAACCACCAATAGATGGGGGAAAGGAACAGGATTGAATTACCCATATTCCTCTCCTAGTAAAACTCATTTATCAAAGTAACTGAGTCTGATTCAGTTCCTAAACCAGATACTGAATTATTATGAACTCATAATTATATAGGTTTTTAAAAACAACAGTTTGAGCAACTGGAGTTGGACTGCCATTGTCAAGTATCTTGCCCAAGGTTATGACCAAAAAGACAATTGTTATTCACCAATTTTGGGTTCAAAGCAGGTTTCTTCAAGAGGAGATGCACAACTGTTTCTTTAAAAGCAGTAACTATCACTCCTTGACTAATGATGCATTCAATACAATCTAAATCCAGCAAGCCAAACTCCCCACCCTCAGACAAGTTTTAATTAAAGAGAATATTTGTAGCTCAGGGTTGAACTGTGGAGTCCATGGTGCTCTCTGGGCCTTGTTGTTTCCTTGCAGACGTTTCATTGCCAGGCTAGGCAATGAATCTTCGCACTGAAGATGTTGCCTAGCCTGGCAATGAAACGTCTGCAAAAAAACAACAAGGCTCAGAGAGCACCATGGACTCCAACGTTTTAATTAGCCATGGTCAATGCATATGAGAGCACAGAGGCTTGCCCTTACAACAGCAAGCACTCCCAAGGTGACAAAAACTGGATCTAATCTTACAACGCAGATAGTGTACTGGCAATCCACTCAATTCTTAAATTCAGGCCTCCCAGAGAAACAGCCAATGTTTGGATGATAAATCCTCACAGGGTGAAGCCACAGATGCTTCAGAATTTACAAACAGAAAAAGTTGTCTTAAGGCTAGATGTGTTGCTGTCAAGAATGGTGGAGAAATAGGAAACTGATTTTAAGTTAACAGAATCTCTCTCACCTGCTTCAACTCCCATTTTTCTCATACATATTCGTTGGTCACTTCACATAACTGAAGTCAGTGTAGGAATTCTGCATAGAATCCAAGATAATTTCCTTAAGCTGGAAATGACAAAAAGCATTCAATCCATGCCTGAATTAGTTATAATCTTAGATTAAATGTGAGCATAGGCAACAGACTCTGTCTACATGGGTTCTATCATACACAGAAGAAATATAAATTAAACTATGATTCTACCGCATACTATTGAGATGCAGAAACAAGCCAATGTGGTTGATGTCACACTTTGAAAAATATAGAACCCATTTATTAAACTTGATTCTATCTTTAGGCAAAGCAACAACTTTCTTAATATTTGAGAAGCAGAACTCAAGAGAAACTGAACAACTGTATTAACAAAGCTAGCTCTCTGTCTTGTGTGACACTGAGTTAGCCTGTAAAGGTATTGTTGTAATATGGATTTTGATTTTTAAATCAGCTTCCACTTGAGTAACAATGCACCACTGTGATTGATGGAAATAGATAAACCCTCAGATCTTCAAAGGGAAGCACAGAAAGAAGTTTCCTTTACTCTGCTTCTTCATTTTGAAATAGGAATAAAAAGCTCTTTTAAAAAGTTTGTCAAAAAGTTTGGTGGTTATCTTATTGCTTAGATAACATTTAACTATAAAATTGCTGAAAACCATTAGATGGTTTTATACCATGTACACAATTTTCCATAGCACATGTGAGAGGGAAGTATTAGGTAAGTGGGTTCCTTTTTAGTGTTACCAGATAAGACATTTTCCCCTTTAATACTTCACATGAAAGATTAAGCATCCTTGTTGTACTTTATCCTATAAATGTATAGGATGGAGAAGTAAATAAAAGATGATGCAAAATTGTCATTGTCAATTATGACCTGTTATGATATGCAAAGATGTTTCCAATCATGCAACACGTTCTCTTTTTTATTGTTATACTTCCAGGTCACTAGACAGTGAAGCATTGCTTCATGTCACACAGTAGAGTATAAACTGGCCCATGAATTTTAATTCCGATTTCCAACTGAATTATAAGTTCTCACATATATTGCTGTCTCTACCTAGAGCCTCCCGTAACTCACTGCAGAGACAGGCAAAGACACTGATGTGACAGACAGGTTTTCAAATGCCTCGTAGAAATATTATAGTTAAGGTTCTCCGTATAATGTTGAATTATATTCCTAAAACATGGAATTTGTCATCGCATGAAGAACTTTGGATCCGTTGAGCCTTAGATACCCCAAAGAGGATTATTTTATATAATTGGAAAGGAAATAATTTTCCTCATTTTAAGGAATGGATTCAGGGTATGAGTGTGGCACTTATTTTTGAAGTATTCTAAAAATAAGATGATGACACTGCATGCAGCCTATTGGTCTTGATATTTATACTTATTATATGGATCTTTTTTCTGTTAGAGTTATTGTTGTTACTTTTAGCTTATATTAATCATAATATATTTAGGGGGTTTTTTCTCCACTGTACTGTATAATCACTATTTATCTTCCTTTTTGTTGCTATTGGTGGTGGTTAGCTCTTTCACCATGTCAACGAATAAAATAACACTATGTCAGCTAATAAAATAAGAAAAAAAATTCCAAATGCCTCTTATTGACGTAGCCATTTTCTGGATTACATTAATTGGAACCCACCTGACTTTTTTTTAACCATTTCCTACTTGTGGCTAAGGGAGCATTCAGTAAGTGTGCTATAGCCAGAACTCACTTTGTACTGACTTTGTAGATGTCTTTGTACTGTAGATGATATCTGAAACACATAGTTTCATAAGGATGATAGTCCTTATGACTTTATGCAATAATATAATCAGAATCATTCCAAAAGGATAAGCTGTCTTAGGCAGGAAGTCTTGTATGTTCACCTTCTGATAATTGTCATGCACTCATTGATTCCCCTGACAGACAGTTACCATATATGCACAATTCTAAAGGAAACTTCATAGAAACTCACTATGAAGTCACCTTAGCAGCTACCTCTGCAGGCAGGCCCTGCAACCATCTTACAATGCATCATTCTGGGGAATGCCTCAGGATGGCCAAATGGGGTGGCAATCTCTCCTGGAGAGATGAATGAATAAAGCGCAGTGAAGAAGCTAATCTGGATGATAAACCAAAAAGGCAGTGAGAAGAATCTACCACCTGTTTCATTATTATTAACTGCAGAGCCAGCCCTGAGAAATTTTTTAAATAAATCATTCATTCATTCATTCATTCATTCATTCATTCATTCATTCATTCATTCTCAGGAGTTCACAAAGATTAAATACAAAGTAAACAATATGTGAGAGCCAGTTTGGTGCAGTGGTTAAGGCATCAGGCTAGATGTTCTAGTCCCACCTTAGGCACAAAGCCATCTGGGTGACCTTGGGCCAGTCACTTTCTCTCAGCCCTAGGAAGGAGGCAATGGCAAACCACTTCTGAAAAAGCTTGCCAAGAAAACTGCAGGGACTTGTACAGGCAGTCTCCGAGAATCGGGCACAATTGAACGGATAAAAAAAAAAGTACATAATAAACATACACAAATAAAATATCCACAATCCTATTAAATAAGTATAGAAGACAAATTATATAGATAAAACCAATCAATAAACCCAGCCAAGTTGATAACATGGCCTAAATGCCTTCTGGAAAAGCACAGTTTTAAGCTGCTTTTGGGAATCAGTCAAGGTAGGAGCCAACCTGATATCCACTGGGAGGCCATTCCAAAGAACCATTGATGACATCTAAAAGCACTGCCTTCAAGCCTTGTCCCCCCCCCCCCACTGCCAACTCCCTAAAGTGGGGAGCCTGACAAAATCAAACTGGTTGAGCTGATTCCAATGAGAGAATACTGTCTTGGACACGTGGTCCATGTAGGGCTTCATAGTTCAGCACCAGCACTTTAAACTGCACCTGTAAGCCTATTAGCAACCAGAACCAGAACCTGTGCAGAACCTGCAGCATTTATGTAATGTGCTCGCACCAGCAAACACTGGCTAACATATGAGCTGCTGAACTTTGAATCAACTGCAGCTTCCAAGTCTCCTTAAAAGAGGAATGTGTTGCAATAGTTTAACTGAGTCATAACAAAGACATGAATTAGTGTAGCAAGATCCTACTACTTCAGGTGGGCCCTAGCTGGTACACCACCTGAAGCTAGGTAAAGGCCACTCTGGCCATGACTTTCACCTACAGTTCAAACAGGAGCGATAAATCCACAAGTGATGGAACTGCCACCACGTCAAGACCCACGACTGCCGACAGAGAACCCTGATGAACGAACAGCAATTCCATCTTGCTAAAATTCAATTTCAACTTGTTCTCTCCTATCCAGACCTCACAGCCCCAGGCACCAGTACAAGACTTCAGCAGCATCACTAGCCTGACCTAGAGTAGCGATTAAAAGCTGGGTATCATTATCTTAGTCCAATCATATTCAGCAAATGATTAGAAAGCCAACGTTTTCTGTCTCTTGTCTTTGCTGATTGCTGAACAAATATAGACATGTCATACCAAAATACCAGGGGGGAAAAACCCCACCTTTGATGTGGGCATTTAATGAGGAGACTATAAAAACATGGCTCTATTTATGCTGATCCACTTTAATCTTATGAAAACAATACATACAGTATATGCAAGCTAACAAGCATTTAACTCCCGTGATACTCTTTTAAGAAAGCTGGACAAACAAATATTGGTTTCCTTGCTCAGTGTTATAGCAGGCCATGGTCAATTGCCACTGGCCTTTAAGTGGAGTGATAAACTGGCTTCTGGTTTGCTCCATTGGTTTCTACATCATATTATGCACTGGAAAGCACCTTATTTAAGGACATTTCACTGAGATTCTTGCTAGCCTTTTAACACTTTCCTATATGAATTCCACTATCCTATTTATGGCAGTGAGGGAGTCACTGCACTATCCTTCATGGTGCTGGCAGATATTGTCTAATCATCCAATAAAATACAAGTCTCTCAGTGTTAACAATGCGTCTAAATGTTTAGCTCTGAATATATGTGCCATGCTTTAATTACCAGATAGCCAACAAAAGGATGGAAGGGGAGTTATAATGATTTGAATGCTGAATTAGAAATAAGCATAATAAACATTGTAGGCTAGTGAACAGCATTATTAATGCAAATATCCTATGGCCAAATGCTGCCTTTCAATTGCATTGGATTTCAATTCTAACACTTCCTCCCCAATATGGCCAAAACCCATGATGTTGAGTCATTATGGAAGCTAAACTCCGATGCATCTTGAGAGTACAATTTTAAGGAACTTGTCCAAAGCACTGACCAATGACTAAAAGCCAAGTGGAATGCAATTGAGCCACTAAAATCAATGGATGATGACCGTGGTTACTTAGATTATTAGCAGAAATGTTGTCAAAAACAAAATTTGTCCAAAACAAATAAGAACAAGATCTGTTCTTAAATGTAGTAGCTATTGATGATGGCCCAAGACAGAAATAGATGGCCCATGCCATGAAACTTACAAGTTGAATTAAAAAAAAACAAGGAATTCTCTTTCCTGAATTATTCCCACCTAAAAAGTGAAGAAATCTGGATTTCTTCACACATGCAAGTCATCATTTTATGTTTTGTCCAGTGGGTTGAATCACACAACACACTATAAAAATTGTTTACAGATGGGAATGGCTGGGTTGCATCATGCCAAAACAAACCATTTTGGGATTAAAATGATATTTGAATCAGCCAGTGTATGGCTGCTATAAGAAAGGCAGCTATGTTTGATGACAATAAACATCCCAAAATCCATATTGTTCAATACCTTTATTAGGCCTATGTAATTTGTATGTGCAGCCTTTGAACTAGCTTAATAAAGGTGCTGTCTAATACGGACAAAATAATGGAAAACAACAACACGTACCATTATATGGCTTCAGCAAAGGACTGGGATTTTATTCATAGTGACTGATGGGAAGAGAGATTAATTTTTTATGTTGAGGCAGGCAGGAGTGAGTTTCCTAATTATTACTTTCAGTTCACCCATTGTGATTTTTTATGTGAATAGAGAAATAATTAACAATAATAGTGGCCTCAAGCACAGCACTGCTTATAAATGTACTCATTTCATACTCCCAGCTTTGAGATAAGCAATCATTTCTTTTTGTACTCCGACAAAGCTTTTATCTTCTATCTATAGGACACTGGTTTTTTTACCATGATAATCTAGGAGTCATCTCTGCATTAATTTAATAGATTTGCAGATGTTATCACACAGTGGTCCACGATGGGTCTGGCAGGTGTTTAAAGGAAATAAAATTGAATGAGTGCATGGGGAATACAGCATCTGTTCTCTTCTCCCAATATTGTCTCCTGGGAAAGAGAGGAAAAAGCCCAATTCTTTTCTTTAATAACAACTACTATAACAGCAGCAGTACTTTTGCTGCAATCATCTAAAGCAGAGGTGCACAGGTTGGCTTGCTCAGACTCGGCATGGTATGTCTTATTCTCTTAACAATATTCCAGGCCTGATACAAGCATAGCTCCTCAAAAATATTTCAAGATTCCAAGGTTTTGGAACATAATTTAACATAATACTAACATTTTTAACATTGAAAAGTTCCCCATTAATCTACTTATAGTATGTACATTAAAATATTATTGCCAAAAGATGTCAGTAATTCACAAGATCCAGTTTTATCAGTCAATGACCTCTCAAATTTTCGACATTGCCAATAGAGAAAATCTGGGTCCATCATTCTGCACCCCTAATATTTTTCCTTCCATTTGGGTGACATCAAGACATAAGGGTATTGTTCAAACTGTGTACTGCTTTTCTGTCTGTGTCTGTCTGTCTGTCTGTCTGTCTGTCTGTCTGTCTGTCTGTCTGTCTGTCTGTCTGTCATAGAATTGCAGCACAGCATCCCTGTACAATTTGTTCAAGTATTTTATTGCTAAGGGATCTTCTATATGGTCCATACAAGTGGGAAAAACATGACCAGATATACTCAGACTTATTCATCATTACTCATACAGTTCAGCCTTTCTTCCCTCCAACCCTCTCCTTTTAATCTACAGGACACAGGGGCAGTGGTTAGGATGTTCTCAACAATTTTATACACGTGTGAATGCAACTTTAAACACGTTATTAAATCAGGATTTATCCTTGCTGAATCCTCAGTATCAATTTAATCCTATGGGCAGAATTTTTTTTAAAATGCTCATTTGCAAAATTGCCCATCTCTATAAATACATGGTGGCGTGGTGGCTCAGCGGGTAAGACGCCAGGCTTGTCGATCGGAAGATCGCAAGTTCGGAGGTTCGAATCCCTAGCCCTGCGTGCGGAGTGAGCTCCCGCACTAGCTCCAGCTCTTGCCAACCTAGCAATTCGAAAGCATGCAAATGCAAGTAGATTAATAGAGAAGGGGCGTGGTGGCTCAGCGGGTAAGACGCCAGGCTTGTCAATTGGAAGATCGCAAGTTCAGAGGTTCGAATCCCTAGCCCTGCATGTGGAGTGAGCTCCCGCACTAGCTCCAGCTCTTGCCAACCTAGCAATTCGAAAGCATGCAAATGCAAGTAGATTAATAGGTACCACTTTGGTGGGTAGGTAACAGCGTTCCACGCATGTCATGTGGCCACATGACCATGGAAGTGTCTTCGGACAACGCTGGCTCTTCGGCTAACAAACAGAGATGAGCACCGGCCCCTAGAGTCAGATACGACTGCACAAATGTGCGGGGGGAACCTTTACCTTTTTACCTTATAAATACTTAGGAAAATGTTCCTTCTACTCTGAGCATATAAGGCCTGGTAGCTGAATGTTATTTATAGTTTATAAATGGAAAATAAATGTTTCATTTATATTCTGCAGGGGTCATACCCTACAACAAGCACTGTGTCAACTTTTGAGCTCCACAATTTAAGGATTTGAACAAACTGGGCAGGTGGGAAAAAGCAGCATTGAGGATAATCAGGGGACTGGAAACTGAGATCTTTGAAGAGAAACTGAGGGAGTTGGATATATTCAACTTTAAGAAAACATGAGTAAGAGTAATATGATAGCACTGTTCAAATATTGGACTACCATCTGTTGGGTACCTTACTTTGGACATGACCTCTTCTAATGCTATGATTCTATGATCTCAGTCCCCCAGTATTTAACTGCAGAGACGTTCCTGCATAATATAAGCTGTAAGGCCTTCCAGTTAATATTCCACTCTTTTAAAGGAGATGAACTATAAATGGTGTCAGATAAATAATACCATGAAACAAAGAGTTGCAATATATCTTCTTTTAAAAATTCAGTTTTTAAAGTTTCAACCAGCCATTTCTTCCAAATAAAGTATCTTATTCACACATGGTTTCTCCTTTTCTTTTCCAACTGTCAGTCCAGATTCCATGCTTCATCTTCATTGTAGAGTTTGGGAGAAAGACACCCCGCCTCCCAGCATGCTAATATTCCCTTATTATGCTTTAAATTGTCATTTCAATAGTTTTGGCTGTAGTCCTGACCGCACTCAGCAGCTCAACTCACCACAAAACAGAAGGCAAAATAGAAACCAACGATGGCATCAAACTTCCTAACAAAGTGAGCACTGCAGATCTGACAGTGTCAGTGACTACAGTTGTACATCCGTTATGAATCAAATATCATTTTTCTCAAGTCATTTAGTTCTCCAACTAGTCACCTCAAAGTCACCTGCCTTGGTTAAGTTTTCCAAGCAGATAAGATGAGGCTGAAGTAGGATGATTAAAAATTGCCCTCCATCATTAGCTGATTCCCAGTCATTGGATATACTATCACATCATTTCCCTTGAGCCAATTAATCTTGTGACTTGAATAATGGACTTTAAGTTGTCCAACTTATTTTGTCTCATATTTTCCAGCATATATGTATCACATTTTGTTTCCAGATTTCAAAAACATAAATTTAGAGTAAAGCCACTAAAATCACTGCAGTTACTAGTTTTGTTCAATCTACAGCTGCCACCACCCTTTTCTTCTACCTCCTCCCTCCACTCCACTCCACCCCACTCACCCACCCCCACCCCTGTTTTATTTTAATAGATGTCACTTCAGGGGGGAAAGTACCAGTTTCACATAGCTAATGGAAAAGCATTCTGCTTAACACCAACTTAAACTAGCCAATTCATTGAGTGAGGAGAAAATACTCTCATACGATAGAGTTCAACAACATCTACCTTGGAGCATATGAGAAAACACAACTCATTTTCACCCTCTAAATCAATTTTGCTGTCATTGCATGAGAATGAGGCATGGGCATATTGCACTGTAAATGCACATTCATTATATAACAAGAACAGAATCCAGCACTACAGTACTTTTCTGGCTGGTACTGTATTTCTCATACACACATCTCTCTTCTCCAGAAACCTTGATGAAAAATGTTTAAAATTGACTTTTTAAATGAACTTTGGCTTGCATTAAATGTGCAGAAGATTCAATATTGAAGAAAGCAATGAAAGAAAAAATTGAAATGTTCATATTAACCATGCGAGGCTGTTGCAGTATAAACATAGCATGGTTAACTTAAAGACTAAAACCTTTATTAGGACATTAGCAACCCACTTGATCAGATGAATAAATTGTTAGTTGGACATGTAGAAAGTGCAAATGGTGTTAATAATGCAGCCATTCACAAAATAGATGTTGGGAGATACCATAACCATTCTTTCTTATTATTTATTTATTTATTTAATTCATTCATTCATTCATTCATTCATTCATTTTATATCCCACCTTTATTATTTTTATAAATAACTCAAGGCAGCGAACATACCAAATACTCCTTCCTCCTCCTATTTTCCCAACAACAACCCTGTGAGGTGAGTTGCATTGTGAAACTGTTGTTGGTGGGATAAAAACCCTTTATTCTTATTCAAGCCACAGGAAATAAAATTGTAACTTCTTGATGACTTATAATTTAGCTTTTTATATTTAAATCTGTCATTTATGTTCTTTTGTTACACTCAATAGCAGAATGTTCTCAAAGGCTGAAGTGATCCCGTATTACTTTTTGATTATCGCAACTGTCAACTGATGTCTGATGTCAAATTAATTTCTATTGTTTCTTTTGTGGGAAGACTGTCCTATTTGCCCTATGAAAAGTACAGAAGGAAATTATTGACAAATGTTAACATTTCACCTAGTGGAAGCAGGTGTGAGTATCTCTCATGTTGTGGATAACTGACTGTATCCAATCTAATAAGAAATAAAGGACTCTCAATTTGCCACAAGAATTCATTTATTTCAGTTGTTTCAGTTTGGATGATTATCAGCAACAGATACACCAACTAAAACCTCTGAAATGGAAATGCAGTTGTTTAGGATGGACAGCAAACCATTGTTGACAGGTCTGAGTGGTTTCAGGTAGGAACTGTAAGTAACCACAAAATATACTTTTCTGGATCTATTCTACAGTATATTTGTGAGTACCAGTCTGACTATTTCTTTCATCTTCAGTTGGAAGTATCCTAATTTTCACAAGTTTCTTATAAGGAAACTATTTACAACATATGATTTGCAACATATGTTATTGCATTATATCACGCAACAAGGAATACAGATCTGAAAATGAATGTATAAAAAATCAAGGTAATAGTGTTTGACAGGGAAAATGGAATAAACAATTGTGAGTCATATATAAATGGCAAAAAATAAAGGAATTAAATTACCTTTATAGTTACAGGCTGTATATTTCTTGTTCAATACAGTTCTCTTACTAAAATACAAATCCTAATACCTTACAGCCCTCCACTGGAAGAAGTCTCCTGCAGGACTGCACAAGAATTAGGGAGTACACAAGTATTCAAAAAATATTATCAATACATATCCATAATCCTTTGGTAATTCTTTTTGCAATCCAAACTATTAAATCTTTGATTCAGTACTCAGGACAATGCAATCAGACCCACTGAATTCAACAGATTAGCTTCTAAGCAGTTAGTTAGTTAGTTAGTTAGTTAGTTAGTTATTCTTTCGATTTCTATCACCACCCCATCTCCCCTGAAGTTACAGTATGTACCTTTTTCTCTTTTTTATCCAGACCAGAAGAGTTGATGTGCTACTCTTTAGTTTTTAACAGGGCATCCATGTGTATTAATATTAAAACTATAACAAATTCTCCAATTACTCCTTAATATTTTTGCATAGGTAAATTTAACAGCTTTGTTCAGAAACCAGCACACATTTATGAAAATAATACATCATATTAAAACATTGCACCTCTTACAAATAAACTTTGTAGCCTATAGCTATTAATCCTTGCTGTTAATACCTCAGTGGCCAAAGTTGTTATATGAGAGTTACTGTACTAGTAAGTTCTCCTACTTACTTAATATTTACTGTACTAGTAAGTTCTCCTAAGTCTCTTAACTCACTCAGAATGGTGATTTTTGACCTAAGACCAAACAGAATTCTGTATGGCTGCCTTAAATTCCACAGAGTTAGTTCTGATGATTCTGGCAGCCTAGCCATGCTGAGGCCTCAAATTAACACACTATTAGCCAGCTCTACATCAGTTAGATTGATCGTTATACCTACATAGGTGTTTTCTAGAAGAAATCCTAAATTTTTATCTCTGCTTTCTGAATGTATTGTCTGCAAAGAGGTGGTTATACTATAGTTGAGTTCTGGGAATTGAAGTCCACATGTCTTAAAGTTGCCAAGTTTGAGAAACACTGCTGTAGATACAGAATGCCTGCTTATACCAGAATTAGCCTATTGGTCCTTCTAGCTCAGCATTATTGTCTTGACAGGCAGCAGCTCTTCGAGATTTCAGGCTGAGATGTTTTTCAGCCATATCTGGAGATGCCAGGGACTGGACTGGAGACCAACTGTATCAAAAGCATAAGTTCTGTCACTGAGCTACAGCAATTTTCTTTGTGTTTAATAAATTGTGCTTCATTCTACACAGAGTAGACAGAGCAATCCAATGTTCCTGTCACAGTGCTCCAATGTCACAGCACTCCAATAAATCTTGACAATGGGAAATAAGTCTGTTTCTCCTTTCTGCTGCTGCTTTCCCATTCTTTATTGCCTTAATCTACCAGTCAGTGGTATCCCTAACATAATTATGCTTCTCATACATTTTGCCCTCTCTTGCCCTCATACTGGTATGATCAGAATTTTTTAAGCATTTAGCCTTATGACTATATGCTATTCTTCAACGCAACACAATCTTTCTGTGTTCCTAGAGACAGTGACATCTGTCAATAGTCAATAGTACTTCAGTGAATCACATATAGGCATCTCCTCACTGCACGTTATATGCTTAACGACTGCCCTGTTTAGCAACCGTTCAACATTACGGCGGCACTGAAAAAGTAACTTTTTGACCGGTACTCACACTTATGGCTGTTGCAGAGTCCCCATGGCCATGAGATCGAGATTTGGGCACTTTGCAACCGGCAGGTATTTATGACTGTTGCAGCATCCTGTGGTCAAATGATCACCATTTATGACCTTCACAGCTGGCTTCTGACAAACAAAGTCAATGGATAATCTGGCAGTAAAATCATAAGTTGCAGTCACATGATGTCTCACGTAACAACCACGGATGATTCGCTTAACAACGCAGCGGGAGTGATATTGTAATTTTCACTTAACGACCCCATTGCTTAGCAACGGAGGTCCCAATTGGGCTCATTAAGCGAAAACTACCTGTACAGCATCTCCTCCATACTTAACAGGCTGCAACACCACCATTTTTATAAGTACAAGATTCAAGCAATACATTCTGTTGTTTATTTGTTGTTTGTTTCCACTAACATTCTGCCCCAGTCTAAAAGACTCTGATTGATGTACAAAATCCATATAACATTAAACATGCCACACATAGAAACAAAATTAGATGATCACTCACATGTGTGCATGATATAACAAAACTTAGAATTGATCAGGATGGTTTCTTAGGATTTTTTCCAACTCTGTGATTGGTTTCACAATACCTCCCACTCAGAAAAAATATTCAGTATTCCATTAACTTCATGTAGATTTTACAATAGCTCTGTGCTTTGTCATTGATGAGTTTAATCAGGGATCCTATCAAGGAAACAAAAGCAAGATTTGCATCCATCTCCATCCTACTCTACATTATACTAATTCACACTTAACTATGGCTGACTGAACAAACCACAACACAATAAGCCAAAAACCAAACTGCATTGCGATGTTGAACGATCCAAGCCAATGATTCTTAATTCTTTTCTTAGATTATTTAACAGACTTGACAAAAGATTGACAATAGCTTTAATTGGTGTATTTTAACAGAACCTAAATTGGTTCAAGAAAACATAGAGGATGGGATGCCTCTAAATGGGTTAGAAATTATAAATCAGATCTGTATGTGAACAAGTCTGTCCTGCAGCTTTTGAAGGAATACAAAAAGACACAAATGAGCTGAACCACTCTTTATTAGAACTCAAGAGAATTGGTAATAGTCCACTTCAGAAGTCTATCTGTTGGCTCTTAATGCATACATACATCAACATTATCATCATGAAGTTACTCACTCCAAGGCAACCAGAATTCTGTATCTGCGTCACTCATAGAAATGAGCTGTGAATTTGGAACTCGCTAACATAAGACAATGAGACAGTTTGGTATAGTGGTTAAAATTATGCTTAAATCCTTATTTTAAAACAAATTTAACTATGTATTTCCTGCAATTACAGTGATGTACTAACACACAGCCCCACTCATGCTCCCCACCATTTTAATAACAGTAGTTAGTATGGAACATTGATATTTCTTTTCCAAAAGCAAGGCTTCATTATGATGGAAAGTCTTACTATGCCCCCAGGATTCAAGCAACCCCCCCCCCTTCTCTTTCAAACTGCCATTTTCAAACCACGTCTTCCCCCGTTAGACGCTTCCCACCAAAACCACTTCCCCAAACTGGGTAAAGAAGCTGGAAACTCCAGGGCAAAAGACTAAGATAGGAGGGAAACAACTTAAAATATCACAATAGAATAATAGGAAAATACCAACATGGGCCATAAACTTCCCGATAACCTAATCAAATTCCCCATAAGCCGATCAGGTCAGGAAACTGAGAGGACAAAGGCAGAGAGGCAACACCTTAGCATAAATAAAGGAGAAGGGGCTTCCCCTCAGTATAACAATAATCTAAACCCAACAGGCAAAAGCCACAGCCCTGACCAAAGAACAAGAAAACCGCAAAATAGGGGGCATGACCACAGGAATGCCTCTGATCTTTGATCAATTACGCTCTCTCAGAATTCTTAGGGAGTGCCCCTTCCAGGAAACCAAGAGCGCGATCCGTCTAAGACAAAACATCATATTTTGAGCTCTTTTCACTAACAAAAGACCCGCGTCCCTATTGAAAGGGCTGGGGGGGGAATACAAATGTGGCCACGTCCGACAGCTGACTTCTCTGTATTTCACGCTTTCAGACAATAAAGCAATCACCTCTGTTCAAGCAATTGCCTGCGTATCTTCATTCCTGGCTTGGAACGGACCCTGGTAAGATTCCCTTCCAACACCCCAAAACAGAAACTGGATCCTATCTAGAGCAGGTGGAAAGCTCCAAGCTGGATGCTACAGATAGGGCTAGTGCAAGGAATATGGGAGTCAGATAGATTCCCATCTCCTATGTTCCTATAGATGACCCTTTCAACTGATTTGACCCAGAGAACTATCAGAAGGGCAAAGGCAATTGTAAATACATGAGTATTCGAGAATCAACAGCCCAGCAAGTCCTTTTAAATCCTTATCACATTGAGTTGGAATAATTGTAGATAAGATGCACTCCATATCAATTTCATTGAGGATTGCTTTGCTTGATAATGTTCATCATCATTGTTCAAAACCAAGATGGTACTTACTATGTTTGATCATCTGAATCTGGGACAAATGACTACTAATATATAAAGGAAGTGCTAATTTGTATACCCATATTGAAGAAATTGAGGTCTGCTGTTTTAAAGAACTAATACAGTTTGCCTTAGGGTTTTGTAAATATCCTGAATAATAGAAATGAATTTGTAAATTGTTTGTTCATTTTTTCTTAATGAATTAATTTGAGCAGCAGTAGCTGTGCAATTCAGTGGGGAATAAACATATCATTGTCCTTTGCTCCTTCCTAGATAAAGAAGTATGGTGCTTTAATCTAATATGATCCTGCTGTGGATAGTTCAGTGGAAAAAACTAATTTCCAATTCCAAATTAACTGTTCCTATAAATATTATGCAGCTTTCATTTTATCACAGCAAGAGAGACAGCCCAATGAGAATCAGAGCAATAAATGTCACTCTGGGTCAGTGTAAAGAATCCTGTGACAAACTCATTTCTCATAGCCAATTTGAATATATGTATATATTCTATTATAATTAGATATTTGAATACATGTATAATAAGTCAAATAATAGGTGTACCCTCAGAGAAATGAAAGCTCTCATGACATTAATTGTGACAAGCTCTGAACACCCAAAATGAATATCAATGGAAAATTAATGTAGTCTTAACAGACAGTGAACTATTTTTCAGTGCATAAAAATATATATGCTGATCTCAGGATATAAACATATGTTTCTAAAAAACATCTCCTGGGAAATGATGATGGGGTAATATTCTTAACTGCTACCCCAGTTCCAAAGATTTGTAAAAGAATGTTGTCAGTCGTAAGGAAAGGACATTTTAAAGATAAAGAAACCCAATCTCCCATAGGCTTAATAAGGCCCTTTATAAGCCCCTTAATAAGGACAGCAGAGATACCCCAGGGTGGCTCCATTTCCACAGCACCCAGCACTCAGGTCTGTGCAGAAGCTCCCAAACTCAAAAGACAATCCTAAGGTTTTTATCAAAGTCTGGCCCTAAAGCCTCGTGACCCTGTTTCCATGGTACAGAAGCTGCAGGATCTGACCTTGACTGGATAGTTCCTCGAAATAACAATGGTCTTCCGCATTGCCACTACACATACACACAGAATTTTTTTCAAAATAAAAACTGTAATACAAATATGAGCAAAGAAAATTGGGCTATATTGCTTTGAGATGCAATTTCTCTATTTAAAGCATAACTGTAGTTTTTATAGATAGTTTTTATTCTAATTGCCTGCTTTATACCAGAATGGTGGCTTTTATTTATTTGTATGTTTCTTTTCCTTCTGCTATTATTTATTAATGTATTCTATTAGGATTTTTTCTTTGTACTTTTTTTTTTAAATATCCTGTAATCAGCCCAGAGAATTATCATTATTGGAAGGATTAAAATGATAATGGATGGATAGATAAATTGTTCTGCCCCAGTTTTCACAGCACAGTAATAAACAAAATAAGCAAATACAGTATTCCAGATCAGAGCTCCCCTTTCTTTAAAATAAAATTCACTGTTTTCTTTCTTAACCATAGATGTAGCACGATTGCCTTGGTGCATGACAACCACCAACAAAAAATTAAATATTATCACTTCATTTCCTTATATTTAAGCACCATGACTTTTTTTCCAATCTGATAGAAGCATATGACATACTGCTTGGTCATCTGGCAGAAAGTCTAATTGAGTTTTCTTTCAGGGATGGGGGCAGGCAGACTTTTAAGATTAACTTTAAACTTTCCAAATTATTTTAGTTCTAATGTAACCTAAAATTGACATGCCAAGAAAGCTGAAGCAAGCAAACAGGGCAGAACATTCATATAAGAATATCTACTGTGCATCAGAGAATTGGTTTGTGTATCAGATTGTAAGTCATTTCATACTTATTCAAGTCTAACTGCCTCATGCTTCTCAGAAAGCACATCAAATTGTAAAATTTATAAAATGCCAAGGTTGGCTAGCATCATGGCTCAACGCAAATAGCAACAAATCCAGATACATCTGGAAAATGGTGGGGTTAGTCATGCAAGGCATTGGTTAAAATGAAAAACTCAGCAAGAAGAATAAAACAAAAATGCTGAGAAGGTGAAGTTGATTGGGTAGATGTTTTCAGAGCTTACTGTCTCTTTCCATTTCCATCATATTTACAAATGTGTACAGTACTTATGTATCACCCAAATAGGTAACATCATCAGTGCTAGTGAGTGTGGGGTTTGCTCCCTGTTTATATACAGTAGCTGTGTGAGTATCCATTTTGTTGAAAGATGTTGTATAGGCAGTCTGTTTCCTTTTTCTAGAGTTCTGGGTTACAGCAGTGCATTTGTGCTCATCTGAATAATGTTCTTACACAGCTCCTCTTGTGGAAAGAAACGATGGCGAATAAGAAACTCAAGTCTATCAAAAAACAATCCACACTAACCAAGTGCTCCATTACCAAAGTAACAACCCAACCTCCCACAAACAGACCACCTATACAATATCTTCCAACAAAATGGATATCCATGCAACTTTATCAAAAAGTGCCTGACCACTCAACACACTACAGCACAACCAACACAAGCTATGAAAAGGATAACACTGCCGTACACCAAAAACATCTCAGAAACAACCAACAGACTATTACAACCATAGTAGCACACAAAACAACTAAAGCCCTCCAAAACATCTTAAGTAAACCAAAAGACCCAGTAGCCCAAGAAGAAAAACCAGGAGTCATCTACAACATACAGTGTAAGGACTGTAACAGCCACTACATAGGACAGAGAGGCAGAAGACTAGCAGAGCGCATCCATGAACACCAACTAGCAGTCAAAAGACACGAAACTTCTTAATTTCACAACGTATGGACAGACTCAACCACAGTTTCAACTGGAAAACTAGATCAAGCCAAATCCAAAAATGCTAGGGAATTCCTGGAAGCTTGGCATTCAGACAAATCAGCCATCAATAGACACATAGAGATAAACCACATTTACACACCGTTCAAAAGAGACAATAAAAAAGCTAAGAAGGAAACAGAAAGACCAGAACACATCCCCTCCAGCAGCAAACACCCAGATAAGCAGGGATTAACCCCAGACAAGCAATCAAGCAGAAAACAAGAGCTACCATGGAGAAAACCACACACCCCACCAACACTGGCAGGGCAACCTACAGTATATAAACAGGGAGCAAACCCCACACTCACTAGCAGTGATGATGTTACTTAGTCAGGTAATGAAATGTCTGCAAGCAAACAACCAATCTCAGAGAGCATGAAGGACTCCACAGTTCAACCCTGAGCTACATATATTCTATTATATTCTATTGTAATATAGTTTTTAAAAATGCATAATTACACAATGAAATCACTACTAATACAAGATAGTACATAATTAAATACATATCTTTTTTAAAAATCCCTGAAAGGTCATAATAATAATGCTGACCTATGTTATAAGATCTTCCATTTGCAATATGCAAGCTGCTGATTTAAACCTCCCTAATATAAAGATCATGTGAGTCTATGTTGGAGAACGTGCACTGTGATTTTGAAGTTATTTTGCCCCCGTTTCTTCTCTAAATATTTATAACGAAGCACAACAGAGAAATGTGATTCTTTATATCTGGTGTACTGATTTTCTACATGCAGGGAAGATTGTGTGTTGTTTTTAAAATTTAATCTCTGACTTCCATTCTAAAATGGTACAGCTATGGCATCTACAATCTCACTTTTTCACACCATACTGTGTACATAGTAGAACTGTTTTCATTTGGGGATAACTTTTGAGGATTGGAAGCTCACATATATTCTCCTTTGGGAAGTCATATATACAGTATGTCCTGCATCACATAGCAAATATCTTTTATTAGGATGGAAACATTGCCCTCATAGGTCAACTTGAAATTAGTATAATGTACACCCTTACACATTGGAGTGTGATAGAGTCCAATTATCTTGGCACATATGGAATATTAGCAGCTAGATATGCAATAGCATACCAGTTCTGACTGGATCCTTTTGATTTTGCTAAATTAACAAGTGGAATGCAAGCCTAAAAATAGAAAGTTGGTCTCTTTGCTGAAGAATCTAGGTTGACTGTGGAATGTAAAATCGATTAAGAGGATTAACTGATAATGTATTTATTTAGGGTATTTGAGAAGTGCAGAGTGGTAATATCTTCAGATAAAAGTACTACTTGCAGTCTAGATATGGACCAACAGCCTTAAGTTCTATAATAACATTGTAAGGGCTATTTATGAAGCATTGTAGAATATGCTAAGTTATATATTCAAAGATATAGAGGGGCTCTGAATAATAAATTGGAGTTTTTGGTACACAAACAACAATGGAAGAACGTTTTGAAATATCTATGTCACAATTCTATAGTTTTAAAATTGCAATTAATTCAACAAAAATGACTATTTTGAGGTTTGTTTGTTATATATGTTTTTAAAATTGGTTTTTAAAAACTGGTTCATATGATGTGTTCATATGCTATACTGGTTCCCTTTCCTACAGATGTTATTTCTCATATTATTATTTTTTTCTGTAAAACACATTTTTTGTTGATGTTTATATCATTTTGAATGGATGATATTCTGGAGGTGACGGACTCGACCGTGGGGGAGCTGGGGATGGCGACGGCCGACAGGAAGGTCTGGCATGGGCTGGTCCATGAAGTCACAAAGAGTCGTAAGTGACTGAACGAATAAACAACAAATCATTTTGAACTGAAAAAAACATTTATACAGTAAATCTGCATGAAGTTAACAGAAAAGGATATATACTTTTGTGACTAAGAAATTAAACACATCTGGAACCAGAAGGCTAGAACATCCATTCTCTGTCAATTATCCAGCAATCTGAAAAGTCATATCTCTTTTTGTATTTGAACACTGGAATTTAAACATTTGATATTTAAACATTTGAACAGCACATACAACTTTATATGTTTAATTTCCCCTTTTTATTTTGTTAAGTAAAATGACAATTGTTAATAATTTAATTGTATAACATGACTTTAAAATATAAGTGTGTGTGTGTGTGTGTGTGTGTGTGTATCTAAGACTGGTTTTAAGTGGTATATAAGAAATGTGTGTTTTTGTGAGATTTTTACTTTTTTTCCTATTCCATTTCTTTTGCAATAAAAATAATTTTCTAAAAAGAATAGTAAATCAGCAACAATATAGTAAAATATATGTAGAGAACTTTCATAATGTACAAGATAGATCTGTCAGAATAATGAACCACTTCATTATACTTACAGGATATATTAATATAAACAAATATACTTTTTCTTTTTTGCTCTGTTTTTTGATTAATGCCTAAAATTGAAGTCATCTGAAGTCAGTCTGACCTTGCTGTGACAAGAAATAAGCTTAGATGACTAATATAGAATATTTCTATAAGTGATACTACAAATGCCTTTTGTCTAGAATGTGGTATTTGCAAATGTTGTACCTATAATGTTGTACCTGTATCTGCTACCTATATGGTAGCAGATGGTAATAATTTTTAAATTCAATTTATATTCTACTCAGTGATCTTTTCATCTGATTTACCTGAGTGAGGAAATATAACAAATCAAGAGAAGAAACACCACACATGGAAACAATTGAAATCAATGAAATCAAAGATCCCATGTCAAAGGAATTCAAAGAAATGAGCAGAATATGCACAGCACCATGAATTAATTTAAAAAAACTTATCTCTGATTTTTTTAAAAAAAACAATATATAACATTTTTTTCACTCTCAAAATATTTATGGGAGCAATAAAGGAGGAATAAAGCTTGCTAAAGCTATGGAACACTGATTCTTAAATGTATTCCAAAGTCCAGGGTTGGTTACAAAACATTACAGTGCATTGCATCTATTTAGAAATAAGCTTCAGCTAACTGCAGAGGGTCTTACTTCCGTGGATAGAACTGCAGCCTGAAATACCTTTTTGCAATTAACCTGATACAATTAATTTTAACTGATTGATCACTTTCAGTTTTAGCAGCTGAAAAGCAGTGTTTCATTAGGTAACAGACTTATTTCTTTAAATCAAGGGTACACAATCTGAAGGCCAATGGCCACAAAAAGCCTAGGAGATACCTAAATCAGTTTTAACTGGGGGCTTATCAAGTCTCTATTTCAGATCCTCAGAAAGTCATTCTCTTGTTTTCTCTTACTTTGGGGTATGCTTTCCAGAAGTGATGCAGTGACATACAACAGAAAGAATAGTGAAATGCTGCCTGTTGTAATATTTTAAGGTGAATTAAAATGGATGGGGTACAACAGGCTTCAGCTCAACCCAAGCAAGACTGAGTGGCTTTGTGTTCGTGGACCTCTTGGTGCCAGGAATTTTCCATCTTTGGTTCTGGATGGGGTGGCAATGCTTCAGACAGACCCAGTACACAATCTGGGGCTCCTTCTGCACTCACAGCTCCTGCTCAAAGAGCGGGTGGCAGCCATGGCAAGGAGGGCCCTTGTATCACTTCAGGTTGTGAGTCAGTTGCACCCATTCCTGGACTGGGAGGCCCTGTTTACAGTCACTTATACCCTCATAATCTCCTGTCTGGATTACTACAGTATATTCTACATGGGGCTGCATTTGGAAGCTCCAGGTGGTGCAGGATGCGGTGGCATGAATAATAAATAGTGCCAGTTATTTGGCACATGTGACACCACTACTTTATGAGCTGCATTGGCTACCAGTATGCTTCTGGGCACAATTCAAGTTACTTGTAGTCACCTTTAAAATCCTTCATGGCTTGGGACCAGGTTACTTACAGGACCATCTCTCCCCAGTTGTTTCTGCCCATCCTATCAGATCCAGAAGGAAGGGCATCCTGCAGCTCTTGTCAGCTAAGGAATGCCGCCTGGCAGGGCCCAGAAGATGAGCCTTTTTTGCAGTGGAGCCCACTTTTTGGAACATCCGCCCTCCAGAGATCAGATTGGCCCCAACCCTGCTGGCCTTTCATAAGGCCTTAAAGACCTGGTTCTGTGCTTGGGTCTGGGGCTTCAGGTGAATGAAGGAGCCTGTCTCCTGGCTGTGTTAATGGTTGTTGTGGATTTTTCTCAATTGCTGTGTATTTTAAATTTTGTATATGTATCTGTTTTTCACTTTTTGAAAAATATTGTTAGCTGCCAAGATTCATTTATTGAGATGGGTAGATATATAAATTGATTACTTAATTAATTAATTAAATAAAATTAAGAAATTGCTGTAAGGTTACCATCATTATACATTGGAAGATCCAGAAATTATTGCTTTTTGTAGTAGGATCATGCACACCTACAGATTGCAGGAAACGGGGAAATTGTGATGGGAATCAAGCTACTGTATGCCACATATCAACATCGTATGCCATATACAAGCTATCCCACATACCTACATGGGCAAACTTTTCCTTCAGCATTGTAGATGCATGTGAGTGTTTGTGTGTATATATATGGGTATGATTTCTCTCTCTCCCTTCCCTTTAGGATTAGAGGGCTATGGTTGATGAGGCAGTATCATCATTAGTGAGGCAGTGCAATTTTTTTTCACATTCCTTTTTAATTGGGAGGGTCTACATCAACAATAAAAATTTTGTGAGTAAAAAATGCAAAAAAAATGTTCCTGAAAATTACTATTTTGCTATCATATTAGAGAAGCATGATTTTGAGAGTCTCTGGGGACTGAAAAAAAAGGGGCTTTCTGTATGCAGCCCTCTGGGACACAGAATGTCCATCCTTACTAAAAGGGGAAATTTGTGTTTCTTTCCCTTTGGACTTCAGTGATTCACTTGTGATTTCAACCAGTATCCTGAGAAAAGAATGTGCAGACAAAAAATAGTAGTTCTTTCAAAGTGTGACCTCGTTCTATAAGTTGAATTAGAATCTAAGGCACGTCTTTCACTTTTGAGATAACATGTCCTTTATGAAAGCATTAATTCTGCTTCTCATGGCTCAGGTTTACCCCACAAAAGACAAACTGTCAAGTCTGTTGACACTGCCCAATGGGAGAAAATTTTCCCGCAATTTGGTTTTTCCAAAGATGATTCACAGATTTTAAATCTGAATTCATGCATGAATTTTACATTCAGAAAGTGTCACAACAACAAAAGACATCTTACTGTCAATAGAAGTCTAATAAGCCAGTTAATAATTTTGGATTATTCTTAAAAGGCTGAATAGATGAAATATGTGAAATCAGGCATGATTATAATTGGACCTGGAATAATAGTACAGGGCCTCCCTATATATATATTTAATGTTTTCCAGGCAGCCATTGTTGCCTACTGATTTATGTTTTGGACTCAGGCTGCAAAGAAGAAAGCAAAAGACCTAGATAGACAAATGAAGCATGTCTGTGAATGGATGAGGAAGGAAGCTGAAAATAAACTTAAGGTGAGAAGACAGGTTGCAAAAAACCAATTTCACATATATCCAAAGATGACTGAGGGAAAAGTGGTGAGCATAATTTAGCTCACAGGTGGGGGAAAAACATACCTTACACAAATGATGCTTAATAGTTAACAGCAGGAAGCATTGTGTTAATGGACTTTAATGGCATGATATCTTATATTTGCAAGGCTTTATGACTGATATCTCTGTAGGATATCCAGTAAGGAAAGAACAAATTAAGATACCAAGTTTAGGCATACCTGTTCAGGAGGATGTAATGGAGGACTTGCCAACAGATTTCAAAAGTTTCTTATATGAGATATGATTGTGGTTATCAGAAGTAGGCAACACTGTGTTCAGGGACTGCACTGAACATCTGAAGTGGGACAAAGTCTATGGGATGTGGCATATACATAGGTAGGATTAGGGTTCTTCAGTTTTACCCTGTTTTGGAGATTGGGTGGGTTCTTTATAAAATTTTAGGTTATAAATTAATTTAGATTATAAACATATTTTTCTTGTATTTCCCACCTCAAATGGTATAAAGATTACTTACAAACACAGGGGTTGATCCTGCATACAGCTTTAACAGATCTCAGCTCTATGGTGTTTCAGTTTCCCTTCCCACCTGAATGTCATATTCCTATAATCTATTACCGGAAAATGATAGAACATGATATAGATGATTACCATGTGATAAAAATGATTCATATTAATTAGGCTGACCATATTTCAGGTGGCAAAATGGGATGGGGTCTTATGTAATATTCCGTATTCATGAAAAAGACAGGGGTCTCCGCCCCCGGTCTGCGCGATTAGCTCTCGCCTGCAAACCCCACCCCCCAGCCCATGCAATTGGCTCCTGCCTGCAAACCCCGCCCCCTATCCATGCGATTGGCTCCCACCTGCAAACCCCCCCCCCCTAGTCCACACTCTGGCTCAGATCCTCCTTCCGTGCCATTCCCGCTGGGTTTGAAAAATGGGACAAAATTGAGATTTTTATGAAAACGACGGGGCGGTTGAAAAACGCTAAAAAAACAGGACTGTCCCATTCAAAACGGGACGTATGGTCAGCCTAATCTTAATGAAGTGTTTTGCCCTGTTCATCACTTCAATGAATACTGTCAAAGGGTATCACTGTACTTCAACAAAAGGTTCAGCAGAGCAGATCTGCCTCAATGGACCTATCTGCCTCACAAATAGAGGCTTCTGTTGTTGAATAAAGCAAAGCAGTACAACTGTCGCACAGACAGCCATTTTATTTTGTGTAGGCACCTCAAAGGAAAACGTCACTCAAATCTCTGTCAAAGTGAAGCACCCCTTCAAAGATCAGCACAGCATCATAAAGGAACATCATTGATAACATTAATTTTTCAGCCTAGAATGAAACCTATGCTATTTTCACAGTTTGAATTTTTAGAAGCATTGAAATGGAATCCAGCAACACCAAGTGCAGATTCTAAGGAATCTAAGCCAATTTTAACCTGGGCCTTTAGATATTATATTTAGTTTAAGGATTCAGGGCATAGGAATCATTGGTAAAACAGATGTGAATCTCAAACAGCTTGACTAATGGCTTCAGTAATGGATGAGTGTGCTGGAAATGAGGATGAAAACCCTTGTAAGTGATGTTGCAGGAAAGAATGGAAGTCAGCATTCCTTCCATGTACATCAAGTGTGGGCATGAGCTAAATATTCTTCAGATAAAGCAATAGTACTAGTGGTATGTAAAACATCTTGAATCTGAAACACAGCAAGCATAAAACACTTCCAGAACACTTCAAACAGCTGGAAATAATTCCAGTAAACTCTTTCAGCATAAAACCAGGAATTTCAAGCTCAAAACACAGGAATTTAGAATATTTTACACATTACTAAATGCGACCTACTTTTAATACAATAATCTGTAAATTTATAGCATTTCCAAACTCAGAATGTAGATTTTGCTGCACATGAAACGTTATTAGGATGATGCCATTGGCCATCAAAGATAATCTGAGACCAGCTGGTAATTCTTGAGCCAGATATCGCTGTCACCCATTCTAGCACTCTATACAGTAGGTCCCGTAGAGGTTACAGATCAATTTAGGTAGAAAATAATCTGACTGCCATCAGATTAAAAATGGTTTTGCTTGCTCAAACTGTTTCTGCTTAGCTCAACTGACAGATGTGGTGTTTTCCTAGTTGCTATTTTAATGACATTTTCAATTTGTGATTTATATTTCATTGAACTGGAGGGAGTGTAAGATGAAGTTCAATATTTAATCTATATACTGCATTTAATATCACAGTCAGGAGGCAGTCAAGTAATATTAATATAAATGAGTAAGATTCCACTACAAGGGCAGACAGTTCAAGTGATTGTTCTTTATATAAACCGGAAAAATGATGCAGGCTCTTTTGGAGGAAATAGAGCATAGTGACATTGAGAGCATGAAAATTCAGAGTTAATCCTAATCCTAACCATTTATATTTTGCTCTTCCGTGGTGGTGGTGGTGGTGGTGGTGGTGGTGGTGGTGGTTTTTAATACCAAACCAATTAATAGAACTCTGCAAAGTTTGAGGGTAGGTTGATGGGAGAAAAGGTACTGTTTCAATAAAACATTAATATATTGTTTAACAAATAATGAGAGAAAAATAATCACCAACATATGAAACATTTGCATTTGTCTGGTGTCATAAAATGTTTATGACACTCAAGTTCAAACTGTGTTTGCAACTGATAATTAACTGTATAATGCTTCCGATAAATATCACATATATCACCCATGTGAAACCAAAGATGGACAAACCATATCTGCCTGCCTGCCTGCCTGCCTGCCTTCTGAGAGCACCAGTTAGTAATACATTTTGCTTTATTAAATTATATTGATAGACTTGGTGCTGCTGTTTCCAGCAGAAAATAGTGCATCAAACCTTCCAGAGCCTTAATACACCTGTGCCATAGATAGATAAATAGCAAGAACAAAAAATTGTATCATTGAAACTTGCCATTATGCAACTGAATCTTGCCAGCATTCTCCTGGGAAGAAGTCTTAAGGCTACAAAAATTGATCTGAAGGTCACATGCAATCCAATGGCCCACAGACATCCCTGTGCTAAATCTTGGTCTGACCTTTTTATGGAATAAATGAAAAAGTCTGGGTTCACACATCATGCTAAACTGGAAGACATCATTATCAAACCAGAACAACTAGGTTTACACATTGCACTAAGCTAAAACCAAACTATACATTATGGCTTATTAGGAGTGAAGATAATCACTTTATAACAATTATCAAGGAGAAAATGATGGTTATGTTTTGTGCTATCATGAAAGATCCCCTGTTACAACACAGTGTGATATTTTCAGTGACATACAGTGTGCTAATCTCTAATAAAAATTGTTTTCTGCTTAAATGTGTTATATGACCCTAGCCACTGTGGCTTGTAAATTATATTTATACTGTACTTAAAGGCATGTCCAACATTGTTGTTGTTGTTGTTCAGTCATTTAGTCGTGTCCGACTCTTCGTGACCTCATGGACTATAGCACGCCAGGCCTTCCTGTCCTCCACTGTCTCCCACAGTTTACTCAAATTCATGTTCGTTACATCAGTGATGCTATCTAACCATCTCATCCTCTGCCGTCCCCTTCTCCTTTTGCCTTCAGTCTTTCCCAGCATCAGGGTCTTTTCCACTGAGTCCTCTCTTTGCATTAGGTGGCCAAAGTATTTGAGCTTCAGCTTCAGTATCCGTCCTTCCAATGAGCAGTCAGGGTTGATTTCCTTTAGGATTGACTGATTTGACCTCCTTGCAGTCCAAGGGACTCTTAAGAGTCTTCTCCAGCACTATGTATGTATGTATGTATGTATGTATGTATGTATGTATGTATGTATGTATGTCCAACATAGCTACTGTGATTTATTCAACAAAATATTTTGTTGTTGTTGTTGTTGTTCAGTTGTTCAGTCATGTCCGACTCTTTGTGACCTCATATAGTCTGATGTAATAGCTAAGGTGCTGGATACTATGAATTCCAGGCCTCCCTTAGGCATGAAAGCCAAATGGGTGACTTTGGGCCAGTCACCCTCTCTCAGCCCAACCCACTCACAGGTTTGTTGTTGTAGGGAAAATCGGAGGCAAGAGTATTAGGTATGCATGGCACCTTGAGTTAACCAAAAATAAAGGTGGGATAAGAAACTAATTAACACGTGATTTGTTGTAGTGTCCAAAGGAAAAAAGAAATATTTTTAATTCAGATTCATCAAACTGAGTCTCACACGTAACATCTCAATGTTGTGAGTTTTCTACTTAGATGGCCCAAATCTTATAATAGATTGCAACAAGAAGTGAATCTGTGTCTTTATAAATTGAAAGTGAAAGAAAGTTGAAAGTGACTCTAATAACAAATTATTGCATGTTAAGAACACCAGTCCAAGAAAACTGGTACACCTTTTTTTGGCAGAATTATTAGAAAGTGTTCTGCCATCCTGACTGGAACATGGAGGATGCCCTTGCCTGTAATAAAGATTTATTTATTCATGGAGGATAAAAAGTCAAATTAACCATAGACATAACAGACATTACTGCCATTTATAGGAGACATCTTCATATATCCTGAAGGATGTTTTGTTTTGAAATATGTAAGGGAAATAAGTATTATTACTATCGTCTCCCAACACAAAGCCATTCTAAGAAGCAGACCACTCCTCCAATGTATAAGTACTTTATTTTGCCACCCACAACCTAGTGATATCACATTGAAAGACCACCAAATAGTTAAAGACTGATCTTTACTTGGCTCTTTACAGGCTACGAGCCAGTTGCTATATGCATGTCTAAGTGATCCACCATGATTCAATATACAACTTGAGATATCTATGCAGATTCACCATGGGGAAGTGGAAATTCTGACAGACAGGAACTCTCCTTTACTGACCAAATAAGGTTGGGGATCCTGCACTAAGTCTGGATCAAGCTACGTTTTGCCTTAGTACGATGTGTGAATCTATCCGCTGCCTGCAATACGACACTAGTTGCTTTCAATATGTTCTGCTTGAATCTTCCTGAATAAGATTTAGACAGAAAGCATCTCTAGACCTAGCTTTTTTGCCTTATCCATGGAGTTCTTATTTCACAAAGGGATACGCGGTACATAAAAATAGAAAACAAACCTCAAATTCTATCAGTCCATAGGAATAGGCAAACATCTGCCCCATTTTTTTTCAAATTAAATAGCCCCATTTCTAGGGATTATCACTGAATGTGTTTAAATATATCACAGTTAGATTAATTCTTTTTACAATTTTTAAAATGGTTTTCACAAGGCAGCAACTAGTCCTACCATATGAAAGCAATCTTTGAATAGCACACACATAGCCAAATGCAGAAGTATGGCAGCAAGGAGGAAATGTTTGGAGACATTTTCAAAATTATTGCTAGTTAAGATACTCTCTTCTCATAAT
Organism: Charina bottae; assembly: GCA_023362775.1. Lineage (NCBI taxonomy): Eukaryota > Metazoa > Chordata > Lepidosauria > Squamata > Charinaidae > Charina > Charina bottae. The sequence goes on along the minus strand of JALMGJ010000008.1, from coordinate 21,552,389 downwards.
TTTCAAGTCAAAATATATATCGCTTTTTTCTTTCTATGCATTGCAAATATTTTTACACTCCTTTATATTTTTGAAGAAAGGTATGGAACTTCTAATTAAATACTGCCTCCCTAAGCATAACAAAGATGCTTTAGTCAATTGACTAGGAGCACAGCATTTTCATTTCTCTTTAATGCTTTCTCTCTGTAATATAACACATTCCTCCAATTTCAACACTGCCAAGGACCTTTCAATCACACTGACATATATTCAAAACATCTCACTAAAATTAATACATTCTGAATTTCCACCACCCAAACCTGATTATGTATTAACTCAAGAAAACCCCTTGAAACCAAGAGCCTGGATATAATGGGAAGACAAAAGGAGAGAGAATTTTTTGCTCTTTCCATAAATAACTTTTTTTCATCATCAGAAGCAGGTACAAAATTTTGGCTATGACATTATGCATACTTAGCAGTGAGGAAAACTGAATGAATCCAGCGGTACTTTATTATAGCTAATGTAAACAGATTTCAGACTAAATATGTTTTCTATTGTTCCAGAACTTAGGTTTAAAATAAGAAAAGACATTTTGACAGAATATTAGGTAAAACTTTCTGATGATACTCTTTCAAAATAGAGTGACTTCCTAAGAAAGTCCTTGATTTTTTTTTCCCCACTAGACATTTCTGGTTAGAGGCTGGATGAAGCTCTAGAAGAAGATTTCCTACATTGGCAGGATTTGAACTAAATTACCTTTACTTCCAATTCTACTTTTCCCTGTAAAGGATTGCATAGAATCACCACTCCCAAAATTTGTTGGTTCATTGAGGAAATGACTGACCTAAAAATACCCTGTGACCCTCAGGATTTGTTTGTGTTTGTCTGTGTTTCCTTGATCCTAATCCAATTATCACACTGAATCTAAGGACAATTCCATACAGAGCCTAAACTACTTGTTGCCGGTGGTGTTCTAATATGTTTCTTAATCCAACTTCAGAAATTCTGGTCTGGATTGCAGTGAATTGGCAATGGGGCCATAGTCTGCTCAGTTCAGACTATGGTCACCTCAAGACCATATGGTCATTCCCCTGCTGCTTGCCCTTTTTATCCATGCAGGGAAGGCAAGCTGCACTGGCTCCTAAGTGTACTGGTCTACCAGTGCCTGTCTTCTCATTTTAGGAGCTATTCCTTCCTCTCTAGTCCTTGTGTCTTTCTATTGCTTCCTCAGACATTTGTACATATGGATGCCCTCACCCCTCCTTCTTCCCTTCCCATATTATCTCCTTTGACACTTTTTTTTCTTATAATACCATAGCAGCTCTGAGGCTACAATAATCAGAGCAACAGGAAGAAGGTTTTTCTTTCATTCCTATGTTCCTCTGTAGGTCCATGGCAGGTCCTTTGTAGCAAGGAAGAACTGATAGTTCAGCTTCATAGAAACAAAGCAGCCATGTTCCTGCATTGTTAAAAATATAATTGTTAAAAAAATAATGGCAGGGAAGGGAAGGGAAGGGAAGGGAAGGGAAGGGAAGGGAAGGGAAGGGAAGGGAAGGGAAGGGAAGGGAAGGGAAGGGAAGGGAAGGGAAACTTTGCAGTACTGTGGGCAGCAGGTTGGGAAAGCAAGGCAAATCTGCTTTGTCCAACCTGGGCAGAAACCAAAAGAGTGCCCACTGGAAGATATAAGGGTTGAACGAAGCATGAGGACTGAGGATAGTTCATTGACTTAATGGCCATCTCTTGAATCAACCACAGGGTTACAAGAGAACCAGCAATTGCTGACCAGCAGAAAACATTGCCCAGCAATCAAGATAAAGTGGCTGCACAGGGCAGTGACCAGCTGCTGAAAGGGAGGGAGGATGCCAGACATTGCAGCCAATTGGAGCTGGGCCTGCTACTAGAATGGGGCAAAGCAGTGGAGATCATCTGCTCTGAAGGGCTTAAGTTAGCCCAGGTCAGAAAGGAGCAGTTTTGAATTGAAGCTGGAAACATAGGCATGAGTTGCAATTACAATGGGCTGAGAATGGGAGGAGGAGGATGTCATCCATTCCTGTATTTAGGAAGCGGTGAGGAGCCCATTCTGTCAATGGCCCAAGCAGCAGTGTGGATCTGCCCTAAGTCCATTTCTGAACTCAGTTCATCTGATAGTGACCATAAAAAAGCATATCAGTTGCAATGCTGGCATCCAGCATCTGTCAAATTTCTTTTTCAGGAAGTTCCATCTGGTGTTTCATCTAAATCTCATGCATGAAAAGAGTATTATTTGCCTAGACCTTCCAGAGCTATTTATTTTACATACATTTGTATGCTGGCATTTCTTGTACCTATTTTGTGTTTATTTCCTGTTAAATGTGTAAGCTGCACAGATTTAAAGCTGCACTGAAAGCTTTGGTTGAACAGCTTAATATCTGTATTAATGACTACTATCTAGCACAGATCTGAATGCTTTTTAATTCACTGGGATTAGCTCATTGTATAGGTTTTAGCCTTCAATGCATCATTTCATATGGCAAATACAAGTGCTTCATTTCTTTTCAGGATGAAACTTGGGACCTATTCTCATGACACATTTTCCAACTGTGTTCATGCCCCATTACAAATCATTTGTGATCTACTTAGAAAATATCCATTATTATTTACTTAGAAAAGATCTATATTATCTTTCTGATTGAAAACATACTAGTCAACATACAAAATACAACAGCAGAAAACAATGCAACAGAATCTAAGCACCCAAGCAGATAACAGCCAGATTATTAACTGAGAGACACTTTTTAATGGAAAAAGAATGAGTTCTACCCCATTACTTAATTCCCTCCTTTCTATCTACTTAGGTGACTTCCTTCTTCCATTTGCTCTTCTGTCTGTTTAAATAGAGAAAAGCCTGTAGGGTTCCTTTATATCAGTAGAGGGAGTTATAACACTGAAAAAACAGTCTGAATATCCATAGTGATAAAATAAAAGCTGCAGTTTTGCAATTACTAATAACCCATAAATATAAAATTAAAAATAATAAATAGTGAAGTAATAAAAGGAAAAGGAAACAAAGGAATGTAGTACTTCATATATCATGCAATGCCCAAAGCAGATCTTGAAGTAACTGAAATGCCTTAGTTTGATCAAATCAGCTTTTGCATCAAATCAACTTTTGATCAATTTCCTAGGAATAAAGTCTGGAATAAATGTACACTTTCTATCATTCAGAAGCTTTAACACTATACCTATGTATGAGTTAGATGTAATTGTCACAGTCACCTGACTGGTTTAACACCAATCTAGAAAGGAGTAATACAAAGTTAAATATTAGCTTTCCTGCTGTTTAGCTGCATATTAGTTCTATAGTCACTTCTCTAGCTTCTCATTCATTAACTTTAATCCTCCTAAGTTAGCCAATAAAATGCTTTCTGTTTCATATATACAAATGATGTGGTGCTACTATCGATGATATCGAGTGATACGTTGAAAGGTTTAAGGACTCTTGCTGTACAGAGTAATCATTAATTATCAGTTATCAAAAGACAAAAATTATGGTTTTTGCTAAAAAAAAAACAAACCAAAAAAACATGTTCTATAGGTATCCAGGGATCCTTTTCCATGCAACAGGTTCATAAAAGGCTGTCAAGAACATCCATACCCGTAATACTATCTTTTTTAGAGTTTAGTGAATCTAAGAAGATCCATTACCATTACAGTTTAAAGCAACAATGGTGGTCCAAGCTGTTGTGTGATGCCCATATCAATGTTCACAATGATTCTAGCTCACTGGAAGTGGTTCAGTCCAATTCTTAAGACCTTTATTTCCATTTCCATGTATTAAATGTATTTTGAAATTTACATTGATCAAGATTTAAGTTTGAATCTATTCATTTTAATTTAATTTTATCCCTGTTTCAAATTACTTTTTCCACCAGCTGTAGGGTTCTGCTAATTCTGTTGAACAGTTTTCACTATACTGTAAAGAAATTTAAGAAAAACTTCAGTGAGTCCTGTGGTTTCTTGTTCAAATTATTAGTTTCAATGAGATTTCCTACAGTTAAAATATCTCTTAGTCAGTGTGTTTATGATACTAATCTCCTAAAGGGCCTGAGTATTATACTTACGTTAGCATTGGGGCATAGGTAAAACTTTGCACCTGCAACTGTCTGAGTATGATTGCCTCAAAACAGTGAAAGATCTTTACATCAGCAGATTCAATTTTTGCATTCAACGTTCCTTGAGGGAAGATATTTTAACACTGCATATGCTGAGGATATCTGTTTCACATGGACCAGGTGGTGGGATAGAGATATAATAGAAATACTCAATTCATTCTTATTCTTATTATCCCCTTTTAAATGAAAATGTCAAGCAGGTCTGATTGATTTTATAGATCCCTCTTTTTATCTGATCAGAATCCAGCAACATTTGATATAGTGGTTGCATTTTGTGCCATCACTCGTATATGTCAACAGCTAATAAAAGCAAATCTCCCCTCTGGGGGAGATGGGCGGTGGCAAAATTTGATTAATAAATAAATAAATAAATAAAATTTAACTAGTTCTGATTACTTCTTTATTATGTTTGTCTACATTAGCATATACATTAGTTGCTCTGTAAATTGAATCATAAAGATAATGTATGTATTATGCCCTCTCTGGGAATTGTTTTTCTGCTGGTCTAAGACAGTAATAAAATTTGTGCTGAACTGTATTACAGAGAAGGGAAAATAAATAAATAAATAAATAAATAACAAAAATTGGAATGAATTCATACCATTAAATATAAAACAATATTTAAAAAGGGGAAAGAAGAGAAATTGCTCACAAATGATGTTTATAGTGTAGATTTTCAATAGGCACTTACAGTACATGACAATAGGCTCTTCCTACTGGAGGGAGAGAAAAAAATGTAGAAAGTAGAAGCCAAACCAGAGATGGCTGGTTTGCAAGTAACTGCATGATGGCATGCAGCAGGATTTCCTCTGATGTGGTAGTGATTGCCTATAATGGAGAAGGAAATAGTCTAGATCAGCCTTTTTCAACCTTTTGACCCTGGAAGAACCCTTGAAATATTTTTCAGGCCTCGGGGGACCCCTGCATATTCAGGCTCAAATATAGGCCACAAGTTACAAAATTCTTATATTTCTTTCATGTGTAGGCCTGTATATATGCATTAACAGTGTTCTTAAACTAAAAATAAAGAATGAAACTTACCTCTTTAATGTGAAATTGCTTGAATTTGAAATAATGTTTTAAATAAATTGTGATCTCCCAGGGAACCTCTGGTGATCTCTCGCGGAACCCTAGGGTTCCATGGAACTCTGGTTGAGAAACCTTGGTCAAGATATCCAAGCCCTAAGTCTTTTAGTTCCTTATCAGCCAAACACAACTGAATTTGACTTAATTTGAATTTGCAATTTCAACACTGGAGTCACTTGTGCATGGCCAAAAACTTCCTTCATCTGTTTGGCCACCACATTCTACCATACTGCAGCTTCAAGAGCAAGCACACACAGCAACAATCGTTAAGCTCTGGTGTCTATAGCTAGCTGAATAACTCGTTTTTAAAAGGTATCAATTGTTCGAGAACAGAGTTACTGCAAATGCTTGCACTCAGCACATTTGTCTCTGTTGTTTCACCAAGACATGCAGAAGACACTCAATATGGATTGAACCCTAAAGGCAAGAGCTCATCTTTAGTTGTTAGGATCCATCACCTAAACCCAAGTGGCATGATAAAAGCACAAGAAATATTTGTGAAAATGAAAGCTGGAAAATGAAACAAAAACAAAAACAAGCCAAGAGATGCAGCCAATCTATTTTCCATCGCAAGGTTCCAAGATAAAGAAAAATTGTAGGAGGATGGATAGTTTCAGGAACAGCTTGCAGAAAACGTAACAGAACATATCTTCAGATAATACAGATATGAAATGAACAGAAGTGTAATAAAATGAGTAAGGGAAAACAAATATTTAATCTGTAGGGTTTTTTTTATAATAATTTTATCAGAGATTACAATTAGAAAAAGTAAAAACCAATACCAACTAAAAAAATGTAAGAATAAAAAAATAGAAAGTGTGGAAAAGAAAAAAAGAAAAAAGTATATAAAGAAGTATTGCAAAAACAGGAAAGAATAATTCCAGAGGAAAGAATAATTCCAAAGACAATTAAGAAATGGGTCTCGGTCAAGCTTTTTGTCCATAAAGGCTGCTTTGCAACTATGAGTTTAGATGGAATCCCTTGACTCCTGGCCGCTCAGCTCATACTGTAAGTCGACCACAAAAACCTTGGTTCCTGCAGTCTACTCACAAGGAGCGGTTGTCCAGAGTGCGTGTAGGCAATCTCACAATCTATCCTTTCTCCGGAGAGATTTCCCCGGCCAGGATCCCACATCCAGCCACCAATTTCCACCATAAACGCCATCGCGCTTTGGCAGGGATGGCTAACTCGCCATGGCCTCACCAGAAGTCTCCAGATATTTAATCTATAGTCTGACCTGTTCTAATTACCTTGCCATTTCTTCACTACCCCTGTAAATGAGCCTATCAGAATGCTTTCTTCCTTCAGTGACATTCATGCATCTAATCTAACTTAAATGTTATCTTTATAATCAAATAGAATTGTCTGTACATTTTCATAGTATACTTGCTGGCAATAGAGCCCATTTGTTCAATATGTATTATTGAAACCCAGCTTGGTATTTTAAATATAAACTTTTAAGGTTTGTAGTGATAATACATCTTCATAGTATGGATATTCTGTTGTTATGCACATGTACATTCTGTTGCACCTCTGCTGGTCTAGCATTAGCACCTAACAACCTAACAAACTTTTGGCATTCCAGCAAAGCCAAAGACTGAATGATCCTGCGCTTTCTACTGAAAAGGACTGAAGAATACTGAATTGCCTCCTTGGACAATGCTCAGAATTGGAATGATTTTATAGGGTGGAAGAGAGCTCTGGTGTCACTCCCCCCACCCCACCCCCATCTCTTCTTCCATGATCAGCACAGGATAAAGGGACTGCTGCCATTTAAATTTGCCATGATGCTCTGAAGCTGTACTGAGAGGTCATGAAATGACACTTTATAAAAATAAAATTGGCATTTAGTTGGTGTCACTGCCACATCCAGGGCTCATAGAAGGGGTCTTCTGACATATTTATTTATCTATCTATCAAATTTGTATGCTGCCCAACTGCCAATGATTCTGCTACATACTGTACATTACCCCTGCCCACATTAGGTAAACAAACATACAATCAAGAGTACATTGATTAAAAATGCCAGACTATGATTGACCTGAGCTCATATCTCTCTGAGCCATAAAGCCCCTTTACATAACTTTGTGCTGGTCACTGCTTTTTTTTTTTTTTTTTTGCAGCCTAATCTCCCTCACAGGAATGTTGTGTAGGGGAAAATAATAAATGGGTGAAAAGAAGTAATGGAGATCAAATTCGGAAACTGTGAGAATGCTATTGTTTAATACAAGAATTCAAAGAATGGGCAGCATTCAGAGAAACCTCATTTTTTTCACTTAAGTCTCAACATCATGAATCTTTTAATTAGATTTAATACAGCCTGGGGATGCCTCGTGCCTGTTAAATAGGTGTACATACACAACCGCCCCTTAAGGAAGGAAAAAATGAATCGTACACATTTTTAGTCTTGTCATAATTCTAACGCTGGGCTTAATAAAGCAACCCAGCCCTGGAATTAATGCCTGAAAAGATTTCCCTCAGCAAATACTGTTAAAACTTTTTTCAAACTCTGCCCCCTCTCAACTCCTCTTATTTTATCTGAGGGACCTTCTAATTCGTTCGCTGTTCGCTTGCGCTAATATTTCAAGGCGACGTCTGTGTCCTCCAGAATCTACAGTGACATCGGGAAGCTGCTCGTTCGCTCAGTTAAAGTGTCTGATTACAGTTCATAAGGCCGCGCATTTAAACGGGAGTAAGAGCCGGTGATTCAGAGTATTACTTATGTATTTTATCGGGGGAGAGAGGCGTACCTGCAACAGAACTATAGGCTGCTAGGACCAAGCTAGCCTTGCGCAGCAGCCCCAAAGATTTCGTTTCCACGGTATTTCGGCTACCGCATTAGAAACTGTGATGGGAGAAGGTTACTCTCCCCCGCTCACCCTCCCGTTTTTGCAAAAAGTCCCATTGCGAGACCGCCCAAATTCCTACCAACAGCAGCCAGAGGACCCGACTCGGTGTTACCCAAAGCCGTCGCCGGGAGTTCCAAGCCGTCTTTGCGGCCTCCCCCCCCCCCTCCACGAAGCTTATTGGTCAAGTAAGGAAAGCCCTTAACCAATGGGAAAGGGAGCCTGGCGCTCGATGTTATGCTCCCCTCTCAAGTGGAAGATGTTGAGCAGCTTCCCATCAACTCTCAGTGGGGGCGGCGGGAGGGCTCTTGTGTCAGCGGCTTTTTCCTGCGGGGACTGTCGCCCTCCCTTTCTTCTCCTCCGCTCTTCCCGCCCGCCCCCTTTTCCCCGGGGAAGGAAGAGTAAGAGAGCAGCTGCCGCCTCTTCCTCAAGTCCCTTCTAGCTCGCCTTCCTTCCTGGAGGAAGGTGGTGGTGATTTTGCGGAGCGAACCAGGGTGGCGGCGGCTGCCTCTTCTGGCCCTTTCCTGGGAACGGGGAGCCGAGGGCGGGGAAGAGCAGGGGAGAGGCTCCCAAGTTTGAGGGTGGGAAGAGCAGCTGCAGAAGGTCACCTCCAAGAGGCGGAGCCCCCATGGCTTCGGAGCGCATCTGCAGGTAAGGGAGGTCTCGGGGCGCTGGAGGGGGTGTGGGCGGCGGTTGATGCTTTCTCCGCTGAGGAGGGCAGCGGGCGGCTTATCTTCTAACTTCGGTTTCTCTTTTCTTCCAAAAATAAAAGTTCTGGGGGACGGCTTGGTCTCATGTACAACTGGAAATAATAACAATATATATTGCGCTGGAACGGTTTTTGGACATTCCACCAGGGTTAGCCCGCCTATGGTTCCAGCTTGTCTACCGTGATCTTGGATGCAAAATAGCTTGGGGGGGTGTATTTGAGTTGTTATTAAGGATTAGAATAATCTGCATTAAGCTTTTTCTGGTTGAGAAATGACTTCATATGGCTTTAAAGACGAAAATCTGTGTTTCCTCCCCCCTCCCCCCCCCACACACAGACTGTTGTTTAGGAGCTTGTAATTTCATTTTTAAAATGTTGTTAGCTCTGTTAACATCTGTCTTCCTAGTGTGGTACCTGGGCGCGTCTTACTCTTAGAAGGTTTTCTGTGAGGCTTTGATGCCCTCTAGTGTTTTGTGAGACTCAGAACGGTTTCTTTGGCATGAGTATCAAATAGGTTTAATTATCCCAGACATTATGAACATCTTTTCAAAAAGCCATCCAAATTTCTAAACGTGGTTATGCGTGTGCCTTATTCTTTACACAGACTTTTTTTCTGGGAACAATGAACTTTTTGTTTGCAAGTTACTTGGGAATTTTTCTGAAGAAAGAGGTGAAGAACAGAAAATGAAATATTTTAGAAAACAATTTGATATCCAAGCATTTTAGAATAAATATTGAAAAAAATGTAATACAATGAACTGAGTATGCAGAAATGAGGTGCGACTCTACTTATATCTAACAGTATTAGACAAAAGCTGGCATATATAGATACAAATCTTAACTAGAAATATAGACAAAACAATAGCAGGGGATAAATTTTTAGGTTGCACCTCATACCCATTTCTCTGGACTAAGCATCATTGGACTCAAAGGAATGTACTTCTGAGTAATTTTAAAGAATTGTATTATTAGATGTTTTAGTAACTTCATTAAAAATAATGGGAGGAGTAGTGTTCATTTCATGATACGGTTAATATCTGGATGCTATTTTGAATTCATTGGAAAGAACGAACAGTAATTTTAAAACAGATAGAAAGTATAATATTTGCAGCCTACCTAAATATGGGAGTCAGGGGCTTCCAATCTGGTTTTATATGACTTTTTAAAATAAATACTGTCTTATTACTTTGGGGAAAAAATACACATGAACCTCTCACTTTGTTCTGCATATTAAGGCAGTTGAGTGAAGTGTTTCTAGCAATTCCATCCACAGATGAATAAAATATTTCAGTCTAGTTGAAACAGTTTGCAACTTAACAGTTGCAATCTTATTCAGCAAGTTCCAATAAGTTCTGTGGGATGTATGGGATTGTATTCTTGGTTCCTTGGATCTAAAGGAGACTCAGGCCCAATTTTGCTGGGTCAGCATGCAAATATGTAGGACTGAAGTATTTAGCATAATACTGTGAAATATCTCATTATTTAACATCACCACTGTTTCAGGATATTTTATGTAGGAAGATATCCTGAATGGAAGGAAGAGGTAGGGCTAAGTACCACTTGTCTTAAGATTAATTATTGCAATCAAATGGTATGTAAGTAAATCAAAACAGCATCAAAACTGCAAGTATCCACAGAATTTGGTTTGTTTGGGCTTGGTTAAAACAATCTCATAAGGTGGTATTTATTTGGAGAAATGTGTTGTTGTCCTCTATGGAAGATCTTTAGGATCTGCTGCAAATATCTTCCTAGTGAAGCAGGTATTTCTTAAAAAGGAGTGCTGCATAAACATTTATGGGGCATGGAATATAAAGCATTTTGTGAATAGTATCTGGTTTAAAAGACTAGGTATGTGTCATGTGATTCATATATGCTGGATTCATATATGCTGGAAAATTATCAAGCAACTGTATGGCTTTCTCAGATTCCTATCTATTGATTTTTTTAAAATGTAAATAAACACACACACACAGAGACAATAATATGATCACTCATTGTGATTGTAAGTGTTTGAGACAAGTAAAATCTAAATAAAAAAATCTAAATACAGTTAAGTAAAAACAATATTTGTTAGAATGTGCCCTTCTTTAATCTTACACTGTACTACACAGTTTTATACATTAAAAGTTTACTTTAGAATTGTATCAGATCAAAAAGGAGGACACGATCCAGCTGAAGTAAAGCCCAATCAAGTCTGATTATTTTCTGCACAAGGATTAAGTAGGTGCTTTATTATTTCTCCCATTAAAATCAGCAGGACTTGAAAATGCTTAACTTGTGCTGTATAATGTCTTAATGTTGTTTATTTTATATAGTGCCCTAGCAACAAATGTTCTTGCTTATATTAAATTTATTATTTTACATAGTTTATATATTAAGCCATACAATATCAATTATCATCCCTATAACTACTACATTTAATTTGTAATATATCATTACTATTTATAATTTTAAGATCTTAATTTCAAAATGTCTTTTTAAGCTGATGCATTTTACTGCCATACACTCTGTTGGTTTCCTTAAAAAGTGGTGTTCATATTCAGTGTTGGTTAGATGGGTTTTAATATCTATGTACCGTGACAGAAAATACTGTGCAATTTTTCATGTTTATTTGAAACGCATTTAATTTTAATGCAGGCGAAAGACTGTATTTTCTTTATTTATTCAATTTATATGGTTGCCCACTCATCAAGCTAACTGGGGAGCTAACAATATTAAAAGCAACTGAAAAATACTTCAGTAATAAAAAATCCAACAAACCAGCAGTGATAGACCTAATACCTATATGCCAAGCACAATAACTCACAAACCACATATTGACACATACTGGTGGCTCACACAACATCTTGCCCCAGTGTCCAATGAAAAATCCAGATCTTTAGAGCCTTTTTAAAGGCCAGCATGGTTGGGCTATCTGGATCTTGGGGGAATGCTGTTCTACAGAGCTGGCACAGCAAAGGAGAAGTCGTGCTTCCTGGGTCCTGCAAGGTGGTACTGTTTAATAGGTGGAGCACCACCCCCATCTGATCTTGTTGGTGAGACAAAGATAATTGGAGACCAGTAGTCTCTCAAAAATCCTGGCCCTGTACATTCTCCCATAGTGCTGAGATTTTCTGGATTTTAAAATACACCATCTATCTATCTATCTATCTATCTATCTATCTATCTATCTATCTATCTATCTATCACTATCAAGGGTATATTTGATGGGAGAATGAGAGGAACCTTCTTTCTGGATGGTCCCAAGCTTTGGAATTCTGGCTTGTTCCATCTTCACTGTCATTTTGCCAGAAATCAAAGGTGAATATTTTAGGAAGCCTAAAGTTCAGGATTAGGAAAGCATCTGAACTTTTGTCTAAGTGCTCCAACATTTCCAAGAAGGCTCCTTCTGACTTTGGAGAAAGAAATGTCACCAATTTTGGGTGATCTTGTTTCTTGGGTTACTTTCTCAGAGCCATAAGATTGCACTCTAGGTATACTTGATGTTGAAAAAGATTTTAATTTATTAAGTTTTTTAATTTATTTTAATATTTTGTTTTAATACTTTAATAATTACTTTAAATATACTGTATATAAATATGAATTGTTTATATTTTATATTTTTGGACAAGAATGAATTGCAGGATTTAAATGACTTTTGATTAAATAAAACGTTTTATTGTGCCAAAAGATAACTTCCATACCAAATGGTAAGAAGTGGTTCAGAATAAAAAGATCTGTTAATTACTTGCACCTAATTAAGAAAAAGTTGTTTGATAAATGCCATATTGACTGCTGATAATGGGAATTGGTCCAGAACATCTGGGAAGAATCAGGTTGGGGAAAACTGTTCTATGTAACAGTTTTGGGAGGAAGACCATTTTAATTCATTTCTCACTTACAAATATAATTCCATTGTTGTATTGAATAGTTTTTCAGTTTTAAGGGTCATTGTGATCTGTTGGTTAAGAGAGTGAAAAAATCTCCTAACTCTCTTTTTCCCTTTCCAGAATATATTGACTCTGAATTGTACTGAAGACTGAGATATATGCTGCAATGGTGACATAAACTGCTAAAACTGGACTGGAATAAATTCTGAAACTCAATGCAGTCACAACTAGAAAGCATCTAGGCATGACTTACAACATGACTTTTATTGTGAAACTTCATAGACATTTTCAACGAACAGTAATACTGCTAGCTACATTTTGTATGGTGAGCATTGTTATTTCAGCATATTATTTATACAATGGCTACAAGCAAGAAAATGAACTTTCTGAAATTTCTTCAGATGTTGAATGTGGAGATCTTCCAGTGCTGCTATCTCCATGGAAGATGATTAAGCCCAGTGAACCATTAAGGACTGACCCTGTGGTGCTTGTATTTGTGGAAAGTCAGTACTCTGTACTTGGTCAGGATATAGTCATGATTTTGGAATCCAGCAGGTTCCAGTATCACATAGAGATTGCTTCTGGGAAAGGTGACCTCCCTGTACTTATAGATAAAAATAAAGGCAAGTATGTTCTAATAATATATGAAAATATTTCTAAATATGTGAATATGGATTCCTGGAATCGGGGCCTTCTAGATAAATACTGTGGGGAATTCAGTGTAGGAATGATTGGGTTTCAAAAAAGCAATGATAATACTTTGCAGACTTTTCAGTTAAAAGGTGTTCCTTTCCAGATCCATGGCAATGTAGGTGTAAAAGACTGTTGCATCAATCCTCATTCTCCTCTACTCCATCTAACAAAATCATCCAAGCTTGATAAAGGGCCTTTGCCTGGAAATGACTGGACGGTTTTCCATATAAATCATTCAGCTTACCAACCTGTTATATTTGCAAAAGTAAGAGTACCTGAAAACCTCCCTCCACCTATAATTAAAAGTATTCTCCATGCAACAGTTATTCACGACTTGGGTCTTCATGATGGCATTCAGCGTGTTCTTTTTGGTAACAATTTGAACTTCTGGCTGCACAAGCTCATCTTTATAGATGCTGTCTCATTTTTGACTGGAAAGAGACTTACATTGTCCCTGGATAGATACATACTTGTAGACATTGATGACATCTTTGTTGGAAAAGAGGAAACAAGGATGAAAGCCAGTGATGTTCAGGTAAGGTATGCCAGAAAGTCTCATATGTTATGGTGATGTTGCCCAAATAACTATTTTGGAATGCAAAACTGCTATGTTGTGAAGTTTAGTTAGATGGAAAGACAATTCCTTTGTGGTCAATATATGCATTTGAAATAAAATAACTATCCTAACTTTGGCTGGCCATTGTAGAAACCTGGCTATTATAGGCATACGTTGCCCAATAATAAATTACAGTAGCTTTTTTTCAGAATGATTAATCTTGATGTTATTTTTATTTATTTATTTGTATTATCAGAGATTTTTTGGTCTTAATTAATACTTTGTATATTAAACTTTATGTTATTATGCTGCTCTGGATTTTCTAAACTCTGAATCCTGTACAGAAGATAAAATTATAGGGCAGTAGATTCCATTGTAGAATGGGTTGTTTTCCATTTTGTGCAGTTAGAGTTCTGTATGCAATGAAAACATGTATGACTGCCAACAAAATGGGTTGGTGGATCATATTTGCATAACTTTTGCCCTTTCTAAGGTTGATAATATAACAATTTATTGTTGTATTGGGGGAGGGGGGAGGTATGTCCAGGCTTTTTCAAGAACATAGTTTTAATAATAATAATTCCTAATGATTCTGAAATGTGTAAGTACAGCATCCAGGCCAAAGGCCCCAACTTTTATTTTCTTAACCGGTAGATTAAATGCATACAGAATCATGTGGTGGAGCTTTTCTCATGCTGCAGTACTTTAGAGTGCAAGTGGGAGATTTCTTCTTTAAGTTTAATTTATTGGAGAAGCAGAGGTTTGTACATGACAAATTAGAGAGTAGTGTATGCAAAGTATTCTTTCATGGAAAGTTACAAATTAAACAAGATAAAGCATGGGAGTAACAAAAAAGGATGTACTTGTTTCTTAATTACAGCAAGCACCAGATATTTTAAGTTATTGACTACAAGCATCCTGTATGATCTGTTCTCAGTTCTGCTTCTTGGCTGCACTAAATTAGGATGTGCTCCTCAGAAAAGTGACATTAGTTGCTTTCTATATTTTTTTAATTCTGTGTTCTACTTGCTTTTCCTATGGAGAGCTTCCATATTCTGAAACTGATTAATATTCTGCAAAAGGCAGATTGACCTCAAGGAGATCCATTACTAAAGCATGCTAGTCCAGGAGAACAGATACACAGAACCCTTGGATAATGGATAGCTTATTTAAGTTACCAGCTACAGCAACATGTATGTACTCAGATTAATGCCAATAATTAAAAAAACTGGAACCATCAAGAATCAACCTTCAGCATACATTAAAATCATTCTAATATCTAATTGAATGTTAAGATAGATCTAGTCAGATTTAGGTATATCTACGGGTGTTATTCAAATAGCCAACCTTTGAAGCAGCTTAATTAGGAAGTTAATTATTTGATGGTCCATGCCTGTGGTTGGTATAAGGCTTGTCTGGATCATACTTGAAAAGTAGAATGAAGATACCCTCAAAGAAGGTATGCAGCAGCTGTTAGGAAAACATCAGCTTAGTCCAAAGACAGGTGGGGGTGATGAAACTCAAGACTGCCCCACCTTGACTCTCCTTGGTATAAGAGGGAAGAAGAGAGAAGCTCTGTCAAGTTTTTATGATTCTGTTATTATAGAAAACAAAATGTAACAAACAAATACAGTTCCAGTAGTTCTTATGGTGTGTGTTTCCTAACATGTCCTACCTTGAATTGCTGACAGTACTTTGATAACTTGGTTTATTCCAAATGTTTTTGAACCATAACTCTACAAGCCCACACTAACATGTCTAAAACAAGTTTGTATCAAAGTACCTGGATGAGACTAAGTTTGTATCATCCTTTGAAGACTCTTTGGGAATCAACAAATCTCCCTAGATATTATTCAACTTTCCAGGAACTATTCTGGATGGCTCAGCAACTACATGAGTTTTCTTTGTAATCATCCTCAATAAGCTAACAATTGGTTTAGCACAGCTTTTCCGCTTCCTCCCCTCCATCCCATACAGGCAGACAGATGAAATATTGGTATGCCTTATGTTGTGTTTCAGTTAAAATCTGAATTTATATGAGTAGGTGTAACCTTTAAAGAAAGTTATTTTTCCGCGCTTTAGTTCTCTTGTTTCCAATGATAAAACAGATGGCTAGAGAATAACCTATAAAACTTAAATTTAATCTAAGAATCAGTCTGGAATTTATCACTTTAATTATTGGGTTTGGTACATCGGAAATTGAGAATATAAGATTAGGGATAGGAATTTAAGCCTTAAGCATGGGTATTTCTTTGCTTAATCACTGCAATTTTTAAAATCACAATTAGTTGTTAAAGAAGACCTGATTATGAAACAGTATATCATTCAATTCAATTACAAACAATACCATTTGTGATAAATTTGAATTAGCACTGTAATGCTTAATATTTATTTAATGGATTTATATGGCCAACCAACTCACAAAAATGTGATTTATTAGTATTCTTTTAAAATTAGTAGCAGGGTTTGAAACTGTCACAGGTATAAGTGCTTCCTACACATGCATATTTTCATACATACATTATTATTTTTTCCTTTTTTCGTTCTTCAGTTTACAGATCCATAGGAAGAACAAATAACTAAACCTGCAAATCCTATAGCCCTTTCAAGCTATATTTTCTTATGTAGAAATCAATACAAGGAACAGTGGTGAAGAGTCCTTCCCCTTTTTAACTCATGTTATATTGTCAGAAAACATTTGGTTGTCCTTGCCTGCAGTGTACCTGCAATATAATGTTCCACCTCGAGCATTATCAGAGTTCTAGTTCACATAGAAATGTTTGTTGTTGTTTATTCGTTCAGTCGTTTCCGACTCTTCGTGACTTCATGGACCAGTCCACGCCAGAGCTTTCTGTCGGCCGTCACCATCCCCAGCTCCCCAATGGTTGAGTCTGTCACCTCCAGAATATCATCCATCCATCTTGCCCTTGGTCGGCCCCTCTTCCTTTTGCCTTCCACTTTTCCTAGCATCAGCTTCTTCTCCAGGGTATCCTGTCTTCTCATTATGTGGCCAAAGTACTTCAGTTTTGCCTTTAATATCATTCCCTCAAGTGAGCAGTCTGGCTTGATTTCCTGGAGTATGGACTGGTTTGATCTTCTTGCAGTCCAAGGCACTCTCAGAATTTTCCTCCAACACCACAGTTCAAAAGCATCTATCTTCCTTCGCTCAGCCTTCCTTATGGTCCAGCTCTCACAGCCATAGGTTACTACGGGGAATACCATTGCTTTAACTATGCGGACCTTTGTTGTCAGTGTGATGTCTCTGCTCTTAACTATTTTATCAAGATTTGCCATTGCTCTCCTCCCAAGAAGTAGACGTCTTCTGATTTCCTGGCTGCAGTCAGCGTCTGCAGTAATCTTTGCGCCTAGAAATACAAAGTCTGTCACTGCCTCCACTTTTTCTCCCTCTATTTGCCAGTCATCAATCAAGCTCGTTGCCATAATCTTGGTTTTTTTGAGGTTTAACTGCAACCCAGCTTTTGCACTTTCTTCTTTCACCTTCGTCATAAGGCTCCTCAACTCCTCCTCGCTTTCAGCCATCAAAGTGGTATCATCTGCATATCTGAGATTGTTAATGTTTCTTCCAGCGATTTTAACTCCAGCCTTGGATTCATCAAGCCCAGCATGTTGCATGATGTGTTCTGCGTACAGGTTGAATAGGTAGGGTGAGAGTATACAACCCTGCCGTACTCCTTTCCCAATCTTAAACCAGTCCGTTGTTCCGTGCTCTGTTCTTACCGTTGCTACTTGGTCGTTATACAGATTCCTCAGGAGGCAGACAAGATGACTTGGTATCCCCATACCACCAAGAACTTGCCACAATTTGTTATGATCCACACAGTCAAAGGCTTTAGAATAGTCAATAAAACAGAAATAGATGTTTTTCTGAAATTCCCTGGCTTTCTCCATTATCCAGCGGATATTGGCAATTTGGTCTCTAGTTCCTCTGCCTTTTCTAAACCCAGCTTGTACATCTGGCAATTCTCGCTCCATGAATTGCTGGAGTCTACCTTGCAAGATCTTGAGCATTACCTTACTGGCATGTGAAATAAGTGCCACTGTTCGATAGTTTGAACATTCTTTAGTGCTTCCCTTTTTTGGTATGGGGATATAAGTTGATTTTTTCCAATCTGATGGCCATTCTTGTGTTTTTTCCAAATTTGCTGGCATATGGCATGCATCACCTTGACAGCATCATCTTGCAAGATTTTAAACAGTTCAGCTGGGATACCATCGTCTCCTGCTGAAGAATATATCTTCCGTATATTCTTGCCACCTTTTCTTGATCTCTTCTGCTTCTGTTAGGTCCTTACCATCTTTGTTTTTGATCATACCCATTTTTGCCTGGAATTTTCCTCCGATGTTTCTAATTTTCTGGAAGAGGTCTCTTGTCCTTCCTATTCTATTGTCTTCTTCCACTTCCGCACATTGCTTGTTTAAAAATAATTCCTTATCTCTTAGATGTCCGCCACCTTTGGCTGCAAAGGATGTAGTCAATCTGATTTCGGTGTCGACCATCTGGTGAAGTCCATGTATAAAGTCGTCTTTTAGGTTGTTGGAAGAGAGTGTTTGTTATGCACAGTGAGTTGTCTTGGCAAAATTCTATCAGCCTATGTCCTGCTTCATTTTGTTCTCCCAGACCATGCTTGCCTGTAATTCCAGGTGTCGTCTGACTACCCACCTTAGCATTCCAGTCTCCTGTAATGAAAATAACATCTCTTTTTGGTGTATTATCTAGTAGGTGCTGCAGATCCTCATAGAACTGATCTACTTCTGCTTCTTCAGCATCTGTGGTTGGGGCGTATATTTGGATCACTGTGATGTTAAATGGCTTGCCCTGAATTCGAATTGAGATCATTCTATCGTTTTTTGGATTGTATCCAAGCACTGCTTTAGCCACTTTATTATTAATTATGAAGGCTACTCCATTTCTTCTGTGGTCCTCTTGTCCACAGTAGTAGATCTGGTGGTCATCTGATGTGAAGTGGCCCATTCCAGTCCATTTCAGTTCACTGACACCTAAAATGTCTATCTTTAATCTTGACATCTCACCAATAACCACATCCAATTTGCCCTGGCTCATAGATCTTACATTCCAGGTTCCTATGGTGTGTTGATCTTTAGAACATCGGATTCGTCGTTCACCACCAGCACCGTCGGCCGCTAGCCGTCCTTTCGGCTTTGAGCTAGCTGCGTCATCACATCTGGGGCTAGTTGAACGTATCCTCTGTTCCTCCCCAGTAGCATTTTGACCATCTTCCGACCTGGGAGTCCCATCTTCCGATGGTATACCGACATATCTTTGGTTGTACTGATCCATTTAGTTTTCATGGCAAGAATACTGGGGTGGGTTGCCATTACCTTCCCCAGGGATCGTATTTAGTCTGACCTCTCTGCCACGACCTTCCCGTCTTGGGTGTCCCTTCACGGTTTAGCTCATGGTTTCATTGAGGTGCTCAAGCTCCAGCACCACGACAAGGTAACGATCTCCTTTGCTGGAGATAGAAATGTTAGCATATACATAAAAGTACCCCATGCAAATAGCACATTTCTCATGGTTTTTCAATTATATCACCAGCGGGGCTTAAAGAAGAGAGTGGCTGGTAGCCACTTATACATTAAATTCTACAAAGAGACATGGTCACTGAACAGGACTAAAATAGCTGTAATTTCCATTTTTCAATACTCAGTTTAAACTAGAAGTCCTTAATAAACTTCATTTAAAATCACTGGAAAAATTTCCATTTTGCTACATGTCTTGACTTTGATATGAAAAAATGGGAACATTTAAGGATCAGTGACTTTCACTGGCAGAACCTGAGCTTGCATTTAAACAATTCATAAATGGAAAAATGGCTTCCAGTTTAGAACATGACATATAAAACAAGAATGAAAAATTGTTAGCTAAAGCTAGACTTTGATTACAATTAACTTTGATTACAATTAAATTGGGATGGAATCATGGTTTTATGATTTGAACAAACAACATTTTCCCAAGTTCATACAAAACAGGAAATTATAGTTGTTATAAAATAACAGATTTTGTTTTCTCCTTCATGATGTAACTTCTTCCAACCAAGTGCCATGTGTGGAGTTAAAGTGCCCACGTGGATAGCACTGAGCTATGGGGAAATCAATCAGTATACTATCAACTGAACCAGGCCAACATCTATAGATTTGATTCTCAAGTCATGCAAAACCATAGTTTGTTCCATGACTTATTAAATAAACCATAATTGCTTGGGTTCACACAATATGCTGAGGCCACTATGATGTGGTTCATACCATTCACTAAGCCAAAACCAAACAAACTACATTATGATTTGGCATGATTTATAAACCAAATCATAGTGTTTGCAGCGTCATTTGCAGTTATAAAAAATGATTCATTTAAAAAAAGTATTGGAAACTACAAAGGTATAAAGTTAGGGAGAAAAGCTATGACAAAGTGTGTTCTCTTTCAAGGACGTTTGTTATCATTTAAAAAAATATGAAATTCCAGCTTTAAGGTTATTTTTTGAACACTACAGTAGAAACAACTTCAGCAACTCTTGTTTTACACCATAGAATGTTGAAAAAAATAGACTGGGGAAAATAGTTTCAAATATAATGTGTTCTATTAGAGATGTTAGCAGTGTCAGATGCAATAAATCTTCATTACTATGAATATGGAAGACGTTGTCCTCAGCAGCACTATGACACTGAGTAAGTGGGGTAATGTTATGCAAATCATCTGAAATTGAAAGCAATATTTGCACGGTATATGAATACCATCATATTAGATACTATAATTTGTTCTACCTGTAAAGCACAAGTCTGAAATGAAAATAATCTGTAACAGGAAGGGCTGCGCATATTGAATCTCTTAATTTCTCACTATACTGTAGATCAGTTCATGAAAGATCAGGCCATCAGTGGCTGTTAATTATGATCTCTTAGTGGTAGAGATAGCATGCTTCTAAATGTGAAGTTGCTGAGGAATGCCAGTGTGAAGTTGTTATTTCACTCATGTCCTACTTATAAGCCTCACATAGGCATCTGGTTAGCCATTGTGGGAACAGAATGATTATTTGATCCAGCATGACTCTTCTTACATTCTTAGCATATCAATATGCTGATGCAGAACTTAAGAAATGTGTGGTCATATGCTTAGAACAGCCAGTGGTCTTACCACAGTTACAGGTGTGTGTCGGGGGAAATACCAGAAAAAATACTGTTTGCAGGAACCCCATTAATGAAATGCTAAACTAAAATAGTCAACAATGAACAGCTACCACCTTTAATGTTAGCTCTGTGGAGATAAGGAATTTGGGTTTTGTACACTACTAGCCTAGAGAGCTATGAATTCTGAATGTATTAATGGAACTAAGGACATCTTAATCAGAATCAGCTACATTTATTCTAGAATCTCTGATATTAACAGCTTTAAATTCTAGAGTAACAGAAGAACCAGAAACCAGAGAGTACATCTGTCTTACTGTTGCTGGGATTATGAATTTAGATTTCTTGGCAATTATTATATTCTAATAATAAATTTGTAAATGAAAAGTAATGAATTCAGCTATATATTGGACAGTAGCAGTTTGTCTGACTGATCATGTATTTACCTTTCCTTAGAAATTAGGGTTACTCCTAGATTTGTGGAATGTGAGCAGAAGGTGCAATCAACTTTGCATTGATAATAAGATATCATGTATTCAGAATTTGCCATTGTTTGTGATTCTATTAAGATCATCAGGTACATTAGGAGAAAGCTACGGTGGACCTATTTTTCTTATTTAGGAGATATAGTGCAGGAATATCTTGAATAATGGCAAGGAATATATCTGGGGTAATAAAAGGCAAAATTATCCAGTGTTTTCTTAGGACAGTGCAAACCTTTGAAGGGGTGCTTTGCTTCAACAATGCTCCAAGTGAATCCCACTTCAAAGTTGCTTTGTGAAGTTGCATAATCCCTGCTTCAGAAGACCAAGCAAAGCTGATTTACTTAGTTTTCCGCTGCTTCTGGTTCTTTCTGTGGAAGGGCTAGAGAAGACAGAGAGATGTGAAGCATAGCACCTCCATGGCACAGGGTACCTCAACCAACAAGAATTGTAGTAATCTTGCAGAGGCATAGTTTTTAATATTATAATAAAGGGCGAGTGCGGGAGTTCACTCCGTCATGCGGGGCTAGGGATTCGAACCTCTGAATTTGCGATCTTCCCATCGACAAGCCTGGTGTCTTACCCGCTGAGCCATCACGCCCCCATAATATTATAATAGGATGCAAATAAACTAGTTTCCTCCAGGAGACACTGCTTTCTTGTCTCATTGTCAGAATATATGAAGGTTAGGAAAGGATAGGAAGAGTTCTGTCTCCATCCCCTCCTTCCCAATGGGATTAGCTGAATGCCTGAAGTGGGCAAGGTTGTTGGTTGGTTCCTTTCTATTTACATATGTAATTAGAGTATATTAGTGACATGTTTTTAGCTTGGTTACATGTCATAGGTGTCTGGGACAAGATATTTAGAAGTATTCATGTTTTGGTTAACCAGCACCACCAAATTCTAAAGAGAGGTAGGGCCAAATAGGGGGAGCAAAACCCTATTGGTCCTGCTGGATCTTTCAATAGCCTTCAATATTATCCATGATGTCTAGGACATTCCAATATGGGATGCCACCGGCTCAACCTTCTCACTATCTTATTTAATATCTGCATGAAGCTGCTGGAAAAGGTCGTTTCATGGCTTGGGAGACTTTACCATCAAAATGCTGATATTATCTACTTACATATCTTTACACAAGCCACTCAGGAGAGGGCAGTGGAAGTCTTAACCTGGTGTGTGGAAGCTGGAAGAGTCCAGACAGGAGAAGCAAATCAAGACTTAACCCTAGCATGACTGAACAGTGGTTGGTTCAGTAGCCAAATCAATCTGGGACAATATCAACTTTAACACTCAATAGGGTTGTGGGAAAGAGCTGGTGCACAATTTAGCTGGTGCAAATCTTCCTAGACTTTTGGAACCTGATGAAGCAGCAAGTCTAAACTATAGCCAGGAAGGCCTTTGCCCAACTGTGACTGGCCAGTTGCAATTGTTCATGGAGTAGGACGTGATGGCAACACTCACTTATGCCCTCATCACTTCATACTGGACTACTATAATGCATTTTGCATGGGATGCTTCTTGAAGACAGTCTAGAAATTACAGCTGGTGCAAATATATGCTTACTGGAACTATCCAATATAGTCATATAATTCCAGTATTGTACGAGCTGCTTTGGCTCCCAGTTTGTTTCTGAGTTCAATTCAAGGTGCTTGTTTTCATCTTTAAAGTCCTTCATGGCTTGGAGCTTGCTTATATGGGATGCTGCTAACTCCAGATAGAATCTGCCTGTACATGGCATGCCTGCAGAAAATGCCAAGAGTTCATATCCTGCATCAGGTAGAGTTCTCAGAGGTGGGGATTTTCTGCAAGGCTTCCCCTCTTGCAGAGCCCCCTACCAATGGATATAAGATCTGCATCTTTACTCCTAGTATTCAGGAAGTGGTTAAAATCCTGGCTCTTCTAAAGAGCATTTGGGACTGTGGAGTAAGGGGTGGGATATGCCTGAGGTGAATTGTGGCATTACTAATACGGTAATTAATTACTGACAGATTACAATGATATGGAATTTTTATTATTAAGATGTGTGTTTCTTACTGATATGTCTTTATATGCTGATTTGTATATTGTTATGATTCTTCTGTAAGCTACTTAGATTTGCACCAACCAACGTGACCTAAAATAAACGAATTAAAACTATTTTTAATATTATTGAATATATATATATACTATATACTATATACTTTCATCTAATGAACCCAAAGAAGTTTGCAATGACATAAAGTAGCAACAAAACCAAAATAACAATGAAAACAATAGTTAACTCCCTACCACACACAGGAGAAACACACTGGGGATTGGAAAGACAAATCCATTACAACAGTTAAAGCTACTATAGACTGGTAGCTAAACTGAATCCATATCTCTTTAAGTTAAGCTGACACTCCTATTCTTGTTAACACAATATGCAACCCACCTAGTGGGAAACTGCACATCCTTGATGTACTGTAAGAATTACTCATAATTCTTTTTTGAGCCCTGACAAGCATAATCAGATTTGTTAATGAGTTCACATTTTACAGCCTCGCACTTTAATTGGACTCTGAAATTTGTCTACCTACAGCAACTCTAAGGTCAGGGATGTGGTATCTAAGAAAATTGAAATGATACCCCATTGGGATTTTTAATTATCCTCTGTTTTTAATGTTTAAGGTGTCCATTTTCTTACTTAGCAAGTTCCAGTTTGGCAAGATACAGTAAACTGTTGAAGGTCATTTGCTGGCATCTAACTTGTGTATACAGACATGTAAATCCAGAAACTGGATTGTTAGAATAAATAAATAGCATCTCTGTTGGTTGAGTGGGGAGGCAACCTTCACTTTCCATAGCTGTTCTGTTCAGAGCCCCTAAACACTTACCTCAAGGGGAGGCAACTTTCTTGAGAGGCAGAGGTATATGTGGAATACTGATGGAAGACTTGTTTACTCAAAATGTTGGCCACTGTATGTGTGGACGAAGAACTATTTACTAGAATGTGAATTAGCTCACCAGAATGCCTTTTGTTTCCCCCCACTAACAGTGGGACATTTTAGGGACCCCAAAGCATTTATATGTCCAGTTTTCATTTATTTTTTTCAAATTAAAAAAATATTTTTAAAGATCAGATGAGGCCGGAAGCACGAGTGCACCAAAAGAGCTATGTATGGGTCCATTGGTACTCAGGTTTACTTTCCTTGATTTAACTGTAAGCAATGCACTCCTTATTGTTAGAATTTAACTATATAGGATTATATGTACTGTGATGACAGAATATATAGCAATTTTTTTATCCCTAGAAATTAAAAATGAAAGCTATCCATGTAAGATAAATGTATTTATAAAACAAATGTTTAAAATTTAGGGTAAGGTACTATAGTTACAGATAGGCATCAATGGATCTACCACACCAAAAAATCACTGTTTGAAGTACCTTGGTTAAGGGCATGGTAAAGTAAAATAGTCACTGTGTAACGGTTACCAACTCTAATGTTGGAACTGTGGAGCCTCAGGGCTCTAGCACTACAAAGCTATAGCAAGTTGTGGTCTTTGGATGCATTAATGGAACGAACTGTAGCTTGAATCATGTCAACTGGATTTCTATTTTCTCAGTGGAAACGTTTCGCTCCTTATCCAAGGAGCTTCTTCAGTCTGAGCAAAGTTAGTAAGGGAATCCTTAAATATGTTTCTAAGGTGGCTGTGTGACCTTGCACCTGGGGCTAGGTCATGGTTATTTTGAGATGTTTATTTCTAAGTCCCTTTATCATCTAAAGGAGGATCGTTAAGATTACCATGCTGCTGTTGAGCTTGTGAAATGGTCTTAATCTTCCTAGGCACAGAAGACAAAGCAGGAAGAAAGATAGGGGAAAGATTGTGCCTGAGGCCCCCACCTCTATTCAAGGAAGGATTTTCCAAGTTGGCATAAATAGATTCTTTGACCCCTCTCTCAAACCACCTATCTTCTCTGTCTAAAATGTGGACATTAATGTCCTCAAATGAGTGTCCTTTTTCCTTTAGATGAAGATAAACTGCTGACTCTGAATAATGGTAACACCACAGGACCAGAGTCAGCAGTTTATCTTCATCTATATATATATATATATATATATATATATATATATATGGAATTTCTACATCAAAGTTGGGTAGAAGTAAGGTGGCAGCTGCCAAATGCAGGTCTCTGGAAAGCAGTTATCCCTATTAACCTTCAATATGCTTTGTACACACGTAAAAACCCTGATCACTAGGGCTGTACAAAACATTTAAAAGAAATGTTTTACAAAGCTTGTTACCGTGCACACACATCATTTATGCTTGGGTCTGACACCATTTTGGTGTCAGACCCAAGCATAAATTATTTTATTTTATTTTATTTTATTTTATTTTATTTTATTTTATTTTATTATTTTATTTATTTTATTTATTTTATTTTATTTTATTTTATTTTATTTTATTTTATTTTATTATTTTATTTATTTTATTTTATTTTATTTTTTTATTTTTTACTTTACTTTACTTTACTTTACTTTACTTTACTTTACTTTACTTTTTACTTTACTTTACTTTTTACTTTACTTTACTTTTTACTTTACTTTAAACATTTCTAACTGTAGTTTCCTCTTTCTTCCAAATCTTGTAACCCCAATTTCTTAGCTTGGACAAATAAGTATTAATTAAAGACTTCCTGGTTCAAACATAGCTTATATGAATTTAAGTAAAGATAAAAGATTTATGCATATTTATTTATTTATTTATTTAATTTTTATCCCGCCCTTATTATTTTTTTATAAATAACTCAAGGCGGCAAACATACCTCATACTCCTTCCTCCTCCTGTTTTCCCCACAACAACAACACTGTGAGGTGAGTTGGGCTGAGAGAGAGTGACTGGCCCAAGGTCACCCAGCCAGCTTTCATGCCTAAGGCGGGACTAGAACTCTCAGTCTCCTGGTTTCTAGCCCAGCACTTTAACCACTAGACCCAACTGGCTCTCTATGCATGCTAACAAGCACATGGTTGTACATGCAGACCTCTACACAGACAGCTAGGGACAATATGTGAAGTAGCCAGAAGAGTCTTCCAAAGATTATGGCTGTTTTAATGTTTTGAGGAAGGCTGCTTTGCTCTTGCTGACATGCTTTGTAACATACATACTACCATTCAGTGTCTGATTTGCTAGGGGATTTGGTAGTCTGAAGAGCAACTATGTAGCTTTTGGCTGGGTTCACATATCACAGTAAACTGTTGCTTGTTTAATCATAATGTACTGAACATATCGCGCGTGTCATGCGGCCACATGACCGTGGAAGCGTCTTCGGACAGCGCTGGCTCTTTGGCTAACAAACGGAGATGAGCACCGGCCCCTAGAGTCGGACACGACTGCACAAATGTGCGGGGGGTACCTTTACCTTTACCTTACTGAACATATCATAATTGGTTATATCTGCACAGTACACCATAAGCCATATAATTCAAATGGTAGGTTTATACAACATTAGGCTGACCATACAGTATTTCCTTGAGGCAAAAACGTTGCTGGATAAAGTGGGTGTGCGGGCTCGCACGGGGGGGACGCGCGTGTGGGGGGGCATGGGGGGCATGTGGGCATGGGGGGCACGTGCGTGTGCATGCACGCGTGAGGGGCGGGGCACGTGCGGGGGGTGGGGGCATGCACGCACACATGCGTGCTTCACCAGGAAACTTTCAAAAATGGGACAAAATTGAGATTTTTACTATAAGAACGGGACGCTCCAGAAATGGTGAAATAACGGGACAGTCCCATTCAAAATGGGACATATGGTCAGCCTATACAACATGCTAAGCTAAAACCTAACAAACTACTGCAGTGTGTATAATGATGCATGCAACTGATCACTATTTTTAAACAAGATCACAAAATAGCAATTCATGTCAAAATACTGTATCAGTCCTGACAACATTGGATTGTGACAAGCCAGGAACCTTTGTTTCTTTACATTCTGGAAATACAGAACTTGGAGAGTGAAAATGTTGTCCTTCAGGTACATGTAGTATGTTTAAGTAAAAAAAAAAAAGGATATAAGAATTTCAGCTGCCTTTGTTTCTTTGAGGGGTTGGAGAGGGAAAACCAAAATGAAAAATGGCAAGACATGACTATATACTTTTTAAACTGTCTTTATTAAAACTTGTTTCACTATAGAAAATAAACCTGTATTTCTCAAGTAATAGGATTTTATTGCTGCTGTGGTGGTGGTAGTTGCTTTCCCAATGATACCCTGAACTATAAAAAGAAATGGAAACTTCAAATGTTTTATGGCTTGGGCAGCAGACAAAAATAAAATAAATTCTGAGACTTGGTTCTCAGTTTTATCCTCTGGCTTTATTTCCAACCAAACCTGAAAGCCATCTATGCCTTCTGAAATTCAGTGATACATCTAAGCAAACAAATCCCCAACTCAGCTTCCTGAAGCTATTGCATGCTAGGTTGGAATTCCGAAAATTGAAGTTCTAACATAGCTATAAGACAGAAGGCTGGTTCCTAGTCTTTTTTTATATATAAGAATTTTATTAAGTTTGAAAAGAAGGATAAAAACTACAAAAAAGAAAAAAACTACAAAAAGAAAAACTAAAAAAGCGTAAAACACAAGAAAAAAGAATTTTGAAAATTACATACAGAAGTGACTTCCAACTTTCAACAGCAAGAATATACAGCAATTTCCATAATCCCTTACTCTAAATCAGGGGTTGGGAACCTTTTTTCTACCAAGGGCCATTTGGATATTTATAACCGGGGACCGGGGGGTGGGGGGCAGGGTTTCTGGGATTTCCACGGACCAGGGGCCGGAGTTTGCGGGCGGGAGGCAATCACAAGCACTGGGGGGTGGGGTTTGCGGGTGGGAGCCAATCGCGTGGAAGGGGTGGGGTTTGCGGGTGGGAGCCCCGTGGGCCTTAGGTGGGAGCCCTGCACGCCTTTTACGGCCCACGGGACTGACGTTGCCCACCCCTGCTCTAAATCAAACCAAGATCACATTATTTCTATAAATCCTTCTGTTAGCACATATACAAATCACTAATGCAATTGCTCCTTCCCCTTATATTATATTATATATATACATATACATATACATATACATATACATATACACATATATACACATATATACACATATACATATACATATACATATACATATACATATACATATACATATACATATACATATATATATATATATATATATATATATATCAGCTTCCCTCCCCCATTTAACAAAATTTATTTAGTTATTTCCTTCCTACCACTATTCTATATATTTCTGTCCACTATAATAAAAATCAAGTTATAAAAACATATACATTGTCTACTTTTATAATTAATAATACTAGAGCAATTAATCCAAATCATTAAAAGAATGAAATATAATAGCCTCCTTGTCAATTCAATTAAACATTCATAAATTTAATCCACTATCATAAAAATCCAATTATAAAAACTTATAAATTGTCTACATTTTATAGTTAATAGTACTACAGCAATCTTAACCCTATTAAACCTAAAGACCAAACAATTATTATTATACCTTGTAGATACCTTATAAATCTTAAAAATCAAGCAAACCTTAAAAAGAATTGAACAAATCTTAGTCCAAATCATTAAAGAGAAATGATGTATTGTCGAAGGCTTTCACGGCCGGAGTTCAATGGCTGTTGTGGGTCTTCCGGGCTGTGTGGCCGTGTTCTGGAAGTTGTAGGAACCACAACTTCCAGAACACGGCCACACAGCCCGGAAGACCCACAACAGCCAAAGAGAAATGAAATCATAAAAGCCTCATTATCAATCCAATTAAACATTCTTAATTTTCTTTACCCCACTTCGAAATAAACCAAAACATTTACATATCTCCCAATTACCCACAAGGCATTTTTCTTACAAAAATCAAACAGCCCAACTGCCTCCCGTAAAAATTCAGATTTCTCAGCAAAAAAAAGTCCCACAAAGCAGATTTTCTTCTCTCTCAAAACATTCACTCAGAAAGCCATAACATTCCCACAGAAAAATAACTCTCCTTGTTATCTGCAGCTCAAACTCTCGCTGTAACCCCTTCAACACCAAAATGTAGTTGTCGTCTGGCATTACTTCAAACTCACTGTCCATAGAAAGATCTCCATCCTTGTCAAAATCCCCATCTTCCTCCATAACATCTTCAGCCAGATGACACACTTTAGAAATAATATCTTCCCCAATGTTCCAAATATTCTGCAGAATAGCTTCACAGGCATCATCAAAAAACTCTCTAAAGATCTGTTTAAAGTCAGAGTGAAGCTCACCACGGAACTCTGAGTCTCCTTGAAATCTTCCATGTTTCAGGCAGTAGATTATGATGCCCCCTGGATACTTGACTCACGCAGAGAGGAGATAATGAGTTAATAAAAAACTTCCGAGTGAAATTGAAACAAGAGAAAGTATGTTAACAAGCAGCTCTCAGAGAAAGTGAACAGAGAACTAGAAATTCAAAACAGCAATTTCAGCGTGTAGGAAAATATTAAATCCTTCAAATTATGTACAAAAATAATAGCAGGTAGGCAATTATTTATTCTCAATTCTCCTTAGACTTTAAATGGTAAAACAAGCCAAAACTTTAAAAGATTTTAAAAATTTAATCCAGAAATAACGATAAGCACCAAGAGAGTCCGCTTCTTCTTACTGTAGAAAGCCTCTCTTAGGGTACAAAACTTTTAAAAATATATAAATTGAGTGATTTAGAAATGGGGTGGCTCGACCTATTGTCTCTTTAATGCTACAGCGTGGTGTGGAAATGATGGCGTCCCCATCTCCCATCATCTCTTACCGGATCTTTGCGAATGCTGTTTGCGATTCTCTGGCTACAAGACGGTGTTTTGGAATGCAAGTGGGATGATTCCAAGCATTTTCTAAGCATGAAAAAGCTCTAGGGCTGCAGGAAAATCCTGTCTGCGCCCCCCAAAAAAGCCATGTTTTCAGATCTGCCCGCAGAGCTCGCAGACACAGCTGGTCAGTCGGCCATGTTCCCCACCAGAAGTCCGGTTCCTAGCCTTTTTTAAGCTGGTAGACACATTTGAAATTTTAAGAACATATTATGGACATTCTCACAGAATGTTTCCATATAACCATGGCCAAACATTCATTTACCAGATGACAACACTGATAAGGTTTAATTAACCACTCATTCTAGCCTTCTACGATGTCTGTTAGGGGGTATGTAAATTAAACAAGATCCTACTTGAATTTTTGTTTTGAATTTTCTATTAAGTCAATTTATTTGAATTTGTGATTAGAATTCTGATTTGATGTGTTGAATTGATTCAGTGACATGTTGATACAACTTGCCATTTAATCTTTGAATGGAAGCTTCACACAGCCCTATTATCTTCCATCCTAGTTAGTTATCTCTTTTTTTCTGGGCCTACTTCCCAACAAAGACCTGGGTAGCAGCCATCTAGCATTTTTTTTTTCTGAGAATGCCTTTGGAATTAATGTGGGATCCAGAAACATTACTGGAAAGAGATTGTACTTGAAACTAATGCATTGCTTTATAACATGTTAATTTCCCATTTATTATTATTTTTAAATTAAAAAAACTAAATCTAATTAGATCCAATCAAATCTTATTAGAATTAGTTAGGAAAATTGGAGAACATTGAGTAGGAAAAACTATCACCTGGCCATTGTGACCAGTTAGTGCAATATTTTGCTGATAAAATCACTATCATTATTTATTTATTTATAAACATATTTATATCCCGCCCATCTCCCACGCAAGGAGGGACCCTTATAATCTTGACCTTTTTCCGATGTACCTGGTGCAACATCTTGTAGTGTTATCTGGGATTCTTTTTGTCCTGTGGATTCTGTTGAAGTGGAGAGTGCTCACCACTAGCACTTCAACTACCTATGGACTTGATCCATACCCTGCAGGCTCCTTTGAGAAGCTGGGAGAAAGTGACAAATTGGGCCTAACAAATAGTCAATTCTTTGTATTGTCGAAGGCTTTCACGGCCGGAGTTTGATGGCTGTTGTGGGTCTTCCGGGCTGTGTGGCCGTGTTCTGGAAGTTGTGGTTCCTAATGTTTCGCCAGCATCTGTGGCCGGCATCTTCAGAGGGCAGGAGCACAAACAGAAGCTGGGCACAGATGCTGGCGAAACGTTAGGAACCACAACTTCCAGAACACGGCCACACAGCCCGGAAGACACACAACAGCCAGTCAATTCTTTGTTGGGAAAAGGAGTGTTCTTGCCAGCCTTGAAGGAGGCAATTGTATACCTCATCCTCCAGAAGCCACCCCTGGACTTAACAACTGTAGGCAACTATCACCCAATCTACAATCTTCCCTTTCTTCAGAAGGTTGTTGAAAATGGTGGGGCATCAGCCACAGACAGGACTTGAGGAAGCAGATTATCTAGATCTGTTTCAGTCTGGATTCAGACCTGGTCATGAGATGGAAATAGCATTGGTTGCTCTGATTGATGACCTTTGTTGAGATCTGGATAGGTGGAGTGTACCCATTTCTGGTTGTCTTAAACCCCTCAGTGAATTTTGATATCATCATTCCTGGTATCCTCCGAGACTGCCTGCAAGGGCTGGGGGCATTGTGCTTCAGTGGTTCCTTTCTTACCTGACCAGGTGGTACCGATCAGTGGCAGTGGGGAAGATGAGTTTTCCCAATGGACCTTCATTTGTGGGGTACCACAGGATTTGATCCTTCTACCACTTCTGTCTAACACTAGATATCCCCCACTGGGATAGGTCATCTGACAGTTTGGTGGAAAGATAGCTGTTGTTGTTGTTGTTGTTTAACCTTGTATGCCACCCAACTCTCAACAACTGTGGGCAACTCACAACAATCAAACAAAGAAATTACAATAATATCCATAAAACATTAAAAATAAAGATAAACAATGGCAAACATGGTGAAGCGAGGGGTCTCACTCTCCCTCGCAAAAGGCCTGGGTGAAGAGTGCACTGACACTATTTAGCTCTTCCACCACCCAGCTTCCACCCTAGACTTTGGGGAAGTGATAAACTGATATTTGTATCCCGGTTGGATCTGGTTGGGACAGAACAGGCTAAAGGTAAACCAAAGCAAGAATAGAGTTACAGTTTGTTCAGAAGGAATCTTTGCTAAATCTGGTGATAACTCTTAAAGGGATGACAGTCACCCTGAAACAGAAGATTTGTGACTTGGGAATTATTCTGTAATTATGGCTACTACTAAATAGGCATATGGAGGCCATCACCAGAAGGGCCTTTGCTCAGTTTCAGGTGATGCATCACTTACAGCCCTGTGATGGAAGGTTCTTTCTATAGTGACTCATGCACTCATTTGGATTACTGCAATATGTTCTATGTGGAGCTGCCTCTGAAGACCAATTGGAAACTGCATCTGGCACAAAATGTGGTGACATATACATTAGCAAATCAAAGTCACTATAACTGCATAACACCTGTTTTGCAGTCACTGCACTGGTTACCAGTAGGTCTTTGGATGCAATTCAAAGTGCTGGCTCTGACATATAAAGCCCTATATACCTTGGCACCAAAATACTTCCAAGACCACCTTCTTCATACTCAAGTCACATGCAGCCAACATATTTTAATCAATCCCCAAGTAAATGAGATGAAGGAGCAAACAATGCTTAAGGTAAAGGTAAAGGTTCCCCCCACACATTTGTGCAGTCGTGTCCGACTCTAGGGGCCGGTGCTCATCTCCATTTGTTAGCCAAAGAGCCAGCATTGTCCGA
The DNA here is from genome assembly GCA_023362775.1 of Charina bottae. Classification (NCBI taxonomy): domain Eukaryota; kingdom Metazoa; phylum Chordata; class Lepidosauria; order Squamata; family Charinaidae; genus Charina; species Charina bottae. The sequence continues at coordinate 21,519,122 of JALMGJ010000008.1, read as the reverse complement.
AGACGCTTCCACAGTCATGTGATCACATGACGCACGCGGAACGCTGTTACCTACCCACCAAAGTGGTACCTATTAATCTACTTGCATTTGCATGCTTTTGAATTGCTAGGTTGGCAAGAGCTGGGGCGAGTGCGGGAGCTCACTCCGTCACGCAGGGCTAGGGATTCGAACCTCCGAACTTGCGATCTTCCAATCGACAAGCCTGGCGTCTTACCCGCTGAGCCACCACGCCCCAAAAACAACGCTTGCAGGCATTATTTGTCAGTTCTAGCCACATATTGAGGAATAGTCTCCTTCTAGAAATTAGGTTAGCATCCACATTGTTGGCCTTCTGGACATTATCAAAGACAACACTATTCCAGAAGGCCTTTGGGGAGTGAATGGTCACCATTGCACATATTATATTATTGTAGATTTTACTTTTTCTATGTTTATGTTTTTATGACATAAACCACTGGGAGTAGTTTTTGAAATGCAGTAAGTAAGTAAGTAAATAAATAATATGGAAACAAATACTTAAAAGGATAGCATTATGGGGATTCATCTGATGGATGGAGAATAAGAAGGTTGGCTTTCTGTACATCCAATGGCCTGCCCCTGACCATAGACATATAAATGGAACGTGTAGTTTTATGTAAGGAGAAACTATATTTTCTGAAACTATAGTGGTTTTAAAGAAGAATAGGCAAGACTTCCTCAGTTTTGCATCCACTTTTTAAAAAAAACATATGCTTGTATGAAATAAGGAATAAAGTGTTCTATATATCCTGCACATTTTTTTTCAAATCTTGGTTTAATAAACTGAAATAGTATCAGAAAAGTTTAATATGCATGACATGTTACAAAAAAAGCGACGTTGGTTGAATTTTCCTGCGGAGTGGAATTATTTTGCAACTGAACTTTTTTCTTCTTGAACAAAAAATCCAAAAAGCCTTCAAAATACCTGAAATTAATGATGAACTCAAGCAGTGTACCTTCTGTTCAGGGTTTTTTTGTTTCTGTATTCAGAGGTGGTCTTCTTCTGTGTAAGGTAAACTCCCACAGTTCTAACATTCTGTTCTTGGTTATCTGTCAAGACCCTATCTATCTATCTATCTATCTATCTATCTATCTATCTATCTATTTATAAATGTCATTTTACTGAGCTTATAGGCCACTCTAATTGCAAATGACTCTGAGCAGTGTATACCCCAAACTCCATAAATTGGGTACAAAACAATAAAAGAAAAAGAAAAGAGAATAACAATATTGATCTATGATCTATTTATGTCCCACATTGTAAATATATTAGCAAAATTGTCCATTTTGAAACAACTTACCATGAAATTATAGTGTGTTTGGACAATATGTCAATTTAATTTCAGTGTTCAACGTATGTAAATTCTATAATACATTTGACTATTCAGTATCTTAATTAATAATAATAAAATAATAATAATAATAACTGTATTGTCATCCCACTATACACTATACACCAAGTGCACAATATAATGAAATTTTGTTGCAGTTGGCTCACAATTTCAATCAAACACTAAAATACTACTAATAAAAAAACAATATCCATAGTTACTATAAAATATACATTATTTAGCTCACAATTTCAGTCAAACACTAAAATACTATTTTTAAAAAAATCCATAGTTACTATAAAATATACATTCTTTACACATTCAACATTTCACCTAAAAGAACTTATTTAAGCATTCAAGAATCCAATAGCCTGGGGGACAAAGCTGTTTCCCAATCTGGCTGTTCTACATCAGATACAGCGGAACCTCTTCCCAGAGGGTAACAAAGAAAACAAACCATGATGAGGATGGGAGGCGTCACTGATGATCTTTCGAGCTCTGGACAAACAGCATGCATGTGCTAAATCTTGGATGAGACGCAGAGATAACCCAATTATCTTTTCTGCTGCCCTTACCACTCTCTGCACAGACTTTCTATCTGAGGCACTACAGCCTCCAAACCAGATGGAAATACAATTAGTAAGTACACTCTCTATAGTTCCTCTATAGAAAGTAAGGAGAATGGAAGATGGGAGATGTACTTTCTTCATCCGACGCAAAAAGTGCAAACGTTGCTGTGCTCGCTTTACCAAAAATGTGGTATTAAGGGACCAGGTCAGACTATTTGTTAACTGCACCCCCAGGAATCTGATGCTACTGACTGACTCCACAGCTATGTTATTGATAAAAAGTGGAGTGTGACTGCACCGGTTCTTCCTGAAGTCTATAGTTGACTATAGACAAACTATAGTTGACTTCGTTTTTATCATGAAATTACAATTAAGCTGCCAACTGCTGTCACAATTTTTGCAAGGATTGACAGATGTCGTATGTATGTATGTATGTATGTATGTATGTATGATTTTTCAAATTTTGCCACCGCCCATCTCCCCCAAGAACAGGGACTCTGGGCGGTATTGCTTTAAACTGTAACTTGGGAAACTGTATACGAGACATTGTTGGCTGGAAAGCCAGCGATTCGTAAAACCCGGCACAGATCTGCCAATCACCGAAACCGAGTCAGAAGGATTCGAGTAACTCTTCATTTGTGCGCAAAAGCAAAAAGGGAACCTTTTGCCTCTTGGCTGAGAGGAACGCCAAGCAGTTACAATTGATTCTATTTATACCATTCATTAAGAGAGAATATACTGTATAAAATTGTGATTGGCTAACTAAAATCAGCTGCTCGTGCCTGCGTGTAAACCTCCCATGTTACATATTAACATCCCATAATATCTCTACCATGTCTTCGCTAATGCTTATTTGAATATTCAAGGGGTGTGTTTTTCCAGTATAATTGGGTAGGGGTCTTTCAAAGTTCAACAAAACTGCCCAAAGCTGGTTCCCTGTGCTGCTTATCCTTGCATTCCTCTGCTTATCAGCTGGAGCCTCCCACTCCCACTTCCCCAAGTAAGGGCAGCTCGTCCATCAATATTGTGTGCGTTTTTTAAAATAAAGAAATCAAAAGTATCATTGAGGTAACAGGTCAACATGAATGAAGAATAAAATATTAGTATGACTGGGGTCTGAAATGTTGATGGTGTCATTGGTGGGCTCAATTATTATAAGTATGGAAGAACAAATCCTTGTTTTCTTTTGATTATTTTGTAGAAAGCAACATGTTTCAGCTAAAAACAATCCTGAATTGTGTGATTGTGACAATCCTCAAACTGTGGCTAGAAACCAAGTTGGATACTGTACATGAAAAATAAGAAAAGATTCTAAAATCAGACATTGGGCAAACCACATACTGTATACTTTTTGAGATGAAATTGATGTGATTTGATGACCAAATAATTTTAATAGAGACATGAGTATATGAACCCTTTACATTCCTTAACATGTTATGAACTAAAGGGAAGGAAAAAAATAAGTAAGAGTCTTTACATGTGGATGTCCTTATGGAAAAGACTTGAAAATGGTATGCATTATATCATTTAGCCCAGCCTTGCTGCATCATTTAATACCAATTTCAGTTTAATATTATTTGATGCACAATAAACTAACAGAGAGATGGGAAGTGGAAATCAGTCTATATATTACTGTGGCAAAATGAATCATGCTGTATAAAAAATTGTATAAGCAAATGAAAATGCTGTTGGAATTAAAAGGTTATGCAGGAGCTGAATTTGAAACTGGTAATAAAAAGATCCATGCAAGTCCCATGTTTTTCTGCACAGAAATCATGAAGGAGAAATATAAGTGAGCTCTTGGTTTGAAGCTTATTTATCTCAGTGTGACATCTGAAGCTGCTGGCAGATCCAGTGCTGGTTATAGACATTTTCAGACCTGAGCAAAATGTCAAAATGTTGCCCTTCTTGACATACAGAGAGAGGTTGGAAGCATAAAAAAATGTCTGATCACATTGTTCCTTGATAAAAGAAACTGTGCCCAGTCAGGCATAGGTAATGCAGAAAAGATTCATGGTTAACCTATCACAGGGATACAGTTAAATTAATAACTAGAAGGAATATAACTTCAGGATGATTAACTCTTAGGACTAAAGTAGTTTTTCACAAACTGAAGCCTTTGAGACAGGCTGGATTACAGTTTCCATCACCTTCCAGGCAGCAACACAATTGGAGGGCAACAATTTGGGCAGGGTGAACTACAGTGTAGGGCAAAATAAAAAATAAGGGTGTTTTATGTATTTCACATACATGCATATATATAAGTCTCATCAAATGTGGTATGTTCAAGGGATGCATTGGAATTGTGTTATGAATATTTCCATTGTTTTGTAGAGCTTTAGTGAAATAAAGCAGTACTAGTTAAACATGCATATTGATAGCCCTGATTTTTACTGTGACTTCCAGGATGATTTCAGTCTCATCATGTAGGCCAGTCATGAGTGTGGTATCCAAATATTGCAGTTGAGATGAATGTGCTAACAATAAAGTTCTGTCTGTGTTTTTAAAAAAACATGAAGGGAAAATAGTGATACCTTATTCTAAAAGGGATTACGTACAGTTACAGTATAGTAAGTAATTGTAACAGTATTAAAACACTAATGGATAACACTCCCTGTTTCCCTGTTCACTATTTTAAGCATATGATTATAAACCTAAGGGATCTTCAGACAAACTGCTTTTCAGTGATGCATAACTGAGCTGAGTATGTAACTGAAACAGCCATGTCACAGTCTGTTTTGTAGACACGCTGATTCCATCGAATAGACCCACAGGCATACTTCTGTCCATATCGTTGCATCATATACTTTGCAGCCATAGAGAATCATAGAAAAACTAATTCTATTGCATGTCATTGATTTCAGTAAATTTATTTTCATCACCTGTGCTGTATTAGCGAATAAAACATAATTTAAAAATACATTTAAGAATGCTTAGTATAAAGAGAATAATTGCCCCCTTAACCCCATTCACGAAAGTTAAGAATAGGTTGTTAAATTTCACATCAGTCTATGATTCACAAATTTATGGCATGTCGATATGTGGAATACTATGTACAGTACTGGTTACCATATGTACGTGTGTGTATACAGTATATACAGAATATAACGCAAGTGGAGAAAGTGCATAAGGTGGCTAGCGACATGATCAAAGGGCTTGGACACCTTTCCCACAAGACAAGGCTAGAATGATTTGAAATTTTTAGCTTGCAATAAAAGTAATAGAGGAAACATGTTCACTGTGCATGATGTGCATCATGCATGGCATGGAGGAGGTGGATGGGCAGAAGTTTTACTGTATCTCTATCTCTCTCAAAATAATAAAGGTGCTTGAAAGATTTAGAAAAGACAAAAGAAAGCACTTCACACAACATACAGGTAACCTATGAAATCCATGACTCCAAGACCTGATGGTCACTAACTTGGATGTTTTCAACAGGGATTGGATAAATTCACAGATACCAAATCTGTCAAATGCTATTAGTTTGAAGATTAAGTATTTCGCGACACACACTTACAGCAGGGCACAAGGCAGGCACTAGGACCTGCGTGGAATCACAGCAGGTTTGGAGGCAGCAAGGCACAAGGCAGGCACTAGGACCTGTGCAGAATCCTGGCAGGGCAGGTTTGGAGGCAGCAAGGCATAAGGCAGGCACTAGGACCTGCGTGGAATCCTGGCAGGGCAGGATGCAGGAGCAGCCGCGACACACCCAGACACTGCAGCCGACACACTAACGTGTCGCGACACACAGTTTGGAAAGCTCTGTCCTACAGGTTGGAGCTAGCATGCCTTCAATTACCAGTTGCAGGATAATAACATCGAAAGAATATGTCTCCATCTCCTGCTTGTGGGCAATTCAGAGGTATCTGGTTGTCTGCTGTGAGAAACAAAATGCTGCACTAAAATGGGTCTTGGACTCATTCAGGAGGGTTAGTCTTATGTTTAAAAACCAAATTCAGCTGACCATGCATATTGTGACCTGTCAGGTGAAAAGCAGTTTGTCTGAAGATCCCTTAGGTTTATAATCATATGCTTAAAATAGTGAACAGGGAAACAGGGAATGTCAGGTGTTTGCTCTTTTCCCTACTTTTGGAGTCTGAAATACAGTAGGTAACACAGATTACAAATATTATCAAATGCTTAATAGGCCCTCTGGAAGCTCTGTGAGCTGTGTTCATTTTCAGACAGGAGGGCTGTGTTCAGCTTTTATTTATGAAATAGTTTGAATGTTATCATCTTGTCAGCTAACATCATCAAACTATATGTAAGTTGGAAAATGATGCGGTGCAACAGGGTGCTCATTAGTTCTTGTTTTAATTGGCCTGAGATTTTTTTTAACCTTTAATTAAGGAATTTAATGGGTTTTAGCAACAGGATAATGAAATCATCTTAGGTACTGAGCAGTACCCAAGAATTGACAACAGCAAAGGAGATAAAATTCCAGAGACAGCATTGTTAATTGTGTTGCTTTATTCAATAAAATCGGTTAGCAATAACTGGCCTACATTGCCATAATTAGTTTCCTTTCCTCTGATTTCTTCTATAAAGAATCTAGGTTTTTTGGTTGTACAAATGAATCAGGCGCATTAAAATCTGTTATCAAGATATAGGGAGAAATAATCCAGTAATCAAACCCAACTGCAGCATATGCAATAGGAATACCAAAAGGAAAGCCTATACATTATTTCCAAATAGCTTGGGTGTATCTATAATTTTTATGGATAATTTTTAAATTCCTTTTTTCCTTTTAGTGGGCCTGGATAGGGAGGAACCAACTCTGACTCAGTCTCACCAAGACTGAGTGGCTGTGGGTATTAGGGCCCCCTGGATCCAAGGATTTTCCATTCTCAAACATTGAATACTGCAATATGCTCTACGTGGGGCTGACCTTAAAAACCACTCCGAAGCTTCAGCTTGTCCAGAATACATGGTGCAGGCTCTGTGAGCTGCACTGGTTGCCAGAGTGCTTCCAGATGCAATTCAAGGTGCTGGTTGTTACCTATAAAGCCCTACGTGTAGGGCCAGGTTACTTGAGAACTGCCTGTCTCCCATGATTTCTGCCTGGCAGATAGATGCCAGCAAAGTGAACACACTCCTGGTCCTCTCGATTAAACAATGTCATCTAATCATATGTTCTATTGAAACCAAGAAGCAGGCCTTCTCTGTCATGGCGCCTACTCTCTAGAATGAGATCCCCCTAAAATCTGTGTGGCCTTTGGTGTTTCATAAAGCCTTGAAGACCTGGTTCTTCTCCCAGGTTTGGGGTGAGATGGATGGAGCCCCTTGGCTGTGTTTGTTATTTTTGTTTTCTATTTGTATACTTCACCCAAATGCTATCTTGTTTTTAGTTTGTACTGGTTTTTAATGTTACTATTTGTGAATCACCCAGAATCAGTTGAAGTCAGGTGGTGTCCAAATTGAATGAATGAATGAATGAATGAATGAATGAATGAATGAATGAATGAAAGAAAGAAAGAAAGAATGAATATATGTATGTATGTGTGTGTGTGTGTGTGTGTGCGCGCAGTGTTTACTCAGTGTTTACTCCTGGTCACTGCCTGGACAAGTCCCTGTAGTTTTCTTGGCAAACGTTTTTGGAAGTGGTTTGCCATTGTCTCCTTCCTAGGGCTGAGAGAGTGTGACTGGCCCAATGTTATCCAACTGGCTTTGTGACTAAAGCAGAACTAGAACTCAAGGTCTCTTGGTTTCTAGCCTGATACCTTAACCTTTACACCAAACTGGCTCTCACAAATAAGTAGTAGTTATTAGAAAATGTAATACAGGTAGTACTCGTTTAGCAACTACCTCGGACAGCAACTGTTCACAGTTATGACAGTGATGAAAAAGTAACTTTGTGACCAATGCCCACATTTATGACCTTCACAGTGTCTTCTTCTCAGTCATGTGTTCGCCATTACAGACAGTTAGTACGTGTTGTCCTGTGTAAAATTGTAGCACAGTTGCAGTCATGTGATTTCCCCCTTAATAACTGCTTCACTTAATGACCAAGTTATTGGTCCCAACTGCAGTTGCTAAACAAGGACTACCTGTAGTGACACATGCTGAACATTTTAAAAATTATATTCTGTCTATTTACTGCTCACTTTTGTTACTAGTACATTCTACAACCTTGGATGAGTACAGGTAGTCCTTGCTTAATGACCGCACTTGGGACTAGAATTTTGGTTGCTAAACGAAGTGGTCATTAAGCAAATCCAACCTGATTTTACAACCTTTTTTGCGGTGGTCGTTAAGTGAATCCAACCTGATTTTACAACCTTTTTTGCGGTGGTCGTTAAGTGAATCACCACAGTTATTAAGCGAACCAATTAATGTGGTTCCCCATTGATTTTGCTTGCCGGAAGCTGGCTGGGAAGGTTGAAAATGGCGATCATGTGACCACAGGATGCTGCAACGGTCACAAATGTGAACCAGTTGCAAAGCTCCTAAATCGTGATCACATGACCGTGGGTAAGCTGCAACGGTCATAAGTGCAAGGACAGGCCGCAAGTCGGTTTTTTCGGCACGGTCATAAGTCCGAACCATCACTAAATGAATGGTCGTTAAGTGAGGACTACCTTTATTGAATCCAACATTCCCAATGGCAGTTTTGAATCCATGGCATTAGATATTCATTCTAAGATACACTGCTGAATATTTTCAACCAAGTTAGAGTTTCCATTTATTTAAACTGTGCCAGGGGATATGCACGATGTCTGACAGCCTCAGTGCAACCATGATGATTATGATCAGTCTGGTGGTACTTGCAATTAGAGGTGGAAGAATTGTTGAGAGGGGTGCCTAACTATTTCAATGGTATTTTCTGTCTATTACTGCTCTCTGTGAAGTTGCTTGAGGAACCGTTAAAGATGCTTTTTTTTTGCTGCTTTAAATACTATTATTGTAAATAGCTATGCGTACACATAACTTACAGCACTTTCAAAACCATTACCTCTTAGGAATGGTTTTCCACACAGATGATAGTACCTTTTCTTTTATTAATAAAAAGCAGAACAAATGGCTTTCTGGGGTCACTACATAATTGCATAGAATAATGCTAATGTTTTACAGTTCTGTCAGCTTTATACTCATCTATCATTTAAGAAATCTGAGCGCCCCTGTTTAGTGTCAGTAAAGTCCTTGGATTTTGTTTCAACATTTTCTCTTTGCAATAATATATCATATTTGGCTGAGTACTGCCAAAAGAATAAAAGTGTGTACCTACTTGTGTATTTACGATGTATGCAAAATAGATACACCCAACTATCAAAGAGAAATAATAAAGTATAGTTATCTGCACTGCTGTGTCTGTTTAGGTCAATTCAGAGAGATAAAAACTTCAAAGTGCTATTCATAAAGGTAAGTGAAGAGAAAAGGATAGATAAATTATCTGAAGAGCTTACCTTGAGTATTACAAAGCAGATTTAGCAATGAAAATCTAGTCTCTCCCTCCTTCTCTCTCTCTGTCTCTGCCCCCACATGAAAGTATTCCCATTCTATCTGAGACAGTCACGCAGACACAGTGAAATAATTCCTGCCATCTGCTGCTCTATATTTTTCTAAGTTTTAACATTCTGGTTTTAGAACCTAAATGACAAGTAAAATGTCAAGTCACCCAGAAAATAATCAGAGGCATAACAACCAAAATGTTAGCTCAGCCTGTCTATTGAGAAAATAGTTCCTAAGGGACCTTTATTTGTTTGTTTGTTTGTTTGTTTGTTTTATATCCCGCCTTTATTATTTATTATTTTTATAAATAACTCAAGGCAGCAAACATACCTAATACTCCTTCTTCCTCCTATTTTCCCCACAACAGCAACCCTGTGAGGTGAGTTGGACTGAGAGAGAGTGACTGGCCCAAGGTCACCCAGCCGGCTTTCATGCCTAAGGGGGGACTAGAACTCTCAGTCTCCTGGTTTCTAGCCTGTTGCCTTAACCACTAGACCAAACTGACTCTATTATTCAAAATTATTCCCTATTTTGAAGATGCTGCTGTATGTTACGTTTTCTGCTTAATTTTACAAATTAAGAATCAAGTTGCTAAAGTTCTGCACAGCTTTAAAATCATGTACGGTAATCTGAAAATTTGCTGTATGCTAAAAAAAAAATCCTGAATATTTGGGAGAGTTACTAATTGTTTATAGGAGAAAAGTAAGTTTGGCATCTGCAACAGATACTGTTGTTTGTTGTGAAAACTCATAGCTTTCTGATTGTGTCTTGTACTTCGAAATTGGAGTCTGAGTTCAAATTATATGTCAGTCAAATACTAATTGGTGTCTAGAGGCTTAGCATCAAGTATCCATCTAGTCTTCGGGGGAAATAATACTTTACATTTCTGTTTCAGCCGTAGGCATTAGCTAGAGCATTGGACATGTTATAGGCAAGAGATGGTCAGTAAGGTGTATGCAGCCATGTGATTTCCCAGCCCAGAGAATGGGAAAATGCCATACAATCAGCATAAGTCTATGCATTTTAATAACCAATTGATTGTTGTGGGATTTGCCTCTGCTGCATTATTCAAAGCAGAATTGTCTCCAAGGTTATTAGACTTTTCCTAAAGTTATTAGACAAATCCTAAAGAAGCCATTGCAAGCAGAGATAATTTTATCGCTTCTCATTTATCAGGAGAGACATTCAGAGAGTATTGAAATGCCATTCCAAGCATAAAAGCATGCTGCACTTTTTTCCTCTTTTAATTCCTTTCTGTCTTATAGTCTATACTTTTTTTTAACATACAAACCTTTATCTGTAGTTTGATAGGAAAGATAAAACTCAACTAATGTCAGCATTTTAATTTTATGGTCACCTGCCAGTATTGGACCACTTTTAAAAATTGCAGCGTTTGTCAGGTACTGTTTAGGAATGGTCTGTACCTTTTCTGTCCAAGTAGAAAGTGATATTTGAAGATTCTTCCTTTTCAACTTGGTATCTTGTCTACAAGTCTCTGATCTTTCTCCATTGCAGCTTAATTTTGACTAAAACTCTTCAGAGTGTTCCTCAGAAAGAAATGTCATCAGAGATCCAGCTTCATTTTTTTTAATACTTGACTAGTGTCTGTCAATAATGGGAGTCTGTAGTTTGAGAAGTCAAACTGAATAAAAACAAAATATCTGTGTGAATTGTTGGTGTTCAATCAAATGTGGAGGTTAGGAACCTTTTTGAACTTGGTCAGAAAGCTCAGATAGTGCTTGAAGACCTATTTTCATTGTTCTGTTTTTTGATACATGCTAGCCATATTAACTTGCTCATCCCTTGTATTTTGTACAATCGAGCCATTTGGATTGAAATTATGATGATGATGATGATGATGATGATGATGATGATGATTGTAAGTATTCCTGCTCATATAAGATATGTGTTGTCAAGTTAATTGAAAAGAAAGAAACGGATATTAGGGCTTTGCAAAAACATATTGCCACAAATGAGATGAGTGCTAAACCATTTGAATTGCAGAGGCAGCTGCAGTCTCTAAAAGGCTTGATGTAGCAGATGCAATGGTATGTGGGAATGACCTTGGGAATCAGGGGGAAGAACCATAGCCAAGGCACCGGTAGGATAAGAGGCAGCTTAGCATGCAGGAGGAATGTGGGTGTGGCAAACATCTCAGAAGGGACCCTCCCTAGTTTCTTGGGCTGTAAAGGCGATGGGGGGAAAATGTACTTTCAGACTTGCAAGATTCTGTTAATGTAACCTTACAATAAAGTAGAATTAGTTCATCTGGGTGTGCTTGTGGTCTGGACCTTGCAAGGCTGACAGCAGCTTTGAAGATTTTTCTGCTCACACAGGTGCATGCACAAACTTCCACTGGAACTGCTAGTGAAGCCAAATGGCTGTGCCTGCATATGTATACTGAAATGATCTGAAAAAACACTTGAAGCTCTTATATTAGACCTTCTGGAAGATGCTTTGAAGAGGGGCAGTTTGCTTCTACCAATATCTCCTTAAAGCTCTGCACAAACCCTAAAAGGTGTGACCTACATGTATGTATCTAATGCATTTTAATTTCTATTTTATTTCAGGCTCTGCTTGATACTCAGAACCTTCTGAGAGCTCAAATTAGAAATTTTACTTTCAATCTGGGATTTTCAGGGAAATTTTACCACACAGGTAAAAGACCATTGTAAAATTATTCTCCATCCTTGCACTGCATACTACTGGAATTTGTTTTAGGTAACTTCAGCTTTATGCTATAAAACAAAATGAAATGAAATAAAATAACTTTTGGGAGCCTGAAGAAAAAAATGAAATTTCCCTTCAGCTGAATAAAACTAGAAAAATCAATAAACTCTTCCTTATGTACAATGTTCTGCTTAACTGTGGGACTGTTGTATTATCCATAGGAATGTCATATTTTGACATTCTGGCACTATAGCCATGGTGCTATCTCATGGACCATGTTTAAGCAGTTTGTGTGGATGACAATAGTGTAGTCATCTACACTTGCAAATAGTAGGGAATTACATTGGAAATTTGATCTGAGGAAAAAAATAAGAAATACTTGACATCTGAGATTCCTAAATCAAGACTGGCTAACCTGATGCCCTGCAGATATGTTAGACTTCTACACACACATCAGCCATCCTGAAAAATGTTTTACGGAATTAACCTAATGTATCTGCAGGGCATGAAGCTAGGGAAAGCTTACCTATATTGAAAAAATTGACCCAATATGTACATTTAGGAGGTCTCATAGAAATTCTATTCCTTGACTTTTTTCTTAAACTTTGTTCAGTAAAAGCATAGGACTTACAAAGAATTGATGAAACAGTACAAAGATGAGTTTTATTCTTGAATCCAAATAAAATATATAAATAACATTAATTTGTCAATCACTATTATTAATAATAATTTTAAAAGTAGTATTACTAATACAGGGTAGCTTCATAATTCTTCCAGTGCAGTCCTGCTGGCAACTAAAAGCAGTTTTTCAGCCTTTGGTATTCTACCGAGTTTGTCTTACTCATCTAGGGTTGTCTGTATTAGTTCCACATTCATCTATCAAGATTATATTATGTAAAAAAGTCAGTCTGGATGTGCTGTCATCACAGTAACAATTTGCAGTGCTTATGATGAGAAGCGCATGAAGTAGTTCATTAATTTACATCATATACTGTATAGAATACAGACAAGATTTTAGCCTCTTAGGGAGCTGAGAAATTGTACATCTACATAATTATCTCAGAATGTATCTCTTTATGTTGTCTCATCCCTGAAGTGACCATATTGTTCAGTGATAAAGTCATTGGTTTTAATGAACTACTAAAATCTAATGATCCCGGGCAGGCTGCTGTATCAGTTTGGCTGCCTGAACTGCCATTACCTTTCTGAGCAGCCTATGAGGAATGAGGAGATTGGGAACAGATAGCGTTAAAGATACAGAGTACTCTATATGTAAAATGGTGTCTGTTGAAGGCTGTAGGAAATCAGTGCATGTGATTTCAATGTTCCACACAAGCTTTCAGTCCCAGAGTGAATTGAACAATAAGCATTTAATAAATAGGACGATTTCACCCATTAAAGCTTAAGAATATAGCAATTATTTACAGCAGAGGCACATAGTGATTTACTCTGAGGTAGCATTTCAACTTGTAAATTAACCACTATACTTCAAGATAAACCCAGCCCATTCACCTCTTTGCTCTGCTGCAAAGTGGCCTTTTCAGAAGCTGCTTTTACTATCCAGGTTTAAGTGGTATCACCATTCCAATCTCTCTTTTTGACAGGAAGCATCACTTCAGTCTGGAAGAAGGGATGTTAGTTTGATTTAAAAAAATATAAGTTTTCTTGAAGGAAAGTATCCATATGAAAAACTTTATAGTCCTAATATACACATATATGTATATATTACAGATCTTTTTATATTAGTACTTAGCAAGCCTAAAGTCAGGCTTTTGTATTAAAAGTATAAAAGTATAAAACTTTGCCCATTTATACTCTGACCAATAGTAAGCTTCTAGCAAGCTGTAGACCTCAAGAGATGTAAAATAGATTTGTAGCAAGAATGTGATATTGTGAGTGTAATCATAAATTATATAAAGTTTACCTAGGAGCTGAACATGTGGACTATTGAAACAATTTGCTTCAGCAAAGGGTACAAGTGGAATAAAAGACAGGATTGCTTTATATGATCCATTTTATGGTTATCCACCAAATAGGATGTGTCCATTATCTTATTTATCTATGAATCAACATGTATACTTTCAGTTCTGACATACAGCAGAGATGCTTGCAAATTTATTATGCCTTTCAGTAATTAAATAAGGACATATGCTGCTTTAATATGTAAATATATTTATATGAACTGTGGTTATCATTAGTTGCAAATTCTTTTCAACTTGTATATTTATTATTCAGTGGTTCACTCTTCTGCCCTAATCCTTACTACTATTCAGTAGTCATTCTGGGAAGTATACCTATCAACGTAATAGGAATCCAATCAAAGGAATCTCTATTACAGTCATAGACCAGAATACAATCAGAATACTGGTTATTAAAATAAAAAATACAGAATATAATATAATATAATAATTAATATAATATAATTAATATAATTTATATTATATTATATTATATTATATTATATTATATTATATTATATTATATTATATTATATTATTATAATAATCAGCATAAATGTAAAAATATCAATTATCATTAGGCTTTATTTGATATATTATTTGATTCATTATTTATTATTTATTCATTGCACACACAGTTTGAGTCTATTGTATGTCAATGAAACCACTGAGGCTCTATCCAAAAATATACTGGCATTCTGTTATGACTGTTATTAGTTTGGCTTACTTTCAAGTCATGCTTCTCCTAAACAATATCAGGCTGCAAAATGCAGTCCAATCACTTAAGCTTTTGCCAAATTCTGGGGCCTTAGTCCCAGAAGAGGAGAGAAATAGTGTGGAGAGATTCACACTATTCTGTTTCACTGAGGGTACAAATCTGATATACTGTTTATGCAGGTGACTCACTGTTATTCTACACTATGCCTTGAGTGACCTGATCAAGTGTGTTGCCTTCTGTCTTGGACTGTTGGTTGGCTGCAAGTTGTTGTTATTAATTTGAGATTGGTTTGATCTTCATGCTGTAATTTGTTGTGATTTAAAACTTCACCATGCTTTTAATAATTGTGACAAAGTTCTTTTAAATAAAGTAAAATGGGAAGATTCTTTAATAAATTATTTATTTCTACAGGTACTATAGAAGAAGATGAAGGAGATGACCTATTACTGGGGTCTGTTGATGAATTCTGGTGGTTTCCTCATATGTGGAGCCACATGCAACCTCATCTGTTCCATAATGAATCTTCACTAGTGGAGCAAATGATTCTCAACAAAAAATTTGCCTTAGTGAGTTAAATTCATACATCACAGGTTTAGTAGAAATGTTGTATAACTGATTTTATTGCACAGAAAAGCACAAAGTATTAAAATTAAGCATTTCCTCTTAAAAATTGAGACTGTCTTGAAATATATCTTTAATTACACAGCAGAAACATTTATGTTACAGAGTACCTGTGCTTAACATTCAGGTGACTGTCACTACATTTTATCAAAAGAATCCTCTATAATATACATGGCCATCACACTGTTCCCTTTTGAAGTAAGCAGCATTATGCATAGTACTGAAACAGAATGAAAAGTAGTGGACAAAAGAAATTAAATGCATTAGATAAGAGAAAAGAAAAGGAAATCTAATTCAATCTAGTGTACAGCAATACCATTCATTAAAGGTAAAGGTTCCCCCCACACATTTGTGCAGTCGTGTCCGACTCTAGGGGCCGGTGCTCATCTCCGTTTGTTAGCCGAAGAGCCAGCGTTGTCCAAAGACGCTTCCACGGTCATGTGGCCGCATGACGTGTACGTAACGCTGTTACCTACCCACCGAAGTGGTACCTATTAATCTACTTGCATTTGCATGCTTTCGAATTGCTAGGTTGGCAAGAGCTGGAGCTAGTGCGGGAGTTCACTCCGCACACAGGGCTAGGGATTCGAATCTCTGAACTTGCGATCTTCCGATCGACAAGCCTAGCGTCTTACCCGCTGAGCCACCACGCCCCTTTCATTACACCATTACACCACTTCTTATCTTTCTTGCTTCTCCCATATCCTTATACCACTTCATACATTGCCTTTAAACTTCTCACCTCTCCCTTTTTGAGGAACTTCTTACTTCTCCAGCTTCTCACCAGTTTCAACTTTCTCAGTCTTCCCTTTCCTCTTGACCCATCCACTCTTCTTTCATATATTTTTTTTGATTCAGTATTCATTGTCTCATTCTGTATGATCCAAACAACCACAGCATGCTTCTTAGTTTATATTTAATACACATTCAGTTCATCACCCATTCATTGTTGCCCTGTCTCTTCTTGTTTTATTTTGTATCCTTAAGTATTCCATTCCCATTGTAAGCAACATAATTTTATGTTTCTCCTGAGCTGGTTTTCACTTCCATATAACAACGTGGACAGAAGCATGCTCCTCCTACACACAACCATTTAAACTTATTTTGACAAACTTTCCTCACAACAGGCCACATTATCCCCACCAATTTCTCCATCCATTTTCCTTATGTTTAGTAAACATTCTACCAAGATAGATGGATTTGTCTAGTTGGTATAATTTTTCACTGTGTATAACCACCTTGTAATTATTCACTACATTTTCCCTGTCAAACACAACTTCCTGAGTTCTTAATACATTAATTTTCAGGTCCATATGCCTTATTGCATCATGCAATCTGTCTAATATTCACAGCAAATCATTCAGGTCATCAGCCAAGAACATGGCATTGCTTGCATACAAAAGTACATACACATACATGTTCCAAATCAACACACCTCTGAGATCACAAAAAGGATTCCTTATATATTATCCATTCACACAGCTGTATGAAACTCATGGTTAAATTATGTCATACCCAACTTGGACTCTGAGGATTCTGATGCTAAAGAGTCTGCTTCAGATGCCCTGCATGGCTGGCGGTCTCAGGAATCAGCAAGTAATGAAGCACCTGAGGCTGACTCTGCTGACAGTCATTAGGAGAAACTGAATAGGAATCAGATGGCAAGGATCTCAATTCTGAGGAACAGCCCAGTCTAGGACACATCGCAACAAGCAGCACTCAGCATTGTTCCTAATTGGTTCCCACCCAGCGGTTGCCTTATATCAAGCTAGCTCCCTGTTGTACGACTCTCTTGGGGACAACCATTCCAACTTAGAACCTATATGGTCATGCCTCAGAACTCTTGCATCCTGAACCTCTGCTACTGTGACCTCAGATAGCTGATGAGTTTCCTATGAATCCCTTGGATTTTGGATTGCGACCTGACAAACTAGTGCTCACTGTTTTGGATTTACTCATTTCCAGGCAAACTCATGTTTGCTCAAACATGCAGGTGACAGCACACACACCCACACTGACTGCCATTGCCTGTAATCTCTGTTTTTACAAAGTAATTACTGAATACTGTGTGCATGCTTGGCCTGGAACAGGACAAAGTGTATCTTTAAATGAATCCCTAATTTGAATACAAACTGACACAACCTCTGCATGGTACAAAGTTAAAAATGGCATCTATGCAAATTTGAATGCATTCTTAGTGCTTATGTGTAACTTTTTACAGATTCAACATAAGAAAACAGCAAGTTTGGCAATTGCAGAAGTTAGCACACTCTATTAATCACTATTTTGTTGTACCTCTTTCAATAGAAGTTAACAGCTTTCAAATGTTTCCTATAGCCAGCTAAGAATCTTTCTGTTCTTGCTTTTGGCATTTTTTCCCCACTCTTCCTTGCAAAACTCTTCTAGCTCACTTTTCATGGGCTGCTTGTTAGATGTCTCCCCACAGATTTGCAATAATATTCAAGTCGGGGGACTATGAAACCCATTCCTAAAGCTTTATCTTTGTGTCCTGTAACTATTCCAAAGATGATTTGGAGATATACAGTATTTCAAATTATCTTGCTGGCATATTCAGCTACTTTTCAGCTTCAGTTCCTTCATCTCATTTCAGTTTCTTTAACATACAATTTGACCTGGGGTGCCCTAACTTTTGCATATAACTGCATACTAAACCACCAATTGAATCTCATATATTCTAGTCTTATTCCTTGCTCAGTGTTGAATAATTCACTAAGCATTTGATTTATCCTCATTTATCTTTACTTCAATCATATACCACCCTTATACTCAGAAACCAATGTTCCATTCCATATTTATAGAACTCATTTCATAGTTCAAGTCTCTACCCTTTATCATATTCTATGAATCCACAAATATGAAGAAAACTTTCTTTCTCATAGTCACACATTGCTCAGTGACCGGCTGAAGAGCAAAAGTATGTCTGTATGTCCTCTGTCCAACATAAAGACACAGGACTTCCAAAAATTTCTTCATTTTCATCTTTCTACTCTTTCAGTTAGTATTTTGCCAAATACTTTCCCAGACATAATAGGGCAGAGCTTTCCAAACTGTGTATCGCGACACAAAAGTGTGTCACCTGCGGGGCCCAGATGTGTCACGTCAAAACCCGGAAGCGCTAATGGCGCGCCATCAGCGCTTCCGGGTTTTCCCGCGGCGACACACCAGCGGCGGTGTGCAAAAATCCGAAAGCGCCGCAGCCACGGCGGCGCGCAAAAACTGAAAGTGGCAGCAGCGCTTCCGGGTTTTTGCACGCTGCCGCAACAGCGGCACTTCCAGGTTTTCCCACGGCAGCACACCAACAGCCGTTGGTGTGTCGCCGCGGGAAAACTTTGGAAAGCCCTGTAATAGGGGAACAATAATGGCATTGCTTGAATCATCAGGCACAGATGCAGGCTTCACATACATGTTAAACAAGTCACACAGTCTATGTTTGCTTTTTTTTTTTTACTTCCCAATGTAACCTATGTTGTTGTTTTGTTGTTGTTCAGTCGTTTAGTTGTGTCTGACTCTTCGTGACCTCATGGACCATAGCACGCTAGGCTTTCCTGTCCTCCACTGTCTCCCAGAGTTTACTCAAATTCATAATCTAACCTATACCTGTGGTATTTCCTGGTGGCCTGTCGTCCAAATACTGAACATGTCTGATCCTGAATAGTTTTTCCAGATTTTTCCAAGGCAGTTAGGTGCTGCCACATAGCCCAAGCTCAATCAATATACAAAACACTGAAAATACTCATTTTAATTATTTTAAGTATAAATGATAGTCATTTTCTCTGTGGAAAGAATATAGATACATTCATACATTTTATTGAATATAGTCCTCTGTAATAACTAAGAAAATTCAGACAAAAATCCTGGTTCTTAGAAAGTAAATTTGATGCTATTAAATTATACCTGGAAATTGAGATCTCCATTTTGTAAACATATGTATCCTAAATTTTAAAAAATGTAAAAAGTTGCAGCCAGGTGCTACTTCAGTGCTCCCATACATTCCAATTTATTTCCATAGCAATATATACCCCTATTAAATTATTTTAAATATAGTAACAATACAAAGAGGTCAGATGGAGATCCAGTGGAGGGGAGTGCCATTAGCAGTAACAATAATGGGAGTTATGTAGAAATACAGTTGTATTGTATTTATAAATGCCTTCTTTACAGCTAGGAAAAGGTTCCAAACAAGATTTTCTTGAGCTAGACCAAAAGCTCTTCAATTTTCTGAAAAGCCCTAAGAATGCTTTGCCCCCTAACGTCAGTCCAAAGCTGGCGTTCCCATCCAAAACATTCTGCACACACAAACCACTGGAACCAGGGAGAGGAATTTAAAAAATAATTGTAAAAACAAGCATAGTGTTACACTATATTACTCTTGCTGTAATTCACATAAAATGAGAGTTATCTAGAAATACAGTTGTATTGATTATTGCACCGCAAATAATGTTCCTTCATAAATCTTGTATTTCTGTTCATCAACAGAAGCATCAAGAAGAAGCGCTCAGTGCCAATTAGTATCTTCTCCGAGCACATATTAGGAATTTAACTTTAAAGCAGAGATTTTAAAACTGCATTGCATTTGCAGACGCAACACCAAAGGAAATCTAAACTGAATTTAGTGAAACAAAAAGAGAATTTAAAATTGTGCTGGAGCCTGCATTTTAAGCTTTAAAGCATATGCCTTACAGTGGGAAAGGATTTGCCATTATCAGGGCAACTGAGTGTTCAACCAGGATTTAAAAATAAACTACATAAGTCTATTTAAATTAACAAGATGGTCCCAGGAGGGGGGCTTTGCATATTAGCAGATAGATGTTTTGAAAGAAAACATCTATAAAAATTTTATTATTTCTTATTATCACATCAAAAGAGAAATTTGGCTTGCATGCTTGTTGAATTGGAACCAAATTAAGCTCCTGGGCTAGAGAAAAGGAAACAGAAAGACCTATAAAATATTGCACCACATCCTAGATAAAACAGGAAGTGTACTAAACTACATATTCAAGGACACTACATAAAATAAAGTATCTAACTGAAATAAATCAGGTTAACATTTGTTGCAGGTTTTGGAATCTCTCATGTCTCCTATTCTGAACATATTTTAAAAAACCAAAATAAGATCAATATCTGCTAATATTATCACACATAACACATGTGTTCTGCATTTTTGGATAAATAAATAAATTGATTTTAAACAATTTTACATAATATTGATATCTTTCCTTTTAATTTTAGGCCTGGCTGCCTGGCTGTCTGCCTAATCATAAGTCTCTCTGCATGTATCATGTTTCTTTGCATGAAGATAATATACCCATCACAGTTCATGCAACAAAAACTATTCAGTTGGAAAAAGTGAGCTTACTATTTGGTCACTTTTGACTGATACTAAGAAATGTTAAGAACTACTGCTTTTTTTCTAATGGATTTGAATAGCTGTCTGTACATATAGGTATCTGTTTATATAATTTTACCACCGGCACTAGAACTGAAAGAAGGATATAAGAAACAGCACTTTAGATGCTTACATAATATGCTTAACATGATTCTGCATTTACTCAAATTCCAGGTTTGCTGGAATAAAGTAATCAAATGGTCTAGGCACAAATAACTGCCCTCCAAGAAGCCAAGATTAATGCAAAAGAAGCTTAGCATGTTAAAGCACTAGGTATTTTAACTGAGCTGGATAACCACATTGTGTGAATAAGCTCATCTGTATGTATGAGGACACTGGTTCCTGTGCTTCATAGGATATTATTTTTCTCTGTTTCAGGAACATGGCATTCCAACTGATATGGGATATGCTGTGGCTCCACATCATTCTGGTGTCTATCCTGTTCATGTTCAACTTTATGATGCCTGGAAGAAAGTCTGGAATATCAAAATCACCAGTACAGAAGAATATCCACATCTAAAACCTGCACGGTACAGAAGGGGTTTCGTTCACAAGAACATCATGGTGAGCTATGTTTTTTCTGATCGTGAGTTCTCTGATTACTGTCATCCACAAAAGAAAAATGTGTAAGAAAAGGTCCCCATACCAAATGTTCACATTATCTGAATGGCTACTCTTAGTTTATTGCGCCCTACAACTAGGTTATAATTTACTTTATGTTAAAATGGGTTCAAAGATGGTTTGAAATTTTTAAACTTGTCAAAATGCAGCTATTATTGCTGAGAATCAGCTAGAGCTGATCTCTTTTAAATAACCATTTATTCTGTACTCAAATTTAATTAATTAATTAATTAATTAATTAATTAATTAATATGACCGCCCATCTCCCCCAATGGGGAACTCTGGGCGGTTTACAATAAAATAGATTAAATAAAAATATGAAATATGAAATGAAGGTGCTGGAGGTGGGAACAACTGTCTAAACTGCCTGTTCATTGATGGGCTGGTGCCATGAGATCAAATTCAGAGACCCTTCTAAATATTTCATTGCTGCTAGAAATATGTTTGATGACATTGTTGTTTAGATCAGGGTCTCTCAACCTTGGCAACTTTAAGATGTGTGGACTTCAACTCCCAGAATTCCCCAGCCAACCATGCTGGCTGGGGAATTCTGGGAGTTGAAGTCCACACATCTTAAAGTTGCCAAGGTTGAGAAACCTTGGTTTAGATGTGAGTCTATATATGTATATGTTTTAGTTTATTACATATCAGTGTTTAGGATATTGAGTTGGAATGTTAAAAGTATGCAAAATATTGTCAAGCATAGAAAGTTATTTAAAGTGATAGGTAGATATAATGTTGATGCAATATTTCTACATGACATTCATATTTTACATGAAAAATCTTTTCTGTCTGAAATTGGTTGTATGGGCTTATCCTATTTTCATGGTAATAGTACTAAAAGTGCTTGAATTATTATTTTATTTAATAAATGTATTAATATGGTTATGGTCCAAGAATATTTGAATAACAAGGGACAGTTTATTAAAACCATCTTTTTTAAAAGATGATTTTCATGTGGTACTGGTTAATTTCTATGGTGCTGCAAAAAACAATCCTGATTTATTTCGCAGATGTCTTTCAAAACTATATCAGGTAAATTGCCCTTATCTTTCTATGAGGCTTTGTCCACTTTCTCTATGCTGTACATGATTTTATACAACTTAAATCATGTTCCCACCCACTTCCAGTCACCGTTTCCCAGGCTGAATAATCCTAGTTGTTTCCATGTTTTTTCATAACAAAATCGTTGCTGGGTTCTGTACCATTTCCAGTTCTGTTATATCCTTTTTCAAATGTGATAACCAGAACAGTATTTCAGATGGGGATGTAGCATAGAATTACACAAGGGCGTTACAGTGTTGGCAGTTTTATGTTCATCCCCATTCTTAATTATCCCTACCATGGAATCATGGAATTTCTGTTTTTCACAACAGCCACACACAGTGTCAGCATCTTTGTTGAGCTATCCACTATGACCTCAAGGTCTTTTTCCTGGTTATTTACATATCACATCAGTATGTATTTGGAATTAGGGAGTTTTGTCCCAATATGTATCATTTACACTTAAATGAACTTCACTTGGTTCACCATTCACCTTCTTAAAGAGCTCCTTCTGGAACATGTTTGGTATTTATTATCCTGGACAGTTTGCCATTATCTACAAATTTGGCCTGCTCCCTGTTTAATCCTAAATTAATTTAAAAAGCGTCAGTCCCAGTCCAGAACCTTGGGGAATCAATATTTGCTTCCATTGAGAAAATTGCTGATTTATTCCTACTCTTTGTTGTTGTTTCTTCCTACCCAGTTAGTTACCCAAAAATCTTTGGTAATCTTCGCTTTAATTTGTTTGTTCGTTATTACATTTATATGCCACCTTTCTGTTTATACCAGAGCTTTCCAAACTTTTCATGTTGGTGACACACTTTTTAGACATGCATCATTTCGCGACACACTCTTACAGCAAGGCATCATTTCGCGACACATTCTTACAGCAGGGCACAAAGCAGGCACCTGTGTGGAATCACAGCAGGTTTGGAGGCAGCAAGGCACAAGGCAGGCACTAGGACCTACGTGGAATCCTGGCAGGGCAGGTTTGGAGGCAGCAAGGCACAAGGCAGGCACTAGGATCTGCGTGGAATCCTGGCAGGGATTAGAGGCAGCAGCAGCCGCGACATACCCAAACACTGCAGCCGACACACTAACGTGTCCCGACACACAGTTTGGAAAGCTATGGTTTATACAAACACTAGGGTAGCTAACAACAAATTAAAAATAACATAAAATGTAATAATAAAATCAGTGTAATTAAAGTTTTTTAAAAACTTCATTAAAAAGATACGTTTTTACCATTTTCTTAAATAATTTCAGAGTGGAGGCCAACTGCATCTCCTTAGGGAGCTTAGGAATCCCATAGTAGAAGACTACCTTCCCGCTTACCAGACAGCAACCTTCTGGCAGCAGGAATATTTTCAGGAAGGTCTATAAGTATATTTAAGTGCCTTTGATGAGGAACTTAGTCAAAGGCTTTTGAAAATCCAGGCACATAACATTGAAAGGATCCATATGCCAGTTGACACTGTCAAAGATCTCTAGAAAGCTAATGAGTCAGTATTTCCTTTGGTGGGATTCATGCTGATTTTCCATCAACAAGGCTTGTTTCTCTACACTTTTACTTTTTATGTGCAACTAAAACATTTCTAAACAATTCTAAAGAATTGTTTTAAAAAATAAATTATTGGGTATACAGAAAATCTACCACATCTCTTCACATAGGTACTCTGTAAAAATGCTACATTTCCACTGAACCTATTGTCATGCTGTTATGGAATAGTGTGGTGGCCTCATGTACTTTATAGTGAACAGTTCTTTAATAAAACTGACAGACAATAGTATGCTGTTCAGAAGGATCCTATATTTGAAGAGTTGTTATACTGGCAATCAGATAGACATCATTTTGAAGTGATCATTTATTTGAAAGGTTATTTCTTCCAAGTCCAATATCAAGATAAAGGGGCAGAAAAAAGAGAAAGCAACAAGGGCTTTGAAGTTGCCCATCAAGGGATAGTAATTGGACAGTGCAGGCAAACATGTCACCTAAATATAATATTCTGGAATTTATTTTATTTCTATTTAAAAGTCCAACAATTATTTTTAAATTGGCAGCTGCATGTATATATTAACATATATGCATATCTATACCATATTTTTGGATGGTGTTTCCTTTTCTTTCCCTCTCTTTTAATGGCATGTAAGTGGTCATTCTTCCTGACAAATGTGCAGTTTATTTTGTGTGGTTTCATATTCATGAAAGAAAATTAAAATACTAGTTAAATTTGTAAAATATAGATAACTCTTATAAAGGAGAATTAACTATTTCTAAACTAAAATAAGAGTTGCTTATCCTAGGCTAGACAACACACTATTTTTCCCTTCCTTTACTATTGTATATAATCTTCTACAGGTTCTTCCTCGACAAACCTGTGGTCTTTTTACTCATACAATTTTCTACAAGGAGTATCCTGGTGGTCCAAAAGAACTAAACAAAAGTATACAGGGCGGGGAATTATTTTTCACAGTAGTTCTCAATCCAGTAAGTAGTTTAAATTATTTGAACAAAGACAATTGCTGACCATATATTTAAGAAATATTGACTAATAGGAATAAGAAAATATTGACTAATTGGAAGGGAAGTTTTACTTTTGACTAATACTTGTAAATGTTATTCAAAATGTAATAATCTTGAACTAATCTCCATAGTTCCTTGAGTTTATTTAATAATTACCCTTATTGTTCTTCTTGTTATTACTTTAAGCCAATGATGTCAGCACTTACTTTTGAAACAATAGACATGATTGAAATGACATTAGATAGTCTCAGGAAAACCTGCCATCACTCTTCTACAAACTCCAGGTTATAAATGAATTATTTTAATGGTATAGAATAATGAGTATCAAATAAATAAACTACAAAATAAAGAGTTGCTGTTTTGTCACTCACACTCGGAATTTCTTTACTTCTTCAACTGGAGTTATACGGCTTAGAGTAGAATGAGTGCATCTGACAGACACTCAAACTGATTTAAAGCAACATATAAGCAAGGTTTTTTTTTACAATTTGGCCCTGTTTGCACAACACATTTAGCAGGATAAAGAGAAAACCATTCTACTTGGCAACACTTCATGCCATTTCTCACACTGTTCTGGAGGGTTTTGAAATTGTATGGAGCAGATCTTAGGCTCCATTTGGAAGGGAAGGTCAAATGGCTTGAACTATGTTTGCTTATTTGTTTGTTTGTTTGTTTGTTTGTTTTATACCCTGCTTTCATTCAAGAGCACAAGGGAGTGCACATAACATTGATCCTCACATTTGCTTCACAGCAACAACCCTATGAGGTAAACTGGGCTGAAAGAGAGCAGCAAAGTTCTATACATATCTATGGACTGGACAGATTTTCTCCCAAGTGTGGCTTAATAGAATTTTTTTTATTCTAGAGATAATTTTTTTCTGTATTTTAACACTATCCTAACAGTAGCATTTGTTTCTGAAAACTTGAGTTAAACTGTTTTTGTAAACACATTGAAATGTTGATACTAATGAATTCATAACATTTATTAGAAATATTCTAATAATTGGAAACTGGCAAACTACTAAACATTGTTCCATTGGTTTCTTTTTCTTAAAACAACAGGCTACAAGTTAATATAACATGGGAATTATTTTAGTGCTATTTGTGTTAAGTAAATAACCGGGGATAATTGTTCATGCATTCAAGTCAACATTAGCATGTCTCTCTGGCTGTACCTTCAGTGTTCATATATTATTACTAGGCTGCAATAAAATATCCTTTTCATGTCTACAACATGTCTATATATTTATATGGGTTTCGCTATAATTAAAAGTCTACATAATCAGGATTTCACATTAGACT
Source organism: Charina bottae (assembly GCA_023362775.1). Lineage (NCBI taxonomy): Eukaryota > Metazoa > Chordata > Lepidosauria > Squamata > Charinaidae > Charina > Charina bottae. Next base: position 21,492,890 of record JALMGJ010000008.1, on the reverse strand, counting down.
AAAACCTTCAGGTGCATCCATTTTTCAGCCATTCTAACAACTACATGGATCCTGAGGCCATGGCCAGGAAGCATTCTGGTTTCAAGTATATGGCTAATTGCGCAATCATTCATGGTCATTGAATATGCTCTACCAAGTGAGAATCTAGTTCAGGCAAGCAGACAGGGAGCTGTGTGGTTCCCTTTTCCAACCACTATCACCACCGATTTCCCACATTTTACAAATGACTAATATGTAAGTTTGTAGGAACAAGTCAAACATTTGGAAGTATTAGTAGCTTTTGTAGATAGTATTTCCCAGTCTGAATGTATCCCCATTATGAGCTGAAAAAAACTGAACAGAATCCCTTTTTTTATATTTGTACTACATAAAACAATTATTGTTGTTATTCACCTTTTATATTTAAAGAGTAAATGTGTTAGTGGTATTTCTAGGGGGGGAAATGAAGCCTAATTTTAGGCACATGGTATTGTATGGAAATTAATGATGAACTTAATGTCTGTACCATTAGGACGAAAGTGGCATTCAAGGTACAATAATATGAAGAGAAATATGTCAAGTTTCTTGCTTTTTTCAGTAGTGTATATCAAAAAAGTATAACATACACATTACCATTTGCGAACATTTCAGTTTTTCTCAAGCACTATAACCTTCCACATAATTCATACTCTAAGACCTACTGGGAAAGCTGTTCTTTGCTAACTCTATTTACAGGAAATAGAAGAGCTTTTGTGCTAAAAAAGTTCATCTGGTAAATTCCTAAAATGTGCACATTTATGTGGAATTGGTTTATGCTGCACGTACTGATGGCTGATAGCAGCTATAAAATTATTCTGGCAGCAAAGTCCATTGTGTTCATAAAGCATGCAGGCTGTTTAAATTCCATCAGACTGTATAAAGGGCATTGGGAGTTCATAACGCATTTACTTTTAAAACTAGATACCTCTATGAAAGTTGCTGCTGAGGACCAGATTCACAGCCTCTTAACAGCTTTTGAAGCTTGTTGGGTAGATCATCCCTGAAAAGTAATCAATGCCAGGGGCCACTTTAATTTGCAAAGTGGATGAAAGAATAGCTTTCCCATAACTGATGTTTCTTAATGAGGGTCCATGTTTAAAAAAAATGTAGGTTCCATACATCCTTGGTAGACATTTTCAAAATCAGTTTCTTTTGAGTCAGGGAGTAGCCCTCCTTTAAAGTCTTCAGCCTTAATCTATTGATTTGTTAACTGCAGGCTTTGCTGCTGTTGTTTTTAGATTTTTTATCACACCTTTATTATTTTTATGAATAACTCCACGTGAGGAACATACCTAATACTCCTTCCTCCTCCTCGTTTCCCCACAACAACAACCCTGAGGTGAGTTGGGCTGAGAGAGTGAGTGACTGGCCCAAAGTCTCCCAGCCGGCTTTCATGCCTAAGGCGGGACTAGAACTCACAGTCTCCTGGATTCTAGCCTGGTGCCTTAACCACTAGACCAAACTGGTCTAGTTTGTTTGTTGAGTCTTTTATTTCTCTAGATGTTGTCTGTAGTAATGCTTTATACTTCGTTATTTTCCTAGTTTCATTTGTCCTGAACCCCTTGTATTACTGGGTATTCTTATTTGGAAAGGAAGTGGGATGGTTCATAACATCTTTTTTTCAGAGTGCATTCTATTTTTTTCTATCTAATTTATCCCAACATACACATCATTAGATATATATGCATTCTTAAACTTGGGATGTCTGAGTAATTAACACTACATATTTTGCTTTACTTTGGACATGACAGTAGAGTTTGTCATCTCATTTGACAATTTATTTCATATCTTATTACTTCAAGACATGCTGACTACCATTGTGGTATTTTTTTTTTCTTTTCAAGTAATTTTGACAGCACTCTGGCAGTTTTTTGTGACAAGCCTTCCTTGAGGACCCATAGCTAGAATTCTGCACCTTTAAGCATTTTTCCTCTGTTTTTATTGCTTTCTTCCTTGGGCCATTCCATTTCTAGAATGTAAGGAATTTAAGAGTGTGAATCTCCAGCACAGCAGAATTGTTGCTATAATAATTTCATTACGTTTATTAGAAATGTCAGAAATTACATGATCATTGTGCATTTTGTTGCTCCAGCAATGCTAGAAGGTTTCTGTGTATAGTTTTCTAATGACATGAGGGAACCAGTCTCCAAGGAGGTGATCAGGCTGGAAGCATTGAGGACAATGCCTAGTTTAGGGAATGTACATCCAGTGGATATCTAGAATCTTCAACCTGCAGATTCCAAATGTTTGCTGCACAAATAATCCATATTAAACATCTCAGAATAAACCCCTCAGAACCCATAAGCAAAGGAATACATTTATTTATTTATTTATTTATTTAATTTTTATCCCGCCTTTATTATTTTCATAAATAACTCAAGGTGGTGAATATATCTCATACTCCTTCCTCCTCCTGTTTTCCCCACAACAACAACCCTGTGAGGTGAGTTGGGCTGAGAGAGAGTGACTGGCCCAAGGTCACCCAGCTGGCTTTCATGCCTGAGGTGGGACTAGAACTCTCAGTCTCCTGGATTCTATAAAAATATATAAATATATATATATTTAAAAGAATTTTATTAAGCAAAGATAATAACTACAGAAAAACAAAAAACTACAAAGAAAAAAAAGAAAAAACTAAAAAAATGTAGAAACACCAGAGAAAATTTTTAAAATTACAATAAGAGGTGACTTCCGACTTTTAACAGCAAGGATATACAACAATTTTCCATAACCAATCCCTTACTCTATATTAAATCAAAATCACATTATTTCTATAAGTCATTCCATTGGCACATTATAAAAATCACTAAATACAGTTGCTCCCTCCCCTTATATTAAAAGATTATATATATATATATATATATATATATATATATATATATATATATATATACCCTAATCAACTTCCCCCTCAAAAGATAACCTTTATTTCATTATTTCTTTCGTACTACTATTCTATACATTCCTGTCTACTACAATACTACAAAAAGATCAAACTAAAAATATATAAATTGTCTGCTATTATACTTGATAATACAACAATTTTAATAATGTTAATCATATTAAACCCAAAACCAAACATTAATTACTTTTTATTATACCTTAATAATCTTAATCCAAATCGTTAAAGATAAATGAAATCAGCCAAACCCTAAAAGAAATCCAGATAAATATTCTTAAACTCTTATCCCACTTCAAAATAAACCAGAGTATTTACATATCCCCACAATACACACAGAGCTTTGTTTTAAGAAAACTGAACAGCCCAACTGCCCCCCTCAGAAACTCCGACTTCTCTTCAGGAGACCTCCCATACATAATAACCCCTTCTTTTCCATGGCGTTCCACCAGAAGATCAATTTCACTTATGGCTTGCAACTCAATCTCTCCCTTTAATTTCTTCAACTCATCTATCCAATCTTCATACAGCATTTCAACAAAAGTCCCTATCTCACACTAAGAAGAAACATTTCTGTCACTGTTAAATTCCTCAGTTCCCACCACAACATCCCCAACCAGATGACACATTTTAGACCTCATATTTTTCACAATGTCCTGAATGCCTTGCATAAAAACTTGACAGAAATCAGAAAGAATCTGTTTAAAATCTCGGTGAAAGTCAGAGAAACTCTGCTTAAATTCCTCCATGTCTCAAGCAGTAGATTATGGCACCCCCTAGGAGCTTAACTAGCGAAAGTCGAAGATATGAAAGAATTGCGGAATGTGTTTACACAAGTGAAAGTGAGATAAGCAGACAGTTCCACAGGGAAAGTAGAAGCAGAAAACTGAAAGTTCAAAACAGCCAATTCAATGTGTAGGAAAATGCTAATATCTTCAAATTTAGTAGAAAAATAATAACAGGGAGACAATTATTTACTCTCAATCCTCCTTAAAATTTGGATGGAAAACAAAGTCCAAAACTCAAAAAGATTTTTTTAAAAATTAATCCCAAAAATAACGATTGGCACCAAGAGAACCCGCTTCTCCTTGCTGTAGAAAGCCTCTCTTAGGGTACGCGTACTGAAAAGAAATATAAATTGGCTGATTTAGAAATGGGGTGGCCGGGCTTAGTGTCCCTTTAAGGCTACAGTGCGGCTTGGAAATGGTGACGTCCCAGCCTCCTGGCTAGCTTTTACCAGTCGAGAGCAAACGCTGTTTGCGATTTTCTGGCCGCAAGCCGCCATCCGGAGGACAGATGGGGTGATTCCAGGTGTTTTCCTTATCTGGAGAAACACTCCTGGGCTTCAGGAAAAACCCGAAAAATATGAGCCCAAAAAAACTGCCGCGTTGTCAGTTCTGCCTGCTGAGCCCATGGGCACAGCTGTTCAGTCCGCCATGTCCCCACCAGAAGTCAAAGGAATATATTTTTAAAAGAATGATGCAAAACAGTTATGCTTTCACAATGTGAAGATCATTTCAGTAAAGCAAGTGTTTCAACTTAATTACAAACATTAAATTATCTGAAAAATAAAGTGTGAGATCCAGATAGTTAGTGTTTCATTTTGTTAATCCTGATTTTTATAGGCTATTGCTGAATGCTGGATATTCATTAAGAATTTGGATTTTGTAGTAAATATTTAATATGCTGTATATAATGTTTCTGACATACTTAGTTCTGTCATTGCCTTAATTTTAACCCTCAAGAAATTTGAAATAAAGTTAATAATAACATATCCACAATTGCTGCTGATATTGATAACATTTTTTTTCCTGTTAGATCCCAATGAATGTATGGGTGGGTATTTATGCATGCATGTACCCATGCTGTTTTTTCTTATGTTCCAGTGCTTTCTGGACATGGCTGGTTCCACTGGCCTCTACTTAAAATAGCAAGCAGTCAAATACAATTGTTGCTAGACCATTCCCCCAGCTATGGCAGTTTCTGAACAATAATTTGGTCCTGCAAAATAATTCACATGCCTTAATCTCAATAGTAATTCATCAGGATATCCTAACGCAACACAGATCTATTGCCCTTGGAATGTTTTGCTATGTATTTTTTTCTGTAGAGACTGAAAAAGATGTCATCATTTATCATGCCTGGGTTTTATCTGTGGTCTTATAACAGTTTGAAAAACTACTGCAATGAAAGGATTTGGGATGCCTTTCTGTACTGCATACAAATGCTAGTAGAATGCATAGGAATGTCTGAATACCAACGGTCAAAGCAACAATCAGATTTTTGAAGATCATTCAGTGGCCTGTTAGAACCAGTGAATGGAGCAGAGCTTAACGTTGTGTAAACTCGTGCACATAAAAAGGAATATTGTTTAAAAACACAGCCTGTGAGCACATTAGAGAGATTCAGGTTCTTATTCTTACACTTTTAGCCCACCCAAGCATAAAGAAACACACGCTTAGACATTGCAGGTACAAAAAGTAAGTACAAAAGAGTTCTTACATTTATTTGGTCCAGGTACAGCCATTTCAGTAGAAAATTGGTTTCAGTTCTTCTTTCTGTTCCCTAAACTGCATACCTCTGGCCCTGTTTGCTGCCAGAGGCTGCGTGGAGAAAGGGGCTTGAGGCCTAGGCATGGCCTCTCCATGGAGGAGCTCAGACACATGAGTCCTACTCCATTGGTGGAAGAATCAGAGAGAGAGAAGAGGAAGTGGGAGGGGCAACAAGCAGCTTCCTCTAGAAGCACAGAGTTTGCCTCCTAGAGCAATCATCCATATGCTAATGAGGCATGCTTGATTTGCCAGATTCCAACACAGATAAGCAATTTCAGACCAAACTATGCCTATGAAAAACCTTTATTGCAGCCTTTATCAATCTGGTGTCCTCCAGATAAGCTGGACTTCAGCATCTCAATTTACAAACCAGCAGGATTTAAAACATCTGGAGAGTCCCAGATAGGAAAAATTATTTTAATGCATCCCTGTTTACTTCAGGAAGCTAGTTCACAGCTCAGCCATAAGGGCTGAGTCTGGCAAGGCGATAACCAATGACTCCCAGGCTAGAGATGGCTATTATGTAAACAAATCACAACTACCCAGGCCCCTAAGGGACACATTGGTTTAGGTTTTCCCCTGCACAGTCGTGTCCGACTCTAGGGGGGGGTGCTCATCTTAGCCTAAGATCCAGCGCTGTCCTAAGATGCTTCCGCGGTCATGTGGCCAGCATGACGTGCGCGGAACGCTGTTACCATCCCACCGAAGTGGTACCTATTTATCTACTTGCATTTGCATGCTTTCAAATTGCTAGGTTGGCAAGAGCTGGGGTGAGTGCGGGAGCTCACTCCATCACGCAGCGCTTGGGTCTCGAACTGCTGACCTTCCGATCGACAAGCCTGGCGTCTTAACCACTGAGCCATCACACCCCTAAGGGACACATTAAGTATTAGTTAATTTGAAAAGGCAGGAAGAAGCCTCAGAAAAATATAAACTTCTCTGACATATTTACACTGCAGTGGGCAATCAGCTCTTTTGGATGACGTTCCATTTTTGTCTCATAAAGATTTTTTGTCTCTGAGTTTTCTGCCAAGTCAAACAGAAAAGTTGAATTAAGGCTTAAGTGTCTAGAGATTAATGATTTACTGCCAAGCTTGGGTGTGAAGTCAAGATATTTTTGGGATAACGTGCAGGAAATCTTTTCAGACTATTACTAGGCATCTGTTCCATTAAATTTCAATTTATAAATTACTACAATTGGAACCTCTTAAGAGTGTTATGCTTTTAGATCCAAGAGTGGATTTTTAAGATGGGTTTGTTTGGAACTCAGTAACAGCAAGTACACCCACTTGGTGTGCACTTTGGTTAGATTCACATTGTCATCCAAACAGTAAGATTATCAAGTACATAAAAGAAAATAATAACCCCCGCCCCAATTTATACTGGAGTGCTTTTAACTAACCTCTATAATTCCAACAGGAATTTGGACATGGGCATACAACCAGGCTTGAATGATGAGTGATGTTCCTGCGAGTCTTGCCAAGAGTAGATCAGGAGACTGGGTGTGTGTACTAACCTGAATTGATCTGATAAATTAGGCTTCTCCTGTCCCTGTTGTCATCCTTAGGTGGTCTTTACATTGCTCCTGCATACATGTGGCTCTCTTTCCCTTGTTTTTGACTTTAATGGATTTCTCAGAATTGGTTACAAGCTTGGTAAATTGGAGATTTTCCATATATTTTTATTACACCCGCACACTTCCAAAAGCTCTTGGAAGCTCAACTAAGCTTCTGGGAATTTTCCAAAATGCCAATCTGATTTTCTAGGCCTCAGTCTCCCAACCCTAGGTATCTCTGTTTTTCAGTAGGCTCTATTTTGAGCTCCTAGCCAGTGTTTGCCTTTTCTTCCCAAGCATCCACTGCCAATTCATCTGGATTTTCCAAAAGAAGCTTGAATTCCTCTGCACCATTTCTTGTTCCTAAGCCTATCCCCTGTTGAGTGTACAGCATATATCCAGGCAGCTTCTCTAAGTCTGTAGACCAATTTTTCCTTTCTATACAGTGGTGTGCTGGGACCAGCTTGTACCAGCTCACAAGAGTCGATTGTTAAATTTTCTGGAATTTTGCAAGCTGGTTGAGAGCAGACCTGAGTCACAATAGCTAGTGTCTGATCAGCTGTTTGGCAGCTAGCGGCCCAGCATAACAGTTTCAATGGAGCCAACAGTGTTGGAGAGGCCTGGAGGCATTGGAATTTTTTTTCCTAGAAAGCTGCTGTTAAAAATTTACCAGCACATCACTGCCTGCAGCTCATACCCTAGCTACAACAGTCAGTGTGGTTTCTTACTCTGTTCCTGTATTTCATATGTTCAGACCTAGACCATAATGGCAAGGCATGTGCAATTACTTTTTTTTCTGCATTGGCAGGTGTCAGCCAGCAGCCTTGTTTAGGTTTTTGAATTCTCTCAAGGGGAGAGATTAACAAATAAATCTTCCACCTGGCCATTATGTGACCAGTTTGCACATTTTGCTGATAAAAACAATTAGATTTGTCTTACTATTGAATCTGCATGGATAGATATGGTAGATAGGGCAATATATTGCAGTATTAATAGAGATTCTATCACTGCAGATGGGATCCATGTCCCACCTAGCTTCTTGGGTGGAGGGTGGAGGGTAGGTGGGAACATAACAGACTGGATCCAAGAAGTGGTCACTGCCTCATTCCAGGAGGGATACTTTCTGACTACTTGAACAGGCCATGATAACCCCCTTCTTAAGAGGTCTTCTCAGTCAGACCAATTTTGATAGCTACAGTCTGGTATCCCATCTCTCCTTTTGAGGAAAGTTTGTTGAGATAGTCAGGAGCAGAGAACCAAAAAGCACCCTAGACAAATGGATTTCCATGGTCCTTTTTAGTCAGGATGCAAACCTGGGCTGCCTCTGAAAGCCACCTGGAAGCCACAATTGGCATATAATGGGAAAGCCTGATTGCTGACAGGTGTCAACTGCCACTGGAGCCATATTACACCAGTGCTCAAGTCCATATACAGATTGCCGATAAGCTTGTGACTAAAATTCAAAGTTCTAGTTTTGACCTATAAAGCCCTACATAAGTTGGCATCAAGGAACTTTGAGGAGCATCTTCTTCAATCAGAATGAACGCATCTGGTGGATACATCACAGGGAATTTCTGTGAGTTAAGGGGCTGAGGCAAAAAGATGGTGCTTTTCTGTTGTAGCATCAACATTGTGGAACAGCCTCCTTGCAGTTATTGGGTCCCCCCCCCATTTTGATGTCCTTTTAGAATGCAGTAAAGATGGAATTGTTTCAAAGGACCTTTGGGATTTGAACATCATTTTGTTATTAATGTCAGGTTGTGTACTGTTCTACTGTGATGTATTAATTTAGAATGACAGTTAAGGTGTTGTCACTGTTACTGAGGTAGTTTGAGCTTTAACTATTGATATTTTAATGTTTATAGTTACTGTGGATGCTTTATTGTACATATTGTCATATTGTATGTGCACCATGGATGTTTTAACTGTTGTAAGGTGCTATGTTGTAAGGTGTTATGAGTCATAATGAAATTTGCTAAGTGAATAATAAACAAATTGCATGTGATAAAGCATTATTATTATCATCATTGCCTCAGATGATGATGATTACCACTGTCATTGTTCCAAATTACTGGATCCTATGGGAAGGCATTACCACTGCATAAATGTGTATATGATTACAAGGCATTCTAATCTTTTCCGACTCTGTCCTTTGGTCAGCCATGACAAGGGCACCATCAATTTATTGTAGGAGAAAATTGACAATCCAGTCCTGTTCCTTGGCTCTTAGATAAAGACTTCAGTCTGCATCTACCTGTGTCTGCATCTATGTGCAACCCTTGTACCATATAGGATGCTGCTACTAAGGATTTTTTTAAATATAATCTTTATTTTAAAAAATTACATAAGATTAAAAAACTACAGAAACATAAAAGAAAAAATAGAAAAAAGAAAGAAATATGAAAGAATAAAAGAAAAAGTGAAAGATAACAAAAGAAAAAGAGAGAGAGAAAGATATCTAAAGAAACCACTTCCAATCTTCTTTGCAGCAGTTACAAACATAGTAATTCCCATTTCCGCCCTCCCAAATTACATAACATGGTTCCCTTTTTCCCATAAACAAACCTTTTAATCCATAAATCCCAAAATCACCAATTCATTTTTATCCATTTTCAGCCAAAAGTCCATAAAGGCATTCCAGTGTTTTATAAAAGAAATTGTTGTTCCCTCCTTAAAAATGCTTGTATATCTTCTTGTAAGAATTATCTGTATCACTGCTGTATTCAAATAAATTTTGTGAAAGGGATCATCTATGTATATTTATCAGGAAGTATATTCAATAGCTGTGAGGTTATCCTAATACCTTAGGGTTGGGAGTGGGGCCATGCAGTTGCAGACAGCTCTCTTTTAACGTCAGGCACTGAGTGCAGTGTTTTTCTATGTTATCCATCATAAAAAATGAATTCCTGTCACCAATTTAGGCAAATATATTCAAGCATAGGTAGAAGACTAATTCATTATTCTGTCACTTTGTAAGTCTAATGGAGCAAGAGCAGCTGCTGCTAAGTCTCTGAATACCTCAGATGGAACTCTTTTGAGTAATAGGATGGCAATATCAGGGACTCTACACAGTGTATACAATGCAAAATTAATTGGAAAATAGATGGTCTGAAAGTTAAACATACTCTTGTGGCCTGTAAACATTTGTTCTGCATCTAAAATAACTTTGTTATATTTAATTGAACGGATTTTTGCTTCCAGCACCTGAATGAATAATTAAACATCAATTATTTCATTTTTTTAAAAAAAAAATACCTCACCGGGCTATATGATGTTACTTCTGCTCTTAGTGCACATTAAAAAAAACATGTGAGGTGACTCTAATGCCACAATTAGGCTCAAGACCAAAAATATGTTAGGAAGAGGTTGAACAGCTTGAGAATATGCTGGTGGAATAGCTTGAAGCCAATTTAACTTTGTTCCTCCACAGTCTCCTAGAGCTGACTTACTTCATTTAATTAGTGCTGTCTCTTCTTTTTAAAAAGGGAATTATCACTGCCAATGCTTCACAACCCTGAGTGCAGTATGAAAGAAATTAGAATAAATCTTCCTTTATTAATTTTCAAAGTTCAGTTGCAAAAATTCAGGCAACAATGTTATATATTTTTCATATTTCTTTTAATATTGCTTTAGAATCCAAAGACCCAATAGCCATGTATGAATAACCTCTTTTGAAGAAACAGTATATTATTTGCCTACAGATTAGTTTACCAATGTAGTCAACATGGGACTGCCCTTGAAAAGTGTTTAGAAACTGTTCTTAGTGCAATAGGCCAGTCCAATTGTTCTCCAGTGTATGCATTTCAGACTGTATTGTATCCATCTTATGTCAACTGTTTAACTTCCACATTAGTTTTGGGCCCATATTAAAGTGCTCTGGGCCTAGGATATCAGAAAAACTCCTTTCCTCCATATGAACTTGTTGATAGGTGTAGGACAGGATATTCTTTGCGGTAGCACCTCCAATTAGAATCCCTCACAGTGGAGGTGAAATTAGCTCCATCCTTGATGATTATGGTGATTTATTGGTTTACAGTATATGGCTGTCCATCTCACATAACAATTCTGGGCAGTTAACACAATAAAAACATCATTACAAAATACAAAAATAAAAACACATCAAAAGAAAAATGGCCACCAAGCATAAGCCAATCAAATAACGCATTCATATAACTCATGAGCTCAATCACCTCCTGACCCATACCTGAGAGTTAAGCTTGGTCTTAATGGCTTTGCAGAAAACAAGCAAGATTGGACTTAGTCTAACCAGGAATGGTGTTGCAAAGGGCAATGCTGCTACAGAGAAGGCATGCTTCCTGCATCCCACCAAGTGATACTCTTTAATCAACAGGACTTGGAGCATTCCCCTTCTGCAAGATCTCATGGGGTAGGTAGATACAATTGGAAAAAGGCAGTCCCTCAAATATCCTGGCTCCATGCCATGAAGAGTTTTACAGGTAGCAACTAGCACCTTGAATTGCCTTCAGAAGTCTATTGGGAGCCAGTGCAACTCATGAACCAAAGATGTACCATGGGAGTACCGAAGCACACCCATTATTGTTCACACTGCTGCATTCAAACCGCCCAGAGTTCCCCGTTGGGGGGAGATGGGCGGTCATATAAATTAAATAAATAAATAAATAAATAAATAATAATTCTGGACCAATTGAAGCTTTCCAATGTTCTTCAAGAGGAGACCCATGTAGAGTACATTGCAGTAATCCACACAGGAGGTGATGAAAGCATGAGTGACTATCTACCTCCTGATCCAGAAATGGGTGCATGCTCTTTAGATGGTATTTAGAAAATAGTGAAAATATTCTTGTTCTGTTAATCTTTTAATGAGATATTTAGCCTTTGCACATTAGCTGATTTCACATATTGTACTAAGAATGCTTTGTTTTAACATGTTTGTCAAAGAAGCCTTAGTGGCCTGGTTTACACAAAGAATAATGCACTTTGTGGATCTACTGAATTTGAGATGGTCACCAGATTGATTGATTGACTGACTGACTGACTGATCGATCACCACAGGTACTTCTATGCTGTTTCAATCAAGTGAACCTAAATAAATAACAATACAATCTAATAAGGTCAAGGACAATCTAATAAGTCAAAGACATTAATCCCATTCTAGTTTTATAAAATCATGATAAATAATAGCCCCATACACCTCCTAGGTATCAAATTATCACATCCTTTATCACCAAATGTCTTCTTGAATAACCAACTTTTTTAACAACTTACTGAATAGTAATAGTGAGGATGCAATTCTTATCTGTAAGGGTAACTGGTTCCACAGGAGGCCAGCTCTAGCAGAAAATGCTTGTCTTCAAGTTGTCTCCTGCCACATCTCACAGGGATGGTGATTATTAACAAGTGTTCTCTACTGGCACACTTTGGGTGGGCAGAGTGTACTTCAAGCATGCAGGTGTCTCATAGAGATCCACGTCTTAAGCCATATAGGATTTTATATGTTATTATCAGCACCTTCAATTGTACCCAAAGACAAACTGGTAACTAATACAGTTTAATGACATATTTGGTATATGGACCACCACATTCTGCACCGTCTGGGGTTTCCAGGTGGTATTCAGGTGCAATCCCAGGTGGAGCAAAACATGGTAGTTCAATCATGAGGTAACAAGGTCATGAGAAACTATAATCAGGTCCTCCTGCTTCAGGAATCATAAGCAGCACACCAGCCAAAACTGGACAAAGTCACAATTCCAGCCACAGTCTCCAGCTGCTGATCTAGTTCAAAAAGACCCCCCAAATTATGAACTTGAGGAGGGAGCAGAACCCTACCAGAACTAAAGTTAGAACTATTCCAAAACAGTTGGCTTTTCAATCAGCAGCCAGTTTGTTTGGGTTGAGCTTCAGCCTGTTCCTCCATATCCAGACCCTTACCAGATATTGAGTTAAGACTTCAACTGTATGTCCAATTCAATCTGAGGTAGAGTTGTATAACTGGGTATCATCAGTGTACTGTTGATGTCATACTTCAAACCACTGGATGACTTCTCTCATTGACTTCATGTAGATATTAAATAAAATGGGGAGAAAGCTTTACCTCTTCCAACCCACACACACCAATCAGTGTGTGGGTAGGAAGGGGGCGTGGTGGCTCAGCGGGTAAGATGCCAGGCTTGTCGATCGGAAGATCTCAAGTTCGGAGGTTCGAATCCCTAGCCCTGCATGACGGAGTGAGCTCCCACACTAGCCCCAGCTCTTGCCAACCTAGCAATTCGAAAGTGAGCTCCCGCACTCACCCCAGCTCTTGCCAACCTAGCAATTCGAAAGCATGCAAATGCAAGTAGATTAATAGGTACCACTTCGGTGGGATGGTAACAGCGTTCCGCATGCGTCATGCCAGCCACATGACCGTGGAAGCGTCCTCGGACAACGCTGGCTCTTCGGCTAACAAACAGAGATGAGCACCGGCCCCTAGAGTCGGACACGACTGCACAAATGTGCGGGGGGAACCTTTACCTTTACCTTTTTTTACCCACACACACATACCAACTGGAACAGCCTACTCAGGAAGGAGTGGAACCACTGCAAAATCTCCAGACTTTGCAGAAAGTTCATAAAGATGCCATGGTTGGTGGGTGGTATTGAAGGCCTCAGAGAAATGCAGCAGGACCAGTAGGGTTAAACTTTCCCATCTAAGTCCTGGCAGAAGTTATTGATGAGAGTAAACTATACAATTTCTGTCCCATGTCCAGGTATGAATCCTGACTGCAAGGAAGTCACAGTAATCTACTTCTTTCAGAGCCCTAGGTAATGGTTGTCTATCACCTTCTTAATTCTTAATAATCTTCCCCAAAACTGGGAGATTAGAGACTGAGCAAGAGTTATCCAATACTACTGGATCTAAGGTGAGAAGGCAATGTACTGCGTCCACTTCAGGATCTCTGGCATCTCTGCCTCCTACAGCAAGGCATTCATCATTGTCCACCCAGTTCCAGTTCCCTTTCCCATTTTTGGCCAGTGATGCAAGCCAGCTAAGACAGATATCTAGCTATCAGTGACAGCTAATGTCACCAAAGATTCTATCCACTTCCTCAGGAGTAAGAGATATATCCATACATGCTCCATTCAACTGAATGGAGGCTGTGCAGCAACAGGGCTTTATGGTTTGTTTTAGTTTCTGCATACTTGGCATGAACCCAGATAGACTGCTAAAACAAATCTAATCTGCCATTGTCTGCCTACATGTTTTTTTAGCTTTACATTTTCATCACAAAGTAAGAGCTGGGTGAAACTTCTGTTACTTCCAAGGTTCAGAATGCATAAAGACCCAAAGGGAGACCTTCTGCCATTTCAATTATGTGGTGTAAGAAAGCAGGCATGCTGGCAAGAATTCAAGACAAAATGATTATACTGTATGGCTTACAAAGGAGATGATTTGAAATAGAAAAACAGGATTGGAAAACTCTGCTATTGATGCTCTGAAAAAGGCAAAAAGTTGAGAACCAGTTACCACTTACTTGCCAGGCACCAGATGGAATTCTAAGACCTTATTTAAAACAATTTCTTCTTTAACTTTCCTTATTTGTTTCCAGAGAAAATAAAGGACTACTAGCATTCAAATTTATTTTGGAGAAAGGAAAAAGGAGGATAAATGCATATTAATGTAAACATACATACATACTGTACATACATACATACATACATACATACATACATACATACATACATACATAAGCAGGCTGAAATGCTGTCACTTGAAGGCTTTTTAAGAGATGACAGGTTTAAAGAGTGGCAAGGTTAGCAGAATTTCTTCAGTCCTGACTTGTTTTATAAAATAGAAAAGAAGTGATAAAGGCCATCAATGCACAGCTGAAAGAGACATTTGATTAAGAAGAATTGGACAGAACATATCATCTACTGGCAGCATAGAAGTTTTGTTTTGTTTGGGGGGGCCTGCTTGGTGAAAAATAAATTCTCCATATCTAGGACTGACATACCTTTCCCCTTTCATGTAATTCTGGGTACAAGTGAAGGGAACAAAAGGGCTTAGAATCCATCAAATTCAAAATTACTTTTCATCTGCCCTGATAGATTCCCTTCTGCCCCAAAAAGTTACAGTCTCCCCATAATTGGAGCACAAACAATAAAGGAGCAATATCAGTCTTGGGTCTTGAATGTAGAATTCAAGAAACTATACTCTCTCTTCAAAGCCCAGATCTGTGTAGAATGGTTAACTTGGAGGTGGTTTTAATGCACTTGAGGCATAAAAGAAGGCTCTAACTCATCTTGCCCCAGCTCCACACCCAATATGTAATTAGGGAGCTCAGCACATGGAGGAAGTGAGGTGGGACTCTTGATTAATGATACCCCCTGAACACAAGGGCGTTGGGCTACTTATGGTGTGCATGATGGGGCCTCAAACTAGACTTGATGTGTTTCATTGTATAAAAAAGATTCAGAAAGGTGAAAAAAATAAAACTCTCCTGGTTAGGATCAATTGTGACTGTTAAAATTAATATATTACCTAAGGTTGGGGTTTTTTTAAATTTCAAATGGCATCAATCTCAGAAAAAAATCTGCAAGGTTGGTAAAGAATAGTCAATAAGCTTATTTGCAAAGGAAAAACAAACAGAGTAAAATTTAAAAACTTACAAGATTCAAAAGGCAGAGACAGACATGTTCTCTGTCTCGTTTGTCATGAAGAGCTGTTTGTCATGAAGAGTCAAATGGATAAAATTCCCAAATAGCAAAATATCAGTAGTAGAAAATGCCGGTTTAGCCAACAGACTTCATAGATATTTATGGTATAAGAACACAAAAGAAGATAAAAACTTAAAGGGACGTAGACAAAGCTTGATAAGAACGTGGAATTCCACAAAAAACATTTCAGCAATCTCGCCTTTAGCTTCACCCACAAATGCATTTTACTCTGGAGACAATTGTTGTAAGAAAGTGTAATTACTGTATGTATGCGGATGTCATGTTTCCAGACTCTAGAAACAGACTAAAGACACAGCAAGAATTATTCGGTGAAGGCCAATGTCTACCATGGCTGATGTATTTACAGATTACTGGAAGAATAAAAAGTGACCTTAAGAAAGAAGAAAGGTTTTTAAGGCAAATGACAGAATTTGAACTTCTACAGAACCACAATCTCCTATTAGAACATACTGTATATATAAATTGTTATTAAAATATGACACAGAGTCAGAACAAGTAAAAGACTGTATGATAAGGCAGATGCAAAATTTTAAAGAAATAACTACATTATAATAAAGTGAGGGCTTATGGTGAAGCAGGTAGGCCCAAAAGTCTCCTTTTGATATTAGAAGCTTAATTAACATTTCTCTGTTGCAAACATAAGACAGAGATAGAAGTCTTGCTCAATGTTCTTGCACGGATACTAACCCTTGTAACACAACCGGAAAAATCTTCAGTAGCTGAACAAGCTCTCAAGCAAACGGGACACAAAATCCTATTTGAAAACACAGAAATACTGGACAACACCAAAAGCCACTACACCAGATTATACAGAGAAGCCATTGAAATTCACAAACACCAGCACAGTTACAATAAAAAAGAAGAAAGTTTAAAAATTAGCAAAACCTGGCTACCAGTCCTGAAAAACACAGCCTGCAAAAGGTCAACGAACTCAGTCCAACCACCAGGACATGGGAATACTTCTCACAATGAACATGCTAATCACGCTCATCAGCCACTCGTTAACATTTCAACACAACAAAAAACCCCACCTAATCTCCTATAATTTAGCTCTATAAATAGAACATTGCCACTCTACCTGGGCACAGAGATTTTGCTTCTATCTGTGCTCCTGCCCTCTGAAGATGCTGGCCACAGATGCTGGCGAAACGTTAGGAACCACAACTTCCAGAACACGGCCACACAGCCCGGAAGACCCACAACAGCCATCGTATTGGAAATAAATGATTTAAAAAGCAATCGTAAAAGTAAAGATTGAATTGAAACCTCAGTTTTTTTCTACTAAGAATCTTTCCAGAACAAATAAATGAACAAACAAATATGTTTTATTGTAGAACAGCTGTACAGCAGTTCAGATTCAGTCTCCAAAAGATGCTTTGGACCATGCAGAAGCGTGAAGTAATAAAGATACAGCTATTTTAAGGTGTTGTTGATAGGTGCTACATTTGTGCTTCTGTGGATTCTAAATACCTTACAGACTGAATCTGACATACGCATCCAGTCCTGTTAAGCACATTTTAAGTCTAGTTCTTTAAGTACTTAATGCATATTTGAAGGAAGAGGTGATATGTTCCTCCTCCAGAACGTCACTCTACATGGGGCTACCCTTAAAGCTACACTCAGATGCTACAGCTACCCCTGAAGCTAGACTCAGCAGCTACAGTTAGTCAGAATGCAATGGGGCAAGCAGTAATGGGCATGTCTTGGTATGGCTATGCAACACCTCTGCTTTGTGAGCTGCACTGGTTGCCAGTAAGCTTGTGGGTAGAATTCAAAGTGTTGGTTATTACCTGTAATTTCCTAATGCTGTAGAGCCTAGTTATATGAGAAAACATCTTCCCTCAAATAACATTTTTCTCCATAGCGTCTGTTCAGAAAGTGTTGGCATGCTTCAGGTCCCATCCTTTAAGTAATGTAATCTGATAGGATCCCAGAAGCATGACTTGTCTGTTACAGTGTCTGTCCTCTGGAACAGCATCCTCCAAGATTTGAATGTTCCATATCCTGCTAATCTTCAAGTGAGCCTTGAAGACATGGCTGTTCCCCTGGTTCTTCTTTGGCTAGGATAAGTCAAGATATCTTTTGGGAAGATGGGTGTGGATTGTTTCCTCCTAGTTAACTATTGTGCTTTCCCTGATTAATTGTTTTGATACTTTTATTGTTGTTTGCCACCTAGAGTTGTTTAGAATCAGAAATATGACAAATAAATATTGTCCTAATTATTTCATGTTCTACTGTATCCTGCATAGTCTTGGTTGGAAGGTCTGAACTCTATGCAAAAGCTATGCAAATGGAGTTTTCTAAGTATAACTTCTGCCATGTGAAAGTACTGACACATCTAGATTAAAATCCTGGTGTCCTCTTAGGAGTTATAGTTATCAGGACCTGAAGGCTTCTTGTTAATAATGATAATAATTTATTCAATTTATTGACTCTGGGCAGTATTAGTATGCTTCATTAGTATGCTTCACTTAATTCTTTGTTACACGAATGTGTAATAAATATATTTTGAAAAAGTAAAGACTTTAGTAATACATTTCCCCTTTATTATGATCTATTCAGTTCACTTTAAAAGAAGAAGAAGAAAATGCTTCTGTTCTATAACATTCTTAGGACTATAGTGAAATTCCTTTCAGGGAAAGAATAATACATATTTTCCCTGAACTACTAACCTTTTTAGGTTCCCTCCCTTTTCTTCTTCCAGTACAATGCTAAAGTTGTTGGTAGGAAGAGAATTGTTGGGAGGTGAACTGACATTATAAATGTCAGAGGTCACACAGGAGTAAGAAGAAAAAGTAGCTATTAAAAATCAAGTTTATATTTTGTAGGGAAACTTTCCTGTACAGTATATTATGAAAATAATGATTCAGTTTTTGGTCTACTTATGGTTTAAGGACTAAAAATAATAAAATAAATTTGAAAATGTTATAAACGTGGAAGAACATTTCTTGCCTAAAAGGAAAATTCTTTCTTTTCAACATACATTTAAGTGTGGCATTCAGCTGAGGGATTGTGCCCTTCTCTTCATCATTTGAGAATGAGAAAGAGTTTACTTACAAGCCAGGCTAGGGAATTCTGGGAGTTGAAGTCCACACATCTTAAGGTTGCCAAGTTTGAAAAACACTGTATCTGAGAACGAGCGCTGCAGAGACAAAACATAAGTCTTAAGGTCATATTGCTTCCCTAAATCTATTTTATTGTTGCCCAGTTCTTTGGAAAGCACTCCCTGCAAAATTGAGGGCCCCAATTCTTTTTGAATTGGTTTTATCATTAGTTAATTTTGATTAATAATTTGTTTTACTTGCTTTTATTGGTTTTGTTATTTTAACTACTTTAAATGTCTTGATTTTACACTTGCTTTATTGTTAACCACTTAGAGACTTTGGTGGTTGATAGTATACTAAGTCAATAATATTATTATTCCTATAGTGGCAATAATAATAACAATAGACGATAAATGACTCAGGTCTAAAATACTTTGAAGCCTGCTTCCTCCAGTGCTGCCAATGCATGTGCTACGATCCATTGGATCAGCTCATGGTCAAAGGGGTGAAATGGATGAAATTTATTTATTTATTTTATTTATTTATTTTCTATCCCGCCTTTATTATTATTATTATTATTTTATAAATAACTCAAGGCGGCGAACATACCTAATACTCCTTCCTCCTCCTATTTTCCCCACAACAACAACCCTGTGAGGTGAGTTGGGCTGAGAGAGAGCGACTGGCCCAAGGTCACCCAGCCGGCTTTCATGCCTAAGGCGGGACTAGAACTCACAGTCTCCTGGTTTCTAGCCTGTTGCCTTAACCTCTAGACCAAACTGGTTCTATATAGTGGTTTGCTTCCCTCACTGCCCCACTTTATGTATCAGCTGAAGACATTCTTGTTCAGATGAACCTTGAAAGAATTAGACTGCCTTTAGAATGAATTCTTCTTAAATACTCCCATTGTTTTATTGTTTATTATTTAGTTTATTATTTATTATTGTTAAATTTATATTTATTGAATATTATTTTTAATATTTGTTGTGCATCCTTCTGGGCTCCTTCAGATAATAAGAATAAGAATAATGATGTCATTCATGATATTTGAGCTGATTGATTACCAATACCTGTAAGTATAAGTCATAGGGAAAAGCTTAGTGTCTTATTCTTATGTATGTCATTTTAAAGGGCAAATCTCATTTTCCATGTTACTTCACTGCCATCTAGTGATAGAATAAAATGTGTCTTTTGTCTTTAAGATTAGTATCTTTATGACTCACCTGTCTAACTATGGCAATGACCGATTGGGTTTATACACCTTTGTCAATCTGGCCAATTTTGTTCAGAGTTGGACTAACCTGAAGCTGCAGACTCTACCTCCAATTCAGCTGGCTCACAAATACTTTGAGCTATTTCCTGAGCAAAAGGACCCACTATGGCAGGTAAGACATGCTCTGCAAGAGTATTTACCTGTTGTAAAATTTAAATTTAATGTACATAGTCAAGTACTGCTGAATAGAATATACTGTGTACATGATAAAGAATGAAGTCTTTGCTTTGCTTTATTTATATTAATGGCTGAGAGCCAGTTTGATGTAGTGGTTAAGGCATTAAGCTAGAAACCGGGAGACCGGGAGTTCTAGTCTCACCTTAGGCATGAAGTCAGCTGGGTGACTTTGTGCCAATCATTCTCTCTCAGACTTAGGAGGGAGACAGTGCAAACCACTTCTGAAAACCTTGCCAAGAAAACTGCAGGGACTTGTCCAGGCAGTCTCTGAGAATCAGACATGATTGAACGGATAAAAAAACAATGGCTAGTTGCTGTATGTAGATGTAGTTTTTGACTTGAATATAAAAAACACAATAGTATATTATAGTCACATTAATCATAATAAGAAATAATTTGTCTTATACAAATTGAAGAATCTTTGAACTAGAGAAGTCTTCATGAATAAAGAAGAATAAAGAGGATTTCACTAGCAGTAAAGGAAACTACTGGAATGTGTTACTTCAGTCTAAAATGTACAATCTCCAGTTGCTTTGGCATTGCTCCTCTTAGAATACCAAGCCGACTAGGCCAAAAATGGGAGTTCTAACATATCTGGAAGGTACCAGTTTATAGAAGGCAAAGATATCAAAAATAACATACTATATCATATACTGTATCTTTGTGTTGAAATAACTCTCAAATACTTTTTTAAAACCAAAGCTTTAAATATTAGATTTTAATATTTAATACCTTAAATATTAAGAAAGAAAGCACCATGTAACTCAGTGGGATATTCCTGAATAATCATATAAGAAAGATAAGATTATGCCATAAATTATTCTAGTATCACAATAGAAATAATGCATGGACTATAATTAGATTAGAATAAGATAAAACTATATTTTAATTGTAAAGGCAATAATATTCCCAATAGCAATATTCATTTTTTATTTTTCATAGATTAATATGTTGAGACTTATTTTTCACTAGATGTATTTGCCTTCTGTCTTTTCTCCAGTACAGCTAAACACTTGATTAGTGTAGCATAGACTAGTGGTAAAAAACAACAACTAATATTAGATTGCTTTTTCCCACAATTTAGAATCCTTGTGATGACAAACGACACAGAGATATCTGGTCTAAAGAAAAAACTTGTGATCGTTTACCAAAATTCCTGGTTATTGGACCTCAAAAAACTGGTAAGAACTTCTATATGGGGTGTTCACTGCAGCCAATAAACCAGGAATACAAAAATGTGGCCTGGGGCCACATGCCAATATCCTTTTTGAGGTTCTCATAACTCCATCTCCCAAAGCGAGTCGGGCCAAAATGTTTGGATTTTTTTTTTTCATTTTTGAAATTGGGACAGGGCAGCAAAACCCCAATGGATCCCTAATGGATCCTGAAACTCCAATGGATCCTGGCCGTGCCCTCTTTGAGGTGTGCTTTTTGACATGCTTGGTATGGTCCTTGAAACAACAGCCGTGGCTGCCACCTGTTCCTCGAGCAGGAGCCGTGAGTCTTAGGAGGACCCCCAAATTGTGCACCAGCTCAGGCAGGGGAGTGCCACCCCATCCAGAGCCAAAGATGACATATCACCAGGGCCTGGGGGGGCCAAAAACCCAAAGCCACTTCATCTTGCCAGGGTTGAGTGTTGCCTTTTTTGTTCTTATGCTTATCCAAATGTCTATCTTTAGTGATTTTACAATGTTTTAGAAAGAACATTTTAAAGCAATGAATCTTGAATTTTTTTCCATACAGATGCTGTTTGAATAAATTTCAGCTCAGCATCAGTCAAAGAAAACTGATTTTTGTTCATTAAAGAAAGCGTTATATATGTGTGTTTATTTTTTTTCGTTAAAAATATCTTTTTTGCTTTTTGTTTTATTTTGTGTGCTAGTGTAAGTAGGATGATGTTTGCTAAAGGAGTTATTTACTCCTACATGAAATAAGGATCTGATTGACAGAATGCAGAAGTTTCATCTCAATTCTTGGACTGTTATTCTTTTTGCAGGCACAACGGCTTTATATTTGTTCCTGATTATGCATCCTTCCATCATTAGTAACTCCCCCAGCCCCAAAACCTTTGAGGAGGTACAGTTCTTTAATAGAAATAACTACCACAGGGGGATTGATTGGTAAGATGGGCTACTAGTATAAATCTAAATCATTCTATATTATGCACAATACAAAAATACATGCCATATCTAATGTGAGTGTTTATATGCAACTTAGTACGAACTTTTACAATTCTTCTAAAAATTGTGTGCATATAATATATTCTTCAGCAGCAAATACAATTTTTCCTGTTTCTGCTTGGAAATTGGAAAATAGCTGTGTATATACAATGAATTGCATTAATTGTGCAAGGAATCAAAAACTAATTAAAAAGTCAGCCACATATTATTGTGATAAATGCAAATATCTAAGCAGTCAAAAGTCTGAGTTTCTATAAAAAAATAATAAAACAAGTTTTTATTTACTGAAGCAATATATTGAAATAAGAATTAAAAATTCTGCTATATTTTGTACATTTTTGTGTAGAGATTTCTAAACACTGTTAAGCTGCAACTCGGTATCCACTTTCCAGCAAGTAAGCTCACTGAATTCAGTGGACAAAATTTTGAGTAGGGGAAGTGTGGAAGTTTCTGAGTGGAGGAAAAAGAAGTGGATTAGTTAAGATAGACTGAAGTATGTCCACAATTTTAAAAAAAACTTTTCTATTTGTACTTCAGTATACAGTTTGATCCTGTTGGACCCGAGGAAGTGGATAGGATCCTCCGGACTGTAAATGCCACCACATGCGAATTAGATCCATGTCCTTCCTGGCTGGTCCAATCAGCTCGGAAGGTGACGTGTGGCTGGGTCGTCGATGGTAAATGCATCCTTGCAGGAGGGGTTGTTTCTGGCGGCCTTCAAGGAGGCGTTGGTGCACCCCTTCCTCAAGAAACCATCGCTGGACCCTGTTGTACTGGACAATTTTCGTCCAGTCTCCCACCTTCCCTTTATGGGGAAGGTGGTTGAGAAAGTGGTGGCGTTGCAGCTCCAGAGGATTCTTGATGAAACGGATTATCGAGACCCCTTTCAGTCAGGTTTCAGGCCGGGATATGGAATGGAAACAGCATTGGTTGCACTTATGGATGATCTCTGGCGGGAGTGGGATGGAGGCAGTGCATCCATCCTGGCTCTCCTTGACCTCTCAAGGTCAATACCAGCGACCATGGTATCCTTTTGGGACGACTCAGAGAGTTGGGGGTGGGCAGCGTGGTTTTGCGCTTGTTCACCTCCTTCCTCCAGGGCCAGTCCCAAATGGTGTTGATAGGGGAAGAGAAATCGGGTCCATGGCCCCTCCTTTGTGGGGTGCCGCAGGGCTCAGTGCTCTCTCCTCTCCTATTTAACATCTACATGAAACCACTGGGCGAGATCATCAACCTCCACAGGATGAGGTAACATCAATATGCTGATGATACACAGTTATACATCTCCATCCCGGGAGAAGTAAGTGATGCTGTGACTACCCTGTCCAAGTGCCTGGGGGCTGTGGGGGTCTGGATGGGGAACAACAGGCTTCAGCTGAACCCTGGTAAGACGGAGTGGCTGTGGATTAATGGCCCCTCGGTGTCTAGGAATTTATCATCTTTAGTTTTGGATGGGGTTGCTTTACCCAGACAGACCTGGTGCGTAATTTGGGAATCCACTTGGACTCACGACTCCTGCTCGAAGAGCAGGTGGCAGTCGTGGCCAGAAGGGCCTTTGCACAACTTCGTGTTGTTACGCCCTTTCCTGGAGCGAGAGGCCCTTCAAACAGTCACTCATGCCCTGGTCATCTCCCAGATAGACTATTGTAATGCGCTCTACATGGGGCTACACTTGAAGAGCGTCCGGAAGGTTCAGCTGGTTCAGAATGCAGCTGCGTGGGCGTTTTTAGGTGCCTCAAGATCGGCACCTTTGCTCCGTGAGCTGCATTGGGTCCCAGTTTGCTTCCGGATTCAATTCAAGGTGTTGGTTATCACCTTTAAAGCCCTACATGGCATGGGATCAGGTTACCTGAAGGACCGTCTCATCCCCGTTCAATCAACCTGTCCCACCCGGTCCTGCAGAGAGGGCACGCTACGAACCCTGTCTGTAAGAGAGTTCCATATGATGGGGTCTAGGAGGCGTGCCTTCTCTGCGGTAGCCCCCACCCTTTGGAATATTCTTCCTCCTGAAATAAGGTCGGCCCCCTCTCTCCTGGACTTTAGAAAAAACCTAAAGACCTGGTTATGTCACCATGCTTGGGGAGGGGAAGGGAATAGCCAGTCTTGGGGTTGGCTGGCCCCTTAGATCTGCCCTGTCCAGCCTTATCGACCGATGGGATGAGATCTTCCATTCTTGGATCGAACTGTAATATATACAGTGTGTGTGTGTGTGTGTGTGTGTGTGTGTGTGTGTGTGTATAGTTTATGGACATTCTGTTATATTTATACTATATTCTGTTATATTTATAACATTCTGTTATATTTATACTATAAATTATAGTTTAGGACATTCTGCCCTGTCCAGCCTTATCGACCGATGGGATGAGATCTTCCATTCTTGGATAGAACTATAATATATACTGTGTGTGTGTGTGTGTGTGTGTGTGTGTGTGTGTGTGTGTGGTTTATTACTGGTATTTATAGTTTTTATTGATTTTAAATTTTTGCTGTGAACTGCCCAGGGTCCCTCCTTGTGTGGGAGATGGGCGGGATACAAATGTGATAAATAAATAAAATAAAATAAAATAAATACAGTATTCAGACTTCATGGATCAACATCCTATTTCTTTTCAGATGGACATACTTGAATCTAGCTTAACCAACCCACTTCTTTTTTTTTATTTATTTATTTATTTATTTATTTATTTATTTATTTATTTGTTGAATTTCTATAACCGCCCATCTCCCTCTCAAGGAGGGACTCTGGGCAGTTCACAACACAATATCAACAAAGTACAATAAAAACCGTGATAAAAATACAAATACAATAAATTACAATACATTAAAATCCAATGTACAATACAATACATTTTTCCTCCACTCGGAAACTTCCACACTTCCCCTACTCAAAATTATGTCCACTGAATTCAGTGAGCTTACTTGCTGGAAAGTAGATACCAAGTTGCAGCTTAACAGTGTTCTAGACAAGTTATTATTTTATTTATAACGAGTCCAATAACATAATGGGACAATTAGTGTATGAACTTCACACTAAGTTCTGTCCAGTGTCTTATATTTAATTAATTGTACATGCTGACAAATGTTCTAGGGCCCTGAAGAAAGGAAACCATTCTAAATTTTTAGGGTGAATGAAGTCAAGTAGTTTTACTTTTGTGCAAAAAAAAATATTATTATAAAGTTAATCTGTTAGGCAATTTATTGTCATTAAATATAAAATGTCCAACTACTTAGTGAGATATATGAGCTGCAGCCATGGATAAACATGTACATATCATATAGTTGATAGTACTTTATACTGCTAAGGTGGGAAATAGAAAGTGTTACTGAAAAAGAAAACAAATGTTGATATTTTCAAATGTTCATTTTGAGGACAAATTCTATACCATGGACTCTCTAAATTTTAATAAGGATAGTTGTAAAGACAATATATAGTACTGTTTGTGTATCAATTTGCCCAGAGCACTGAAAGCAAATGGAAATTTTGGTTGTATCAGTTCACAGCTATTTTATATGTTGTTCACTCTAACTAGGTTTGTGAGATGTCAAAGTTCCAAGCAGATTTTTATTTTCTGATGCATTCCCTTGCCATTTCTTTGTCATAAATACATCAGAGTTACTGCTGATTCTGACAAGTTTAAATGTAACACAAACCAAATCACATCAAAATCTCCTCTTCTAAAGTTAACTTAAGATGTAATGCTTTCTATTTAGAGAACACAATTAGGCAAAGAACTACAAAGTTGAAAATCACTTGACAATGCTATATACAGTATATATATAAGGTTTCACATATACACAGTGTAGCAAATATATATTTAGTTTTGCTAGGAAAATAGCTTTAATGTACCCAGCATAACTTCCTTTCCATATAAGTACTGTACTAAATTATTTTATATTTTGTAGGTATATGGAATTCTTTCCTACACCTTCCAATGTAACCACTGACTTTCTCTTTGAGAAGAGTGCCAACTATTTTCATTCTGAAGAAGCCCCTAAACGAGCAGCTTCTTTAATTCCGAAGGCAAAAATCATCACTATTCTCATTGATCCATCAGATCGAGCATACTCCTGGTATCAGGTAGACATTTTAAGAATGAATGCAAATTCTGGATGTATATATGATAAATTATGATGGTTTGCTTCCATTATCCATTACATATCTTAATTACAGTCTGAAGTATGAAGCATTATTGACAAGTCATATTTGGTAGACTTAGAAGAGATTAGCTATCAATGAAAGCTTTTTGATCCCTTCTTTAATTGTAATTCAGATGTTTATTGGGCAATAAGACTATTGGTCATCTCACTGAGTATTGACTGCTACAACTTAAGAATGAGCATATGCCCAGCAAACAGAAGTTTACAGATTTTTCAGGAACATGAGGCAAGACAAACTTCATTACTAAGATAAAGATTCATTACTAAGATAGAAAATGTAACTACTGTATGTCATTTTGCTAAGATTCTGTCAAACAATAAAATGTCTTATCAGATGAGATAATCAGATAGTTACCCTTAAAAGCATTCTAACAAGTATATTAGTGTTGTGTTTTATATATTTTGCTTCTGTCTTCTTTTATACTGGTTAGTCTGTATATAACCTTGTTAGTATTAAAGCCAGCAATATGCTTACTTTGTATTTGGCCTTGAATCAAAGAGGTATAGTTAGCTGTGTGGAAGGAGAATACTGAGAAATGAAGGAGCAGTTGTATATTCTGAAGTTCTCCTGGCTAAACAGTTTTAAGACATTAACTAACTTTGCTTTACAGTTGCTATCCTTCAATTTTGTTTTTCAGCATCAGAGATCTCACAAGGACCCGGCTGCTCTAAAATTTACATTTTATCAAGTAATCACTGCAGGACATCATGCTTCATCAGAGCTTAAGGTTCTGCAGAAGAAATGTCTGATACCAGGATGGTATGCCACTCACATAGGAAGATGGTTAGCTTACTTTCCAGCTTATCAGGTAAACAGTGGTGCATTTTAAAACTATTCAGAATCTGATGGGTGGGCAGCATTTTTAGAGCTCACACGTGTTTTGTTGGTTTGTTTTTCTGGGTTAAAAGCGTGTGATGTTACTGTAAAAACATTTATGTTCCTTGAAAGTAACAGATTGCCTGCCAACATAAATTCACCTGCAAATTGCTCTATCAGAGTTTGGGGAGCATTAAGGGGTGCCAACAAGCATTTCCGGGGCTGCAGGTGGCCAAAAGTTTGCCCACTCATGCTGTATCCATTTGAATATTCCCTTTGTTTCAGTTATTCATTCAATACTATTATGCTGGATAATGGTCCTCATGAATTTGCATATGAATGTGGATTGTTCAAAACCTGAATAGTATGCCCTTGTGCAACCTGTATATTCCTTGGCATGACAGACTGAAATAATTTTTCTTCTCTCTTTTTAAAAAACTTTCTGCTTATCTAATCCTTTTGAGATCCTAGGTGCTTTAGGCAGGGCCAGCTTAATGAGGTTTCAGCTATAGGCCACTACTAGCAATTCTTCATTGCTGTCATCTATAGCTTCCACCTAACATAATATCTGGTTCACACAGTACATATCACACTGTCTATCAACTAGTGTAGACCTGAAAATGATGCTTGATCTCTCAGCTGTCCCATAACTTCAGCATAGTTCTTTTAGATGCTAGACGTAGCTGCTCGGTCACAGTGATATGGCAAATAAACTATGCTACATTTCTTTATTTATTTTTCAAATTTTGCCACCGCCCATCTCCCCCCAAAAGAGGGACTCTGGGCAGTTTACAACACAGCTAGCAAGTTAAAACAAGTTAAAAATAGTCATAATAATATATAAAATATACATACAAATACAACATATAAATATAAAATAAAAATCCAGATGGCAATAAAAGATTGTATAGATGTGAGGAACATTCTAAGGCACTAGCCATCCCCAGGAATAACTACTCCCCTCCCCGCCCCAAGCAAGGTGGCAGAGCCAGGTCTTCAGGGTCTTCCGGAAGGTCAGGAGCAATGGGGCTCGCCTCACCTCCGGGGGCAGAATGTTCCAAAGGGCAGGAGCCACTGCAGAGAAGGCCCGCCTCCTGGACCCCACCAGACGGAATTCTCTTACAGACGGGGTCCGTAACATGCCCTCTCTGCATGATCGGGTGGGACGGGTTGATGTAATGGGGATGACGGTCCCTCAGGTAACCTGGACCCATGCCATGTAGGGCTTTAAAGGTGATAACCAACACCTTGAACTGGACCTGGAAGCAAACCAATACCCAATAAAAGCTCGCACAGCAAAGGTGTTACATGTTTCCATTATGCTGCTGACAATAAGTGTCCCCTTAATGACTGATATTCTGAAAATGATATATAAGCATATTTTTTATAGTTTGCTATTTTGAAAGCTGCATATAATTGCATTTTTCAAGGCAAATCACATTCAATTTCCTACTGATCGATTTGCTTTCTCTGGATACCTCATCTTTATTTCTCAGTCACCACTGTTGTATCAAGCAGCTTCCAATTTAGATTGGTTCTTGTATTTAATTAATGAAACTTCAAATTATTAAAACTGATGATAAATATGAATGGATTTAAAACTTATCCAAGTAGCACATCTCTTCCTTTTAAAAACTGCACTTCACATATGTGAAAAAATGACTTTCAAGTTGATGTATATAAAATCTTGAATGCAGCATTGATTGTTGATTTTCTTTCTCTCTTTCTTTGCAGTTACTAATTATCGACGGACAGCAGTTGAGAAATGACCCAGCTATAGTAATGGATGAAGTGCAGAAGTTTCTGGGAGTTACTCCTTATTATAATTATTCAGAAGCTCTAACGTGAGTTAATTTATTGATTTAACATACTATACATGATTAAATAGTACCAAATAAATGATTTTGAGAATAAAGCGACTCATACAATTGTAACTTAGCTTGATAAATCAGTGGTTAAGGCAACGGGCTAGAAACCAGGAGACTGAGAGTTCTAGTCCCGCCTTAGGCATGAAAGCCGGCTGGGTGACCTTGGGCCAGTCACTCTCTCTCAGTCCAACTCACCTCTCAGGGTTGTTGTTGTGAGGAAAGTATTAGGTATGTTCACCGCCTTGAGTTATTTATAAAAATAATAAAGGCGGGATAAAAATTAAATAAATATGCATAAATCTTTTATCTTTACTTAAATTCATATAAGCTATGTTTGAACCAGGCAGTCTTTAATTTATACTTATTTGTCCAAGCTAAGAAATTGGGATTACAAGATTTGGAAGAAAGAGGAAACTACAGTTAGAAATGTTCTGTTTTACTTGTGGTTTCTAAAAAAAAGAATAATAAAAGAGCGATGTACATGGACACATGCCTTGGTTAAATATCATATTTATCACCCCGGTTGGGGGAGATGGGCAGTCATATAAATTTAAATAATAAATAAGTGAGTCCCCCTTGTGGGGGTAGATGGGCGGTGATAGAAGATGGATGGATGGATGGATGGATGGATGGATGGATGGATGGATGGATGGATGAATGAATGAATGAATGCCAGAGTATAATTGTTTCTTGGGGAATGTGTTTCTAGGGGAAATGTTAGATGTATGACTTTTTGAAAAAAGGGATTTTTTTTAACGTACTTGAAAAGTACATTATTAATTTGATAGTATCAGAATTTTCTTTTGGGATTTTCTTAAGTACTACTCCATTAATTCACAAGAACGCTAGCAATTATCCACCACCGCTAGAGAGGAATTTCCATAAATCTTTCTTTAAAAATGCATATAATGAACTATTTCAGAGTGGGCAGAAGCAGAGACAAAGGAAGAACTGCATCCAGCAAATTGGTTCTGCCTTTTAAACTGGCAAATAGAATGACATGCCTTTTTTCCACCCTTTTGCTCAGCAGCAAAAGATTCACCATCCAAAAGCAAGAAGAACCAAAAATGCTTTTCTTTTTCTTTGATAGAAAGACACAATACTAATGTCAGTCATATGCCTTCCACTGGGTCTGTAATAAATAATTACACGCACAGACCATTTGAACTTAAAACTTTTATTCACTTGCCCTTAATGAGATTGATAACCTTAGTCTGTGCCTTTTGATCTCAATATCCATTTTCATAAGAAACTCTCAAAATAATATGGTGTCCATTCCCAGACAGTTCTCTACTTCATGCCTCTGAGTCAATTGTGCTGTTTTGTTTTGTTTTGTTTTTTTGTAGCATATATGGCAAAATTGACTTTATTTTCCATGAGATAAAGTTGATTGTGGGTGAAAGAGAGAATGGATCAAATTTACTTCTAGAGTAGTTCTATTCAGCTTTCAGCTTCTTTTACACCAGAGCTCTTGACCTGAAATGCTGAGAATTATTCCCAGCTGCATTTAATTCCAGCACATGTATTTCTTTCCTGTGCAAAATGATTTGTTAAAATATTTCCATTTAAAACAACTCATTTTTTCAAATGCCCTTGTATCATTCCAGTAAATGTACTTTCTGAATTACTTGGATATCCTTCCTTCAGCTTATAAGCTAGCAAATAACCATCTTTGCTGAAACCAATCTTGGTGCAAGTATATCACAAATATAATCCATACTATGAGGTAGTGTAATCCTAGAACACACGGTGGTGTGCTAAAATCCCACTACTGTGTTTGTGAGGAGGCATTTGCCCCTCAATTATTCAGTCTGGACACATATAAGAAGCACAGCTCAAACCAAGTGGTAGGGAGGCCTGTCTATATGAAAGCCAATTGTCTTATTCTTTTCCGGAAATGTGCTGATTGTTTGTCTGCTGATATATAGTAACTGAGATGATTCTAGTCTCAGAATCAAATTGCCATAAGCACGATCCAAACACAACTGCACTTCGTCAGTAACGGGACCAGGTGGAGGTGTGTCTTTCACATACTTCCACAAACCTTCTTTTAGGAAGAAAGGCTTGATCTTCACACACCAGGTCCGATAGTTTGTGCCATTCAGGCGCTCAAAAGGCAGACTAGTTAGCCCTGTAGCAGCCATGCTGACCACTCAAAGAAAAACACGTTTACTCCAAAATGCAGCCTCAAAAACAAACCCCAGACTGGGCCCATAACCTGTGGGATGTAGCTGCCCTTTGGGGTTTCAGGCGCAGTGTAATCCAAACAACGTATAAGGCTAACAATATTTTATTGTAGCATAAGGCAATAATGGAGATATAGTACATTATTGCAAAAGGAAAAAACAAAGCATATGCAGAGTTCCATCAGCAGATGTGATGAAAAATCATGGCCCATACAAAGGCCAGGCATAGTTACAGTTCAGGAACAGAGTACATGGTAACAGGACAGATAGAAGTCAAGAAGAAAGATGGATGTAGACCCATAGTTCATAGCTGAATTATACACTTGGTTCAGCATTCTGATTGGCCATATGTGGGTCAGGACATTTTCAAACTGACAATGCATTTACAGAGTTGTACTTACTATAAATCGCCATGAGGTGGCAGTGTTGCACATTGTCTTCCCTTCGGGACACTGTTCCCATGAGATAAGCAATTTGGCCTGATTGTTTTGGCTATGGCAAGGCCACACACCTGTTGTTTACTTGCTTTTTGTTATGGGAACATTGTATGGAAAAATACTAGCTTTACAGGCTGGAAATTCACAGTGAAGGAATCCATTCGCATGAATTCTACATAGAATAACCCTAACATTGTTGGCTTAGTACAATATGTAAATCAAGCCAATAAATGATACCAACTCCCATGTTGGCATCAAGCAAACTTATCATGATGATCATTTATCTACATTATGCATAGATGTGAACATTAGGATCATTTTTATGTATCATAACCTGTAAACTATGTATGAAAGATAGAAATATATAAGACTAATCCATATGTGTGTCTTCTTTTTTTTTAATAAGTTTTATTGAATTTTAAAATACATATTAAAAGTTAATACAAAGAAAGAAATAGAAATACAAAGTAAGAAAAAAGAAAAGAAAAAGTGAAGTCAAAAAATAACAAACAAAGAAAATATAGGAAATAGATGTCCTCCAATTTATCCTTGAACTTTAAGTACAACAATTAACTTTAAATGTTAGTCCTTCATACAATACACAGGAACTTTTCTTTGTCATATACCCTATGATTTCTATAATCCAATCTTCTGTTCTTCATATAGGTTTCGCCTTTCTTGATATCTTCCAACAATCCATCTCTGGTTTCTACTCCTTGGAATAGTAATCAAATGTTCATTGTTGCATCGATTAAATGTTTTCCATTTGCTCTTTCCATTTTTACATCTATATTTATATCTTCAATAAAATCCAATTAGTGTAACAAATAAAGGCCTTATCTACTTCTAATAAAATACAATATATTCTGTTCATATTATGACTATATATTCCATTAATACATAACCTAACATATTACGTAACATAATACAACATATTCATACATAACATCCTGTAATAACCCACATTCTAATTCCAATTCATCATCTCATTGTCTTCTCATAAATGTATCTCCAGAAAGAGTAATCTATAATATCAACTTATATTTATATTTATAATCTTGTATCTTACACTTAGAATATCATATTTTTATGCATCTATACAGTTTCTCATATCTGCTCTCACTCTGTGTACAATCCAGATCCGCATTTTCATTAACCTTGTATTCCAGAACAACATCAATAAATCTCCTGTTTAGGTTATGCCAATATCACAATATGCAACTTGTTTATTTCTGTAACTCATGTGGGATGTCAAAATGTTTATTTTACCATATCTATCAATTTGCATGTTAAAATCTTCCTGTCTCAGCTGCCACAATGTGTTTATGCCCAAACGTTTAATAGACCACTTCCTGTAAAATATCATAATCTTCTTCTGTACCAATACATTCAGAATCCTCTTTCCCTGTTTCTCTACTGGTTCGAAAGGTCTTCCCTCTATTTCTAAATCTGTCCCTTGTATCTTCTGTTCCTGAGCCACCAGTACTATAAATATACGTTCTATGGATTTCTTAATTTGCAAAAAAAATTTCCTGGTTTCTTTCTTAAAATCCTGAAGTGCTGTGAGAAATGCCATTTTCACCTTCCAAGCCCTAATCAGCTACTGTAGACAAAACAAGAATTTTCCCAGGGAATAGGGAAGGGAGTAAGGAACAGCTGTTCTATTATTGTCAGTGATGTCTATTTCTTTAAGTGAAAAAAGCTTTTAAAATAAAAGATGAAAAATTTCACAGAGCAGTATTTCAAACAGTTTGTAAAAGGAAAGATAAAAATAGATTCCA
The DNA here is from genome assembly GCA_023362775.1 of Charina bottae. NCBI lineage: Eukaryota > Metazoa > Chordata > Lepidosauria > Squamata > Charinaidae > Charina > Charina bottae. The sequence goes on along the minus strand of JALMGJ010000008.1, from coordinate 21,459,248 downwards.
AGTGAGAAAAAGTCCGTTCTAAAAAAAAATAGAAAAATAAGAAGGAAAAGAGGCACACATTCTCTATACTTTATTCTTCTTTATTCTTCAGGCTGCAAGCTGCTTAACCCAAACAAACAATTTCTCAAAAGTCAGTTAATTTGTCGAGTGAAAAATACCAACAAAGTCTCTTAAGTCCCAATTTCTCTGATACAAAAGAAAGGCAAAAAAATACAAACTTGTTCACTATGTTGCCAAAATAAAATCTATCAAACTCCACCAAAATTAATTATAGCAAAGAAAACACAAAATTAGCCAACATTTTAAACAAAGTCCAAAGATAAATTTTAGATAATAAAAATTTTCTAATCTAAAAAAGAAAACTAATATAAAGTGATCTAAAAGCTGGCTGTCGCTCTTGTGTCTCCCAAAGAGACTTACGTTCCCTGCAGAGCTAGGATCCTCCTTCGGCCATTCCACTGCATTCACCCCCGTTCTTCTCTGCGGTGGAAACAACAAAGAAAAACAGGAGTGGGCAATTCCAATGGCTCTGTGAGCAATCTTCTGGTCCCCCCCTCTCCAGGGGGAAGCTTCAGTGGTCTACAAATTCTGTAGACCCCTGCAAACAAGATAGAAAGTCAGCCAGGCCTCAGAGCTCAGAGCTCTGAGAAACTCTGACTTGTCGAGCTGCCAGCCAGGCTTGGAGTGCCCATATGTGTGTCTTCTAATTCTTTACAGTCTAATTTTCTTGACTTGGAAAATCCTGGGAATTGATAACATGGTCTGTCTTCTGTGTGCCAGACTTTATGATGCAGAAATTTTTAAATGGTTGTATGTCTTCTCTATAACTCTGTTACACTGTGCCAAACTGGAAGAATAACCTACAGTGAGTCAGATTATCAATCTGCCTAGCCCAGTATTGTAGCCATTAACTGGCAACAACTTTCAGGCAAAACTTTTTCCATTCTTTCCTGGATATTCCAGAGACTAAACTTGAACTGTGAAAAGCATGTGCTCTGTCATTAAGATGTAGATTTGTCTCGTATTTTGTCTCATTTGGTTTCTCTTGTGAGTGGTAGTCTTTTTCCTGCTCTTCTACTTCCCAGGTGTGGGAAAAACAGCTGATACCAGGAGAATAAAGAAGGCAGGCAACAATTTTCATGTTCCTTCTGTCAAATATAAGCTGGACTTCCATTAAAAAGGATGGATGAGAAGCAGTCGCAATGTCCTCTTTGTGGGATAGAGCAAGATAGTGGCTGGTGGCATGACTGGCTTCCAGTCATGTTAATTCCATTTGGAGGTCAACATAGAGTAGTTTCAAGGTTATGCACACAAGACAATAAAAGGGAATGACTAATGACTAATTAGAAAATGAAAGCATTTATTAGCTTTAAGTGCAGTATATGTTTCAGGTTTGACTCACACAAAGGTTTTTGGTGTCAACTTCTGGAAGAAGGAAAAACAAAATGTCTTGGAAAGAACAAAGGCAGAAAATACCCTCCAATGGACTCCGAGGTAAACCCTTATTTCAGATGTACATACATTCTCTCTTGTGATCTTGTTTCTATGTATGTTTAATTGTTTTAATAGTTTTTGAATTGAACTTTGAATTTTAATTGGTGGTTTTATTGTACGCCACCCAGAGTCACATCTGCGAGATGGGTGGCCATATAAACGTGATAAATAAATTAAATAAATTAAATAAATAAATAAATAAAGTCCAGCAATGTGAGATACAACTAATTTTATGGGGAAAACCTTTGCCCTTTATATTGCTGGCACTTAAAAATGTCTTACTGGTACAGGATAGTGCCCAATGTGTCATTTTTATGACTGTCCATCCATATGAGTTGTGGTAAAAATTATTATTTAGCAGAAATAATTAATTTTATCTGATCTCACTTGCTAATCATGAATAATCTGATCCCATTCTGTTGAAGCTGATTGCATCTATATTTATTTTGTGAAAGAATGAAGAAAATGGTATCTCAAGGAAATAGAATCCCATGTGCCAGTCTGTAAATTAATAAGCCCTCTGGTAACCCAGAGGGTCAAATCATTCAGTGTTAAAATATATTAGCTGGACTAGCTGAAAAGTTGTCCTCAGGTTATTTATTAATGTCATGTATTTATTTCATTTATACCCTGCAGCAATCCCACAGGCAGATTTAATATACATTTAACATACTCCTCATTCTAAAGGAGTATTGACAGAGCCCTTCAAAAATGGGTTAAAAATCCCTGATCAGTTGTCTGGGGAGAGGAAGTACTGAGCCTACATCTCATGCTTCTTCCTGAACAGCTCATCAGTCAAATATAATATTTTAAAAAGGGCTACGAATGTGCATTCCTAGGTACTGGAATGGAAAGGGGAACCATGAATGGATACTTCCTTATCTTGCTTCTTGGTGTGCAGTCTCCCCTAGATGGATAAGAATGTCTCTGTTAGTCATCTATTAATATTTAGTCCTGAAAGTGATTTATAAAAGAAGAAAATATATTGTTCAGGTTCAAATAAGTTAAAAGATAGAAGTACTATACAAGGCAACTGCATTATTTCACCAAATAAAATGTCAGCTTTTGTATCCACCAGTGCAGGGTTTTTCTGTCAAGCTACTACAGAGATCACAATGTGGAACTGTCAAAGCTTCTACACAAATTGGGACAACCACTGCCATCGTGGCTGAGACAGGAGTTGCAAAAAGTGAGATAGCACAAGGAAATTATGCGGACTCCTCTTCACTTGAAATATGAGCAGTCTTAAGAGTTTCCAGGAACGGTTGGGAAATATACTGTAGCGCTTCAACAGGAAACAAAAGATTGAGATTTCTCTGATATATTGGCAACTGGATTCTTAAAAATTGTATGCATTTATCTCTGGCAGTACATAACAATTTCACAACAATTTAAGGATTGATGGAGATAGCACAAAAATTAATCTATCAGGACCTTCAGCTCTGTCAGAAATATGAAAATATATCATGTAACTCCTACTCAACGCAATAGGGTAGATAAATGGATTGTGCCTAGAGACCACTATGTATATGTGGCATCAAATAGCAAGTTTCAAGTGTTTGGCTTAAGTTTCAAGATAAAATCTATATAACTTTCCAAAATCAGAGCAAATATTTACAATTTTACATACTTTATTCCTATTGCTTTAAGAATATTGTGTCTCATGTTGATTTTGTAAATTACCACCTCTCTGCTCAGTTTTCAAATAATTGGATTACAATTATGTGTCTTAGTTTTTTTTAAGATGACAAAAATGTAGCACAAAATGCCAAGCTTACTCCCACTTCACAGTTCTGGTTTCTAAACATGGAACTAGATTTTAAATCATTAAATCTGGAGTAAAAATAAATATTATTTTAAAAAGTAAAGATTCCTCCCGGTTGGCCTAAGTCCTGGGGACAACATTGACACAACATAGAAGCAGTTTGCCATTGCCTTCTTCCAGAACCTTTTTGTGAATCCTCAGTCTAGCTCACGGCTCTGGCATTTTCTGGTGGCTTCCCTCTAAGTTTGACTCTGCTTAATTATTGAGATCAGCCAACAAGCAATATTAGTGGGTGAGAATTACCATTACTGGAATATGCATATATGAGAATTCATTTTATCTGTTCACCCTATCAACAGAATTGGGAGTGTTTGTAGAACTGTGGAACCTGTCACTTCCTTAACAGATGTGAAGATTTCTGGAAGAGATGGAAGGGTGCCTTAATTCTCTATCCAGTCTGCAATGAGCTTTACAGGTCACTCAGCTGCTATGCTTGTATACATATCCAGCCAGGACCAGGAAAAGTGCTAGATACAGGAGATACCTAGGCCTGCTGTATCATGTTCATTCTATTTATCCTTTGGAAGATTTGGGCCTTCAACAATTGCAGGGACAATACTGTTTTGTAATGTAAATGACTTGTGTATCAAAACCAAGAACCTATAAGATGCTAATGTGCCCACAGATCCCTCCTTTGTCATAAGTCAGGTTCTTTAAATATTGTAATTATTATTATAAATTGGAGGCTGGAATGTTACAAAACAAAGTCTCAGCCTCCAGCATTATCTTTATTTCCAAGAATGCCTCTGGGCATCAAATGGGCCACATAAGTTGTCTTAGAAAATTGAAGTGGTAGGCAGCTGTAGTCCAGTGCCTTGTTTCAAGTTAGCCCATCTCCTCTGTAAGACATACAGGAAAGCTGGAGAAGTGTATAGGGAGCATCTTTTAGAAGAAGGGCTAGAAGAGGTGACAGATACATTGTATCTGTTCCCATTTTACAAAAATGCTCACATTTTTCAAAATTGCTGTTATGCTTACTACCTGAAAAGGGTTGGAGACTCCTGGTTTCTTTTGTTTTTTGCTATATTTTCCAATGAAACAACTATATCTGTATTTATAAGAACATCAGATTCCAAGATAGAAATAGGCAGATATCTGGAAGAGTTATGTATATTTTTGGAACTATGAAAATATACCAGTGTGTGGGGCTCACTAATGTTTCAGATTCAGTTCCAAACACAACATGCTTTGGAGCACATAGGTACAAATGTCTGCAATTGAAGTTGCACAGGGCAACCATCTAACAGTCCTACGAGTATAATATATACAGTACACACAAACATACACACACTTTATTTTAGTAAGTAACTGAGTTGAATTTTAAAAAAAAAACTCATTTAATTCCAGGTAACTATAAAAAATTAAGAATCACCAGTCCTAAATCAGGTGGTGGGAGCTAATACCACCAGCAGGTTCATATTTGATTTGCCTTGTTTACACTATTAGTTGCCCTCCACCCCCCATATTGTCTATCAGAGGGAGGGTGTCTCCAATGGAATGTTTTCTACAAGCTTTCAGCTAAGGGCAAAAACTGTATAAATTGTACTGACCAATATCATTCTAATCAGTACAGTACTGTTACAAAATTCCCAGGCTTGGCTTATAATCATTTGTTCCAATCACACAACTTGTTGATGCACAGGGATCCCACAGTCCTAGTTGAAGCAGGAAAAGAACTGAATATGCTCACAAACCACTTTCAACAGAGTGTTGAGTCAATCAAGGTCCCATTACAATCATGGAGACATTTAAAGCCACAATAAAGCTTTATTGATTTAAGTATGCAAAAGCTTCTACACACTTTCTCACTTGCACCCCCGCTTGCCTAAATCCTACTCAACTAGGCTGGCCAAGCACTAGCTAGAAGAATGGAAGCTGAAATGTTTGGATGCAGAACCACTCAAAAGCTGGTGCGCCCCAGGACTCCTTTGTCTCCCTAAAAGTCCTTGTTTCTGATTTATAAATTTGGCAGCTGTAGACGGGATTAAGGTTTCCTTGCACTTCATACCCAGCTTCCTTGTGTTCTGTATTCTGATGGCACTTATTTTGCATCTCTTTGGGCTCTTAAGGACTTGGTTCCTTCTTATCTATTTCCAAAGACAGCTTTTGAAGAAAGCTGGCTTTTGTCCTTTTTGCATATATTTTGGTTCATTTTTAAGTTATGGCTGTAATTATATAAATCACTTACAATTGTACCAATATCAACAAATCAAATTTGACAAATGGCTTACTTTAATATTAATAGACCAAAAATCCATTACTGAGTGCATTTAGAAGTCTATATTACTATGTCTCTGTGACAGTGACCTGGAAATCTTTGTCTATGTCAGAGAGCTCCAAATTGGCTTTCTACTTTCTGTATTTCCCCAGGCTTCTAAGGCTTGCTAGTTTTTCCCAACATTGGATACTATAATATAAAAGCTAAAAATGGGTGTGATAGGAATTAATCAAGTAATCAATCAAGCAGGTCTTTGATTCTGAAATATCTTAAGCCCTCCCAAAACTCCATCCTCTGCCATACTACACCCTAAGAAAATATTTAGATCACAATTTAAAACAAAAATATCAACAGAAAGGAGATAGAAACCAAACATTTTTCTGCCTTCTGCTCTGCTTGGGGAAATAATTGGACATATCCATCCTATTGCTAAGCCCTCACTTGACACTGTAAGCTAATAAAACAAATAAAAAATAAATTTAAACAACTAATATGCTGTTGTTGCCTTCAAAAGCAATATGCACAGTTTTAATTTTAAAGCTGTGATGAAATTTTGGCTAGTATTTAGCACTGATGATTGATGTTTTAGAGGACTACAAATAGTAAATCTAAATACTATTACGAGCCAATTTTACCTTACTGACATTTGTCCCATGGTGCTTCAAATCAAAACAATATGGCCAGTATTGGCTGAATGTAAGCTAAAATACATACTTGTAATAAGAAAATTGTTCTGTGCTATTTAATTCAGTATAGTTAATTAAATATATAAAATATTGCCCAGTCAAAGTTAACATTTTCTTAAGTTTAAAATATTCTTGAAAAAGACTTCAGAGTGGTGTGGCTTGGAAGGCGTCCACAGTTTAGAAAACTCTATGGACTAGGAAGCTTCTTTAGCTTTATTCCCCCGTTTCCATCAACTAGTTGGAAATTAGCTCTTTAATATGACGCCCAAGATTTCCTACTGTACCTGTCATTATCTTTTGTGAACAAATGTAAAATTGTTCTTGGACATGTATGCAGTCTCCCATTCATTTGTGAAAAGAGATTGTTGCTGAAGAGTAATTCACTTTGTTCTTTATAGAGGTGCAGTAGTTCCTGCACAATAGACCTGCAGAGAACCTTTATGTGTTTTTTGTGGTACCTTAGTAATGGGATCTCATTAGCTGAATGTCTGCATAAAACAGAGGGTACATCTAACAGTGTTTCCGTCAACTGGCACCTTCCGGATGTGTGGAACACCTACAGAGTTCTCAGCATTGGCCAAGCTGGCTGAGAAATTCTGAGAGTTGAATTCAATACATCTAGAAGTGTCGGATATGTTAAAGGGAGTCAGATAAAAGGGATAGAAACACGGAAGCTAATCACATACTCCAAGAAAATACATATGCTTCTATTGCAATATTTGCCCAATTCTGCACATGAGAAAACTAATATTAATATATTGTACAGATTATACTTAATTATTGCTAAAATGTGAAGCTTCCTCAGGAAGAATAAAATAGATATTTCAGTGTTGATAGATGTATTATTCTTCTCATTCACATTGAATGAAAATTTCTGGAAATGTTTTTCTCAAGTTTTTAAAATAAAATAAAACTGAACATTATTCTGCTAGTAGCATGATTTCTGCAGTGCATCAATAAACTGTTAAGAAACCTGATTTAGTATTTAGTGGTGACTTTATTCTAATGCAAATTAATTCTTGCATTTGTGGGATTTTAACATCAAGTTACAACATACTCAAAAAAGCTGCTCAGGACTTTTCAATATTTCTATGTGGATGACAGTATTCTGGGTATCCCCTTGTTTTAACGCCTTCATGCTTTTTTATCTTCAGGGTCAGAATCGTTTTAGGTGTGCTAAAGTTACACATCCATTCCATTACAATAAAGGTTGGCACTCCACACAATTAAAAGTGACAGGCAAATAGCTCGATAAAGGAAGTAGCTGCTGCCCAACAGTACCAGACATGCTTATACTGAGCAGCATTCATCAGACCAACAGTAATAAACTTGTAGCCTTTCAAACGTTGGTGATGTAGAATTTGCAGCATCTCTAGAAATCATGAACAATGATGAGTAATGTCACTATGATTTCTGCCCAATATTTATTATTCAATTTATATCACCGCCCCATCTCCCCCAAAGTCAATAATTAAAATGAATAAAAATATAATACCTATACATATATATAAATAGAAATAAATTACAGATAAAATCTTTAATTTTATCTTAAATTTATTTGTAAATTAATTTACAAATTAATTTTGTAAATTAATTTGCAAGTTAAAGGCAACGAAGTTATTTTTAAAAGGGCTCTATGGGACCAGCCATCCCCAGGAGAAGCTGTTACCCTTCTCACCCCAGGCGAGGCGGCAGAACCAGGTCTTTAATTTCTTCCGGAAGGCCAGGAGCGATGGGGCCTGTCTCACCTCCAGAGGTAGAATGTTCCAAAGGGCGGGCGCCACCGCAGAGAAGGCCCGCCTTCTGGACCCCGCCAAGTGAATCTCCCTTACCGACGGGGTCGGCAGCATGCCCTCTCTGCTGGCCAAGTGGGACGGTTCGATGTTATGGGGACAAGACGGTCCCTCAGGTATCCTGGTCTCATGCCATGGAGGGCTTTAAATTGACATATAATCTATTTTATGAACATTCAATGATGTTGGCAGTTCATCTGTAGGAAAATTATATTCTTTTCTTTGAAACTTAGAAGACATGAAACTACTGTTTTAGGATGTGGTCCAAAACATCTAGTTATGCTTCAAGTAGAAAGTCAGATGTATGTTTTCTCATTTTCATGTGGACATATAACATTAGATAAAGAGTTTAACTGAATTAGAGTTTGATGCTCTAATCCAAAAAAAGCTGTATGTTGTATTTGAACTTAAAGCAGACTTCGTGAAATCAGTGACACTTTAGCCATGATTAACTTGTCCTATTGATTTCAGTAGTTATAAGCACACCATAGTTGATCCAATTATATGTATGCACATGAGAGAAATGTTACCTTGGAATGGATAAAGCATATAGCCACTGGAATGAATGCTGTTCAGCAATTTTTTATACAATCTATTACCAATATTCCCATAATGTGTGAAACTGTCCACACTAAATCATAATAGATGTTTATCTATTTTCCTTTGGCATCTTTCCTGAAGAAGAGAACAATATACTGTATGTAGTAGGATAGGCATTAAAATATATGGGAAAACAAAGGGAGTGAACTACAAAATGCCTAGAAAATGCTTATTAATAACCCAATGCATTCTGGAAAAAGCCCTTTGTGAAATTGAAAAAAATACAATTAAAACATTTTATTAAAATACACCATTAGACTTTATGTTGTAAACCAAGTAACTGAATTTGCTAAAAAACATTATATTCTAAACTACAGACCTACAGTCTGAAGAAAAACAATATCATTTTCCACACTTTGTTAAAAAAAATAAGAATTTCCTCATAAGAATTTGTTTACATTATATAAAAAAATCAACTAAGATTAAAAAGTGCGAAAAAATTGCAACCCTTATTTTTCTGTGCACTTAAGCGCTGAAAAAAATGTGTTTCTTAAAATTGTGTTCCTCATTTAAAAAGAAAAATACATCTCTTCTTGCTTACCTGGTAAGTTTTATCGCTCATGCTGGCTACAACGGCCCACTAGTCCTACACTCTATGTAATTGACAGTAAAATCAGATTATGTTAAAACACGTGCAATTTTTTTCATTCAAGCATGCTACCTACAGTATTAGACTGCCAATGCCATTTTCCAAGCACTGTTAAGAAGCGGTAAATAGACATACCCAGAGTTCAGCAGGACTGGACAGAAAAAAATGGCCAGCCTGGTAGCAACCCCAACTCAGGGTGCTTCTTGCACTATTGCATATTAATGCTTATTTATCTCTCAAGTATTTCTTTGTCCATTATTGGCAAAACAGATCTAGTTCAATCAAGTTGGCATGATTTTCTTGAAAATTTCTTTCAAAAGTCAGGATGAAATTGCTTCCTTTGTTCCACCTTTTCTGAGCACAACCTCAATGCCTCTGACCTCTCTGTACTACTCATCTTGACCAAGATGTGAACTGACCAGGAAGTTCTGGTTGTTCCATGCCTGGACCTGAAATACACATTTTGTCAGGGTGTGGACCCGAAAATGTCACATGTTCCAGGCAGAGATGTGTTCTAGGCAGGGTGGGGAGAGCAAGAAAAAGAAGTTATTGGGTGAGTGGTGTGCAGGGTACAACACATACAGTAGTGTTAATAGAAGGCAAAGGAAAGAAAGGCATGGGAAGATTGGGGAAGGGATAGATAGCCTGCTGGGTATGCTGTGCTTGTATTCAAGTATGATAGGGCAATGGCAGCACACAGCTACGATTAGGTAAGGGAAAGGAAGAAGCAGGAAGATTGGGGAAGGAAGGGATGGGCACACAGGCCATCAGAGGAATATGGGAAAGAGGGTAAACGTGCACCAGCTTTGCCATACTCACCCTGGAAGACACTTCCAGGTTTGTCTTGGTTGAAATTCAGAAAAACCAGTATGTTCCAGATTTCAGTTCAGCTGGACTGCAACCCTGCTCAGAACAGTCCAGCTGAACCTTTGGTACAATGAAGCTCCCCCAAAGACACTGAGATGCAAATATCCTATTCCAGGCTCACTATTAGTGGCGAGGCACCGTTTCTGCCCTAAGTGGGTCTGTAACGTAGAGAGCCTCAGGAATCTGCTTTGCCAGGAAATGCAGGGCACTCTGGGCTAACATTAACTCTCCCACAGGCGGCACAAGGAAACGTTGAGGTTGCAGAGCAGAGTAGGGCAGCCCCCTCAGACCCACCTTTGGACAACTTTGCCAGGCCCTTCTCCAGTCTAAGCGGGGGGGGGGGGGAGGACACAGAGGCCACTGCTCTTCGGATGCAACATCGACATCGGATACAATCATCTGCACCACGAGCAAATGCAAAGAGTTATGTCAGCAAGGGAGGAAGGAAGGACCTAAGAGAAAAAAGGAAGATTTGCAAAAGTACAATAAATAGAGGGAAATGGTCAGGGGACTAAACAGAATATTATAAGATTTGGGAAGACAGAAGAGCAGAGAATGAATTCTGGAAAGGGGACGGATAAAGCGACAACGAGGGCTATTCACGTGGTTGCAGAGTTAGAAGGCAGGAAAGCACCTGCAGCCCCGCCTTCTTTCCTCCAAGCCCCCGATGGGCGTGCCCTCTCCTCAAGGATAAAAGCGCTCGCGCGAGGGTGGTTCGTTCTTTCCGGTTTTGGGAGCTGTTCCGCTTGTGGGACGAGGTGGGGGACGAGGGAACGCGCTCTACCCGAGGCACAAATCTTACGCTGGTAAGGCTGTTCGTTTCAGTTTTTGAATAAGTGGCCCGCGCCGTACCAAGATGCACGCCGTTGGCTGTAGCAGGAGAATACGTCTCTTACCGGGGGAAGCCGAGTTGCAGCGCATGCGCCCTGATGCCTCTTTAAATTCGTGACATTGAGCTTCAGGGAGGAAAGGGGGCTGGACTGGGAGAAGGTGGTGAAACCGTTTGTAAAATGGCGGGCGGTTGTTTGAACCTTTTCCCAAAGACGCTCGAGAGGGAGTGGGAAATGGAGAGGCGCCTCAAAAGAATATCAGGCGAGTCCAGGCCGGGGGCGGGGGGACCGTAAAAGAGTTAGGAGGAACCGCTTGATTTTTGTACTGACGAAGCAAATAATGGTCGGTTCCTCACGAAGAGGCGAAGGCCGCATGTGCTCCCCCCACGTACCTTCTGAAGAGCGGGAGTGTCCGCCCGTTCGCGCGTGCCTCAGAACGCCATGCTTCCATGGGACCTGCCAGGGTGGCAGCATCCCTTCCTACTCATGGCAGAGCAACCGTCGCCTTGCTTTTTGGCATAGCTCCCTCCATTTCATTGGGGGGAGACTCTGACTTAGGCAAGTCACATTTTCATTTGTCACCCTATGAAGCTTCGTGGAGGGGGTTGCTTTGGGAACGGGATGGTGGGCTGAATGTAGGCTGACCATACGTCCCGTTTTGAATGGGACAGTCCCGTTATTTTAACATTTTCCAACCGTCCCGTCGTTCCGGACAAAATCTCCATTTTGTCCCATTTTCCAAGTTAGAGTGCGTGCGCCAGGGCGCCTGCGTGCGTGTTAGGGTCCCGTTTTAGTCTCAAGGAAATATGGTCAGCCTACCTGGATGAGAACTGCCCATGGGGATGGATGGTCGTCTTTGAAAATAACTTCTTTTTCCAGTTGGTATCTTGGATTCATGAGAAAGAACTTAATTTATGTAAATGGATACTAGTAACTTTTGGACTGTAGAAATGAATATTTTTATTTTTCTATTTTGCAGGGTAGGTATGCATGCTGCTCTGAACTTGAAGATAAGTGCAGGAAATCAACTTGTCCAATGATGAGATCTGCAATGTTTCCAAGAAATAAGATCTTGCCAAAAAACTTGTTACAGTAATGAACTCAATATAGTTAAAGCAGTACCTTCAGAGCCCCAGTTCTGCACAATTACCCACCTTGCCCCTGATTAGCCTCTTCTAGTTTTTATTTTTACTTTTCCCAGTATTACGGACTTCTCAAGGGAGCTGTATTGATTTGTTCAGTGATTCGTTTGTTTGTTCTCTGGCTATCTATGGTACTCCCCAGCACTAACCTCATCAATACTCTTTCTCCTGCTTCTTCAAAAATCTAACTGTTGCATCTATAGACTATTGCAGGGAAAAACATTGTCTGCATGATTTTCATCTGGTTGGGGGAGATGGGCAGTCATAGAAATTTAAATAATAAATAATTTTATCTTTGTAGGTATAAACATGTCCTGGCATCTAAATGTTTCTTACCTTGATTACAATCCTACCAAATGCTAGTTTGTGGCTTATTTTGTGACTGCTGTTTTTTAAGTTTTTAAATTGCCCAATAGCTGAAGCTCTGGGTGGTTTACACAGTAAAATACACAAGAAAATGCAGTTTGAATAAAAACAGAATCAATAAAATACAAAATGAAAAAAATAAACCGCAACAGCAAGGCAGCCATTAAATATGCAAATTGAAATAACTAAAAGCCTGGGAAAATAGAAAAATCTTCATCTGGCACAAAAATGATGCTAATGTGAGTGGGAGTTGGGGCTCTCTAGGGAGGGAAGGAATTCCATGAATAATGTATCGCCACAGAAAAAACCTTGTAGGGGCCCACCTCCCATCCTTTGGTGGGGGGACATAATAGCCCTAAAAGGTAGAAACTGAACCACTTAATCTATTGTCTGTTATTAGGGAGGTTCCTGTGCCTGTTGTCAATAAGTTTGGTCTTTGTATTGAACTGTCCCATTTTTTCACTGTTCCCTGACTTTCATTACTAGTGTGTACAAATACTTGTATTTTCAGTTATTGAAGTAGTGTCATCAACATAGTGCAGATTATTGATGCTTCCTCCTCCTCCGAAAATGCTCATGTAACCTCCCTAAATATATATTCAGTGTGTAGAATAAATAAGAGTTGAGTATATGTAAGAGTCTTGTGTCATTTCTTTGCCAACCTGGAACCAGTCTGTTTTGCCATGTTCCTGTCCAGACTTTTTGCATGAGTTACAAAGCCATGTTCTGGGATTACATTTTTAAGGACATCCCAGTTTGAAAGGGTGGGCATAGTTGAAGTCCTTTCTGTAGTCAGCCCATTTGACTTTCTGGTATTCTTTGGTTTTCTTGATTATCTGGCATGCATCAGCAATGATGCCTCTTGTCCTTGGGTCTTTTCTAACATGTGAAATTAAAGTTGCTTTGTAGTAGTTTCCATACACTATTAAGCCTTCCTTCTTTGGTATTGGCATGTAGACTGACCTTCCAACTGTGGCTCTCCAGCTTTGCTGGCATAATTTGTTTATAACCTATCAGTCATATAGGAAGGTGCTAGAGGGGGATGATCACTTTAACATTTTATACTGCACAAAAGACAATGCTAAGCCACTTTATATTACCAAGGAAATCACATGGATAGCACTGATTATATAGTCCTGGATGATGGGGCGCTCAGGTCAGAAGACGACAAGATACTGAGGAAAATTCTGTAATAAAGTGATATGTGGAAGAGCTGAAGATAAAGCAGAGTAGTAATGAAGTTTCTGATTTGGTTCAGTTAAAGCCTTTGGGGCATCTAGTTGCTGATGCCACCATGCAGGAAAAGAAGATTCAGAACTGCAAAGAAATTACAATGGGAACAGAATGTAAAAAGTATGAACGTGGGTCTATGAAGGTTCTCAGTCATCCAGGTGGAATTGTCTGTAGCTTGAATCATGTCAACTGGATTTCTATTCTCAGTGGAAACGTTTCGCTCCTTATCCAAGGAGCTTCTTCAGTCTGAGCAAAGTTGGTAAGGGAATCCTAAATATGTTTATAGGTAGCTGTGTGACCTTACCCCTGGGGTCATGGTTATATTGAGATGTTATTTTAAGTCCTTTTAAAAGGACTTAAAATAACATCTCAATATAACCATGACCCCAGGGGTAAGGTCACACAGCTACCTAGAAACATTTAGGATTCCCTTACCAACTTTGCTCAGACTGAAGAAGCTCCTTGGATAAGGAGCGAAAAGTTTCCACTGAGAAAATAGAAATCCAGTTGACATGATTCAAGCTATGAACGTGGGGAAACTGAACCCAATGAAATGAATAGACTACAGATTGACTTCTTGGGCATCAGTGAAATGAAATGGACTGGAACTGGACATTTTCAGTCATGATTATACTATTTACTAAGGACAAAGAAACTCCATGCTTTCATAGTCAAAAAGAAGATAGCAAAGCCAGTACTTGGAATTTGTGTTCGGTTCCTGCTCCTTTTCTTCTATCAGATGTGTAAAAGGTTAATGAGGCAAAACTTGGCAAGCCTTAATGGATTAGAAAAGCCCATGATGTCTTCAGATAGCTGAAAGCAAAGTTAGCCAACTGATGGCACAAGTAAACTGATGAAGCTTCAATTCCAGTAGATTGTTACATCCTTTATCACAACAGTGTATTAATATGGAAGCTCCAGTCGGTGGCAGCATCTAGCCAACATTGGCTAATCATAAACTAGAGAATCAGAAAAGGACTGGAAATCCAAAATAAATGCCAGAAGGAGATAATAAAGCACTTAAAGTTTGTTACCAAAAAACCCTATATACTGTAGGTTTGTCAGTGAAATTAATCAGAAACTGAGTTTGTCTCAGAGATTCCCCTTTTTTTACTAATGTTGAAATGTTACTATTGCCTACAAAGCACTGTCGTTTAGGGGAGGGATTGACAGACATTCCTTTTAATTTCCTAAATATTTTAAGGGAATTATGCTTCAGTATATCTGCCAATATTCTACTTACCTGATAGAGAACTCCATGTATTTTTCTTTATGCTTGTATCTAAGTTTTAACTGTAGAAACGAAAATGGAAGAAGAGCAAAGGGTCATGCGTGTTCAGTGAAGTAATGGGTATATGCATCATTAGGGCATTGTAAGCAGTAACAAATGTATTTGCTTTTTTACTTGAATCACAATACCTTAGGACAGGGCTTTCCAAAGTTTTCCCGCGGCGACACACCAACCGCCGTTGGTGTGTCGCCGCGGGAAAATCCGGAAGTGCCGCCATTGCGGCAGCGCGCAAAAACCCGGAAGCGCTGCTGCCGCTTTCGTTTTTTGCGCGCCGCCATGGCGCTTTCAGATTTTCGTGTGTCGCCGTGGGAAAACGCAGAAGCGCCGCCGTGACTGCGGCGCTTTTGGATTTTCGTGTGTCACCGCGGGAAAACCCGGAAGCGCTGATGGCCCGGTGGCGCGCCATCAGCGCTTCCGGGGTTTTGACGCGACACATCTGGGCCCCGCAAGCGACACACTTTTGTGTCGCGACACACAGTTTGGAAAGCTCTGCCTTAGGAACTCCATGAGTCTCTTCATAATAGTGCAAAGTGTGAATAAAGGTAAAGGTTCCCCCTGCACATTTGTGCAGTCGTGTCCGACTCTAGGGGCCGGTGCTCATCTCCGTTTGTTAGCCGAAGAGCCAGCGTATACATAATTACAAAAAAAATGTTTCTCTTGAAACTTGAAAGAAATTTGAGCAGGGCTTTGGTCATTACAAAAAAGGGCCAAATAATTTAGAGAATTTTTAAAAAAAGATGCTAAAGTATTAGATAACCACTATTAACAAAGCTTAAAGCCATAAAGTTTATTAGCCTACTGAGAAATAACTTCAGAATGAGAATGGCTGAGGATTTTTATTCCAATATAGCAAAGAAGATCGTTACCTTGTCGTGGTGCTGGAGCTTGAGCACCTCAATGAAACCATGAGCTAAACCGTGAAGGGACACCCAAGACGGGAAGGTCGTGGCAGAGAGGTCAGACTAAATACGATCCCTGGGGAAGGTAATGGCAACCCACCCCAGTATTCTTGCCATGAAAACTAAATGGATCAGTACAACCAAAGATATGTCGGTATACCATCGGAAGATGGGACTCCCAGGTCGGAAGATGGTCAAAATGCTACTGGGGAGGAACAGAGGATACGTTCAACTAGCCCCAGACATGATGACGCAGCTAGCTCAAAGCCGAAAGGACGGCTAGCGGCCGATGGTGCTGGTGGTGAACGACGAATCCGATGTTCTAAAGATCAACACACCATAGGAACCTGGAATGTAAGATCTATGAGCCAGGGCAAATTGGATGTGGTTATTGGTGAGATGTCAAGATTAAATATAGACATTTTAGGTGTCAGTGAACTGAAATGGACTGGGATGGGCCACTTCACATCAGATGACCACCAGATCTACTACTGTGGACAAGAGGACCACAGAAGAAATGGAGTAGCCTTCATAATTAATAATAAAGTGGCTAAAGCAGTGCTTGGATACAATCCAAAAAACGATAGAATGATCTCAATTCGAATTCAGGGTAAGCCATTTAACATCACAGTGATCCAAATATACGCCCCAACCACAGATGCCGAAGAAGCAGAAGTAGATCAGTTCTATGAGGATCTGCAGCACCTACTAGATAATACACCAAAAAGAGATGTTATTTTCATTACAGGAGACTGGAATGCTAAGGTGGGTAGTCAGACGACACCTGGAATTACAGGCAAGCATGGTCTGGGAGAACAAAATGAAGCAGGACATAGGCTGATAGAATTTTGCCAAGACAACTCACTGTGCATAACAAACACTCTCTTCCAACAACCTAAAAGACGACTTTATACATGGACTTCACCAGATGGTCGACACCGAAATCAGATTGACTACATCCTTTGCAGCCAAAGGTGGCGGACATCTATACAGTCGGTAAAAACAAGACCTGGAGCTGACTGTAGTTCAGATCACGAACTTCTTATTGCAAAATTTAGAATCAGACTAAAGAAAATAGGGAAGACCCACAGATCAGTTAGATATGAGCTCACTAATATTCCTAAGGAATATGCAGTGGAGGTGAAGAATAGATTTAAGGGACTAGATTTAGTAGATAGGGTCCCAGAAGAACTATGGACAGAAGTTCGCAACATTGTTCAGGAGGCGGCAACAAAAAACGTCCCAAAGAAAAAGAAAACCAAGAAGGCAAGATGGCTGTCTGCTGAAACACTGGAAGTAGCCCAAGAAAGAAGGAAAGCAAAAGGCAATAGTGATAGGGGGAGATATGCCCAATTAAATGCAAAATTCCAGAGGTTAGCCAGAAGAGATAAGGAATTATTTTTAAACAAGCAATGTGCGGAAGTGGAAGAAGACAATAGGATAGGAAGGACAAGAGACCTCTTCCAGAAAATTAGAAACATTGGAGGTAAATTCCAGGCAAAAATGGGTATGATCAAAAACAAAGATGGTAAGGACCTAACAGAAGCAGAAGAGATCAAGAAAAGGTGGCAAGAATATACGGAAGATCTGTATAGGAAGGATAATAATATTGGAGATAGCTTTGATGGTGTGGTCAGTGAGTTAGAGCCAGACATCCTGAAGAGTGAGGTTGAATGGGCCTTAAGAAGCATTGCTAATAACAAGGCAGCAGGAGACGACGGTATCCCAGCTGAACTGTTTAAAATCTTGCAAGATGATGCTGTCAAGGTGATGCATGCCATATGCCAGCAAATTTGGAAAACACAAGAATGGCCATCAGATTGGAAAAAATCAACTTATATCCCCATACCAAAAAAGGGAAGCACTAAAGAATGTTCAAACTATCGAACAGTGGCACTTATTTCACATGCCAGTAAGGTAATGCTCAAGATCTTGCAAGGTAGACTCCAGCAATTCATGGAGCGAGAATTGCCAGATGTACAAGCTGGGTTTAGAAAAGGCAGAGGAACTAGAGACCAAATTGCCAATATCCGCTGGATAATGGAGAAAGCCAGGGAGTTTCAGAAAAACATCTATTTCTGTTTTATTGACTATTCTAAAGCCTTTGACTGTGTGGATCATAACAAATTGTGGCAAGTTCTTGGTGGTATGGGGATACCACGTCATCTTGTCTGCCTCCTGAGGAATCTGTATAACGACCAAGTAGCAACAGTAAGAACAGAGCACGGAACAACGGACTGGTTTAAGATTGGGAAAGGAGTACGGCAGGGTTGTATACTCTCACCCTACCTATTCAACCTGTACGCAGAACACATCATGCGACATGCTGGGCTTGAGGAATCCAAGGCTGGAGTTAAAATCGCTGGAAGAAACATTAACAATCTCAGATATGCAGATGATACCACTTTGATGGCTGAAAGCGAGGAGGAGTTGAGGAGCCTTATGACGAAGGTGAAAGAAGAAAGTGCAAAAGCTGGGCTGCAGTTAAACCTCAAAAAAACCAAGATTATGGCAACGAGCTTGATTGATGACTGGCAAATAGAGGGAGAAAAAGTGGAGGCAGTGACAGACTGTATTTCTAGGCGCAAAGATTACTGCAGACGCTGACTGCAGCCAGGAAATCAGAAGACGTCTACTTCTTGGGAGGAGAGCAATGGCAAATCTTGATAAAATAGTTAAGAGCAGAGACATCACACTGACAACAAAGGTCCGCATAGTTAAAGCAATGGTATTCCCTGTAGTAACCTATGGCTGCGAGAGCTGGACCATAAGGAAGGCTGAGCAAAGGAAGATAGATGCTTTTGAACTGTGGTGTTGGAGGAAAATTCTGAGAGTGCCTTGGACTGCAAGAAGATCAAACCAGTCCATACTCCAGGAAATCAAGCCAGACTGCTCACTTGAGGGAATGATATTAAAGGCAAAACTGAAGTACTTTGGCCACATAATGAGAAGACAGGATACCCTGGAGAAGAAGCTGATGCTAGGAAAAGTGGAAGGCAAAAGGAAGAGGGGCCGACCAAGGGCAAGATGGATGGATGGTATTCTGGAGGTGACGGACTCAACCATTGGGGAGCTGGGGATGGTGACGGCCGACAGAAAGCTCTGGCGTGGACTGGTCCATGAAGTCACGAAGAGTCGGAAACGACTGAACGAATAAACAACAACATAGCAAAGAAGTTGGGGAAAACTGGTGTATAGGATTACAACATAAAAGTAACCCACACCATTAAAACCATAATTTTAAACATAAATGATCTTTGACATTTTACAATATATTTTATTCAACTGTTTCTTTAATGTACAATGAAATCGTACTCTGTAAAGATAAAACAGTATAAAGTCAGTTAAAAATTCAGTCTTTGAAACTACTAGGGCAGGGGTTGGCAAACCACGGCTCGCGAGCCACATGTGGCTCTTTGGCCCCTTGAGTGTGGCTCTTCCCCAGGCAGGCATGGCGGGCATGGCGGGGGCAGGCGCGGCCGTGGGGGGGGGCAGGCGCGGGAGCGGCATGGTGTGCTTGGCGGCGGGCATGGCGGCAGGAGCAGGCGCGGCAGCGGCCGTGGCGGGGGCAGGCGCGGGAGCGGCATGGTGTGCGTGGCGGCGGGCATGGTGGCAGCAGCAGGCGTGGCAGGGGCAGGCGCGGGAGCAGCATGGTGTGCGTGGCGGCAGGCATGGCGGCAGCAGCAGTTGCGGCAGCCGCATAGTACGCGTGGCGGCGGGCATGGCGGCAGCAGGCCCTAACTGCGCGATTGGCCCCCGCCCGCAAACCCCGCCCCCTTCCACGCGATTGGCCCCTGCCTGCAAACCCTGCCCCCTTCCACGTGATTGGCTTCCACCCTCAAACCCCGCCCCCTGGCCCTCGAGTGATGATATAAATTTTATAAATGTCAAAATGGCTCGTAGCATAAAAAAGTTTGCCGACCCCTGTACTAGGGGATAGAGTTCAGTGTAGAAAATTTGTTGTCATAGTACAAAAAGATAATGCTGTGTGTGTTTCACACAGATGTAGAGTAGTTTTTATATATACAATGAGCTGATCTGTGCAGCTGTAATCAGTGCTGTTTTGTCTTGGTAGAATTACATGTTCAAGTCAAAATTACTTCTAGGATGTATTATTTTAATATCCAAAAATACATACATGAAAAAAGTATTTCCCCCAGTGCAGTGAGGAACATTCATAGTTTGATTATGCTTCTTATCCAAGGTATAAAAGAGGAAACTTTGGTATAGACACCTGGAGAGTCTTTGACTCCACACCCATACCCCCAGGAAGTCACGCCATACACGACCCAGATGTTTTCTGGCCGTTCACACATTAATGGTCCACCACTGTCTCCCTGGCAGCTGTCTACCAGTTTTTGTGCATGGAGGCTACCAGCACAAAGCATTCTCCCTGTGAATTTTGTCTGATACCGTTCTTCACAAATTCTCTTGGGAATAAGGGGAATAGCAGCTTGCTGTAACGTTCGTGAGTAGGCTCTACCTGATGGGAAAATACTGGAATTAAAATACTGAATGTCAAGCAAATGCTTATTCTTGAATCTTTTTGTTTTACCAAACTACTGACATTAATAAAACAGACCATGCATCAGGTCATTCAGTGAGGTCTTTGTTTATAGGAAATTGTAACACATAGTATTACACAATAAATCCTGCAAAAATAAATCAGTATTTACTGAACTTTTAAGAATGGCTTGAATAGCATTTTAAAAGATGGAATTTTTGTGGTATTCCTTCCTTCCTACAGTGACAGAAATTAACTTTGTAGGAAATCTGTACTTTCACAGTCTTCTCATACTCAAACTTAGCTTGCCCTTTTAGCCAGTATAAAGTATCTTCACAACTTGGGAAATATGTCCAACAGCATTTTTTAAAAATTTAGGTTTATGTAAGTCAATTCTGATTCAGTTTGAATTGGAATTCTGAGATTCGGGGGTGGGTACTGACTTGATTCAAGTTTGTGATTCAGGATTCAATGGAAATACTCAGTTTCAAATGGTAATTTGAAAAAAACATGCATGGACTATAAAGAGTAAGTTTTAAAATGTGTGTTAGTGCTTCACTTTGGGGCAGAATGGGATGAAGACAGCAGGGGTGGTACAGTAAATTAGGTAATTTTAACCTAGCTGAGTTTCAGTTGGATGGCTTTGACCATACAGGTAGTCCTTGATTAACAACAGTAACTGGGACTGGAATTTCCATCGCTAAGCAATGCGGTCGTAAAGCACGATGTCACATGAATGCATCGCTTAGCGACAGAAATCCTGGCAGTCCCAGTTGCCGTCAATAACCGAATCCCACCTGCTCGTTAGGCGAGGACACACCCTGATCGGAGGCGTTCCCGGCTTGGTCCCTTCCAGCCCTGAGCCTCAGTAAGGTACGGGGCTGCCACCTCTTCAACTCACCCCACCCACCTATCTCCCCCCATCTCTGCCCTTCTGGCCGCCCTGCACTCTACCTCCCCCAGCTGGCCGCTGTCTTCGCTCTTTCTACTGCTGATAGGCGTGCCTGACCTGACTCTTTGTGAGGCAGCTGCTGGCCGGGCCAGGCCTTCTTCCCAAGGCTGTGTGTGGCCTTTTCACGAGACTTTCAAATTGGACAAGGGCCTTGTGCAGCCTCAGGAAGAAGGCCCAGCCAGCAGCTGCCTTGTAAAGGGCCAGGCCAGGCACACCTTGTCAGCAGCGGGAGGAAGAAGACGGCGAAGGTCAGCTGGGGGTGGCAGGGCCAGCAGAGGCAGCAGAGTGCAGGGCAGCCAAAAGGGCAGAATTGAGGGTGGAGATAAGCAGATGGGATTTGAAGCACCCCTGTGGTCTTAAATATGGGTGGGCTGCCAAGTGCCCAAATTTTGATCACGTGACCGTGGGGCCATTGCAACATCTGTAACTTGGGGGATCGGGCGTAAGTACCATTTGTTCAGCACCACTGTAACTTCAAACGGTCACTGAATGGTCGTTAAGCGAGGACTACCTGTAATAAATTTCTAGCTATCCCCTAGAATTCTTTGAGATAGCAACAGTGAAGAAATGGCGGCAGAACAGTTTCAAAATAGTTTAGCAAAAACCCCATGAAGACATTGGGTGAAGCAGTTCAGAAGTGTTGCCCTCCATTTTAACTTTTCAGAAACTATATAAATTTCTTCTTATGCTTTGCTGCCTATGATTACTAGATTTTTCAGGTTCCAGGAGGGCTGGTACAAAGTTTGATGATCTCCTAGGAAGGATCTCATAGCTGGCTTTAGTACGGGGCTAGGATAGGTAGGCACATTGATAAAACTTTGATTTAGCAGAACCACCACTGACTTGCCCTTGCTGCCTCAAATCACTTTTTTCCAGGGTGCCAGAAAGGTAATATATTTAATGTACTTAGCATTCCTGTACATCATCTAGTGCACTGAGCAACTAAAAGGGAAAAAACAACACATATATACATACAATCTTACCTGTATCACCCCAACCAGAGATGTAACAATTAGCAGCTTTCTGTGGCCTCTCCCGCCTGAATGGCAAACAGGCAGGTAAAACATGAGTGCTAAAGTGAGTACACTGTTCTTGAGGTCCTTGCAACCTCACTAGTGCAATGTCATAGTCACTGCTATCAGGCCTATATTCTGTGTGTTGCACAATTTCTTGTACTCCAATTTCTTCTTCGTACTCCTCAGGTACCAATGTGTGGTAGTCTCCAATGCGCACCACATAGTTTCGAGTATTGTTGCCATACCTAAAAGAAGAGAAGGAAGAAGGAACAACTGAAGTAGGATTGTGCTTTTATTGTAACACTGATGATGAAAGAACACTGGAAAAAGCTTTATATACATATATACAGTATATAGTTTTAGATTTCCAGTTCAGTAACAATTCAGGAACTCAATAAAATACAGCGGTGCTTAAAAGTGTGTGAATCCTGTAAAGACACGTAATGTCTAGGGAACTAAAGGCCTCTCTTGCATTGGCGAATGTCAGTGTTTATGAGACCACCATCAGGAGAACACTGAACAACAATGGAGTGCATGGCAGGGTTGCAAGGAGAAAGCCACTACTCTCCAAAAAGAACATTGCTGCCCCTTTACAGTTTGCAAAGGACCATGTGGATAGACCAGAAGGCTATTCGGAAGAATGTTCTGTGGTTGGATAAGTCCAAAATAGAATTTTTTTGGATTGAATGAAAAATGTTACTGTATGTTTGGTGAAAGCAAGCACTACATTCCAGCATAATAACCTTATCCCATCCCATGGTGGCGGCAGTATCATGGTTTGGGCCTGCTTTGCCACCATGGACCAGGACAGTTGCCATCACTGATGGAACTATGAATTCTGAATTGTACCAGCAAATTCTACAGGAAAATATCAAGATATCTGTCCGGAACTGAAGCTCAAGAGAAAGTGGGTCATGCAGCAAGGCAATGACCCAAAAACACACAAGTTGTATGACCAAAGAATGGTTGAATCAGAAGAAGAACATTAATGATGTGGAATGGCCAAGTCAAAGTCCTGATCTTAATCCGTAGAAATCTTGTAGAAGACCCTGAAGCAGGAAGTTCATGTGAGGAAGCCCACCAACATCCCTGAGTTGAAGCTGTTCTATAAGAAGCAATGGACTAAAATTCCTCCAAGCCGATGTGCAGGACTGATCAACAGTTATCGGAAACTTTTAGTTGCAGTTATTGCTGGCCGTGGGGGGGCGGGGGGGCACACCAGTTACTGGAAGCAAACATTCCCATACTTTTGCTACACAGAAATATGTAGCTTTGGATAATTTTCCTCAGTAAATCAATGAACAAGTATGATGTTTTTGACACATTTCATTCTCTTTATCTAGTTTTAGGACTTGTGTGGAGAACATGAGTTATTTATAAAAAATAAGGCAGGATAAAAATTAAATAAATGAATAAATATCACATTTTAGGTCATATTTATGCAGAAATAAATATAATTCAAAAGGATTCACAAACTTTTAAGCACCACTGTATACTCTGGGTAGCAGATTACTATCATTGGGCATGCATCTGAATTTCTCCAGTAAGATATCCTAGTAAATTCTAATTAAAAATAAATTATTTGAACAATTGACTTGTCTGTTTAGGAGAAGAAGCTTTTATATTTTAGTAGTTGTTTAAACTGCTAAAACATGGAAGACCAATCAAAATGTGTATCACTTCATTTAATGCAAAGCTCATTTTTACCAAATTATTTCTTTGGAAAAAAAAGCAGTAAGAAAATGCTATCCATTTAAATGTGTTATAGTTTGCTTGTGTTTTTATAATAATTTTATTAAAGATTACAATTAGAAAACAAAAACTAATACAAACTACAAAAAATATAAGAATAAAAAGAAAAAAGTGTAGAAAAGTAAAAAAAGAATAAAGGAAAAAGGAAAAAAAGAAAGTATATAAAGAAGTAACTTCCTCCTTCATCACAAGTATAAACAATGTTAGTAACTTATCCCCATCTCTTGAAATACAAAAAAAATCTCTTCATTCCATATCTCTTTACTATAAACAAAATCCAAAAGTCTTGTCATTCATTCCTTATCAGCAGAAGTCCATTAAGAGTTACCAGAAATAACTACATATCTATTTTAACCTTGATCAAATAAGCCAACTCTATATTCCTTCCCTGAACTTTTAATAATCTTGGTTTTTAATCCCTTCAAATAATGTCCTAGAACTTGATTTCATTTTTTTGTCCTGTCTCAGAAAGTCCTTCAAGACTTTAACAGATCTCGTTTGTACATCCAGTAAGAAAATGTTATCCTTCTGGTTTAATACTTGTATTTCCCTTTTAAATATTAAGACATCAACTGGTTTCATTTGTATGTCCAGAATATTTATTTATTTATTTATTTAAATCTATATGATCTTGTTTCCATGTTGTTCTTGTAACTTGTCATATTTAAATCCACATCCAAATCAATTTCAGTCTTATCTGGTGTAGCTTGTTCTTTTGTGACATCATTAACACACCATCTATCTATGGTATCAGACATTCTTAAAATTAATTTCTGAGTCCACTGTTCAAAACTATCCTTCAAAATATCCACTGTTAAAAGTATTTTGCTCCATTATTTGTTAACGAGTCGAATTTAAGTATTTTTCTCTTTTAATTGTAATCTTCATTTTCTTCTAGTTCCCTCTAGTGTCCAACCATCAAAGTCGCATCCTATCATGGCTTTTTCCCCCAAAGAACCCAAACAATCACAGTTTCCCATAGGAAGAATTTTTATAATTAATTTTAAATTTTTATTCCAAATCCATCTAGACCCTTAGTCCATTTTTAACTTTCCAAAATCAACACTCTAAACACCCTTTTGCTGTTTATTCCAAAAATAATATTTTTCCAAGTCCTTAAAATTGCATTTAAAACTTTCTTTAAGGAGGAGAATGCAGTGAATGCAACAAAAACTGGCTGTTATGAAGGGTCTTAGTATTTCCAAAGCAGTAAAAAATAATTCCAAAGGTGATTAAGGAATGAGTCTCGGTCGAGCTTTTCATCCATAAAAGGTTGCGTTACAACTATGAGGTCAGATAGAATCCCTCAAATCCCAGCTGCTCAGTTCATAAGCTGACCACAAAACCTTGGTTCCTACAGTCTACTCATGAGGAGAGGCTGTCCAGAGTGCATGTGGGCAATCTCACAAGCTCTCCTTTCTCTGGAGAGATTTTGCTGGCCAGGATCCAGTGTCCAGCTGCCAATCTCCACCATAAACACTGCCCTGCTCAGCAGGGACGTCTAGCTCACCATGCCACTCACCGGAAATTCCTCTAATTTGTTACAGTTTGCTTGTGACACCCATAACCAAAGATTAATCAGGAAAACAACAGCAACAAATGCTATTTCAAATAAAAAGGGGTTTAATGAATTATGAGCTTCCTAGAAAATGGCACATATTAAGTACAATATGTTCGCTGGTTTTACTTTCATTGTTATTTAACCTATCCTGTGTATCAACTTTTCTGTGGGATCAACATTTTATAATTAAGACATAGTGTTTTCTTCCATCCCCAGATTGTTCTGTGCCTCTTTGTGCATGGAGACAGAGACTCTCCCTTTCTCCACATCCAGGTAAGATATTAACACTGGGAGATAAGTCTGTAGGTTGAATCATGGCAACTAGATTTCTTTCTTTTGGTTGAAACATTTCGCTGCTTGTCCAAGTAGCTTCTTCAGTCTCTACTTGTTCTACTACTTGTTCTACTTGGACAAGCAGCGAAACGTTTCAACCCAAAGAAAGAAATCTAGTTGCCATGATTCAACCTACAGACAATTCCACCTGGATGACTGAGAATCTTCGACACTGGGAGATAAGCTACTGAGAGAAACTCTAGACAAATCTTAAAGGCTTTACCTTATGCTCCATAAACTATCTAACCCTGTATAGATCAGTTTCAAGGACATTGGTTCAAAATTGCGTTATCACAGCCCTGTAGGTTTCTGCAAGTATTTTCTGCTGTCATGGTTAAGCTTTTACAAAAGCAGTCAAGAAATAATTTCATGCCAATACCAAAGGCAATAAGCTGTTAAGTACTAATGAAATACATTTTCCAGCAACATGTCACTGGGGGTACTGCATTTCAGAGTGACTGTTAAAAAGAAATCAATAGAATATTTCAACTTCATTTGGTAATGTTACAAACCAATCATAAACATGGCATTACTGGAAAGACCTAGTTGGTTTCTGGCATTATTTATTACTTTGTTTTTATGTTTTTAAAAGGACCATGTTATGTTTATGTTTTTCATAATAAGAAATAAGGAAAGGGCTATATTAACTACCAGGCCAATTGAGCTTCATTAGCAGATGATGCAAGGAATAACTTCTATTGTGCATCCTTTGGATAGCAAATTAATCCAACCTACTCTGGATCCTGGTTAATATTCCCCATCTTCATCTACAATGGCTAATGGCTGCCTTAGAATATAATCCTCCCTTGGAATGTAACTGGTTATCTCATTTTTAATTGGGAGAAAAAATAACACAGCAACCTTGATTCAGAAATGAGAACATATTGCAACAACAGACACTTGTTCTAAGTTTTGATGTACGTGTGAAAGAATGGCTTTAAATGTTGGCAGAATGAACTTAATCCTCAATTATCCTTAATTTATCAGAAAATTTTGTTCCACATCTTTTGGATTCCTCCAATAATGTTTTTAAAAGGTTGGATATCAGAATTCTGATGCTGACATAGTAAGAAATTTGAGTCCAGCTAGGATTCCTTTTTGGTTTCAAGTCAGGAAAATAAGCAGTAAAAGATGTAAATGTGATCCTGAATTATATCCCCAAAGTATGGAATTTGACATTTTATGAAAAACTCTGGCTCTACTGAGCCTTGTGTTGCTCAAAGAGAATTATTTTACATATGTGTAAAGAAATTTGCACTCCTGTTAAGAGAGTGGATTCAAGATATGTATTTGTTAGAAATTTCTGGAATGTCATCTCATTCTAAAAATGAGAATATGGAACAATATTTTATATCATCAAAATGTAATAATATGTTAGAGGATTTAACTAAATTTCTACTAATATTATATGGATATTTTTTATTTTCCCCTTACATTTTAATTTATTTTAATCACAATTGCATTTAATACTTTATTGTATTATCACTGCTACATTACTTTTACTTTTACTTTTTTTTCTGCCTTCAAGTCAGTGTTGACTCCTAGCAATTGCCTGGACAAGTCCCTGCAGTTTTCTTGGCAAGATTTTGGAAGTGGTTTGCCATTGCCTCCTTCCCAGGACTGAGATAGAGTGACTGGCCCAATGTCACCCAGCTGGCTTTGTGTCTAAGGCAGGGCTAGAACTTATGGTCTCCCAGTTTCTAGCCCAGTGCCTTAACCACTACACCAAACTGGGTCTCCTATCTTCATATTAGTAGGCAGGAAATAGGCAAGGAAGTAAGTAATAGCACAATTCTTAGTTTGCTGTGAATTCAAACTGCTAGCTCAAGAAACTGGAAAGATAAAGGCTGCAGGGCTTGATATATATTCTTGTTTTACTCTGACACAAATTATTATAGAACAGGTAATTTTCCTGGAATGTAAACACACACACACACACACACACACACACACACACACACACACACACATATCCTGACATGGGAATAGATAAGATGGCCTGGCATTTTTTTTTCTTAAACATCTCCTTTTCAGGGGGCAAGATTTTATAATTAGAGTATAATAATTCAGGTGAAACTATGAATGTTTAACTAATTTAGAATAGAGTATAAGAAATGTTTGATTACCTTATATGGCATTTTGGATATTCTTATTTTTTTATTTTTTACAAACTTATATTCAGATTGTAGCTCACAATGCCATAAAAATTGTTCTTACTGAAAGGTTGCATGGTGTAAAATAACAAATGCATTCTGTGCTGTTATACATACATACTTGTATCAGATTTCTTTCCTCAACTGTGAATACCAATATGCAGACCCAACTTGGACTTGTCACTGACCCCACCACGTTTTTCCAAAAAAAGGCAAAAGCGGTCAGTGATAGACTAGGACAGTTTATCATTGAAATAGAAATAGGGGTGTAATATATGAAAGGAGACTGAGTTTATTCCTTTCCTGAATTCTGATTCCATGTTTGTTTTTATTGCTGTTCAGTCCTGGATTCTTGCTCTAACATTTGGAAATCTTTTCATTATTTGTCCTGATTATTCCCTCTCATCAGGCCCATAGATTTGATCTTAAAAGCCTTTCATGGTCTATTATATTTCTTCTATTTTATTTGGTGACTAAGATGAAGGATGTGAAACTAACACATTTTCTGCCAAATTTATTTTATTTATTTATTATTTCAATTTATTCCCCGCCCATCTCCCTTGCAAGGGACTCTATATTAAATACTAAATACTAACATGTTCAGTTTGTTCCATCCTGACCTACAAGTAGATATAGTATGGTAGAAAAATAGTAATCATACTATATAGGTAGAATATATAATGATGATCTTAACACCAGCAATTGCTCCAATCCAGCACAAAATTACCATCTTGAATGTTAGCACCTTGAAAAGTGAGATTTGGCTGCAGCAGTAAGGAAAAAAGCACATATAACATATTCTTTCTTTCTGAGTTTTTGGGGATAAAGGTGAAAATAATAACCATTTCAATAATCTAGCTTCCATTTACATTTTTTTTTTAAAAAAAACTTAAATAGTATTTTCCTTTTTACTTATGTTGAAATATCCTACTAATCAAATCCTCAGGCCAATGAAGACAAAAGGTTAGGATTTTAACCAAAGGAACAATCTCAGTAATAATAAATTAAATTGGCTGTTTTCAGCTGTTTTATGGAACAGATTTTTTTCATAACACTTGGTCCACATTTCTTCATAAAGAATGCATCTTCCCATAAAATGATTATTTTACATATAGGGCTAGAGCATCACATGGGAAAATCTCAAAAGCTGTTTGACCATTTGTGCTGGACAACTACTCAATATGTATCATGATACAGTTATTTCTTTAGTATTTGTATTCTATATGTAGAAAAATGCCAGGTCCATTTTCCTTTTGCCAACAATTCTTATATCCAACCAACTGATTAAATGGAAGTATCATTTTGCAAGTTATCAATGGCTTGACTATATATATATTCAGTTTTTGGACTACTTAAACCTATATTTAGTAATAAAAGTGATTGTATATTGTATGCAGCATAATGTTCCTTCAGGTTCAGGAACTAGCAACATAGCTTGGGCAAGCTTACTCTGGTGTTTTTCTCCTCCTGTTTGTTTACAGATTGATCCTATACACTGACTGAGAGAGTTACAGATTTGTACATTATATGTTCATTCATTCCAGTCTAGGTGAGTACACGTCTTCCTCCAAAAGTCACCCATCTGTTAATTCTGGGAGTTGTATACCCAAGACATCTGGCAAGTGCCTAGTTGGGGGAAAGCTGATTTATGTCTAAGCACAAACCTATTGATTTGCCTTTCCATTTCCATTCATTTTCATTTATTTAAGTAAGTCCAAGCCTTTCAGAATAATGACATTAATGAAAGCATTCGGACTGCAGAACCAAAAGCAATTTAAAATATATATGAAATACCAATAAATGGTATGTGTTTTAAAAATGCAACTGTTGTTTCTTTGAGCATAGTTTCAGGACAATGACAGAATCGTCCATACATTTTACTATCTTTGTCTTTCTGCACGGACTATTATGCTAACGTACTCTCCTGTGAATTTTGCAACAATACCTCTTAAAACAATGTGCTGCTGTAAGCACCCAGCAACTGCTGATAAGAGTGGCACCACACAGAAGTCTTCCATCACCATGGGATGATCTCATGCGCAGAGCTACTTGCCAGGGCCAGCCACCTCTAGACACAGAATATATATAATTAATAGGAATGTTCCAATGTTCAAAAAGAAGTACATGTTTATGTATTTGTATGTGTGTGTGCATAGAATAGTGTTGTGGTGCATCCCTCACCAAACAAGAGATAGAAACTTGTTCAACCACTTTATTCTGAATTTATCTGAGTGTAGTTAGTTCTACACAACCATACTTATATACTGTATATATAAAAAAAAAGCAAATGAGCATTTTAGTAAGTTAGGTTTGCAATTCTATGATCATTTTGGGAGTAAGATCTGTGGAAATAATGAGTGACAGGCATTCAGGCATATATGAGAACTCTTGCTAATTGTTATTCTTAATGTCTGACACATTCATTTAATTTGAAAAAGGTCCACATAGAAGTATACTGCTGCTTGTTTTCATCATCATTAATATAATAAATAAGAATAGATACTGATAACCATAGCTCTCATCATATTCAAGGTAAACCTTGTTAATTTTGGCTTTTTCTCCCCCCCCCCTTTTTTTTAAATCAAAGGTGTACTTCTGAAGGACTTGTATTTACAAAAAAACCCCAAAACACTAATAGAATTCTGCTCAAACAGACATTTTTCATATACGTTTGCCTCTGCACTTCTTCCATATCATATTAGTGCCTTATTTTAGTTTCTAAAATATTCTAATATTCCATATTAGTGCCTTATTTTAGTTTCTGCAGTGGTATGTTGGGTTGCAGTTTCTCTAACACATGACTGCAGAGGTTCCCCCATTTTTTGGAGAAACATTAGGTCAGAGCTTTCAAACTGTGTGTCGCGACACAAAAGTGTGTCGCCACACAACCCGGAAGCGCTGATCATCATCAGCGCTTCCGGGTTTTCCCACGGCGACACACCAACTGCAGCGTGCAAAACTCAAAAGCGGAAGCAGCGCTTCCGGGTTTTTGCGTGCTGCCGCAACGATGGCACTTCCGGGTTTTCCGGAAGTGCCATCGTTGCGGCAGCACGCAAAAACCCGGAAGCGCTGCTTCCGCTTTTGAGTTTTGCACGCTGCAGTTGGTGTGTCGCCGTGGGAAAACCCGGAAGCGCTGATGATGATCAGCGCTTCCGGGTTGTGTGGCGACACACTTTTGTGTCGCGACACACAGTTTGAAAGCTCTGACCTAATGTTTCTCCAAAAAATGGGGGAACCTCTGCAGTCATGTGTTAGAGAAACTGCAACCCAACATACCACTGCAGAAACTAAAATAAGGCACTAACATACATAAGTGTTTCTTACAAATGTAAAAAGATGGGTTTTTGGCAGCAATTATCCAATATGTCTAGTAATTTGGATTATTTAGCTGGAAATGGTATGTGCAAGCCAGGTGCATCTTCCATTAATGAATTAAATCTTTCTTTTGTATTTGATCGATTGATTATGCACCATCAAGTTGGTGTCAACAGACCACACAGATTTTATCTAGGATCATCTATCCCCAACCTAATCCTTCTGGTCTTCCAACAGGGCACCCATCACTGCTGTAATTTAGTCCATCTACCTTGCTGTTGGTTATCCTCTTCTTCTCTTTCCTTCCACATTTCACAGCATTGTAGACTTCTTAAGAGATCTAGGTCTTCTCATATTACATATTACTTATACAGGTAGTACCCAGGTTACAATGGCAGTTGGGACAGGGATTGCCATTGCTAAGCGATTAGGTCGTAAAGCTGTCAGATTTCCCATATGAAAAGTGTTTTGGCAAATTGCATCCTTTACCAGCGAAGCTTTCTCATGATGACGTGATGCCAGGTGGCTAGATAATAAAAAGCCTTCCCATAACTTTGAATGGCTTTGTTTACATCTTCATTAGATATGAAGCTAGAAGGTACCATGTGATGTATTGTTATGGCTAGTGCCTACACAAGCAATGGGACCTTCCCATGAGAACAAATCCTCCTGATTCCGTCTGTGGGAAGCCTTGCTCTGTTTAGAGCAAGGGAGGGGGAAAGATCACATGCTTGCTTAGATGCAGCACTGCCACCCAATAGCAGGTCACGCTGTGTACTATAGCCTATGCTTTAGGCCTAGTGTGTGTCACACCTAACTTCCAGCCAATCAGAAAGCTGGAAGAACTGAATATCTAACCATGCAAAATGGTGTTCTATTTTTCTTGACTTTTTGTGTCTTTAGCCATGTAGTTCTTCACGTGTTTTGTTCCTGTGGACTGGGAAGTGTGAGCTATGCCTGGCTATGTGAGTGATGCCATGGTGCTCCTTCATGTCTATCATGTCTGTCAGTGGAAGCAATACACTGGAGAAGATTTATTCTGCTTTGTCTGTACCCTTTTTGCAATAATGTAACTATATATGCATTTATTGCCTTATGCTACAAGTAAACACTTTTAGTCCTAAAAGCTGCACTCTTGTCTGTTTATTCTCAAGCCTTGATTTTTCCCCATAAGCCAGCGTACATCCTATCAAAAGCATCATGTAAAGCATCGCTTAGAGACAACAATCCTGGCAGTCCCGGTTGCTGTCGTAACCCCAAGACGTGTGGGTCTTTAACCGGGAAGCAGCGGGAGTCCCAGGTAAGCGCAAGGATGCCATGGGGGCGTGCCATGGGCAGGCCCAGTGCAGGCTGTGTGCAAGTGAAGGGAGTCCGGGGGAAGCAGGGTGTGGTGCTGCACGAGCGAAGGAAGGCCAAGGGAAAGGCTTTGAGATTTAAAATTGGTGTCTGTAATTTACCTTAAGGAGTTTTTTCCACCAATAATCCGCTTTTGGCGATGATGCAATATTCTTAAACCACACACAGAAGCAAGAGAATCTAAATAGGGCCCAAAGCAGAGAAGTTCAATTTTCCCACCAGTAAATACAGAGAGGCACTTCAAATGACAAGGGGAGTCATCAAACAATTCCCTCCTTAAAAAAAACACACACACACACTACACTCCCCGATATTTCTTTACAAATTTACAGCAAAGAGAATTATTGAACTTTGTATACATTTCACCTTTATTACTGGATGCTTTCTTGCTAAGATAGTCACAGATGACACCAGCATCTTCACTGTGACGACAGTTATGTTTGCCAATATCCTGTTTAATGCAATCAGTGAGGGATCTTTCATTTCCAGTGCATTTCACATTATCCACATGAATAGGACCTTTTCCTTCCCCAAAATATGCCATAGTCCTTGCTCGTGATGAACCTCTTAAAAAAAAAAGAATCAATTGGGCAACTTTTAAAATAAAGCATATTGGCAGCAACAAGAACAAGATACGGAATCCTTATATCACCTGAAACTATAAACATCAGTAATTTCCTTTAGCCATCTCTGTTAGGACTGGCCATCAGATGGGGAAAGGTTGGTTACAGCATTATTTTTCAAATTATTTTATTTAGCATATTAGTACTTTTTATTTAGCATATTAATAAATTGCAAAGGCTACAATTAGTGGTTTGGATTTATTTAGTAACCATATAATGCTTCTATGAGGAATTTTTATCACCGAATTGATTTAATACCAGAGAATAATGAGGTACTTTCTTTTGTTATTTGGATGATAAAACAAAGTTTTACTTAATAATAATTTTTTAATAATTTTGTGCTTAACTTTATTTCTTTAAAAAATCCAAGACTATCAAGATTACTTCTTTAAACCCAGCTTGAAAGCATTGCCTGTATTTAAATATATTATTCCACAAACAGAAGTTTTTTGAACCAGCAAATGTTTCCATGAACAGAAACCAGTGTGTGGCAATTTTCACTGAAAACAATCATAGCCATTTTCATCCATTCGAAAGAAAGAAAAATATACCATTATATACCAACCCAAATAATACTCCAGAATTTATAACATCTAACAAATACATCTCATCTATGCTCGTATCAAAAGACTGAGTTTGAACCGCACACCTCATGGCTGTAACATCTACCAATTTGGGGATTTTCTTATTTCCATCTGATGCTCTCTTATGGTAGCATCTTACCTGATGAAGAGTTCAGGAGAAGTCAAAAGTTTATACATTGTTTTTATTGGTCCTCATAAAACTATTATCTTACTCTGAATTTTCATCAGTTTTAAATCCCTGCTGTATGTTACTCGCTCTAACATCTCCATGTTCAAGAGTAGAACATGTTCTTCCAGAGCAGTATCAGAAATAATATGACAAGCAACAGCAAGAAGAGGGCATTTGCAAAAATTGCTTCTTTCTTCATCCTATTCATACTACCCTGACCTGGTTGTGTTTGAGTCACATATGGCATGTTTCCATCCATGGCACTAAATACACTTTAAAAGTGGCAGTGAGTATAACATATGGGGCATTCATGAAACAGAAATATTATTTAAGGATAACAGGGATATTTAACGAACTCTAGCACAGAAAATGAGACATAGGAACAGAAAACAAAATCTAGTCAATGCCAACTTCTTATATCGTTATTGCTATTATTCTTTGCAAGTGTTACTGAACTATTCTACTGGTTTACTAAGAATCTATTGGTTACTGGCAGACATCTTTCATATGAAACACTTGACTTCAGATCTGCTTTTTTCTGTCTTGCCATACACAGTATATTTATGATACTGTGCTTTCATAAATCTGAATTATTGAAAAGTACCTATTTTAGAATGAGTAGCAGAAATTAGTTGATTCCAAGACTCTCTCAAAGCTTGCCTCTTCTTTGCTTGTAATAACAGTTTATATTTCCTCTTGAAGAGCAGCAGATCCTGAGTTGAATAAGAGGGAGGATCGTTTTTATATTCCTTGAAGCAGGAAATCAGTTGTTTCTTGGCTGCACAACGTTCACTATCATACAAAGGTTGGTGAAAAGGCCGCTGATTCCAGTTAACACCAGATGGACAAGTAGAAAGAATTGGTGGAAGAAGCTGTACTAGTTGAGTGTAAGATGGCAAAATCTGATCAAGAGATCTGTCATCCAGAATAGCTGTACATAGTTAAAGTGCCTCATCAGTAGAGAGCATTTGAGTTAATTTGTCCTTCACATGAACTGTCCATTTCATCTGTATTTCACCCATGGAAATATCTTCATATGGAATAGGATATATTTCCAGAAAGGGAACACCAAAGGGCTTCAAAAACAGCATGTTGGGACACTGATCACTCCTGGGGTGGTTGTCAATGTAGAATCAAAGAATTGAGGAACATAGGTTTCTTGATATGGCGGTGTAATCAATCAAAGAGGGCCGCATGCCAGCCCAATGTGAAAACTCTGCCGGGTGGTCTGTAATGGAGGTGCCATTCATAATTTTAAATCCAACTTGTAAAATGTCTGCAGCATATGTAGACCCCTGAAATCTCCAATGTGATCCTTAGATTCTCTGATTAAGGGTAGGGGGACAGTCTGCAAGTTAGGTGGAATTTGGAAAAATTTGGCAAACAACTGATTATCATTTGAGCTTAGTCTAGCATTAAGGTCCCCTGCTATGATAATATGGGCAGTCAAAAATTGATGTAAATTTCTGCTTTTGCCCAAATTTCTGCAATGCATGGTCGAGAAATGTTGGGTGGTTTATAGAAATTAGTGAGGAGCAATTTCCCAACAGAAAAGTTAAGAATGACTGTTTGTGCAAAGTTCTCAAATGAGTCTATAGGCATGATCTCAGTATTTAGAGCGGTTGAAATATGGATGCTCAAGCCAGCATGATGTCTCCTTCATCCGAAGCCAGGAACTGCTGGGAGGGATAAGGATTTATATCCCTCAATAAACAGATCATTAATTGACCATGTCTCTTGGAACATAAGAATGTTGAATTGGGAAATGTAACTTACAAAGGCAGGATCTCAATTTCTGGCTTCCCATCCACCAATGTTCCAAGAGAGCAAGGACAGTGATTCTGATGAAATTTTACATCAACTGGATCTTCTAGGGGAAGACCAAGGGAACCCAGGGGAGTCCTTTGCATCAGATTTTGGCCTTGGGAAAGAAGGACTTTTAGGAGCAACAGTTGTTTCAATAGCTGAGCTTCCATAGAGTGGCTTACTGGAATCTAAAGGGCCCTCTTCAACATCATTTCGAGGGACTAATGACTTGACCTTCTGGTCATCCGGGAATGCCTGATGTGTTCCAGCCATCTCCTCCTCAACCATAAAAGACTGATACAATGTTTTTAGGTGTTACAAGCTCAATAAGTGGCTCAGCAGTAGCAATAGTAGCCAGCTGAGTTTTCTTAAGACTATCCAACCTCTGCAGAATATTTTCTTGCTCGACTCCAGTCTTCTTGCAAGACTCCAAAGGGACTGATAAGAGCAGCTTCATTCATATATTCATATTAGTCTCATTTTGCATATTCATCTTACTCCCATGTCCTGGCTTAGCCAAGGATGAACAGGGACTGGAGATGCTGTTGTTAATGATAGTGATAATGATAATGGCAGTCTATGTGAATCAAAAGTGGCAGAGCTGAGCAAAGGAGTTACCCTTCCATCACAGAAAACTCTGATTGTGACAATTCTAAAGGTAGCAAGAAAGGATTTTATTTTAAGCAACATGTGTGGTATAGTGTATTGCTTAAAAGTCAGTAAAATTCATTTACTGCCAGGCAAGCTTGGAAGCCACTCAACCGTACAGAAATCTATTTGCCGATGCTGGAAACGAAGAAGCTGTCCCAGAGAAGTTACAATTGCTTTTCTGGAAACCCAGCGACTAGAGTTAAGGCTATTCAAAGATATATTTAGAGCAACCTGATTTAATTGCAAGGAGCGAATCAGCTTTGAGGTAACTTCTTTGAGTACTTGCACACCTCCATCGGTAATCAGATTGATACCTTTATTGGCTTGTAATTTATTATTCTTTTGCCCTAAGGGGTGTCGCTTTGCTAGATTGTCTGTTTGAGCTTGAGCTTCAATAAATGCAGAGTGTCTGTGTGCTTTGGTGCAAAGACCAAAAAATCGCTTTCTAACAGGTTCAAATTATTTTTAATGGAGGCTTTTTAATAAGCGTGGTGGCTCAGCGGGTAAGACGCCAGGCTTGTCAATCAGAAGATCGC
Source organism: Charina bottae (assembly GCA_023362775.1). Classification (NCBI taxonomy): domain Eukaryota; kingdom Metazoa; phylum Chordata; class Lepidosauria; order Squamata; family Charinaidae; genus Charina; species Charina bottae. Next base: position 21,422,104 of record JALMGJ010000008.1, on the reverse strand, counting down.
AAGTTTGGAGGTTCGAATCCCTAGCCCTGCATGCGGAGTGAGCTCCCACACTAGCCCCAGCTCTTGCCAACCTAGCAATTCGAAAGCATGCAAATGCAAGTAGATTAATAGGTACCACTTCGGTGGGAAGGTAACAGCGTTCCACGCGCGTCATGCGGCCACATGACCATGGAAGCATCTTCGGACAATGCTGGCTCTTCAGCTAACAAACAGAGATGAGCACCGGCCCCTAGAGTCAGACACGACTGCACAAATGTGCAGGGGGAACCTTTACCTTTACCTTTAATTGCTCAGACACTGAAATAACAGTTTGCGCTGTGAGCAAACATTGTTTTGCCCTGAATTCAGTCAAGCTATCTCATGTCACAGCTTTTCCCAGTCCTTGCCCTGTGCAATCTTGGTGCTATTTTCTTTAAAGGAAACTGGAGAGCTAGTGAAATGAAGAATTATGGGGGAGGGCTGACATAGAATCAGACCAGACTATTAAATCATCTCTAAGAGATGCAGAAAGCTCCAATAATTGCTGTTTTTCTATTTCTGTTTGTAAATCCCATTCAAGAGCCTCAAATTTATTAGAGATTGGGATTGGGGAATGTTTACTTATTGTTTCTTTTTGCAGAAAAAGTTCATCAATTTTTGGCTGTTTAGCTGTCTTGGAAGAATGCTGTGAGCCAGGACTGGCTCCATGACGCTTCTTCCTTTTCCCCATTCCCCTAAAGCAGAAACCTTTTCTCTTCTTTATCTCTTTCCTTCACACTGCCTAACTTCTGTCTTTTCTTCCCAAGGAGTTACTTGTATATAAGGGATGACATTTGATTACTTTAATAAGTCTTGACCAGCTCTAAACCGGAAGGCAGGAACATAAACCAGGAGCTCGCAAAAGACATATTCTCCCTTCAGGCAACCATACTTCACAGAAATCTGTTCTCTGGCCATATGCCTCAATCCACTATTTCCCATACAATTTCAAAATCATGAACTGTGTAATATATCTTTTAACTCTAAAAATTATGGTTAGTAAACTATGTGAATGGCGCACGCACACAAACACACACACAACACATACAAACACAGTATATAAATTTAAATCACTCTATTTATGCATTATGTTTACATACTTCTTCTGACTCTGCTGTTATCTGGATCACAGATGGCTAATTTTTCTTACTTGTAACCAAACATTTTTCTCATGACACACTGCCCCTTTTCCCACTTGCCAGAACATAGTTACCCCAAAGGTCTAATGCATTGAGAAACAAAGGTTCCAGCAAGTTATGTGACCAAGCTTAGCTTCCACATGAAATATTTATTATATGCTGATTGTAAGTGGGACCATCTGGCCCAATTCTTCTAAAACTCAAACCTCAGATTGCAAAATCATGTCCAATTTTTCTTGTCTGATAGGGACAAATGCTTCTACTTCAGCTAGACATACAACAAAAAGTGTACAAATAAAATAATATTTTTTTCTATTTCAACACAGATTATATTATGTTGTAAAGTGTTGTCTTGAAATTAAATGAGATTTTAGAAACAGGAGAAACTATCATTTAAAGAAAAAATTGGTTAAAAACATTTTGGGAAGAGAATTGGATTCAGTTCTGAGTCAGCCCAATTACACTTAAGAAATCATTACAGTGTGGAGTTAGTACAGTAAGGAATTATTTTTACAGATCAAGCACAGAATCTAAACAACATAGTTTGGGATAAGTCTTTTTTTTAAAACATATGTTCTTTGCCATAATTGTTTATCTCTTCTTTAGTTTAGATATCTTTTCTACCTTCTTAATAGAAAGAACCTTTATTACAAAGAAATATTATAGGTGCTAATAAAAAAAAGTTCAGAGGGTTAAATAACACTGACATGGTATATAGTGTTCGCTGTAGCAACCACTCAATATTGCATTCCATTGTATAACATTCTCATGAAATTAATGCATACTATATCAGGTGAAGAAATTACATGTTGGTGGTGGATTAGGTGCCACTTGGACCATACTCTTTGGGAATACCAATGATTGAACTGTAATTAAAATTCAGTGTCTCTCTGTGTGTGCATGTATGTGTTTGCTAACTTTATTTAATTGTGGGCACATGTACATACTAAATGTATGTATATATACATGTGAAGGGCATAAATGGGTGAGAGATACAAAGATATGAAATGGAGATTGCTGATCAGTTTGTGTGTTGGACGGGAATGTAAACAAACATATGCATGCAAGCAATCTCCATTTCCTATTTTTACTATTAAGACAATATTAAAATAACAAGAGTAAAGGGAAAATACAGCATTTATATTAATATATGAATTTATCAGTATGTTAAGATATAAATTTGCACAAAGGTTAGATTATATTCTAATCTCTGAAAACCAGGCCGAAGGCTTCTCTTACTTGTAACCCAGTTGTCGACATACCACAGCTGCATCCTTATCAGACCATCCATCATCACAAATTGTCCCCCACTGGCCATTAATATAGATCTCCACTCGGCCCTCTTTCTTATTCTCACCATCCATCAATCTGATAGGAGGTCCTGGGAATAAATTAATAACTATTGACATAGCAGCAGCAGCAGCAAAATTCTCATAACATTCAAGGAAAGTTGTTAACTAGGAACTAGGTTGTTTTAGCTTGTTAATGCTCTGTTTAAAAAGTAATTTGAATTTTTAATTTTGTAAATATAATAAAATCTTAGTAGTGGAAGATCTTCCTATAATACTTTACTGCTAGACTTTTGAGGAAGCATATGAGTACAGTATAATGCATTTATTATGTTTAAGAGGTCCTTGTGTAATGATGACAGCTTTGACTATGAAGACTCTTGGGTATTAATAAATCATGCTGTATAATGTAAATATAGGTTCTATTCATATTACTTGGGAAGCAACACAGGGCATTAGGTATAGAGAAGTTCAGGTTATAATCAACTGACTTTTATTACTTGGAATACTGTTTCAGAACTATAAAATTTCAGTATTGAGACTGAACTTTTCAGTCTCAGTACTGAAAAAGGAATTTTACCATATGGATCTATTTAACCAAATGATAACATACCATTTTGATTTCCAGACAGATTCAGTTTTATGTATTATGAGCATTGTAACACAGATCCATTGTGCTTATGTAAACTGGCACCAAGATATGAATTCATGTTATTCTGAATTTAAATTTTCCATTCCTGGAAATACACTTTGTCTCCCCTACACTGAAATACTATTGGATAATAACACATTTGGTATATTAGGAAGTATAAAAAGAAAGCAGTGAAGGGATTCAGGAGCAGACAAAGAAACATGCCTATGGAAATAAGTTTGAAACTGTAGTTCAGGTTTTCCATCTTATAGTACATTCAATTCTTTAACAACATGCTTGCAAATACAGCTGTGGTATTAAGAAATATTCAGCAGATGTCTTTGTTAGGGTAAGAGATGATCACACGCTAAGCTGCCCTAATAGTTTCTGCGCATTTTCAACCTTAATCTTTTGCTACATTTGAGAGCTTTAGGGTAGTTAGAAAACACCAGAGAGCCTTCTCTGTATTTTATTTGATTTATATCATGTGTTTCATTCAGGGGTTCGACATGGCACACACAGTGCTCCCTCCTATTTTCCCCACAGCAACCACCCTGTGAGGTAGGCTGGGCTGAGTGAAAGTGATTGGCTTAAAGTCATCCAGCTTCTGTGTCTAAGGGTAGACTAAGACATGGGTCTTCCTGTTCCCAGTCCAGCACCTTAACCACTACACCACACTGGCTCTCAGTGTTGCCCTATACTTGCAATGCCTGGCCACTGGAGTTTGTCAGGTCCCATTACTGCCAGCTTTTCAAAAAGCCTAAAATAACCATTTACTTATCAAACCTTTTTCCCAACTGAGCAATTGTTCTGTCCAGCATTCATGTTGGGATTAGATCTTAGGAGGGATACTTTGATATTAATGCTTGGATGTATTGATTTTTTAATACTTCCTATTTCAAGGACAACATCTGTATCTTTTGTGGTTGGGAGCAGAAATTATATATACAGCCAAATATTTCCAGTACAATTCTCTAGTGGGCTGCAGTTGGCTGCAAAGCTTTCCAGTTATGCATACAAAGTTATCTTATATCAAACCCCGTCTGTTGATCCATCTTGCCCAGGATTATTTTATCAAAACATATCTCCAATGGGCTAGGGAAGGGCTCTTTTATTTAGTTGGAAAATCCAGTGATTGAAATGGAGACCTCTGCTTGCCAGCCATTTGCTTCCCCAACCTGGCGCTCTCCAGATGCAGTGAGACAAGAAACTCCAGGAGGAATGAGAATTCCAAGAGCAATAGTTTCAATGCAACTGGGAGATACCTGATTTTCAGACTAATTTTCCAACCTCCCCCCTAAAACTCTACAGAGCACCCTTGATTTTTTGGAACCAGACTTCCATGTACAAAAAGCAGCTTACCTAACAAGACTTTGTGGCTGTCATTATCTCTATAGCAACTTATACTAATATCCTCCTGGTGACTGCAGTCATTTTGTCCCCATTCCCCCTTAGAACACTGCAGGATGGTAGACTCTTTTCCAGAGCAGGTAATGTCATCCAGCCAGATGGGAATTGTATTTTCTTCTAGGTAGCCTTCTGAAACAATTTTCCCATTCCTGTTTACATAGAGATTAGCACTTATATAGTTACAAAAAGGCAATAGTTCAACATTAAAATACACAATACCTGTGTAATTAACAGTTACAATATATCCTATAAATATACTCTATAATCAGTCTTGATTTCATTGAAATCCATTGTGTTTTGACTAAATATTATTCAATTTTTATCACTTTAAAATTAGGCTTGTTGGTAGAATCCGTGGTTATATTCATTAAGGCTCAAAATCAACATATTATTCTAACACCATATGAAGAATTACATATTTCACTCTTGATATCTGCTATCCATGTAATGCTACTGGTTGCTTAACTACTCCTTTGATCTTTGTTCATAAATTTAATACATTAAATTAAATTAACCACATGTATACCATCTCCTCATTCCTTTCTTCTGCACTGTGAATTTTCTCTGCTGGGTCTAACAACACTTAAGCATTAAATCAGTGACCTAGCTAGCCAGAGGTCAAGACTGCTAACAACGATCTATTGAATAAACTGCAATTGGCTGGGTTCATATATCATGCTAAGCCATAAACCATGACTTGCAAATGAAAATAGCTGGGATCGCACACTATGCTTTTAAGCCAAAATGAAATAAATTATATTATGCCTTAGAGCAATGTATGAACACTATGAGGGTCAATCAGAGTTCAACATTTTGGAATCTATGCAATACTAAGACTGGATTGCAGGAAGCAATGTATGACCTTATCACTGTCCAAGACAAAGTCATCCTCAACTCTGTATTTCTCCAATTATGATCTCAATTCCTGTGTTTATATTAGAATCTCAATATTCTCATGACAAATTATTCATTTACTGGAACTTCCAATACAGAGAGGACAAGCTGAATTAGAGTTCCTGCTGCAAAAATAAATGAATAAAGATGATAATTCTGGCCCTTTTTTTTCCAACCAAGGTTAGCATTTTTTCATTAACTTGCACTGTACTTTGTTGTACCTCTCCAAGGACACAGTATCAAACAATTAGATTTTGATCAGAAAGCAAAGAAACAAAGCGGGTGCAATTCACTGAAGTATTATCAGCATTGCTCTGCAGAAACATCGGCAGCTTCACATAAACAGAGCTTACTTAAAGCCCAGTTGCCGACAAACCACCTGCGTGTTCCATTCAGTCCATCCGTCATCACAGACTGTGCCCCACTGTCCATTATAAAGCACCTCCAGCCGTCCCTCATGACTGCCTTTCCCAGCAACTAGTCGGACTGCACCATCTGTGGCATTCAAAATAAGAATTTATTTTAATAGATAACTATTGGAGAAAAGAAACTGCATTACAAAATAGAACAGTTATAAGGCTAGATAATAACTATTTGCAACATTTAAATGGAAAACAGGAGGTGGAAGGAACACCCTGATATTTACTTTGATATTTAGTTTCCTGCTATACATATAAATATGTTAATAAAATTACAGTGCATTTGCTTTATTTGTAATTAATCCTACCCAGGCACCTCTGCATGATTATTATAGAAAGATAAAAGGTGTAATTCCTCATCCCAGAGGCTCACAATCTACCGGACAAAACTGTATAGACGAAGAAAAAGAAAGAGACAAAGCTAGATCCTTAATTTATGTCTTTCTATGCTCTCGTAAATCCCACACAAACAAATGTCCTTTCACTCCCCACTCTACACTGCCTAAGGACTGTAATTGGGTTAAGTAAGAGACAAAACAGTTATGGAAAACCAGAGTATTTTTAGAATAAATAGCAGGTGCTTCTTCGTGTGGAAGCTTGGCTCCCTGAATCCTATGACATTCTTCATACTTCACATAGCAGGAACTACTCCTCCATTACTAGGTAATTTCGATTTCCAGGTGATGGGAAACCTTTAGGGAAGCATATCTGCCTTTAAAAAATCAGCAGGTGCTTGAAAATGTTTAGGATAAGTACAAGATACGCTAAAGGGAAGATAAACAGAAGTTGCAGAGTTGTTCATACAGTAGATGCTGATACTTAAGTTCTATATACTCTCTCTGCAATTATGTTACATTTGGATACATGGCAAGTCTTTCCCCTCATCAGACACAAGTACTTCCCTTCATGCTTGTTTTTAAATGTGGCCAAAACATTCTGGAAGCCAGAATGAGGCCTTTGATCTGCGCTAAGGAGTGTCACCTTCTATATTGTTGAAATGCGTCAAAAGATATTCAACCAGTTTGTGTCAATTAACCTTAACCCATGCACTGACCGTAGTTCAGAAAAATGATTCTTTGGCTGTCTACCTGCCAGAGGTGTGCATGAAACTCCTGCATCTTCTTTATGGCCACAGTTGTGTTCTTGCCAGGAACTCTTTAGACACTGTTCTATAGACAACTCATTTCCTGTACAGCGTACTTCATCCAGTTGCACAGGACCCGAGCCTTCTCCAAAATAAGCCTGGCTCCATGCTTTGGCAACTCCACTGTCCAAACATAATAAACAGAGGATAACTGATGGCACGACAGGCACTCTCTGCAATTTAGCTATGTAAATGATCTGTACTGCTTGTGCAAATCCCATCATCCAAAATGATATTGACTAAGACCATACATCAATGAACAGACATTGTGCTGATTTTCTACAGCTTCTTAAGTAAATATATTTCTTTTGAAAAATTACAATGTACAGTCATTAAACTAGAGAAACTAGTTTGGAAGAGAGAAATACAAATTCACATACTATTTCAATATTTTTACAAAATGCAGTAGACTGCACAAGAGATGTGCAAAAAAACCCAAAGCAAACGCCAAGAGATAATATATGTAGAGGAAGGAAGGGAAGTGAAATTTGAAGCAAGAGCCCATTTTGTATACAGAAAGCCAGACAGTTATAACATATACAGTTGAAAAATCCAGTCTTAAATTTAAAGTGATTGATGCATCATGGTTTATTTTCAACATGTTTTCTGAGTGTCCTTCATGACTAAAACTATATTTTGTTAAAAAAAGTCTGTCTCTTTGTCTGCAGCAGGCTGAAATTAAAACTAAATCTTATAATCAGGACGGCTGCCAGCTATGAGGAACTTAGCTAGACTGAGGAAACTGAACCAGCAAAACAGAGATAAATTAGAGAGTTCAGTGAGAATATTTTTCCTATGATAGTTACCTATAAATAATAATATTTAAAAGCCTCTTGACAATTGACCAAGAAGAAATGACAGAAGCATGGGCTACTGTTTTGGGGAAGAATTTCTTTAAAAAATCAATCAATCAATCAATCAATAAAACAAACAAACACAAGAGTCTGTTTCCTTAACAGAATATTTGTCTTTTTTTGTCCCCTGAGATGATATCAGGAATGAGTAGTCTTTTTCAGCAAAGAGATGAATTGGCATCCAGGCACGCATATCAGGGACATATCCCAGCAGTGTACCCTGTGGGCATTCAACCCCTTGAGTGTCGCCCAGGTATATACTTATCGGTTCCTCAGGCAGTCGACTGCATTTTCATGCTACAGGTGACATTCCAGCCTAGAACCTGAAAGGCAGAATCATATTCCCAAGAACCTTTCCCCTCTGCCCCTGCGCTCAGCAATTCGTTCATGATTAAAATTTCAGCTTAGCAGAGGAAAAGGTGAGCCTAAAGATGAATACATTCTAAATCCTTTGACTGTGTGGATCATAACAAATTGTGGCAAGTTCTTGGTGGTATGGGGATACCAAGTCATCTTGTCTGCCTCCTGAAGAATCTGTATAACGACCAAGGAGCAACGGTAAGAACAGACCATGGAACAATGGGCTGGTTTAAGATTGGGAAAGGAGTTCGGCAGGGTTGTATACTCTCACCCTACCTATTCAACCTGTACGCAGAACACATCATGCGACATGCTGGGCTTGATGAATCTGAGGCTGGAGTTAAAATTAAACAGGAAGCTCTGGCGTGGGCTGGTCCATGAAGTCACGAAGAGTCGGAAGCAACTGAATGAATAAACAACAAAGATGAAGAAGTGGGCTGGATTTGGTTTGCAGGAGGTGATTCCTCGTGCTTGTTCTATTTCGCATCTGTGTTAGCTGCAAATCCCCACACACAATACAACACCAGCCAACTCCTATTGCCATCTACCTGGTTTTAAATCTGACCATGGAAAATGGAGCTATCAGCTAAACTTGCTGGAACTGTAAATGGTTCTTTGTTGTTTATTCGTTCAGTCACTTCCAACTCTTCGTGACTTCATGGACCAGCCCACTCCAAAGCTTCTTGTCGGCCTTCACCATCCCCAGCTCCCCCAAGGTTGAGTCCGTCACCTCCAGAATATCATCCATCCATCTTGACCTTGGTCGGCCCCTCTTCCTTTTGCCCTTCACCTTCCCCAGTATCAGCATCTTCTCCAGGGTATCCTGTCTTCTCATTATGTGGCCAAAGTACTTCAGTTTTGCCTTTAATGTCATTCCCTCAAGTGAGCAGCCTGGCTTTATTTCCTGGAGTATGGACTGGTTTGATTTTCTTGCAGTCCAAGGCACTCTCAGAATTTTCCTCCAACACCACAGTTCAAAAGCATCTATCTTCCTTCGCTCAGCCTTCCTTATGGTCCAGCTCCTGCAGCCATAGGTTACTATGGGGAATACCATTGCTTTAACTATGTGGACCTTTGTTGTCAGTGTGATGTCTCTGCTCTTAACTATCTTATTAAGATTTGTCATTGCTCTCCTCCCAAGAAGTAGACGCCTTCTGATTTCCTGGCTGCAGTCAGCGTCTGCAGTAATCTTTGCGCCTAGAAATACAAAGTCTGTCACTGCCTCCACTTTTCCCCCCTCTATTTGCCAGTTATCAATCAAGCTGGTTGCCATAATCTTGGTTTTTTTGAGGTTTAACTGCAACCCAGCTTTTGCACTTTCTTCTTTCACCTTCGTCATAAGGCTCCTCAGCTCCTCCTCACTTTCAGCCATCAAAGTGGTGTCATCTGCATATCTGAGATTGTTAATGTTTCTTCCAGTGATTTTAACTCCAGCCTTGGATTCATCAAGCCCAGCACGTCGCATGATGTGTTCTGCGTACAAGTTGAATAGGTAGGGTGAGAGTATACAACCCTGCCGTACTCCATTCCCAATCTTAAACCAGTCCATTGTTCCGTGGTCTGTTGTTACCGTTGCTACTTGGTCATTATATAGATTCCTCAGGAAGCAGACATGACTTGGTATCCCCATACCACCAAGAACTTGCCACAATTTGTTATGATCCACACAGTCAAAGGCTTTAGAATAGTCAATAAAACAGAAATAGATGTTTTTCTGAAACTCCCTGGCTTTCTCCATTATCCAGCGGATATTGGCAATTTGGTCTCTAGTTCCTCTGCCTTTTCTAAACCCAGCTTGTACATCTGGTAAATGGTTCTATGCATATATTTAATGTACAGTTTTAAAAGCTGCAAATAGCTGTTGAGGTTGGGGGTTAATAATAATCAGGAGTGTTGCAGGTAGAGAGTAGAGCAGAGCTTTCAAAACTGTGTGTCGCGACACAAAAGTGTGTTGCCACACACAGTATGGTGTGTCGCCACACAACCCGGAAGCGCTGATCATCATCAGCGCTTCCGGGTTTTTCCGCGGCGACACACCAACGGCAGCGCGCAAAAACCGAAAGCGGCAGCAGCGCTTCCGGGTTTTTGCGCGCTGCCGCAACGGTGGCACTTCCGGGTTTTCCCGTGGTGACACACCAACGGCGGTTGGTGTGTCGCCGCGGGAAAACTTTGGAAAGCCCTGGAATAGAGCATAACTCTTTCCTCTCTTCTTGTGCCTTGATTATAATTGTTCTCCTAAAGCTGCTATTTATAATAGCAGGGAAGCTCCCATTGACACCATTGCTATCTTTTCAACGCAAAGAGCAATCCAGTGAGTCTGGCTTTCTTTAAGACTAAGGCTACCCTAACAGGACTGTAAAAGTCCAGAGAGCCACTAAATGGCAGCAAAGAGACACAAAGTACCCTAATTCTTTGCTGCTGTCTACTGGTGGTTTGGATTTCTGTGACCCAGCCCTATTCATCACTGAAGCTATTCAGGGAGGGATTAAATTCCTTTCCATACATATTGAGATTCCCAAAAGCATGCATATGCATTAAATGATTATATATGAAATGCAAATACATGTTTAATGCTGTATCAATTTTTGCTCTATCTGTGTTTTGTTTTTTAAAAAGAACTTTATTGATTTTCAAAGTATAGCTAAAATACAAAATATAGAGTATAGATAAGACACAGTACAGAACTAAACAAAAAAGAGAAACTATAAAAGTGCAGAATTAGATAGAAAGCAGAAAAAGAAAGTGACTTCCGACCTTCTCCAATACAGATATAAATGCATTTTATACAGATATAATCTCTTTCCATTAGTTAAACCTTAGTAACCTTAGTAATTCTTAGCCCATTTAATCATACATTCTTTAACTTGTTCATCTTCTAAATTCATTTGTAACAGCATCGTATACATCTTTGTAATAAGATATTCATCATTAATACAGAGTTCTATTTCAAATTGAGTTGTTTCATTAACAAATCTAAAATTCTTTTTGTCCACTTTAAAACGTTCAGACAATTGCACATATGTAAACCAATGACATGTAAAACCTTCCAACTCTAACTGTTCCCTTGTTTAAAGTTTAGGTTCACCCTCTTCAAAGTTTAACAAATCTTTGTAATTTAACCAGCTTGTTTTCCCCTGTGTTCTTTGAACTAGTTACCAAGAATGATTCTTGGGTGCTTGGAAGAGATTATTATGTATCATGGATTGGTATTTAAGACTAGAAGTGCCTCTCCATTTATTTTTTTAAATTTCTAATTTATACACTTTTCTAAAATATCTTTCATAATGTTAACATCAATCACATCACTGAACTTTTAATTTAAGTAAGCACAATTAATAATACACACAAAATTAAAAAAAACTATGTTCTTAATCCCTTGATAATCCTTTTATTCATTACTCAGTAAGTAAAAGAGGAACACACCAAAAATGGCAAGAAAATAGATTGGTTTGTGAAAGAGTATATTATGCTGCAAGGAATTATGCTAAAAGATTTCTGATTTCTATATTTAGGCTTATTGAGAATGCATCTTAAATGCCTAGAGCAGGGCTTTCCAAAGTTTTCCCGCAGCGACACACCAACCGCCGTTGGTGTGTTGCCGCGGGAAAACCCGGAAGTGCCACCGTTGCGCGCCGCCGTTGGTGTGTCGCCGCGGGAAAACCCGGAAGTGCTGATGATGATCAGCGCTTCCGGGTTGTGTGGCGACACACCAGACTGTGTGTGGCGACACACTTTTGTGTCGCAACACACAGTTTGGAAAGCTCTGGCCTAGAGGTTAGGATTTCAAATAAGAGAAGTCTTTAAGGAAATAATATTCAATTACATAAGCAGTATTCTGTCTTTGAGAATCCTGGAAAGCATATTGCACAGTAATGCTAAAAACAATCTATGACAAGCAGGAAGGTTATTGCCAAGAGGTTTTAGTTTACAATTTGCAGCCAGATTAACTGAGAAGATCCACATGGCCCAGTATCTTCCTCATGTCATCCCATGCCCAGCTATTATATCTCTATCTCTCCTTTCTTGGAAGATTTCAGTTCTTTGAAAATAAATCTATTTGCCAAAGCATCCTACTATTCTTTTTGACATCACAGCTTTGCCTATTTTAAAAAAATGATTAACATTATGAGTTTAAGGCAAATGGAATTTCATTTCAACCTGTGCCATGTTTTTGAAACTGCAAAGTTAAGTTGAAATTCAAATTGCAGTTTGGGACTGGGATCAAAAGGATGTTTGTATTTCATACAAGTGCTTGCATCTGCACTAAGCTTCTACTCTCCACCTAAGTCTAGAGCAGGGTTTCTCAACCAGAGTTCCGTGGGACCCTAGGGTTCCGTGAGAGGTCACTAGGGGGTCCCTGGGAGATCATGATTTATTTAAAAAAATATTTCAGATTCGGGCAACTGCACATTAAAGAGTTAAGTTTCATTCTTTATTTTTAGTTTAAGAACACTGTTAGTGCATACTGTATATATACTAAGCCTACACATAAAACAAATATAATAATTTTGTAACTTCTGGGCTATATTTGAGCCTGAATGTGCAGGGGTTCCCCAAGGCCTGAAAAATATTTCAAAGGTTCCTCCAGGGTCAAATGTTTGAGAAAGGCTGTTCTAGAGAGATCCTTTCACAGCATAGAAACCACTCCCAGCCCCATCCAATATTTGGAGTAATATGCTGAGCAGTAAATTAAGAAGGAGGGCTTAGAAAAGAAATTCAGAAACTCCACTGAGTAAACAGAAGTTCATAGCTCAGTCTTTGACATTCTGTTTGGACATAAGCAGCTTTGGCTAAAGTCTACTGTATTGAGAAGTCTGAAATACTTAGTTTTTGTTCCCATGAAATATAAATATTATAAATGCAAGGAGGAGTAGCATATGTATTTTGAATGCACACATATTAAGATTACTGCAAAGGAAGAACCTAGATCAATTTAGTTAAAGACTAACCTCTGGGCATCCATTCTTCAATCAGTGTTTTCTTTTTAATATTATTTGCATGTCTATTTCCAATAGCCCCAAAACAGTAGCTATATATCCCCTCCTTTGTAATGCTACTTTATTTTTTGTTTGTTCTTAATTTGTTCATGGCCAGCTAGCTGAATATTTTAGAGAGCCAGTTTGGTGCAGTGGTTAAGACACCAGGCTAGAAAGGGGGAGACCGTGAGTTCTAGTCCCACCTTAGGCACAAAGCCAGCTGGGTGACCTTGGGCCAGTCACTCTCAGTCCTAGGAAAGAGGCATTGGCAAACCACTTCTAAAAAGTGGTTTCTTGCCAAGAAAACTGCAGGACTTCTCCAGGCAATCACCAGCAGTCAAGATTGACTCAAAGCACCTCTCCCAAAAATCTGAGTATTTATATCATAGCTTTCCAAACTGTGTGTCATGACACTTTAGTGTGTCGCAACACACAGCTTAGTGTGTCGCGAAGCGGCGGTGGCGTGCACGGCGGCGGCGCAGGGGCACGCATGGTGGCAGCAGTGTGCACAGCGGCGGCAGCGGCAGTGGAGCGCCATCAGCGCTTCCGCATTTTAGCAAGGCCACCGCCACTGCCGCCGCCGTGCGCGCCCCCGCCGCCGTGCGCGCCCCCGCCGCCGTGCGCACCACCGCACCACCGCCGCTGGTGTGTCACCAACGGCGGCAGTTTGGAAAGCACGGATTTATATATTACCTTTCATCTGGCAGGCCTAGAAAGCAGCTTCCAGTAAAAACAATGTAAGAGTCAAAGCAAATTGACTTAAGCATATTAATCTTATCCTGTTCATTACCAATACTTGATGTTAGTACAGAGAATCCACAACCATTACCAGACAGAAGAGAAAGAAAAAAATGACATTACATTCTCCCAACAGTTTTGAGAAATAATGAAAGTAACAAGAACTGCCTTTCTAGTGAGGCCTGTTGGTATCTGTTTTGCTATTTCAGGGGGTGGGAGGGAGGGAATTTTATTTTTTGAAGCTTGCCACAAACTTTTCAAAACTGTTCAAATTTACTATATGTATTTTGATGTTAATGCCACTAATATTTCCTATACAAAGACAATACTATTTACTATTTATCATGAATTGATTTCTTTTAGTTAAATCTTAATTCGGTTATCTTTGACACTGGTATTTTTACCCTTCAACTGCTGGCTTGCAAAGTCCAAATACAAACACAGATTAGACCATCTAACTAACACTGTCAAGTCTTCATAGCCTACATTTAACTAGACAGGTTGGATAAGAGTCATGTGGTAAGGCAGACATCTACAAAACTTTATTCAGATTGCTAGCTAAAAAGTTTAAAGTAACTCATCTAAGAAAAAATAAAACTAGCAAGAAATAATAGATGTTTATCAGTTCAGGACCTATAAAATCTGTGATGAAATAAATCTCAGTAACTTTATCCATTAGGGGCATCCCAAGCACCTGATTGGTAAGAAGATGATTTCCCTTTACCCCAATAATTAGTGTTAACTGAATTGGTCATATATGCAATTCAATTAATTTTATTTTAGTCATAAACCAGCATATAACTAACAATTCTACTAAAATAAAAATAAAAAGGTCATATTGATAGGATAGAATAAAATAAAGATAAAATTATTAAGGTTAAATTACAGAGTACAGGTATTAGAACGCAAAAGAATCCTATAAAACTACAATTAAATTTTACAATGAATAATCTAAATGCTATAAACTAAGACAGATAATTATAAAAGGACATAAGTAATGCTAGAATATATAAAATACTATGAGAATGTAAGGCTATGCTAACTTATATTAAGTCTGATAGAAGAAGAAACTTTATTACGGTCATTGGCCAATAAAATACATGAAACAAACAGAGCTACCCCTAGTATCAGTAGTATCAGTAACTGTTAACAACCATTTGTAGGCGAAGCTTACACAAAACGTAGCAAAATTTTGCTACATTCAGAGAAATACATTCATCTTCGTTGTTTAACAGATAATGTAAGTACAAACTGTCAGAGTGGCCTGGGAATTTAAACAAAAGGGGGGTAATCAGCTGATGGAGAATATCCCTATAAAACTGCCAATACAAGAGAACGTGGGCCGTGGTCTCTACAGCACCCGTGTCACAGGGGCAAAGACGGGTTTCATATGGTGCCTTCTTATATTTCCCCTCCAAGACAGCTGTAGGGAGGGCATTCAATCGGGCTAGTGTTAGGACTCTCCTGAATTTTGGAACAGTGATATAATATAAATATGGGGCTGCTTTGGTCAGTACAAATTTGATTATTCACAAATATATCACGAGAAAAGGCAGCAATTTCTGTTTGACCTTCAATATCTAAGATCCTTTGCCTTAGTAGTGATCTAGCCTGGTCTGCCTCTAAGGCTAAGATGGCATCACTGGAGAAACGGTAGAGGCTCAGTCTCTTTTGGATAGCTGTTTCCCAGGAAGATTTAAAATTATCTGCCAATATTAGATGGGTCAGTCCACTGGGGTTATGATGTAATTTTAACCAGTAGGTAAAGATATTTATCCAGAGGTTAGATTCAAGTTTACTAACTCCTGCTTCTCATCGAATTACAGCATTTGGAACACAGCGGGTAACCTGGAAGATATTTCTTAGAAATTTTGTTTGGATTCTTTCTAGGGCAACCATATTGTTATATGGTCCCAATTGACCCCCATATAGCAGTTGTGCTCGGGCTTTAGCTGCAAACAACTTAATTGCAGCAGGGATAAACTGTGCTTCTCTGGTAAAATAATATGTTTGGATAGCTGATGCAGATCTCTGTGCATCGCGAGTTACATAGTCCAGGTGGGCATTTCTGCTTCCTGTAGCTTGAAAAACTATCCCGAGATATCTAAATATCTTAACCTGCTCAATGGGCTGCTCACCTAAATTCCAGTTTCTCTGTTTTGGACACTTGGAGAAAGTAAGTATCTTAGTTTTGGTGTAATTTATTATTAATTCCTCCTCAATACAGTAATGCATAAGTGATCTCAAGGCTCTTTTGAGGCCAATAGGAGTTAATGACAGAATTACTGCATCATCGGCATAGAGTAATAAATTGACATGTCTTTGGGCTAATTTCGGGGGATGAAAAGTGGTGTTACTTAAATGGGGGACCAATGAGTTTATATAATAGTTGAATAAAACTGGAGCCAATACACATCCCTGTCTGACTCCCCTCCTTACAGGTATTTCCTTTGTGACATGTCCTTGGTTACTGCACTTAACTTTCAATCTTGTATTCTCATATATTTTAATGAGCAGCAGGAGTAGACGTTGATCAATCGTGGAATTTTTCAGTTTATACCACAGTTTGCTCCTAGATACTGTGTCGAAAGCTGACCTAAAGTCAATAAATGCTGCATATAGGGATTGTCCTGATTTATGGGAATACTTTTCTACTAAATGTTGCAGCACCAAAGCGTGATCTAACGTTGATCGTTCTACTCTAAATCCAGCCTGTTCATCCAACAGAATGTCTTCGGATTCAAGCCAATCATTTAGTTTCTCCTGGAGATGTTTAGCATACATTTTGCTAATCTGACTTAACAAACTAATTGGGCGGTAGTTAGCTGGGTCATCTCTCTTGCCCTTCTTATATATTGGTATTATAATAGCCAAGCCCCAATCCTTTGGTATCACGGCTGAACGATCTATTGCAGTGAAAAGTGAGGCTAGCACTGGGGTCCACCATTCCAAATTATATTTTATTACTTCATATGTAATAAAGTCTGAACCAGGGGCTTTCCCTGGTTTGAACTGTTTAATTATATTTCTAATCTCTGAGTACGAGACGGGGGGCCAATGGGGGAGGGAGGTGAATTGGTCATATATTAGCTGATAAGAATAGAAGAAACTGTTGAAAATAAAGGAATGGACAAGAGGGGCAATGTATGTATACACATAGTTCAATTTAGCTGCTGCCTGACTCCAAACTGATACATCTGCTGAAAGTGGAATCCTTTTAGGATTAACTTGAAGTTTAACCTTGCTTGAAATCTTGCTGAGTGAGATTAACCCTTTCTGAAGGGCATAAACAGAGCTGTGTTTTCCTTTCCTTACCAGCTACCTCTTGCTCTTCACCCATTTTGTTGTTTCTGCTGAAAGAAGGAAGGAGGGAATGTGTGTGTTTGTATATACGTACGTGTGTGTGTGTGTGTGTGTGTGTGTGTGTGTGTAGAGTTGGAATAAGAACTCAGGATGACTCGATGATGTAATCATACTTGCACTTATTTATATAAGTATAGTATTACACATATGTTTATTTCTATTTCCTTTATTGTGTATCTCTAATAGCATACTTAGGAATGGAATTTCTGTACCAGCCTGTGCCTGATAATTGGTTGAAGAGTTCATGGCTTGAGAGGAAGAATGATTCAAGAATATATTCTACCATGCCTCTTTATCTCCCCCTTCTTCCACAATAAATGCAGGGCCAGCTTGTGGAATAACAGTTAGATCAAAGCTACTGTGTTTTATTATTTTAAACGTATTGTAACTAACAAATATAGTAACAAACTGCTGAAAACATATATGCACCCTTCTCAAGAAAAAATAAGGATGCTTTTTGTTTCTGTTGTGGTGAAGCCAGTTTATTTGACAGAGTGATTGGTGAGAGTTAAGATTTGAAATATTGAGAAACAATGCTCCAAAATTTTCATGGAGTTTTATCTTTTAAAGTAGTGTTATTGGTTTTCAAAACTGACTAGCTCTATTCTATGAAGGACAGCAAGCATTTTGAGTTTCTTAAACATCTTAGGTGCTTTTAGTTTTACAAGTGAAAATAACATGTCTAGAACAAACTAACCCAAAGCCAAGCTGCCTGCAGACTACCTCAGCATCAGCATCATCCCACTGGTCATCACAGATGGTTCCCCATTGACCAGCATGATACACTTCAACTCTTCCTTCGTAAGTACTGCTCCCATCCACCAGCCGGATTGGAAGAAAATCAGAGGCTGAATATAAACATATGAAGAGAAAAATAAGGTTTCCATTACCAATAATAATGGATACAATAATAAACCAATAATAATAATAAATAATATAATAAATATAATAATATAATATAATATAATATAATATAATATAATATAATATAATTAATATAATATAATATAATATAATATAATATAATAATAAATAAACAAACCAATAATGGAACAAATTAGAAAGAAAAAAATTGTATTAATTTCCTAGTAACATTTGAGCCTAGCTTTTCTTAATCTAACAACTGTTATTCCTAATTCCTGGCCAGTATTGATCACATCTTAGGTAAGTATGTCTTGTCCAGACAAGTTTATCTAGCTGTGTTCAATACTGGCCAGGAATTAGGGTGATTCCCCCTCCAGATGGGTTGGGACTGTGATGTGTAATATTCCCAGTTGCCATGGCCAATGACAATCCCAACAAATTGAGAGGGAAAGGTTGTACTAGAGTAGGTAAGAACAACATAATTTGGGCAGTTACAGGTGTCCAACATGCTACACCATGTTGCTTTCTTTGCTTTAATTGTACTAACAAAGATGGCATATAAGCAGTATAATTCATATTACTAAATAAAATTGTACTTGAGTGCCTTCTAAATATGCATCTATCAGACTTAAATGTTGCTGATGAGAGTTAAGTCCTACAGCTTCAGGATAGAAATTTAGCTGAAAAAAGGGAAACTAAATTTTCCATATGAACTTGATCAATGAGATGGAAGAAACATCACCTGTACTGTTATAATACCATTAATTAAGAATGCAAGAATGTTGTTTTTCACAGTGGCTTCATAATTGCAATTATTCACATTGTATTTTCCTGATTAAAAAAAATTCCTCCACAACAAAACAGGATAAGAAAGGATTTGTTGAATAAGCATGGGAGAAATGAATCTTAAAAATAAAATGGATGCAGCACTAAAATTACAACTCAGCTTTGAGGAGCTCTAGATTTGGGATGCAGGCTTTCAAAAAGGAAAAAGTACAGAAATTGGCAACCAGAACAATGTAAGAGTTAGAGTACTTTCCTTGTACTGAAAACTCCAAATGTCTGAGGATTTTACTTTCATAAGAAAGGCAGGGCAAAATAAAGTTATGTTTTATAAAACTATACATGGCATATTGTTTAATGAAAACAAAATCATTTCCAGGATAAAGTGTTTCTTTAACAATGCTTATCTGACCAATGAAATTCTTCCAATCTATAGCAATGACCACAGGCTCTGATGGCTTCAAAATCCCTACAATGTGTATTTTTTGCCATTCAAAATAGATAATCTTTAAAAGTATTGAGGGATAATTATTCAAAATAGCTCAGTAAATAATTTACAGTAACCTCCCATCCTATATAAAATGCAGGTTTTTATATTTCTTTGGCAAAGACATGCACAAGCCATGTTTTTGGTTGGACAAAGAGAGAGAAGAAATATTTTTTATGAGATGGAAATATAAAGGAACAGGTAATACAAAGTCTCTGTGCTTCCTGCTTCAACTGGGAACAAAGCAGCCATGGCTCTTCATATAGACCTTCTGTATATAGTTTTGATTACTCTGATTATTCCAAGCTTGAGTATTACAGACACTGGATTTCAGTTAAATTTCAATTTCATTTTAACTTCCATTTATATTTCTACTTTAATTCTTTGCAAGAGGGAAAAGTTTAGGAATTAATTAGTAATACTGCCATGTCCCAAACTATCTTCATGCAATTCCCTTCCTGCACATGTAAAGGTAAAGGTTCCCCCTGCACATTTGGGCAATCGTGTCCGACTCTAGGGACCAGTGCTCATCTCCGTTTGTTAACCGAAGAGCCAGCGTTGTCCAAAGACGCTTCCATAGTCATGTGGCCGGCATGACGCACGCGGAACGCTGTTACCTACCCACCGAAGTGGTACCTATCCATCTACTTGCATTTGCATGCTTTCGAATTGCTAGGTTGGCAAGAGCTGGGGCTAGTGCGGGAGCTCACTCCGTCATGCAGGGCTAGGGATTCGAACTTCCAAACTTGCGATCTTCCGATCAACAAGCCTGGCGTCTTACCCGCTGAGCCCCACGCCCCCTACTCTTGCACATGTAGGCAGCCATAATCTCTAATGGGATTCTGTTATAATATGGTGGAATTCATTGCTAGTTCCATGTGAGAACAAGCAAGATATTAAGATGGATAACAGGTAGGAAAAAATGACTGCATAAGCCAGTCTATTGGGCTCTTTGCATATCTCACTCTAGCCCTCCTCAAATGACCTTTTAAATCCACTCTCATCAAAAGAACAATGCCCTCTCAAAAAGAACAATGAAGCCCTTTTGAGAGAGAGAGAGAGCCTCAGCTGGAAATAACATTTCTTGCATTAGGTTTTTCCTGTTCTACATATATTGGAAGATGGAGCAATGTTAAAAAGAGCCTTTGTATCACCATTTGATTAAAAAGAAAAAAACAAGCACAGCCATAACATTTCTAATCTCTGTGCAGCTCCTATACAAAAATATGATTAAGCATGAGAGTAACTCCAACTGGATGTTGTAAATATTAACAATCAACTGGCAGACAAAACATGCTTCATTTGGGAGTTAGGAAGAAACATGGCATGCACTTTTGCAAAAGGTGACAAATTGTCACACCAGCAAGTATTTTTGGCCTAAGCAAGTGTATATACATACATACCATATTGCATGCCTTTACTATCAAGGCATCATTCTCAAAGGATAGGCATGCCTTTCTAAGCAGCTGCTCAAGGAAACACGATCTCATACTTTAATCGGCTTCACAAGAATTCCACCATCCACTGAGTAACAGTGCTGAATTCAGAATTCTATTGGAAATCCTACTTCTTTGTAAGCTCTAGGCTTTGTTTCCAAGAGATCATACAGAATTCTGATTTGAACTGTTTTCCTTTAGACATCAAAAAAGAAAGATCTGTGCTAATCATAATTTGTTTTTGTTAGAAAAATTCACAGGTATTTAAGGAGGCTCATTGTGATCAACAATGATTTACTGCACCCAAGCAATGGTCAACTAGTGAGACATTTTTTCCCTAATATGTCATGAAAAACATGTAGCAGAAGAATGCAGACAATCAAAGAAGATGATGGACAATCAAATTCTTGACAGGTTAGTGGAAAGCACCAATGTCTGCACAACAGAAAGAGGAGTTCCTCAATAATAATAATAATAAAGTCCACAAAATTCTCCAGATGGGGAAAAACATTAGAAGCATAGTTTTATGCACACAAAGCATAAAACCAATTATTTTTTTAATAGAGTGGGCACTTAAAATCAAACTGAATACTGAAGTATAAAAATGACTTGAAAGAGGAAGACTATCTTGCATTCCATAAATAAGACCACCCCCAAAGAAGGTTTACTTCTAATTCCTCGAAATAAACCACCTGCACAAATCCAACGGGAAGTCCTCAAAAGCAACATGGAGGAATTTCAGGTAGCAGATATTTTTTTTTAAGGAGCAAAGGAAGATATGAGGCAAGATACTGTAATTCTCATCTTCAGGGCTCTGGGAAGGCAATTCATAGACAGGGTAAGGATTTTGTATTATTCTCTTTTGGATCCCCAAATCACTGTTTATATCACTGTAGCAGAACTGCATTTCAGCATGGAGTGCCTGCTATGGTATTATTCAGAATGCACTTGCGTTAGACTTTCCCAGCCTGGCATTCCCCAAAATTACATAAATATTAATCCCAACATGTCTGGAGGGCACCATGCTCAAGAAGGCTGACTTAATCATTTTACTACCAATAGTTTTCCACTATGTAATCCTCTAGCAGATCATCTTGGATGAAACTGCCGTTTATATGGCGCAAAACCAAATAATACGTAATTGTTTGGTTTTTTTCTTACCATGGGAAAAGCTACACGTGACAGCAGCTGCCATATTCTGGGGACACGTTCCACCCTGCCAAATAGTTCTTTCACATAGCAGGATGTTTTCTTCATCACCATGGCAATGCACATTGCTCCAGTGTACAGGAATAAGGCCCAGTCCAGAAAATAGGGTGTGCTTTGCTTTGCCTCTCTCTCTATGGAAAGAACAACAAATACAGACAGTTAAGAAGAAAACCAAGATAATTACAAACTCTTTGTTAGTATTTTATTCCATGCTAAATATCATGTGTGTCATCACTGTTGTTTTGTTCTAAGCCACAAAATTACAGAAAAACATGAAGTAGATATGGGCCTAAAGCAAACCAAAGTACGTGATCAAAGTACAACTAAATTGTTTTCAGAATTTCACCAAACAGCAATTTCTCCAAATGAGCTCCAAAACTGCTTTTTAAATGGTGTTGGGGAAGACTCCTGTGAATACCATGGACAGCTAAGGAAACAAACATGGATCATTGAAGAAATCAACCCAGGGTCCTCACTCAAGACACACATGACCAGGCTCAAATTATTCTACTTCGGGCACATGATGTGAAGACCCAGCTCTCTGGAGAAGGCTCTAATGTTGGAAGGAAAGAGAAGAGGGCAACCAGCAGCAAGGTGGATAGCTTCAGTTACAGTGGTGATGGGGCGCCATTGTAAGAGCTGGAGGACCAGGTTAGGGAGAAAATTTATCTATGTGGTTGCTAAGAATCAACAACAACTTGATGGCACATAATCAGTCAGGCATAAAATCCAATTATATAAATTGGATTGATGTCTGGAAATTCATAATAGACATTATAAAACAATGCAGAGTCAGGTCAAGCAAGATCATAACAAAAACCATCTTCAGTTAACAGTATGGTAGTGATATTATGCATTAAATTACTAAGTCAGTGGGCAGCACTGAATATTTCTAAAGTAGCCCCGGGTTTTCTGCTGTACCTCAGAACTCAGAGCCAAGTTCAAAGAGTTAAAAAAAATCAAAATACTTAAGATCCACTGATTGAGTATCATGATCCTGCCCCAACAATATTAGGATCTTAAAATTCTCTTGCCTATATCTCTCAGATAAGCACACAAAATATACAGGAAAGCTGGCACCTTTCCTTTACTTCCCTATTCCTAACTTGTGTGTAGTATAATAAAAGAGGCATTTTAGTTATATAAGAAATATTTCTATACCTCTCCCCACATCACATCTTCAGTTTTCATACTTCACTGAACATGTCAAAAATATCAGTGTGTATTTAGAGACGCAGAAAGCTTTGAAAGCACATAGCACTACAGAACCTATAAGCAACTGCTTCAGAGACCTATCCTCATAACACACATACAGTACAGTACAAGCACCTGCCCACTACACCCAGCAGTTATATAGTTTCCAAAACTTGCTTTTTTGTAAGCATCTGTATTATACTAGAATAACAGTGTTTATCTTTTTCTGTGCTACACTTTAATATCAGTTTTAATGTTAAATAATCTACTAAGAATGTAAATTATACAATCATTCAAAAAGTATGCTAACTAAATATATAAATATAAAAAATAAAATGTTTATGTAATAAAATTAATAAATTTGCAACATGGTTTAGGAAGGCTTCAGAACACTTGTAAATTAAACTAGCAAGATGGTGTAACAAAACTGTTACAGTTTAGGACCACAGTAGCTAAATTTCAGCAACAGGAAGTGCCTTCATAGAGATTGGATCTGGGCTGATCCTGGCAAGTATCGACCCATCCCTTTTAAACAACATCCCTTGAAAAGTCTGAACATATTTCGTCTAATATTTCCTGTGAGGTTTCTTGTTCTGTTTCACTTCAAAGATTTCATCATGTACTTTGGTCTCAGATTTCCTTCTTGTTCTTAAAGCACTGTACCAGTTGATTGAAACAGCCATTCTCTATACAGATAAAGCAAGAATTAGCAGTTACAACATTATTTTACAGGTAACTAGTTTAGCTATATAAGACAAGCTCCCACTCAAGATTATAAAGGAAAAGTTATACAACAGTGATTGTACTATTCTGCCTTATCTCTGATTAGGAACACTAATTAAAATGGGATCTGCATATGAACAAACAGCCATTTCTATTTACTAAATTACAAGTTTCGGAATCATATCCATGCAGAAAATGGCAAGTATATATTGCTATGCATCATACAGAACTGCATATTTAATTTCATGTGTGTGGACTGAAAAAAGTTATCTGTTGAACATTAATTTGTACAGGATTCATGCTATTTCTTAGGCAGAAATTTGCACATGTAGGAACTTTGCCATGCATGCAAGACTGCACCTTTTCCCTAACCCCCAAGATCTAGATAAGTATTTCAATATTTTTGATTTAAGCATCATCTCATATGTTTTACAGGGAACTAAAATCAGTGCAGTGTGGACAGAATGAAAAAAAAATGTGCCAGCATGAAGGATCCAGAAAAAAGCAAGGACATATACAGGGGTCTGAAGATAACTCAAGCATTTGTTTCATCAACAGTTGAACTTCCCAGTGAAATCATTATGGCAGGAGAGTTACAATTTTGTATTTTCTATAGAATAGCCACAGAAATAGTCTGTCTCCTGGATGTCATTGCATCAAGTCAATACATCTTTGTATGTCTATCAGATCTGGGCTCCAAAAATCTGGACTACCATTTGATGAGAGCAAATAGATGCAGAAAATGTTAACTTCCTACTTTCATCTAGTTAGATATCCCTTTGCCAAGAAGCAAAGTTTGCGACATATATATAAATCTTCAGAATTAAAATTTAAGCAGTTTATCCCCCCATTACCAAAGAAAAATAAGATACAGACTCTAAAGCTAGCTTGGAGTAAAACTCATTATCTTTAGTAGAACTGCACAGGCTAACCCTAACTAAATAATAAATAAATAACACCTGTTCAAATTAACAATTCTGCTTCTTAAGAAGTACTGTATCACATTTTAACTTTCCTTTGCAACAATGATATGTAGCATATTATCTGTTAAAGCTACAGTTATGATTATCGGAGGGCAATTCCGAGTAGCTCCAGAAAGTGTGAAATGGCTGGGCCAAAGCCGAAAGGACGCTCAGTTGTGGATGTGTCTGGAAGTGGAAGGAAAGTCCGATGCTGTAAAGAACAATATTGCATAGGAACCTGGAATGTAAGAACTATGAATCAAGGTAAGCTGGATGTGGTCAAACATGAGATGACAAGATTGAACATCGACATATTGGGAATCAGCGAACTAAAATGGACAGGAATGGGCGAATTTAATTCAGGAGACCATTATATATACTACTGTGGGCAAGAATCCCTTAGAAGAAATGGAGTAGCTCTCATAGTCAATAAAAGAGTGGGAAAGGCAGTACTGGGGTACAACCTCAAAAACGACAGAATGCTTTCAGTTCGAATCCAAGGCAAACCATTCAACATCACAGTGATCCAAGTCTATGCCCCAACCACTGATGCCAAAGAAGCTGAAGTTGACCGGTTCTATGAAGACCTACAACACCTTCTAGAACTAACACCAAAAAAAGATGTCCTTTTCATCATAGGGGACTGGAATGCTAAGGTAGGAAGTGAAAAAATAACCGGAATAACAGGCAAGTTCGGCCTCGGAGTACAAAATGAAGCAGGGCAAAGGCTAATAGAGTTTTGTCAAGAGAACACGCTGGTCATAACAAACACTCTTTTCCAACAACACAAGAGACGACTCTACACATGGACATCACCAGATGGTCAATACCGAAATCAGATTGATTATATACTTTGCAGCCAAAGATGGAGAAGCTCTATACAATCAGCAAAAACAAGACCTGGAGCTGACTGTGGCTCAGATCATGAGCTTCTTATCGCAAAATTTAGGCTTAAATTGAAGAACGTAGGGAAAACCACTAGACCACTCAGGTATGACCTAAATCATATCCCTTATGAATATACAGTGGAAGTGAGGAATAGATTTAAAGGATTAGATCTGGTAGACAGAGTGCCTGAAGAACTATGGATGGAGGTTTGTAACATTGTACAGGAGGCAGCAACTAAAACCATCCCAAAGAAAAAGAAATGCAAGAAAGCAAAGTGGTTGACTGATGAGGCTTTACAAATAGCTGAGGAAAGAAGAGAAGCAAAAGGCAAGGGAGAAAGGGAAAGATATAAACAACTGAATGCAGAATTCCAGAGAATAGCAAGGAGAGATAAGAAGGCCTTCTTAAATGAACAATGCAAAGAAATCGAGGAAAACAATAGAATGGGGAAGACTAGAGATCTCTTCAAGAAAATCGGAGATATCAAGGGAACGTTTTGTGCAAAGATGGGCATGATAAAGGACAAAAAAGGCAGGGACCTAACAGAAGCAGAAGAGATTAAGAAGAGGTGGCAAGAATACACAGAAGAACTATACAAGAAAGATCTTAATATCCCTGATAAATACGATGGTGTGGTCACTGACCTTGAGCCGGACATCCTAGAGAGTGAAGTCAAGTGGGCCTTAGGAAGCATTACTAACAACAAAGCTAGCGGAGAAGACAGTATCCCAGCTGAGCTATTTAAAATCCTAAAAGATGATGCTGTTAAAGTGCTGCACTCAATATGCCAACAAATTTGGAAAACTCAACAGTGGCCACAGGATTGGAAAAGGTCAGTTTACGTTCCAATTCCAAAGAAAGGCAATGCCAAAGAATGTTCAAACTACCGTACAATTGCACTCATTTCACATGCCAGCAAGGTTATGCTCAAAATCCTACAAGCTAGGCTTCAGCAGCATGTGAACCGAGAACTACCAGAAGTGCAAGCTGGGTTTCGAAGAGGCAGAGGAACTAGAGATCAGATTGCCAACATTCGCTGGATCATGGAAAAAGCAAGAGAGTTCCAGAAAAACATCTACTTCTGCTTCATTGACTACGCTAAAGCCTTTGATTGTGTGGATCACAACAAACTGTGGCAAATTCTTAAAGAGATGGGAGTACCAGACCACCTTACCTGTCTCCTGAGAAACCTGTATGTGGGTCAAGAAGCAACAGTTAGAACCGGACATGGAACAACCGACTGGTTCAAAATTGGGAAAGGAGTACGACAAGGCTGTATATTATCACCCTGCTTATTTAACTTATATGCAGAGTACATCATGAGAAATGCCGGGCTGGATGAATCACAAGCCGGAGTTAAGATTGCCGGGAAAAATATCAACAACCTCAGATATGCAGACGATACCACCCTAATGGCAGAAAGTGAAGAGGAACTAAAGAGCCTCTTGATGAGGGTGAAAGAGGAGAGTGCAAAAGCTGGCTTGAAACTCAACATTAAAAAAACCCAGATCATGGCATCTGGTCCCATCACTTCCTGGCAAATAGAAGGGGAAGAAATGGAAGCAGTGACAGATTTTATTTTCTTGGGCTCCAAGATCACCGCAGACGGTGACTGCAGCCATGAAATTAAAAGACGCTTGCTCCTTGGAAGGAAAGCTATGGCAAACCTAGACAGCATATTAAAAAGCAGAGACATCACCTTGCCGACAAAGGTCCGTATAGTTAAAGCTATGGTTTTTCCAGTAGCAATGTATGGCTGTGAGAGTTGGACCATAAGGAAGGCTGAGCGCCGAAGAATTGATGCTTTCGAGCTGTGGTGCTGGAGAAGACTCTTGAGAGTCCCTTGGACTGCAAGGAGGTCAAACCAGTCAATCCTAAAGGAAATCAACCCTGACTGCTCATTGGAAGGACAGATGCTGAAGCTGAAGCTCAAATACTTTGGCCACCTAATGAGAAGAGAGGACTCACTGGAAAAGACCCTGATGCTGGGAAAGACTGAGGGCAAAAGGAGAAGGGGACGGCAGAGGATGAGATGGTTAGATAGCATCACCGATGTAATGAACATGAATTTGAGTAAACTCCGAGAGACAGTGGAGGACAGGAAGGCCTGGCGTGCTATGGTCCATGAGGTCACGAAGAGTCGGACACGACTGAACGACTGAACAACAACAAAAATGATTATCTTTAAAGAATTTAAAGCAATCAATGTAATATTCGTCATTAACTAATTAACTGAGAAGTAAACCATTTATCGAAAATAATAATGCAAGCTATTGTTTCAGGCATTGTAACATAACTTAAGAGAAATTTGGAAGTAACTGCCATTATATTTCTGAATGATGTGAAAAACTTTCAAAAATAACATTATTTATTCGACATTAACCGTCCAGAGTCCCCCGTCTGGGGAGATGGGTGGTGATAGAAATATGAAAAATAAATAAATAAATTTACTTACCCAAGTTCAAGTTGTTTACATATCACTGAAGCATCAGCATTATCCCAATGGTCACTGCAGATGGTTCCCCATATTCCATTTAGATATATTTCAACTGTGCCTTCAAACTCATTTCTGCCACCTTTAAGTCTTACTGATCCTGTTTATTTTTTTAAAAAAGGATAAATTTATTTCTCTTAGAGATTATACAGTATAATGATAATATAGTCATTACAAACCACATACAAAAAATTTATGCTAAGTTTTTCCATTAGAAAGAAATATCTTCTCTGTGGCATTTGTTATTTTTAGAGTGATCACAATGAGGCATGTTGAACCAAAGTATATAAACAATATAAGCCATACCCTTGCTCTAGAGCAGTGTTTCTCAACCTTAGCAACTTTAGGATGTATGGACTTCAACTCTCAGAATTGCCAGCCACGCTGTCTGGGGAATTCTGGGAGTTGAAGTCCACACATCTTAAAGTTGCTAAGGTTGAGAAACACTGCTCTAGAATGGTTTTTTTATTGTCACTTTTCGATACAGTCAAACTATGTTCCTTTTCTAGTCCTGTGAAGTTTGTCATCAGAACTGCTTGATCATAGTAAAGTCAATCAGTTAAGTCCCCAGCTCAACTACACTCTTCCAGTCCATTTCAAAGAAGTACTTTTATAATTTCATTGGTATGCCATTGGAATGGTATGTACGACTTTCAGGTATATTTTATAATGCAATTATCCAATAGAAGTATTTTAATATAACTGCATTTAATATGTTTGCTATGGACAGATTTTTTTTTCAAATTTTGAGAGCACTAACAAATGTTAGTACCATTGTTGTAGGCACTACCAAAAGGTTAGTGCCATTGTAGAACTTGCCTATTCCACAAACAGATGCAAAATGAGTACGCCAATCAAGCAATAACAATTTACCAGAAAGTGAACTGATGTGGCTATTTCTATCATCCTTCTAAACCCAAGATTCCATCTTATTTCTCTCATTCTTTTAAGCAGATGGATACATTCCCAAACTTCGCAAGTGACTCTGGGCGGTTTACAATTCAGTTAAAATAACAAGAGATTAAAATCATAAAAACAAGTACATAATAAAAATATAAACATAAAATATAGAAAATATTTAAAATTTATATAAAATATAAATTCCTTGGGGCCACATCATGGCACCAACTATCCCCATGATTGACTATCCCCCCTCCCACCCCAAGCGAGGTGGCAAAGCCAGGTTTTCATTCCCTTTCGGAAGGCCGGGAGAGTGGGGGCCTGCCTCACCTCTGGGGGTAACGTGTTCCACAGGGCGGGGACCACAACAGAGAAGGCCCTCTTCCTGGACCCTGCCAATTCATAATCTCTAATGGTCAGGGTCTGTAG